>LR812541.1:7772294-8482294 GCA_903798195.1 Danio kyathit | reverse complement strand
CAACTTATCCAGCACATGTTTTACACAGCGGATGCCCTTCCAGCTGCAACCCATCTCTGGGAAACATCCATACACACTCATTCACCCTCATACACTACAAACAATTTAGCCTACCCAATTCACCTGTACCGCATGTCTTTGGACTGTGGGGGAAACCGGACCACCCGGAGGAAACCCACGCGAACGCAGGGAGAACATGCAAACTCCACACAGAAACGCCAACTGACCCAGCCGAGGCTCGAACCAGCAACCTTCTTGCTGTGAGGCGACAGCACTACCTACTGCGCCGCCAATGGCTTTTATTATTAGTATTAATAATAATAATAATAATAATAATAATAATAATAATAATAATAATAATAAAAATATTAGTGTTGTTGTGAAAAAACTACCACTGGTATGCATAATATGTTCCAAAATGGCTTTTATTATTATTATTATTATAATTATTAATATTATTATTGTTATTATTATTATTGTTGTTGTTGCTGTTATTATTATTATTATTATTATTATTATTATTATTGTTGTTGTTGTTGTTGTTATTATTAATATTATTATTGTTATTATTATTATTATTATTATTATTATTATTATTGTTGTTATTATTATTATTATTGTTATTATTATCATCATCATCATCATTATTATTAATATTAGTGTTGTTGTGAAAAAACTACCACTGATATGCTGAATATGTTCCATAATGGCTTTTATTATTAGTATTAATATTAATATTATTATTAATAATAATAATAATAATAATCAACATGTAATAGCCCAGATTAACATGCGGAAATGTTCATGTTCGAGTCTTCGGCACTGTTATGGACCCAGATGCAATGTGATTATTCCAACAATATCCCACAGCATTTCATAACTTTTTGATTTAGTTGCTAATTCGTATGAATTCGTTCAGTCTCATTCATACAATTTAGTACGATTTGCTTATCCCACAATAAGGGTTGTGTTTAATATTATTATTATTAATATTATTATTTTCTGTTTATCTACAGTACGTAAAGTGGCTTTGACACATTTAAATCTACAGAGGTCAACCTTCGAAGTAAATCAAAAATGTTTTTCAGAATTGTCCTACAAGAATAGGTGTTTAGCTTTAGGACAACTTTGATAAAAGGTGATGATCCACTTCAAATGTTGACTACTGTACATTGAAAAAAGAGCTATAGAACTAAAAGATGACCTGGCGTGACCACCAAAAGTACTTTCAATTCTAGAGTCAGCCGTGAGTGTTTATGAATGAGCCGTCAGTCCTCTTGTGTTACGCTTCAGGAAGCTGCTCTGCTTCATTTTCTTGTTCTCCTCCACCGAGAGTGGTTTGTATTGGCTATAGCGGGACATATAGGGGAGCAGGAGGCCTCTGGTGAGCTGAAATAATAGAGGAGACGGCCAGCGCTGTTGCCTAAAACTAGCACTAGCAGTATGAGACACATCCATCTGTCTTTCTGCACACACCGCAGCCCAAAACATATTACACTTCATGTAATGCAAACCCGTGGGAAAGGAGAGACACTGTACAGTATATGGTCTTTTTTGGAGTATTCGCTTTAATATTCTGATTGTATTTCTAGCTGTGAATTGGATGGTTGATGGAGTTTCTAACACAATCTGGCATAACACTAATAAATGTGTTTTGGAAATGAATAAAGGTTTGCACTGGAAGAATAGTGCACTGAAAAACATTATTCATTGGATTTACATCATTAACTATTTTCGTTTTATTAATTATCTGAGTCTGAACGATCTTTATTTAAAAAAAAAAATGACCATATTCATGTTAACAGCACTGATTTAAAGTTAAATATTTTTATCAGATAAACTTGTAGTACTATGTTTAACGTAGATCTTGTACAGGCCCGGCGCCAGGATGTCATAACTGAGGGGGCATTTGAATCCTATAGGAGTGCACTAGACCTGATTTTGGTCCCGCTTGTTCCTTTCATTTAGGCTATTTATTCACTTATTTATTATTCCCATGCATTACTGCCTACGTGACTTAAGGCAGTAATATACTTTTTATAGCAATAATAATATGCACCAGAGGTGGGACCAAGTCATTGTTTGGCAAGTCACAAGTAAGGCCCAATCCCAATTCTACCCCTTAGCCCTTCCCCTTACCCCTACCCCTTGTTTTGCGCGTGCTCGCCAAGGGTAGGGGTGTCCCAATTCTCTTTAGCTTGAAGGCGTAGGGCTAAGGGCTAGGGGTATACACCCCTTCGAGCGAAGATTTTTCAGGAGCACACTTGAAACGGAGGGGTAAGAATATTTCCCAGAATACACCTGCCACAACGGCAGTATAGCTGAACCCGGAAGTAAGGAGATCCACAAATTAGTATTTTTTGTCATTATTACAAATTTTTACGACAAATAAATACATGTTTTATTATATTCATTACAGCGTTCATGTTTTACGGTCATGCTTTTTAAAAAAACCGCAAAAAAACCCGCTAAATTTCGCGATCTATAATCCCTAATAATAACTCCTGTACAGCAGTCCTACAACATTCTGTCACTCGATAACACTCGAATACCCTGTCAGAGCAGTCTAGTGGCTGAAAATGAGCTTTTTACATTGTCTGCTTTAATGTTAATGTTGTTTTCGTGTGTTTACATAGATGAATACGGCCACTGTGTAAATACACAGTACATTTACGATCTTATTGCCACATTAGATCGTTATGATAACATATTATATGCCTTCAGTGATTTCCTGAAGATAAACACCACAAAATAACACTACTGGAATAACTACAGCAGTCGCGATCGTCTGATCTCATATGAAGCAAGAGATCGTGATGACATCTGATGACGTGTGCAGGTGTTGAAGTGCTGTCCCAATTCTTAGGGGTAAGTTTTGAAGCACTTCCCCTTAACCCTCGGTTGTAAGGGCCAAGGGGAAGGGGTTAGGGGTACAAAAATAGAATTGGGATTGGGCCTTAGTCTCAATTCATTGCCCTCAAGTCCCGAGTCAAGACAGGGAAGTCCCGAGTCAAGTCCCAAGTCAAAGGCTAACAAGTCTCAAGTCAAGTCCAAAGTCCTACGGTTTGACTTTCGAGTCTTTTTGAGTCTTTTTAACAGAAAAATTAAATGTATACAGATTATGTATGCTTGTAAGATCTGTATTTATTAAAGAGCATTGCTCAGATACATAAAAATACAAATGTAATTTTCTGAAAAAGTGCTGAACAGTGTTGCGTTTCGTCTTCACAACATATTGCACAAGAACGAGTTCCACCACAATAGAGTCCATTTTGCCTTACATCACACAGAAATTGCAGGTCTACTGCTGTCTAATTTATTAAGTTTAGTTGTGCTATGTTATGTCTTCGGTGATCAATTTGTGATTGATCAAAAAAATACATAAACGACCTCAATGAGGCAGCAGTAGACCAACAACTCCTGTATGCTGCAAAGTAAAATTGAGTGAAATTGGTATTTTGTCAATTGAATCTCATGTGTGTTGAAGAGATTGAGATGCAAATCCGTCAAGCAGAAATGTGCCGGCAGCTAGCTCTCTGCAACTCTCACATGGTCGCCCACTGAAGCTAAGCAGGGCTGCGCCCGGTCAGTACCTGGATGGGAGACCACATGGGAAAGATAGGTTGCTGCCGGAAGTGGTGTTAGTGAGGCCAGCAGGGGGCGCCCAACCTGCGGTCTGTGTGGGTCCTAATGCCCCAGTATAGTGACGGGGACTCTATACTGCTCAGTGAGCGCCGTCTTTCGGATGAGACGTTAAACCGAGGTCCTGACTCTCTGTGGTCATTAAAAATCCCAGGATGTCCTTCGAGAAAGAGTAGGGTTTTAACCCCGGCATCCTAGCCAAACTGGCCTCTGTCCATCATCTGAACCCTCCCCATATCATCACTCTGTCTCCTCTCCACCAATCAGCTGGTGTGTGGTGTGCGGTCTGGCGCAAAATGGCTGCCGTCGCGTCATCCAGGTGGATGCTGCACACTGGTGGTGGATGAGGAGATTCCCCCCAATATGTAAAGCGCTTTGAGTGTCTAGAAAAGCGCTATATAAATGTAAGGAATTATTATTATTATTAAATGTAAAATGGAAGCAGATATTCTCAATGAAGAAGGCTACTTCATACAAACAATAACGTTGTTTTCTTCACATAACGTTGAAGAACTTTCTCTACGCTCTCTAGCTTGTGTGATGCTCGTGCACTGATTTCCTCTGTTTGTGGACAAAACTGCTTTTAAATATACGCTGCTCGCGAGCAAAATTTTCTCACGCTCTCAAATATGCACTGCTCACGCACAAAGAAAAGCAAAGCATACACTCAGTGCATTACATAGCGGTATGACGTATGATGTGCACCACACAGGATTTAGCTTTTTGTTTATATACACTATGAACAGCAGCTACGCTAATTATTCTCTTTATTCTCCATTTCCACCTGGGTGTACTCATCCCGAGGCCCTCAGATTATGCAGCGCCACTGATGTGATCCAAGACCAGCGACGAGATGATCCCAAGGTTTTCAAAATCTTGGACCAGGCCGCATCCTGACCAGCTGCTGTGGTGGTCATGGAAGAGTGGAGAGCATAAGACTGATTCCTGTGATGCTCCAAGGACAGACGAGTCTTCGCTGAGGTCCAGCTTTCTCCAGCTTCCTGCGCCTAGATTGCAGCTCTGCACAAGGCGCTTGGCCATAGGAGAAATGGTCGTGCCCAACTGAGCCAGGTTTCTCTTGAGGTTTTTTAAATCTTAACTTTCCAATTGGTGAAGTTTTTCCTCGCCGCTATCGCCACTGGCTTGCATGGTTCGGGATCTGTAGAGCTGCGCATCGATGGAATTGCTCATCAGTGTTTGGACTCTCAGTAGTGATTATTAACCCACACTGAACTGAGCTAAACTGAACTGAATTGAACTTAATCTCTGAAAACTGAACTGACACGGTTTCAATTCACTATATTCCTCTATGTGAAGCTGCTTTGACACAATCTACATTGTATAAGCGCTATACAAATAAAGTTGAATTGAATTGAACAAAGCAAGCCTTTACAAGTCAATAGGCGCAAGTCCAAGTGAAAGTCACGAGTCATTTATGTTCAAGTCCCAGTCGAGTTGCAAGTCTTTTTATATTTTGTCAAATCGAGTCTAAAGTCATCAAATTCACGACTCGAGTCTGACTCACATTACTCGAGTCCACACCTCTGATATGCACAGTTTCGCTATTACTGATATTATTAATGAAGGTTATGCAACTATACCGTTTACATAAACGCAGACAGGTTTCAGCACCAAACGAGTGCTTTAAGTCATATTTTATTCTCCTTATTTCTTTCCGTTTTATTTCAAATAATATAAATGTTTCAAGTTTTAGATAAAGACGTCAAACTATGCCCACACGTCCAAGCTAACCCACGGTTATTCTATAACCGGTAAATAAATATAGCGAAATCAGCATAACCAAGTCATCACGCTTCACATAGCCTTGCCAACCAATATCAGTGTTAGGAAAAAGTTAAACATTACAATCTAATGTTATTTTATAAAATAGTAGCTAAATGTGTTACTTAGTTACATTTTAGGGCATTAGTGTAGCCAGAAAAATACCTAAACAAGATACTTAAATTCACAGTTATTACCGTGAAAATTGGTTAAATTTTGGCATGGAAAACACACAACTCAATAGGCTATATCACTTATTTTCATAATTTTAAAGGTAAAAATTAAAATTTATGTTAGGCTATCATAAGTGAGGTTTTTTTTTCATGATATTGTCCGGTTGGCATTTGTACAAACACCATCTCTGTCACGATCACCAGCGATCTTCTCCCCTTAGATCGCTGGTTTACATGCACAAACACTCATGGACTACAAATCCGCCACCTATGGACTACATTTCCAAACATGCACTACTCTCACATCACACACAACCGGTTCCATATCATCACTGATTACATCCAACAGCTGAAGCCACTCAAGAACTGATTACACACACTACATAAGCAGAACATACACTCACTCCATTGCCGAGTCTTGTTACCTGTTATCAGTATCAATTCAAAGCGTTTCCTTGTCTTGTTTTTGCCGTGTTTGGACCCTTGCCTTGTTTTCCTGTTTCTGCCTGTCTGCTGCCATCCTTGTGACCATCTGCCTGCTATATTGATTACGATTCTGGATTTCCCTCATAAGACTGTTTGCTCCTGTATTGACCTCTGCTTGCCTGACCATCCCTTTAATAAATCCTGCATGTGGATCCGCAATCTGTTGTCAGCGTCCTATTCCTGGTTACAATCATAAACCATTAGGCTAATAGGCCTTCCCGTGATTTTATTTATTTATTTAGCCTATTTTAATAACTGTTTTCAGGTTACATTTTCATTTTTTAGGGCCATGAGTTACAAGTCAAAACAAAATCGATATGCTAACTGTATTTTAGCCGTTAAAACAGACCTACAGTATATTTTCTGGTGTTTAGTTTAGCATAAGCAAATAGCAGTATAGCCTAAATGACATATTTTTAAAAGACTATCATTCAGCCTACCTGCAGCGTGAGAAGTTGATCCGTCGCAAATCCACTTACGCACTATATATTTCATTTATAACACTGTAACCTTGACTTCGCAGGCCGATCATCTTCAAACTCAAAAGGCATTTTTTAAGTGTCCTTGCTTGAACCTGCTGCTGCATAATGGGATGTTTCTTTTCACAACTACAAAAATGAGGGATTTGAAAATTAAAGCAAACATTCAAAAGTTCTGCATTTTGTCAATTTTAGCTGAATTTTAAAGGGTCACGAAACACCAAAACACATTTTTTGAGCTGTTGACAGTCATATATGTGTCCCACGCTGCTATAAACACTATTAGGACACATATATTGCACTAAAAAGTGAAAATTGGTTGTTTTTGCGTTGTTTTGAGCAAATTCGTTCTTCCGGTTTGAAACGAATTTTTGAAGCTGCGTCACGGCCATGAGATACATAGGTGTAAATCCAGAGTGGAGAATGGCTGTCTGTCTTTTCTAGGACGTTCTGACGTCTCTGAGTGTGCGGCATTAATTCATGAGAAAGACGTGCTTCAAACCAATCAGCGCGCTCTATTGTGTATGACGTGAAACTTCATTAATATGCATGATAGCTCCGGGGACTGTTTACCTGTTTACACTGTTCAGACGGCAGAGAGACGCCACGTTGTGTTGCCAAAACAAGTGAAAGTACAAGAATTTCAAGACAAAATTCGTAGGTGTTATTAGTGTGCTGCAACGAAGGTTTTGTTTTCATTTTCTCTCTATGAGAGAGCAGCTGGACTCACGTGTGGATTACAGTGCACGCGACACGCGACAGAAACTCGTTTGTAAGGAACATTTTTACGCGAGAGCTTTTTCTCATCTGGAAATGGTGAAATCCGGATTTGCCGCTCGTCTCCTTTTAATAAAAAGACACAGCTCCAGTTTGATTGTCTGTCTACAGATTTGGTAAGTGTTTGCAGTGCAGTGCCCTTTCTTTAAATGCTGCTCTCCGAGTGTAAACATGTAAACACAAACTATTCGTCGTGCAGGATTTTCGCCGCATTTTGTGACAGGATAGTCTATACACACACGGCTTTCTGACGCTACCTACCGAGTACATAAGTTACAGAGAAATGCGGAGGATTTTTTTTCTCTCATTCGCCATGCGGTATCAAATCAGCCTCTCTGTGTTTGTTTTTCCTGTGAAACTTAGCGCGTGCCCAAATGGAAACTCCCTTCTATGCAAATCCTACACTCTTTCCCTCCCCCGACACTCCCACACTCCCACACTCCCAGAACTTTCCTGACTTTTTTCAAAACAGAGGTGTGAAAACACCCTGCTGAGACAGGGGGTTTCGTGGCCCTTTAATAACATTAATAATAATTAATATAATAAATTTAAATATTAATTATAGTGTAGACTACTGTGGGACTGTGCAGTATCCAACTAAACATTTTATTAGGCTACATATCCCCTAACTGAAAAACTAATGTAAAAATGACTGCATTCGCGTTTCTGCTAAAATTAATTTAACGGCAGATTTATTTTGCGTTTCTTCCTTTTAGAGCTCAAGAGAGTTGTATTTAAAGAATTAGTTAACCAAAACATGTAATGATTTAGGCTGCTCGCCTGCATCTCATCCACTAGTCCAGTTTTCTCCCGTGTGAGTATACAGTGCGCCTCCTCTGCTGCCGCGTGCGTGTTTTAAAGGCTATATGGGCGCACCTGACCTGGCGCGGGGACCAGATCTCTGGACTACATGCCTAGCTTTAATTTCATAATTTTCATAATTTAATTGCCATTTCATATTATAAAATATCTAAATGTGTGTTCTGAAGGTTGGAATAACGGGAGTGTTTTAATGACAGAAAGACTTTAAAGGCAGAAAAAATTTTCAGTGAACAATCATTTATGAAAACTAGGGAGGCACAAATTCTTTCTGAGAAATGAATCTCGGGTTGTTTCAGCTGACTTTAAATATGTAGTTTGAGCAAATAGCAAAGATCCTTTTTGAGTGTACTTTGACATATTATTGCACAGTAACTTGATTTACAAACAAAAACAGTCCTGACAGGAAGTAAAGGACTGGACATTAACTTTGCACGGATACGGCTAGTAAGCAATTACATACTAGTATTAACAAGTCTTTAAGCAAACATTTACTCCAATGTGTTACTCTGTTGATGTCCACAGGAAGCGCCTTGATTTAAATGTGAGTTTTTTTTTTGTGTTCAAACATTTGAGGGAAGATTTCTGTTAAAAATGACTACACTGAAAAAAAAACCTTGTTGGATTAACATGAAATTATGTACATTATGTAAAGTTATGTTAATTAAACATGATTTTTTACATGTTAAATCAACATGATTTTTATGTTCAGGCTACATAATTTAACTTTGATTAAATAACATGACTTTATATGTTCAAATTACATGATTTCTTTACAAATAAATAACATGATTTTTATATGTTTAAACCAATGACTGTAAACAGCTCTATTTGTTATATAAGATTCGGTTTCATTCATTCATTCATTTTCTTTTCGGCTTAGTCCCTTTATTAATCAAGGGTTAATAATATATACTGTATATATATATATATATATATATATATATATATATATATATATATATATATATATATATATATATATATATATATATATATATATATATATATATATATATATATATATATATATATATATATATATATATATACACAGTCAGGTCTATAAATATTTGGACATCGACACAACTCTAACATTTTTGGCTCTATACACCAACACAGTGGATTTGAAATGAAACGAATAAGATGTGCTTTAACTGCAGACTGTCAGCTTTAATTTGAGGGTATTTACATCTAAATCAGGTGAAGCTGTAGTAATTACAACAGTTTGCATATGTGCCTCCCACTTGTTAAGGGTCCAAAAGTAATTGGACAATAGGTTTCTAAGCTGTTCCATGGCCAGGTGTGTGTTATTCCCTCATTATCCCAATTATACATATAAAAAAACTAATTTCTGTATTTTTGATCAAATAAATGCAGCCTTGGTGAGCAGAAAAAAAAAATATATATATACAACACAAAACTGCTCAAGTTGTACAAAACCTTCCTATTAAATATCTGAAATCACTTTAGGAAGCTTTTTTCCATCTTATGACTTTCTCCGTCCAGCATCTGGAATTGCACATATTGCATCAGAGTTGAGAAATATTCTGAATCAAAAAACATCTGAGTAAACATTTTTTTCACTCTTCTCCTTTTCTTTAGAGAGAGGCGTGCAGTCCTGACAGAATCCATGTTTACAAAATGCACTGGGGAACAGTGTGAAAAACGTGCGTTACTGCGTGTGACGTGTGTATCCCAAAACAAGGTGCACAGGCAGAAAAGCTAATGGCTTCCTGACATTGAAACCACATTCTGAAGTGATTCCACACTGCAAAAAAAAAAAACTTTTCTTACTTTGATTTTTGTTTCTAGTCCAAATATCTAAAAACTCTTAAATCAAGAAGTATTTCCTAATCAAGCTAAAAATATGGTCTTGTTTTAAGAAATAAGATGCCAAAATTAAGTGAGTTTTTTTCCTTAAAACAAGCAAAATAATCTGCCAATAGGGTGAGCTAAATAATTTTGTTTTTTGTTTTGACATAAGATTATTTTGCTAAGCTTATTGGTGGATTATATTGCATGTTTTAAGGAAAAACGTACAGAATTTTGGCATATTATTTCTTAAAACAATCTTATTTTTTCTTGACTAGAAAATGCTTCTTGATTTAAGACTCTTTAGCAATTTGAAGTAGAAACAAGACCAAAAATCAAAGAAGGAAAAGCATTTTTGTAGTAAAAAAAATTGACGAATAAACACAGTCCATCACTTTCTGAGACACAAAGGTGACAAGACTCAGATGATGAGTTTAATGGAGCTCTAAACTGACTGTAGGATCATGGGTGAGTTCACTGAACAG
Source organism: Danio kyathit (assembly GCA_903798195.1). Lineage (NCBI taxonomy): Eukaryota > Metazoa > Chordata > Actinopteri > Cypriniformes > Danionidae > Danio > Danio kyathit. Next base: position 8,471,836 of record LR812541.1, on the reverse strand, counting down.
GGATGCTACTTACCCTAATGTGGAGAAATAACGTATCAGAAATAACATTTCAACACATCACTCAAATTTGAAAGAATATTAGGCTCCACCATGCCAGGAGAACAGTGTTTCACAAAACATCCAATAAGCGTTTTTTATTTTGTGAAAGACAGACTGACTATAATTAGAGAACAGCAATGGAACGTAGCATAGGCCTGTCATGATATCTATTTTTCGTTGTAGGATATATTGCACCAAAATGTATTGCGATAAACGATATTATTGTCATATTAAGACGTTTTATGCCACTTATTATATAATGCCAGAATGACAATATAATATCATCACACTGCAAGTACACTCTTCCAAAGAACAAATCATATTTTATGCTTAAGAATATTTCATTTATAGTCATTTTAGCAATTTATAATCAGGCACTGGAGTCAGAAAGTGAAAATGCATATCCTAAATAAATAATAATAAATGTTAACAAAGAAGTGCAAGGTAAAAAGTAACAGAGGCTGCGATATCTGCTACCAGATCTATTTTCAGTCATCAGACACCCACATGAAAATTTACTATAGTAATTTACAGTAAATAATATAATGTTTATAACCGTACTGACACCTCCAATAGAGATTGAGAAGTTGCACAATGAGCTAACACTAAAAACACTTTCAGACAACACGAGTCTCTTTCAAAAATCCCTTGTCTCTCACAAACATCACACGTCTTTCGCGGACATCTCTAGTCTCTCAAAGTCTTCTGCTGTGAACTTGATCTGCTGTTTCAGTTCACTGACTGTAAATTTTTAGCTATAATATCCAAAGACTATAGACTGCACAAGACGTGCCACTATATAGTTTTAAATGAGGAAAAATGTAACGCTTAATATGGAGGCTTTCCACTTGTTAAGTGGTGAGGTATGGAATACGGTTTCCGGGTCCAAGCCGCTACGAAGATAATCATTTATGGCCACTTTTTAGTCCTACCACACATTAAAGTGAATTTTATATAAAATCATGGTGTACAGAGTTTGGACTTGCTGCATAACAAACACCAATATTTTAACAATATATAAATAGATTATATCGGATATTAGGCATGGATATAAACATTGCGATCGTGATTTTCGAAAGTAGTGCTTATTATTACCATTTGTTGAGTCTCCCCATACAGTTTGATAGAGCACTTGAACCCTGAAGCCGGTTTGCGTGAAGTCACACTTAACAAGCGGATAGCAAAGGAAGCCCCGCCTTCTTGTAAAGAAGCCAATCATTGATCACTATAGACTGGTCACTATAGACTATTCTTTGGGGAGGGGGCTTGGTGCAGACATGTGTTTTTATGACGGTTTCTGCAGCTTCATTCAAATCTCTGTGAAATCTTGCCTCACAGACATGAGAAATATATCTGCATAAAGCTGGAAATCTCTACTTTACTTTCAAACAAACCAACTACACTTGAAAACAAATGTTCTCAGGTGTTTTAATCTGTATGAAACCAATGCACAGTTGGTCCCATGTGACCTCATGAATCAAGTTTCCTGCCTCTGCCATTCAAACGCAAATCACATGACAGCAACAACTTAAATGTCCATAAACTTTTAAACAAAGAAGTCACTGTCATTTTGGGAGGATATATGCCATCAAGGCTAATTTGGGAATTACTTCAGAAGACCAGTGTGATCAGATGAGGCATTATTCAGAGTAGGGCTGTGCGACTAACCAAAATCGAATCGCAATCGCGATTGCAAATGTTGCGATTATCTAATCACAAGAGGCTGTGTTATGAAATCTACAGTTGAAGTCAAAATTATTAGCCCCGCTGAATTATTAACCCCCCCCCCCCCTGTTAATTTTTTTCCCCCAATTTCTGTTTAACAGAGAAAAAATTTTATCAACACATTTCTAAACATAATAGTTTTAATAACTCATTTCTAATAACTGATTTATTTTATCTTTGCCATGATAATTGTAAATAATATTTGACTAGATATTTTTGAAGACACTTCTATACAGCTTAAAGTGACATTAAAAGGCTTAACTAGGTTAATTAGGTAACTAATCAGGTTAGGTTAATTAGGCAAGTTATTGTATAACGATGGTTTGCTCTGTAGACTATCGAAAAAAATAGCTTAAAGGGGCTAATAATATTGTCCTTAAAATGGTGTTTAAAAAATTTAAAACTGCTTTTATTTAAGACGAAATAAATCAAATTAGACTTTCTCCAGAAGAAAAAACATTATCAGACATACTGTGAAAATTTCATGAATCTGTTAAACATCATTTGGCAAATATTAAAAAAAGAAAAAAGAATTCAAAGGGGGGCTAATAATTCTGACTTCAACTGTATATTATTTATCTTCCCCCACCCAGAGCAAATGTGTGACTGCCGTCTTACTAGCCAATTGAGTCAGCACACTTTTATTCTGCCCAATCAGAATTAATTTTAAAGAAAATATAGGAATATTTTGGTTTCAAAATCACAGACACCATACAAAACCAAGTATTTGTAAGAGCTGTCACAGAATTGTTGCCACAGCCCAAGGAACTACAATCAGCACCTAAAAAAGCACCACAGGCGGCTATTTGAGGAGCGTCTTTCTTAAAAGTCAACTAAAAGTATTTCCAGTGACAATCTAGTAGTGAGCAACAGCAAAGTACAATTTCAGAGTTGTTTGCTAATATAAGTTAATATCGTTTAAGTTTCTTTTTTTAATTAACACTCACTGCATTCTAGCAGTAAGAAGCTACGACTACAAAATTGAATCGCAAATCAAAATCAAAATATCTGTCAAAAAAAAAAAAAAAATCACAATTAGATATTTTCCCCAAATTGCACAGCTCTAATTCAGAGGATGATATCGCGTAACACATAAGATATAAAGGAGGTCGGTGTCATGATCTTGTTCTCTTCTAGTCCACATGCGATTTTTTAAGTGATTCGAACATTTAGAAATGAAATTTAAAAGATTGTTAAATTTAACATACTCTTCTGGGGTTTAGTGTTCTCAATTTGATGAAAAACATAATGTTTTCCTTCAGATCCAAATAAATAAAAGTTGCTAAAGTGAATTTTGATGCAAATTTATTAAATTAAAAAAGGCTGACACAAAGAGTGTAATGTATCGAGCCCACGGCTCTTCATCAGACCGTGGGCTTGAAACGTTACACGCTTTGTGTCAGCCCTTTTTAATTTAATAAATTTGCATCTTTGGAGCTTTGGGGCCCTATTTTAACGATCTAGGCGCATAGTCCAAAGTGCACGGCGCAAAAGCATTAAGGGCATGTCAGAATCCACGTTTGCTATTTTAAGGACGGAAAAATCCACTTTGCAATGCGGCGCATGGTCTAACAGGGTTGAGCTTATTCTCTTAATTATAAGAGTTATAGGTGTGTTTGGAGAATAAACCAATCAGAGTCTCATCTCCCATTCTCTTCAAGAGTCAGTTGCGTCACGCCATAGCGCATTTGCTATTTACATGGCGGACTTTGTAAGTGGAAAAACTGAGTGCTTCACTAGCAAGAAAACTGTTAAACAGACATTCTGCAGCTCGAGAGAATGAGCCTCCTCATTCTTTACTTTCACTTTCACTCTCTTCCGTGGATAAGGGAAAGGTGTTGTATGCACAGACATCCATTAGCCTACATAATTAATTTCGTTTGTTAAGCACAAAGATTTGTTTCAAAACTATTTCTAAATTGAGTTCAAATTTATAGCAAACGAATAAATGAACAATAATAATGAAGTGTGGTCAAAAAACTGAGTTATTTCCAAACACACATGCTATGCCCTATATGGTCCAAAACCTGACAGGTGGGCAAATCTAAGCTTGTTTTTGATAAAACTAATATAAATATGCATATAATATTAATACTAATAATAACAACAACATTATACAAAAGCAATTTGTCATGAATAAACTGAAAAAGCCCCCCGAGATGAAGAAGGCATGAAGGCAGTAGTTTTTATATTTATGTAGAAAAGAATAATCTTTGTAATATTTTAATCCTTTAATTCTTTTTCATTTGTAAAGATATTTGCGTATTGCTCTACATCCTGTGTGTATTAAGCAATGTTTAAGCGAGGCGCACAACTAACGCGCTCTGCGCTGGACTTTAGACCTCCTCTCAGCTGGTCTATTGAACAGTCTATTCTAGTTTCTCAAAATAGCAACGCGCCAGCAATGCGCCTCAACACACCTCCTTTTTTTAGACCAGAACATCTATGGGCGCACATATGAGCGCAAATGCATTTGCTATTTAAACAGCGTGGTGCAAAACGTCAAAACCACACTTGCGTCGAGCGGAAAGTAGCAAACAACAATTGCGTCATGCCTTGCGCCGGGTGTATGACAGGGCCCTTGGTGTTTCTGCCATTTTGAATATATAATTTGCACTTTTTGCATTTTTTGGCTGAGCACCCAGTTAAAAGTGATGTGCGTGCTTTTGTACAGTTTTTCATTTTTAAAGTGAATTCTGAACCAGATATCTGTCCACACAACAAGCTCCGCAGAAAAGGTTGGTCAAGTACACAGTAAAAAATGCTGTATTCCACACAATTCCTTCATGTTGTCCCAACACAAATCGATTATATTTTTTCCCCTAATTTCTGTTTAACAGATTTTTTCAACACATTTCTAAACATAATAGTTTTAATAACTCATTTCTAATAACTGATTTATTTAATCTTTGCCATGATGACAGTACACAATATTTTACTAGATATTTTTCAAGATACTAGAATTAAAGGTGCAGTAGGTGATCTGCCTAAATGCTAACCGGTTAGCATAATATATTTTAAATACAATCTCTCCCATGTTGTCCAAAGCCACGCCACCTGAAACCACGAACGTGCACATTAAAGATGACAGAGACCCACTAGATCATGTCATTCGCCAGTTAGAAAACTTTATAGTACTACAATTCTGAACAAAAAACTGTATTATATCTAGCAGGTTTTCAGTTGTGTATTTAGCAAGCAAAACTCGTCATGACTCTCTCATCAGTCTCACTCATCAGTCTCACTCTCTCACACGCTTCTAAAGTGACTAATATATGCTTAGTGCTTGGCCGGCGGCGTGCAGGAATTATGTTTATTACTAAGCCATGCTTACATGCTATTTCAGACCGAATATTCAAAGTAGCATGGTAAACAATATACAGTAGGGAGCGCGTCACAGATTGTCACTGTTCAAAAATGAACCAATGTGAATATAAAAGCAACTTCATCTCAGTAAAGCAGGCTAGGCGGAATAGCGCTATTTACTAATGTTTTGTTGTTAAACTAAATACAAATCTACATTATCCATGCTGTAAAAGGACCTTATGAAACTGAAAATAGTCACATCAATGTTTCACCGGGAGATTTCAGTGGCTGAACAACACTTCTGTGCATATAACCCATTCGTAGCAACACAATCTACATAAGCTTAGCATGACTAAAATACTTTTAAAACACAGCATAACCAGTGGCGGTTTTAGAGGGGGGGGGCGTTTTGTGCCCCAGTGTCAATAAGCTTGGCCCCCCCTCTGGCCCCCCTAAATTTCAATAATATCACATGTATTTTTGTGTCAAAACGCCACGGAGAAGCGATATCAGCCATCGGTGGCAGACTGTGAAGATATGACTGAGGCCAGTGTTGCCAGATGTAGCTGACTGATTCCAGCCCAAAAACTATCCAAAACCCATCGAAATCAAAAACGCCCAATTGGGCGGGAAACCGGCCAATCTGGCAACACTGACTAAGGCCTCTCTTGCGCGCTCTCGGTGTCACGCGCACTTGCTCTCTCTGTCAGTGACGGTGCTGCGCACATCAGTTCCCCGCATTCGTCCAAAGTTAACCCCCAAATTGACACAGGTAATAAAAAGATTCAGTCATGTTCATGTTGTGAAAAACTTGATTATATTAGACTTCTGTTTTCAATAGCGATTTTAACACTTTTAATATAGGAAGTCCTCGGCTCTCAGAAATTGTACATAGTTTTACGTTAGGAAATGCAGTCGGCAAGTACCAGAGAACAGATGTAACAAAATGATTAAATTTAGTTTTCAGTCACGCTCATGTAAAGGTATAATATTCAACTTGTTTAGTTTTGCCTTCATTCATTTTTGTTTTCAGTTGTGACATCAAGCACGAGTCTTCAAACACATGATTTTTTACAACACGTTTTTAAACAATAGTTTAATTTCTAATAACTACGTTTTTATCTTTCCCATGGTGACAGTCAGTGCAGAATATTTTAGTTATTTTGCAAGTTGTATTCAGACAAAGTCCCTTTAAGTATTCTGTAGTCTTTGATTCAGATTAAAGTGTAATGTAAAGACTTGTTAAAACACATGGAAAACATTATTTTAAGTTAACGGGAGAGTAAAAAAGTTGACTTCAACTGTATATGTTAAAGTTTACAGGTGCAAAATGTGCCTTGATGTACTTGAATGTTAGAAGTGTGTTATCCTGCTACAATACAAAGTTACTAGTCAAATAAATTAACATGGAAGATTATCTTGAGTTAAAGTTATTTAATTAGTTGGTTTATGAAAACTGCAGTGTGATGCATGAAAACAATGTATTTTGTGATGTATGTTAAAGTGTGCCCCCTAAAAGTACAAGTGGCCCCGGCCCCCCCCCCCCAGTTACTCTGGTCTAGAACCGCCACTGAGCATAACCTGTCTAAAAGAAATACTTCAGCCATGGTATCGTCCTTCCTCCAGCGTGAAAAAGTAACTCCAATATTCATTCAGTATTTTAAAAAGTTGCGTGAACACGCATCAGCGGATCTGCGTGAACGGGTGTGCAGTTGTTCAAATCTACATTTGTTAACAGACAGTTTGGGCTAATTATCAGAATTATGGGAATTATTGGCCTGACAATATTTAATTGGATGAACATTTTTTTAGTCTTATGCCTTACCCAGAATATAAAAATACATATAAATATATTTAGATCATTTACTTTAATCATTACTAACCTTTAAGCTTAAATTGACATTTAAAGGGTTAACTAGGTTATTTAGGTTAAGTAGTCAAGTGAAGGTAATTAGGCAAATCGTTGTATAATGATAGTTTGTTCTGTAGACCAGGGGTTTTCAAACTGTGGGGCGCGCCCCACCAGGGGGGCGCCAGCACCTCTTAGGGGGGGCGCGAGAATTTGAGGCGTGCACGAGAGTAAATTATGATGATGATTTTTATGCGTTCACTAGAGTGAATCGTATTAATGTTAGTTCCACAGCTAATTATCAGGCACTTGTAGAGTTTATGCTTTCCAGTAAAACATATACAAAGCGGCTGCTTTTTAACATGGAAAAACGCTGAATGAATGTCAGACCGGTGAGCGTCTGACAAAACAGTGCCCTTCAGAATCAAATCAGCAGGATGCCCTTCTGGTTCTTTCACTTACTTTGAAGACATACGACATGAAGACATACATACTACCTTTACATAGACATCAGTAGTTATTTGCCTTAATCTGAATAAGACAATAATATAATTAAGGTGTTACGTGAAGTGCTTTTTGAATGCCTCTTCACGTTTCCTGCAGTTTCATGTCATTTCGGGTGTTTCATCTTTAATTTTTCGACTTTAACTGCAGTTCGGCTCTTTCACTCATGAATATTTCCTTCATGTCCCCATGACAAACTGGGGTATTAGACGCGAATATTTAGTAAGGACTGGTGGAAGATGTTTTAATGGGATTTGATAGCGCACGTCAAATAGAAAGAAAAAACTTCCGCATTTCGTGGTCAGTGTTGCCAGATGTAGCTGACTGATTCCAGCCCAAAAACTATCCAAAACCCGCCAAAATGCAAACTCAAAACCGCCCAATCTGGCAACACTGTTGTTCGTGATGTGTGTGTGTGCGCGCGGTCCTTTACTGACAGCCTTGTGTGTGTGTTTACTTCAATAATGCCACTAATATCTGCATACTCCACGTCTTAATTACATTTCTGTTTAGATCTGTTATGACTTTAGTCGGATTAAACTAATCAAAAATCGCTTTTTACATGGTGACTCAACCAAGAGTATTGTCTTAATTGTATTAAAGTCATATTAAAGTATTGTTGCCCATGTAAACATACTCAATGTTCGACTCAATCACACTGTCAGGGCTCTGTGAACTTGGATTTGCGATGCAGCATTTTCTGTACGTACATCAAAAGCAAGTAGGCTATGGCTCACGCTTACTGACAGTAAAAGATGATTAACAGTTAATGTTAGTCGTGTCAGTAATCCAACCACGGAAAAAGGCTCAACCATAACACTGAATCAGGTAAGCTGTATATTTATGTTTCAGTGTAATTAATGCTACACAATTTAATTGCAGCAAGCAATATGTGAATGATGTTTGCACATGGATTATAATTTTGGCTCGGGGGAGGGGGGGCGGGAGAGAAATTGGACAATCTTGGGGGGGCGTGTGTCCTAAAAGTTTGAAAACCCCTGCTGTAGACAATTGAAAAAATTATTGCTTAAAGGGGTTAATAACATTGACCTTAAAATGATTTTTAAAAAAAATGCTTTTATTCTAGCCAAAATAAAACAAGATCTTCTCTAATAAAACAAAACCTTACCTAAAATAAGAAGAAAAAATATTAAAGAAAATACTGTGAGAAAATCCTTGCTGTTAAACATCATTTGGGAAACATTTAAAAAAGAAAAAATGTATAACAGGAGGGCTAATAATTTTGACTTCAACTGTATGTAATGTGCTTGAAAACTGCTCTTTTATTCAGTTTAAAATCATTTCAAACAGGACTAAGCACTAGGATTAATTATAGGTTATTCTCTGAACTGTATGTGTGCAACACTGCATGGTGTTTTAAGGTTACTATAGTTCACTCTTTGTGTTTTACTCATATGACCTGACCCTTACCTTTCGTTTGCGAGGGATGGGGTCCTCGAACAGGAAGTGTGTGCTCTCGCTCTCCTCATTGTTGTCGTCGCTCTGGCAGGACAGCAGGAAGCTCTTGCCCGTGTCATTGGAGAGCGGCGGCGATGGCGTGGAGGGCACTGATTGGTCACTGGCGTCCCAACTCCAGTTTCCACTGGTGGAGCTGCTGTAGCTGGCAGACAGACTCTCTTTCCAGGCTTTACCAGCCAGATCTACACCTGAAAACAAGACCCACACATGGTCAGGAGGCGTCAACAGCAAACAAACACAATAAGTTGAAATGAAAGAAAACAATAGATAAAAACACACACATATATACAGTTGAAGTCAGAATTATTAGCCCCCCTGAACGTTTTTTTCCCCCCAATTTTTGTTTAACGGAGAGCAGATTTTTTCAACACATTTCTAAACATAATAGTTTTAATAACTCATCTCTAATAACTGATTTATTTTATCTTTGCCATGATGACAGTAAATAATATTTGACTAGATATTTTATAAGACACTTCTATACAGCTTAAAGTGACATTTAAAGGCTTAACTAGGTTAATTAGGTTAACTAGGCAGGTTAGGGTAATTAGGCAAGTTTTTGTATAATGATGGTTTGTTCTGTAGACTATCGAGAAAATATATAGCTCTCCGTTAAACAGAAATTGTGGACAAAAATAAACAGGGGGGGCCAATAATTCTGACTTCAACTGTATATATATATATATATATATATATATATATATATATATATATATATATATATATAAAATCGCAAAATTGTCAGCAAATTTCTAAGAATTACCACCACAAAATCAGTCATTTTTATAGCAAAAAATCACAATCAAAATCGTACTCTAGGGGGTCTGATTTATGAACAAAATAAAACACAAAAGCACAAAATCCAAAAGTGAAGCTCAATTAAAACAAAACTAGAAGAAAAACACAAAAACTACAATAAGCGAAACTAAACAAAGCTAAAAGAAAACAATTCAAAACACGAGAAAAAACATGAATGAGCGAATACACAATCAAAAAGGCAATGCAAAAACAAAAATAAAAAATAAACATAAAAACAATAAAGCAACAACAACATTTAAATAAAAAAAACATTAAATAAAAAAACAATAATCAAAACACTAATTAAGTAACTACTAAACAGAAAGAAAACAATTAAATAAAAATAGAAAACAAAATGTACAAATATAAGACTTATATATAAAAAAATGAACAACAACGAAAGAGATACAATTTTGTATGTATATAAAATAAACTATCACATCTTGTAATCTATTACTAACAATATTAAATGCTTTTTTCTTCTCAAAATGGTATCACTATATTAGCCCTATACTCCAGTGTAATGTTCTGTCCTTTTCATTCAGAGGCTACAGGTCAATTTCCATGAAAGAGTGCAAATCATAGCTTTCATTCGGATATCCTTTCTTCCACAGAATCCAGGAAAATTAGCATCACACCCAGTGTGAGTAATATTGATATGTCTTCCCTTATTTCCTTGTTTTTAACTCTTCACTCACATAGGAGCAGACAAAGAATACAACCTGAGGTGCACGCAACACTGTGGACCTACATCAAACAACACACTGCCACTGTAATGTGTAACTCCGTTGTGTTAATTCACCAACGCATGATAGACATTCATTTCAAAGCTTGTTTTGCTGCCTGTGGCATCAGTAGTCAAATAAATGTTTTATAAATTGCAACACATGACCTATACACTGAATGGCTACAAAACACAGGTAAATTACTGCTTCTGGCTGTGTTTAAAATTCAGATACTGAAACGTTTAAATTTAACATATGCATACATATAATATACTTATATTTACGTTTTACCTAACAAATTAATTAAACATACTTTTGAGACATTATTAGAAGACATGGGATCAGCTTTCACTGCTATGCTATTTCAACTAAACCTGCTGAGACGTCTGAACTGTCTAAGCTAACTGAGTGTATTAAAGATGTTAAAGACTGGATGACCAACAATTTTCTTCTCTTAAACTCAGACAAAACAGAATTATTACTTATTGGGCCTAAATCCTCTACACAGCAGTTCTCACAACTCGACCTGCAATTAGAGGGATACAAAGTTAGCGTTAGCTCTACTATAAACAAAATCTGGGTGTTATATTAGACAGCAATTTAACTTTTGAAAATCATATCTCCCATGTCACAAAAACTGCTTTCTTTCATCTGAGAAATATCGCCAAGTTACAAAGTATGCTATCCATCTCAGATGCAGAAAAGCTAGTTCATGCTTTTATGACTTCTAGGCTGGATTACTGTAATGCTCCTTTATTAACAAACTTCAGCTAGTACAAAATGCAGCTGCCAGTGTTCCTACCAGGTCTAGAAAATATGATCATTCATTCATTCATTCATTCATTTTCTTGTCGGCTTTGTCCCTTGCGGGGTCGCCACAGTGGAATGAACCACCAACTTATCCAGCACGATTTTACGCAGCGGATGCCCTTCCAGCCGCAACCCATCTCTGGGAATTTCCACACACACACATTCACACTCATACACTACGGACAATTTAGCCTACCCAATTCACCTGTACTGCATGTCTTTGGACTGTGGGGGAAACCGGAGCACCCGGAGGAAACCCACACGAACGCAGGGAGAACATGCAAACTCCACACAGAAACGCCAACTGACCCAGCCGAGGTTCGAACCTGCGACCCAGCGACGTTCTTGCTGTGAGGCAACAGCACTACCTACTGCGCCACTGCGTTGCCCTTCAAATATGATCATATCACCCCAATTTTATCCTCCTTACACTGGCTGCCTGTTAAGTTTCGTATTGATTTAAAAATATTACTCCTTACCTATAAAGCTTTAAATAATCTAGCTCCTGTTTATCTAACCAACCTTCTGTCTCGCTACAACCCAACCCGCTCTTTACGATCTAAAAACTAAGGGCTTCTGGTAGTACCTAGAATAGCAAAGTTGAGTAAAGGAGGTCGAGCCTTCTCATTTATGGCTCCTAAACTCTGGAATAGCCTTCCTGATAATGTCCGAGGTTAAGACACACTCTCTCAGTTCAAAACTAGATTAAAAATCTTTTTAGTAAAGCATACACTCAATGCATCACATAGCGGTATGATGCATGAATGTGCTCCACGCAGGTTTTTTCATCTCGTTTATATACACTATGAACAGCAGCTACGCTAATTATTCTCTATTTCCACTCATCCCGAGACCACCAGAGATTATGCAGTGCCACTGAAGCGATCCAAGACCTGTGAAGAGATAATCCCAAGGTTTCCACAATCCCGGACCAGGCCGTATCCTGAGCAGCTGCTGTGGTGGTCATGGAGGAGTAGAGAGCATACATCTGATTCCTGTGAGACTCCAGGGACAGACGAGTCTTCGCTGACGTCCAGCGTTCTCCAGCCTCCGGCGCCTAGACTGCAGCTCGCCACAAGACGTTTGGCCATATGAGAAATGGTCGTGCCCAACTGAGCCTGGTTTCTCTGGGGTTTATTTTTTCTTCCTTCACTTTCGCCCATTGGTGAAGTTTTTTCCTCGCCACTGTCGCCTGTAGCTTGCATGGTTTGGGACTTGTAGAGCTGCGCATCGATGGATTACTCTTTAGTGTTTGGACTCTCAGCAGTGAATATTAAAACACACTGACCTGAACTGAACTGAACTCTGAAAACTGGACTGACACCGTTTCAATTTACTATAATCTTCAATGTGAAGCTGCTTTGACACAATCTACATTGTAAAAGCGCTATAGAATAAAGATGAATTAAATTTGTATTAGTATTTTTGTACTTTGTTTGCTTATGTTGTTTTATAATGAACAGATTGAGGAATACTAAAAAAAATGTATGTCTAACTTACATTTGAAAATGATGTTTAAAAAGAAAATAGATAACAATTATAAAAAAAATAGTGAGGGAGAGGATAATAAACAACATCACGGATCGCTAAAGACCCAAGGTATCCGTTTAAGGTTTAACGAAGGGTTAAAGGAACACTCCAGGTTTATTGGAAGTAAACTCATTTCACAACTCTCCTAGTTGATTCCTTTTTTGAATCAATTCAGCCGATCTCTGACTCCTGTGGGAGCAATTTTAGCTTAGCTTAGCATAAATCCTTGAATCGAATTAGACCAGTAGCATTTAATTTAATTCATCTTTATTTCTACAGCGCTTTTACAATGTAGATTGTGTCAAAGCAGCTTAACATAGAAATTCTTGTGGATTGAAATTGTGTCGGTCCAGTTTTTAGAGTTGAAGTTTAGTTTAGTTCAGTGTGGTTTAAGTTTCGCCGCTAAAAGACAAAACACTGAAGAGCAAATTCATCAATGCGCAGCTCCACAAGTCCAAGCAAACCAAAAACTGCAGTCTAAGCACCGGGGGCTGGAGAATGCTGGACGTCCATCGTGGAGAAGCTGCAGGTGTGACTAGGTCACCGGTGGGTGTGCAGGCTGGCCCACGGAATCAATACGGAGAGTCGTCTGTCACTGGGGTCTTTCAGGACTCAATCTCATGCTCTCCACTCCTCCATGACCGCCACAGCATCTGCTCAGAATACGGCCTGGTCCAGGATTATGGATACCTCTAGAAGTCCTCTATGGTTGGCATCATCTCTTCACAGGACTTGGATCACAACAATGGTGCTGCACAACCTCTAGAGGCATCATGATGTAACTACAGAAGAGTCAAGCTTTAAATAGGAACATTTTCAAAACTATTTTTTTAAACGAGATGCTAATGGTCTAATCTGATTCAATGATCTATGCTAAGCTAAGCTAAAAGTGCTCCTGACAGACCCGGAGATCAGCTGAATGTATTCAAAAATGGTAAAACACAACTACTTAACTCTAGGGGAGTTGTAAAATGAGCCTATTTTCAAAAAAGTGGAGTGTTCCTTTAACTTTAATCAATATTTTCAGCAGTTTGAAACAATACTTTGTCTATGTTGGCTATGCAAGTTATTTTTCAAAATTCTGGTAATGAGCTACAAGTATACTGTAAAAAAAACCCTGTTATTTTACAGAAATTTACCGTTTTATTTGACGTCTTTTTCCAGGTTATTCTGAATTACAGTTAAAAAACGTTAAATAACAGATTTTTTTTTTTACTCGTGTACATATCTGTTACTTCACAGATTTAATCGATAGAGTATACATTTAACACCATATCAAACAATAATTTAAAGCAAACAAGCAATAAGAATTACGAACACACACCAAACAGCTACATAAGGTTGAGCTCTGCAAAAGCATAAGCCACACCATTCAGCTGACGTTAACCATTGACGTCCTTAAACAATTAAACTTAAACGGCCAAAATCTCTAGGCTTAAAATCATGTCACACGCTCTTGAGAAACAGCACAAGTGGTGCCGACCTTATATGACCTCAAGCAGCCATTTCATACTCATTTCATGACACTTGACCTCTCAGGATTGTGGTCCAGCATGTGCGCACTTGTCATTTCGCAGATGCTTTTTCATTTGAAGTGACTTACAGTACACTAATTAGAGGAATAGAGTACCTGGAGTAGCTTGATTTAAGGGTTAAATGTTGAGCTCAGGGCTTTCCCAGTACTGGGTTGCGGCTGGAAGGGCATCCGCTGTGTAAAACATATGCTGGAATAGTTGGCGGTTCATTCCGCTGTGGTGAACCCTGATAAATAAGGAACTAAGCTGGAGGAAAATTAATGAATGAATGAATGTTGGGCTCAATTGTGAGAGGAAAGAACTGCAACCTACACTGTAATAAAATGCTGGGTTCCACACGATTCAGAATCAGAATCAGAAAGAGCTTTATTGCCAGGTATGTTCACACATACGAGGAATTTGTTTTCGTGACAGAGCTTCTACAGTGCAACAGAATTACAGAGACAGGACTAAAAAACAGATAATAATATATTTTAAAAAGTAGTGAATGCAATATACAAATTGACAAGTGTTTGTACAGCTATATTACTATATACAACATAATATGTGCAGCTGTTATGTGCAAACTGGCATGTAAAGTGTGTTGTTAAATAAGTGTATATGTGTATAAAAGTGTATAGCAAGTAGTGATGTTGGTTCCACAATTATTATCATCAAGTGTTCATGAGATGGATTGCCTGAGGGAAGAAACTGTTTCTGTGTCGGGCTGTTCTGGTGCGCAGTGCTCTGTAGCGTCGGCCAGAAGGTAAAAGTTCAAACAGGTAGTGTGCTGGGTGTGAGGGGTCCAGAGTGATTTTGGCAGCCCTTCTGCTCGCTCTGGATAAGTACAGTTCTTGGAGAGTAGGGAGGGTTGTCCCAATGATTCGCTCAGCAGTCCGAACTATTCGACGTAGTCTTCGGAGGTCGGATTTGGTAGCTGAGCTAAACCAGACAGATATTGATGTGCAGATGACTGATTCAATGATGGAGGTGTAGAACTGTTTCAGCAGCTCCTTTGGGAGGTTGAACTTCCTCAGCTGACGAAGAAAGTACAGCCTCTGTTGAGCTTTTTTGACAATGGAGTCAATGTGAGTGTCCCACTTCAGGTCCTGAGAGATGGTGGTGCCCAGGAACCTGAATGACTCCACTGCTGCCACAATGCTGTCCATGATGCTCAGTGGGGGGAGAGCAGGGAGGTTTCTCCTGAAGTCCACTATCATCTCCACTGTTTTGAGCGTGTTCAGCTCCAGGTTGTTGTGACTGCACCAGACAGCCAACTCCTTAACCTCCTGTCTGTAAGCAGACTCGTCACCGTCCTGAATGAGGCCGATAAATGTGGTGTCATCTGCAAACTTTAGGAGCTTGACAGAGGAGTTTTTTGAATTGCAGTCATTCGTGTACAGGGAGAAGAGCAGTGGGGAGAGGACACACCCCTGGGGGGCGCCAGTGCTGATTGTGCGGGTACTGGATGAGAATTTTCCCAGCTTCACCAGCTGCTGCCTGTCCGTTAGGAAGCTGTTGATCCACTGACAGGCAGAGGTGGGCACGGAGAGCTCAGTTAATTTGGGGAGGAGAAGTTTTGGGATGATAGTGTTAAAAGCCAGGCTAAAGTCAACAAACAAGATCCTCACATAGGTCCCTGGTCTGTCTAGGTGTTGCAGAACATAATGCAGTCCTATATTGACTGCATCATCCACAGACCGGTTTGCTCTGTAGGCAAACTGAAGAGAGTCCAGTGAGGGTTCAGTGATGTCCTTCAGGTGGGCCAGCACCAGTTTTTCAAAAGAATTCATGACCACAGATGTCAGCGCCACCGGTTCTGTAGTCATTTAGTCCTGTGAGTTTGGGTTTCTTTGGTATGGGAATGATGATGGAGCGTTTGAAGCAGGAGGGCACTTCACACAGCTCCAGTGATCTGTTGAAGATCAGGGTGAAAATGGGGGCCAGTTGGTCAGCACAGGACTTTAAACAGGCTGGTGTTATAAAATCTGGGCCTGGATATTTTTAAAATCTGGGCCTGGAGCTTTTTTCCTCCTCCTCAATTCCTTCGTGTTGTCCCGACACAAATCGATTAAGTTTTATGTAGATTGAACATAAAACAGTTAAGTTGTCCCAAATAAACTTAAGAATTGTATTTTTCAACTCATTTTAATTAAGTAGTTTGAACAAGCAGCAAAAGTAATTATTTGAGTGTAATGACAACACAACTGTTTCATTTTTTTTTCCCCACATCAGTGGTCTAAACTATTTCAGATGAACCCAAACTGTGGTCGGTGACTGTTTAAGTTCATCAGACAGTCTCTTCCTGTCAAAAGTAGGTGATTCTTTGGAAGAATGAGCTGCAATTAGGAGCAAACCTGACGCTGAGAGTTCAGTGTTTCCCACAGACCTGCACTATGTCTGTGGCGGCACTTCAAATACATGCACAATGAGTTATTGAAAAGCAAATAAATGTTGTGAATGTGGAAACACCACAATGTTTATTTGTGGATTTTACTTGTCACACCATGTGCTTGTTCTAGT
The DNA here is from genome assembly GCA_903798195.1 of Danio kyathit. Taxonomy (NCBI): domain Eukaryota; kingdom Metazoa; phylum Chordata; class Actinopteri; order Cypriniformes; family Danionidae; genus Danio; species Danio kyathit. The sequence continues at coordinate 8,455,034 of LR812541.1, read as the reverse complement.
CTTCAGAAAATGTCTTCTCCTTTTTGTTTTTGATTTACATATCCATTATTTAATGTAAGGTAGATCAGGTGTGAATTCACACACACTGGCAACTTATTTTCATCAACTTTAGATATGTAGTCAGTAGTTGTGTCCCAAATGACACACTCTACACTACCTGACAAAAGTCTTGTCGTCGATCCGAGTTGTAAGAGTAACAAATAATAACTTGACTTCTAGTTGATCATTTGGAAAAGTGGCAGGAGGTCGATTTTTCAGATGAATCCTCTGTTGAACTGCATCCCAATCATCACAAATACTGCAGAAGATCTACTGGAACCCACATGGACCCAAGATTCTCACAGAAATCAGTCAAGTTTGGTGAAGAACAGCCTGAGGTATCAAGACATTTGTGCTGCCCATTATACTACAAACCACAGGAGAGGGCAAATTGTTCAGCAGGATAGCGCTCCTTCTCATACTTCAGCCTCCACATCAAAGTTCCTGAAAGCAAAGAAGGTCAAGGTGCTCCAGGATTGGCCAGCCCAGTCACCAGACATGAACATTATTGAGAATGTCTGGGGTAAGATGAAGGAGGAGGCATTGAAGATGAATATAAAGAATCTTGATGAACTCTGGGAGTCCTGCAATAAGGCTTTCTTTGCCATTCAAGATGACTTTATTAATAAGTTAGTTGAGTCATTGCAAAGATGTGTGGATGCAGTCCTCCAAGCTCATGGAGTCATACACAGTATTAATTCTTTTTCCACTGCACCATGACTTTATATTCTATACTGTACATTATTTCTGTTAAGTGACAAGACTTTCGTCTAAGCAAACTTGGACCTTACTGTCCTAATTAAAAAAATAAAAATCAAGGCATGATCATATTTTATTTTGGTAAAATAAGCGTAATCTAGAGGCCTTTGTCTTTCATATAAGCCACTTCTGATACCAAATGATAAACTAGAAGTCAAGTTATTATTTGCTGTTCCTAAACCTGGGATAGACGACAAGACTTTTGTCAGGTAGTGTAGCCTATGCAATTATACACTCAACCATCTAGATTTAGTGTAGATTTTAGTGTACCTGAGTGAGATCTCTGAGCGACTGATGTGTGCTTTAATGTGCACATGTATATACAGTACAAACTAGCAATTAAACTGACAGAAAGTGTCAAAACTATTTGTGGGAGTCAGTATTCATATTGTCACTAAAAAAATAAATCAATGTATGGGGGAAACAGTGTAGTCATTAAACCACAGAACTACAAGTAGTCGCCATTTATTTTGTCCCTGTCTATTTTGCCGGTGTGGAGGAAAGAGACTGTTCTCATTTATTTGTGCAGCCACCATGATACAGAACAATAAGTCTTAAATTTCCCAGAAGGGCAATGAGTTTGCATTAAAGATATTAAAAAATGACAACGCGCAAATGAAAAACACATAAAACCCAATCCCTAGACCAATGTCCTAGATTAAATAGCAATGGGAGAGTTGTGAAAGCGCCGCCATTTTTTTTCTACTTAAGTTGTCCTCCAGGCAAGAGCAATGAGATGTGATATTATTTCAGGATGTCTGCTATCAAGTGAAACCATCTATATTAAAGAGATGTATGAGCTGTACATGCATGAACATGAGAAAAACAATTTACTAATGTCTAATTTCTAATTCTAATGCCAAAATAAATCTTATTTTTATAAATCTTCATTCACATTTATAAACACTGCTGCTTGAACAAACAACTTATTTAAAATGAGCTGAATTAACACAATTGGGGATTTTTTTGGACAACTTAATTATTTTATGATGAATCCACTAGAATTTGTACAAATAATTAAGTTAACTTTTGTGTTTGGACAACATGAAGGAATTGTGTGAGAATTTTTTTTACAGAGAAGATCCAACCACGCAATTCACTGTAATGCATAATATATATATATATAGTGCAAAAAAAATTTCTCTCTTTTTTTTTTTAAATATTTCCCAAACGATGTTTAACAGAGCAAAGATATTTTCACAGTATGTCTGATAATATTTTTTCTTCTGGAGAAAGTATTATTTGTTTTATTTTGACTAAAATAAAAGCAGTTTAAAATTTTTTAAAAGCCATTTTAAGGACAAAATTATTAGCCCCTTTAAGCTATATATTTTTTCAATAGTCTACAGAACAAACCATCGTTATAGAGTAACTTGCCTAATTACCCTAACCTGCCTAGTTAACCTAATTAACCTAGTTAAGCCTTTAAATGTCACTTTAAGCTGTATAGAAGTGTCTTGAAAAATATCTAGTCAAATATTATTTACTGTCATCATGACAAAGATAAAATAAATCAGTCATTAGAAATCAGTTATTAAAACTATTATGATTAGAAATGTGTTGAAAAAAATCTTCTCCCTGTTAAACAGAAATTGGGGAAAAAAATAAACAGGGGGGGTTAATAATTCAGCGGGGCTAATAATTCTGACTTCAACTGTATATTTCATAACACAGCCTCTTGTGATTAGCTAATCGCAACATTTGCAATCGCGATTGCAATTTGATTTCGGTTAGTCGCACAGCCCTACTCTGAATAATGCCTCATCTGATCGCACTGGTCTTCTGAAGTAATTCCCAAATTAGCCTTGATAGCATATATCCTCCCAAAATGACAGTGACTTCTTTGTTTAAAAGTTTATGGGCGTTTAAGTTGTTGCTGTCATGTGATTTACGTTTGAATGGCAGAGGCGGGAAATTTGATTCATGAGGTCACATGGGACCAACTGTGCATTGGTTTCATACAGATTAAAACACCTGAGAACATTTGTTTTCAAGTGTAGTTGGTTTGTTTGAAAGTAAAGTAGAGATTTCCAGCTTTATGCAGATATATTTCTCATGTCTGTGAGGCAAGTTTTCACAGAGATTTGAATGAAGCTGCAGAAACCGTCATAAAAACACATGTCTGCACTGAGCCCTCTCCCCAAAGAATTAACAGGGGGGTTAATAATTCAGGGGGGCTAATAATTCTAACTTAAACTGTATATATATATATATATATATATATATATAATACAGGATTGCTTTACACTGACCGTTTTATTTGCTGGACAAATGACTAGGTTAAGTGTAAGCTTTAAATAATTTTATGTAAATCATGTTCGAATCTTTAGATATATATATATATATATATATATATATATATATATATATATATATATATATATATATATATATATATATATATATATATATATATATATATATATATATATCAATCAAACCTGCCAACACTCCCGTTTTTCCCGTATTCCCCGCTCTTCGCGCGCCCAGTTCGCGCGCCCCCATCTCACCCTCCCCGCTCTTCAGTTCCCAGCACTTTGATACAGTCCGGCTTGAAACCTGGTGTATGTGCACGTGCTCTTAAGTTTGCGTGCAACCTCCCCGCTCTACAGTTTGGGCGTCTCCATCTCCATACCACCCCCATCCCCCCAGTCTTCAGTTCCCGCACACCCCAACCGGGTTCCTAGTATTGGTAACCTAGTAACCAGCAGTAAACAAAGCAAGCATAAGGGGGCATTCCCATATATATATAAATATATATATATATATATATATATATATATATATATATATAAATATATATATATATATATATATATATATATATATATATATATATATATATATATATATATTGTGGGGAGTCGCCGGATCTTTCCAGAACTGAACATATCACACACCACATTATTCGTAAAAGATGGAACGGTGCCTATGTGTCTGAACTACGATTTCAATTTCAAAGCAATCCAAATGACCAGCTGCGATCACGAACACGTGCTAATTAACTCTACCTTTTGGTTCACGCCTGCAGACGCCGTCTACCAAGGGAATACACACTTTTAGGCAGACACAGAAGTGGCCAGAAAACTTCCAGTTTAAACTGACTCTCATTTAAACTGTGTTTATTTGAATAATGTATGTTTGTTTTACGTTGCTGTAGGTTTTTGTGTGTACATGTCCCATGTGTTTAACCTAACCATTATGAAGAGGTAATGAGTTAAAGCCGCTGCTTTTGCATGAAATCTACAGAACGTTTGTGAAACGTACCATATTTAGTGTTAATTGAAAGGTTGAAACATTTTAAATGCATTGGATAATATGAAGAAACCCTACTATAAAAATGTCCATGTTATAAAACGTTATTTTAATAGCTTCTAATCAAAATCTTGAGTCTCCCACGAGGTGCTGATACATCCTCCTAGGGGAGGGAATGGGGGTGTGATCCCACCCCGCAGCTTCTCTTGTTGGACAATCCCTGTGTAGGCCACACCTATACCCAAGCCTATAAAGCTTCGAACAATGAAACTTTCGTTGTCTTTTTGCCGGGTCTTAGCCTCATCACCGGGGTCGCTCTTCTCGTGCCGGCCGTACATCGCCTGGCCGGAAGCCTCATCGCAGCACGGAGCAAACCGCGACATTCACGCCCGCTGACCCCCGATCTGCTTCAAGCCATCGGGTCAAACTCATCAGAACTCTGAAACACTGCCATAACTACGGAATTCTGCAGAGAGCACAAAGGACTTCCCTGAAACTTCCACCGACGAGAGAATTCCAGTACGTCATTGAAGTTGCTACGCTGACCAATCAGCTCCGCCTGGATCTCCCTTTGGACCATTCGAGGAAACCGAAATTCCATCAGAATCGCAAGTAACACAAACAATAGTTCTATCCATTGCTGAACTGGTGTGAATAATGTTTAAGTAGTAAAGAATAGCGAAATTCTCTGCTTTTATGGTTTCTCTCAGGTTGCAATGCTAAGAACTTGCTAAATGCTAGAAGTTGAATCCTCACTCGCTCTCCGTCATAACTCTCCTCAAAACTGCTTGTGTGTATGTATGTGCGTTCTTTGTTTTATGTAGCGTAGTACGTTATGTTATAGAGTAGCAATAAACTTGTGTTTCGTTTTTAAGATCCGTGTTGGTGTGTTGTGTGCTTTTATAAGTCAATGTCTCAGCTTTAGATACTGTTACCTTGCTCATTAAATAATTAGATACTGTTTTTATATTGTTAATTGTTGGCCACAAAAATAATATAATACAGGATTGCTTTACACTGACCGTTTTATTTGCTGGACAAATGACTAGGTTAAGTGTAAGCTTTAAATAATTTTATGTAAATCATGTTCGAATCTTTAGATTCAAATCCCCAGAGTTTAAATGTTATTTAAACCAAAAGAGCTGATTTCTTACATAATGGTGGAGAACGTTTGGGCAAAGCAGAAACAACTTTTAAAGCACAAAACCCCGAAAACACGTTGTTAATCTTTTCTATTTTTGTCCGAAAAAGAATAGATTAGAAGGAACAGAAGTTTTGTTACTGCACAACTCTATTGTGGTACCAGTAGTTTTATTGCTTGACTGCATTGTGTTGTTAAGAAAGTAAAACTGCATTTTAATTGTCCGCCGAGACAAACTATAAGACGCTGTAAAGCGCATGAAGAGAGACAAAGCGTGTTCCTTTGTCCTATCTCTTATCTTAAGGCCTTCACAGTATGATTTCGCACGCCGCGTTCCCGGCTCGAAACTCAGCTGTGTTTTCTCCTGGTAACTGATTTAGCATAGCTAACTAAATTCTCGTTGCCCTTGTAATTTGCTAAAACTTTAGTAAATTATCTAAAACGCGGCGCCCAGAGAGAGCTGCCAAGCGTAATTTATAGGAGAAGTTTCAAAATTGATCAATTAAAATAGTGGTTTGAGCCCACGGATGTGTTTGCAGTCTAAACAGACTTAACACAGAGTGCCGAGATTCCCCCATATCTCTGTCACGATTTGTATTAATCTCAGAAACCCTGTTGATTAATTTATCTCGCTCTCATGAGTTGAGATCGTTCAGTACTGTTAAGATATAAAATCTAACTAGTGCTTGTTGTTTGAACAGTGTGAGATGCGCCGTTATCTCAAGTGATACTGTGAAACTTGCTATTATTCCACTTTGTGGTAGTTGCCATAGCAGCAACTTTAATCCGGAAGTACCGAGAGACTTACCGGAATTACATTCAAGCGCGCATGTGCAGTCCGCCAGCGCCAGCTTGAGTTGTAAACAAAGAGCAAAGCGTGAAGCTAAGCTAAACTAACGCGTTTGCATTGAAGTCTATGCATTTCTAGTAGCAGTGAAGGCTAGTAGATAGCACGTAGCATTTAGTGGTCTTAAATGCATTGTATGGCTGATGTTTGAAATAACTCTTGCATCTCAGTCGTCTCTCTTTACTCACTTGGAAAAGTTGACAAATGCAAAGTTAATAAAAGTGTGCACGATCTAACTGCTGAGTTTAATCCCTATTCTTTTAATTATTTTATTTTTCCCTGCTGTACTTGGCCTGATGAATTTTATCAGTTTGAACTCACATAAGCTGTTGGTTTTATTAGTGATGAATTATAGTTTTGTTCTCATTACTATAAATTAATGCTCTCCGATCTATTCAGGTATAAATACCTTTGCCATTTATCAACATCTAGGAATACCCATTTCCTATGACTGTTGACTTAAAACATAAGACACTGATTGAATTAATTATGATTGTTTAACTTAATGATAAACTGCATTAAATGTTAGTTTAACCAACTTCATTGTTTTGAAATTTTAATTTCATTAATGGTTCATTGATGTATGACTTTATCATTTTAGTAACAATTAATAATTAAGTTTAGTCACAAGTGTTCTTATCAAGTTTAATGATAACTTATAAGTTGATTATAAGTTATTACCACATTACAGTTTTAAAGTTAAGTTCAATTCAAAATTGAATTTAGTCTTTTCATCTAGTGGATCTTTATTGAATATCTCTTAAGGTACTCAATAAAATTCTCTATAATTTGCATTTATTTTAAGCCTGCTAACAGACAGTGCTCCCCCTTCTGCTTTATTGATGCAATTGGACAGCGCAGTGAGCTGTGACTGCACCAACTTAAGTCATCATTTAGCATAATCTTAGAGCAGTAGCCCTCCTAGCCATACTTCAAAAGGAAAATTCAGATTTTTCTACTATGTAGGCTAAGCGGTTACTATATAACACAATAAAACCAACACTTCTTGAAGTATCAACTCAACAGTGCCATAGCTTTGACATCCTTATAAATCACCTAATGTTAAGAGAAAACTAACCCCCTTGTTATCTCTTTCTACTAGCTATCTTCTTTCAACTAGACTATTGATGCTGGTTTGAGGATTGTGCTTGTGAGAGTCAAAAAGCAGAGAATTTTTAGAAACATTTAATAGATGTTTGGGACACTTGAACACTTTTAATTGTTGAAATTGTCTGATCTCACCCCTCCTTTCTCACTCATCAGGTCAACAAGAAGATAGGCGTCGTTAGATCCAATTCTAAACACGCACCCAGAAACAATTTATTTGGTGTACGGAGTCAATCCTATTCAGAAGCCAATACTGTTATTGTTGTCCAACTTCCTTTCACTTCTGAAGAAAGTTGAATAGCAACCACAGTCCTGGTGTTCAGACATTTTATGTTTATACTTAACAAAAGCTAAAGGAATCCTCTCTAGGAAAGTGGAAACTACAGATTTTCACACTACTCCTTCTCTTTATCACTTTTGTTTTTCTTTGTTCTCTCACTGTGTCTGTGCTACTGCCTCTTTCCACAGAAGACTACCAGTTAGACACACGCACCCACCAGAGGGCCACAGTTCCAGAGAACCACACTCAGCTCAACATTAGTACACACTTAACATTGCACATTAACATTTTTCCTTGCCTGTTTGCTTTGTTCTACCTTGTCTTTTCTTTCTCCTCTCCATCTCTTTTCAAGGTCTGTGTCAGTTGAATTCTAAGTCCTCCCCTCGCCGCATCAAACATGGCTCACCCCAAAGATCCTACGGGCCACTGGAAGGACCTAGAAACATGGCTGAGCGTTGTAACAAGCAGTCTCCTCCCTAAAGCTGCCGAAACACTGCAGCCTCTGACGCAGGACCAGCTGGATGAGAACATAAGCAGCATAATGAAGCAAGATCCAAGTCAAAGCTTCAATCACAATGAGCTGGCCAAAATCACTGGTACTTTGAGTCACACACTCATCGCCACCCTCAAGTTAAGTGACAGACACGCCTCCCTACTCAAGCACAAGCTGACACGCCTGCAAGCCCGCATCGAGCAGCTAGAGCTGGAGGCTCAGGAACGTCTGGAACAGCCAAATGAGGTGGATGAAGGTACCAAAGAGGAGATCAACAAACTACAAGAAGCTTTAACCGCCATCACAGAACAAAGAGATCAAGCCAGAGCAGACCACGCTGACGTCGCTAATAAGCTAGATTACGCTGAACAGCTACTGAAGGAAGCGAAGGTGGACTTAAGAGACAAGAAGGCCAGAACCAAAGCCCTTGAAACTCACCTAAGCGAAGCAAGACATGAGATAGACAGACTAATGCATGAAATGGATGACATCATAGAGGAGCTCGCCAGTGTTAAAGATGAACTCAGGCATGCCTATGCACTGCGCCATGAACCTCCAAAGACAAGATGGGCACAAGCCTCGCCTCTGCCAAGCAGGACAGGATCCCCTGTCCCTGAGCTCACATCTATTGAAAAAGGTGAGAAACCATGTCAAAGATCTTCACCAACACCTTCTGAAGAGTCTTACTTCACCCCACAGCGACGAGAGCCTGTGACAGCCAGTCACAGATCGTCATACAGTCTGGACCTCAAAGACCTTGACAAGCTGGCCAGGAACATTGGCAAGTTTACTCCAAGTGTGCCAGGGGGTTTGGGGGTCCACGATTATTTACAAGACATTGATTTCCACCTGGAAATGAGACCCAATGTCTCTGATAAAGAAAGACTGTATTTGCTTCGGGCAACATCCAGCACTGAGGTGCGCAGGTTCCTGGACCGACAGCCAGCTCAGGTAAAGAACAATTACCACCTGCTCCAAGAAGCCCTCATCAGAGAGTTTGCAGACCCTGAATCAGATCAAGGACTGTTAAGTGCTCTTGAAACAAAACAAGCTCGCAATGAATCCCCACACGCTTACTATAACCGACTCAGGCAAGCCTTTTTCGGAACTCGCAACAAACCGAATATGGAAGAAGACCTGAACTTTAAAAGTCTCTTCCTGAGAAACCTCCATCCTGCAGTAAGCCAACATCTTGGGGTACTCGCATGCCCACAAACGATGAGCATCCAACAATTGCGAGATTTGACACAGAAAGGCTACGACAAACAAAAGATGGTGTCAAAGAAAAACACCAAAACTGCAACAGTTTTTGACTTTAACACCCAAAGTCCAGAACTGGCACTAGAGGGTGCCCAACGCCCACACAGCGTGAGACCACCATCCCCAGAGTGGAATACATCTTCGTCCAACAGACAACGAGACTCCTATTCTGACACGAGACCTAAACAGAAGAACAGGCGCTGGAATGAAACGTCTAGACAACGACGCTCACCTGAACGCCACCAGGAAAGATCATGGAACCAGTCCACCTCATTTCGAAACCAATGGGGGTCAAACAAAAGCTGGTCACCAACCAATAGTCCTCCCAAGGGAAGACACCAAAACCATGGATCTTCAAGCCCAAGGAGTCGACGAAGGTACTCAGGAAATTTCCACGCTGATAACGCTCAGACTCAATCCCAGCAAGAGGAAAATACCCCACTGGGATTTGACCCTCAAGAACTGGTAAAAATTATGATGAAAGAGTTTTTCAAATGCATAGAGGAAGACAGGAAGTGGCAAAAAGAAAAAGCAGATTCAGCCTGACTAGTCACCGAGCGGACGGACAGCGACCATCTGAACCAGCAACCACTTGCAGGTGAAAACTCTCAAGTTCACAAGTGTGCCGCTTTGGTCATCTGCCACTCCTCCGACAAACAGCAGTTCAGTCCTGAAACTCTTCTTGACCCATGCCAAACTCCGGTCCCTCTATTACTGGCTGCTCCATCATCATTGAACAACAAATGGGGGAGGACCACAACTTGACACAGATCAACTGTTCTTCCCTCTACACACCATCATAACCTTTGACATTCTAAGTAGACACCTAGTTAAACAACACCAATACTCTCTCTTCTACAGCACTGCTAGAACAACCTCTAGTAGAGAGGAGCCACTCCATTTACGCAACACTGTTTTGCTGGTTTTTAACCTACCTCGTTTTTGTTGCATAACCGTGCCTCTCCATTTCCTTCTTTCTCTCTCTCCCCCTAACTAATTTGCAGTTCCAGTCCCCTCCACAGGGAACTCCCGCAAATTTGTGCACAGGGCCAAAAGTAGGATTGACTCCTTCTACCAAAGTAGTGTCAATTGCTACTAAAATTTTGCGTAACCTGAACTTAATTTAAGTTGAAGCTAGCACCACTCCATACTCGCAATGAAGTAGACTAGCTAAATAACTAAATTTGAATTGTTTCAGGCAATGTTACCTCAAGTGTTCCTAACCCAACCAGTTTAATCTAAAACCTGCACCAGAACTCAGTCTATGGAATGGAAATGTGGTTTGTGTCTTGTGTGTGTCTGTTCTCTCTCTCTCTCTACCTATGCCTCCTGTTCCAGTGTCTGCCGATGTTCATGCCAGGAACATCACCAGTCAAATGGGGGAGATGTGGGGAGTCGCCGGATCTTTCCAGAACTGAACATATCACACACCACATTATTCGTAAAAGATGGAACGGTGCCTATGTGTCTGAACTACGATTTCAATTTCAAAGCAATCCAAATGACCAGCTGCGATCACGAACACGTGCTAATTAACTCTACCTTTTGGTTCACGCCTGCAGACGCCGTCTACCAAGGGAATACACACTTTTAGGCAGACACAGAAGTGGCCAGAAAACTTCCAGTTTAAACTGACTCTCATTTAAACTGTGTTTATTTGAATAATGTATGTTTGTTTTACGTTGCTGTAGGTTTTTGTGTGTACATGTCCCATGTGTTTAACCTAACCATTATGAAGAGGTAATGAGTTAAAGCCGCTGCTTTTGCATGAAATCTACAGAACGTTTGTGAAACGTACCATATTTAGTGTTAATTGAAAGGTTGAAACATTTTAAATGCATTGGATAATATGAAGAAACCCTACTATAAAAATGTCCATGTTATAAAACGTTATTTTAATAGCTTCTAATCAAAATCTTGAGTCTCCCACGAGGTGCTGATACATCCTCCTAGGGGAGGGAATGGGGGTGTGATCCCACCCCGCAGCTTCTCTTGTTGGACAATCCCTGTGTAGGCCACACCTATACCCAAGCCTATAAAGCTTCGAACAATGAAACTTTCGTTGTCTTTTTGCCGGGTCTTAGCCTCATCACCGGGGTCGCTCTTCTCGTGCCGGCCGTACATCGCCTGGCCGGAAGCCTCATCGCAGCACGGAGCAAACCGCGACATTCACGCCCGCTGACCCCCGATCTGCTTCAAGCCATCGGGTCAAACTCATCAGAACTCTGAAACACTGCCATAACTACGGAATTCTGCAGAGAGCACAAAGGACTTCCCTTAAACTTCCACCGACGAGAGAATTCCAGTACGTCATTGAAGTTGCTACGCTGACCAATCAGCTCCGCCTGGATCTCCCTTTGGACCATTCGAGGAAACCGAAATTCCATCAGAATCGCAAGTAACACAAACAATAGTTCTATCCATTGCTGAACTGGTGTGAATAATGTTTAAGTAGTAAAGAATAGCGAAATTCTCTGCTTTTATGGTTTCTCTCAGGTTGCAATGCTAAGAACTTGCTAAATGCTAGAAGTTGAATCCTCACTCGCTCTCCGTCATAACTCTCCTCAAAACTGCTTGTGTGTATGTATGTGCGTTCTTTGTTTTATGTAGCTTAGTATGTTGTGTTATAGAGTAGCAATAAACTTGTGTTTCGTTTTTAAGATCCGTGTTGGTGTGTTGTGTGCTTTTATAAGTCAATGTCTCAGCTTTAGATACTGTTACCTTGCTCATTAAATAATTAGATACTGTTTTTATATTGTTAATTGTTGGCCACAAAAATAATATAATACAGGATTGCTTTACACTGACCGTTTTATTTGCTGGACAAATGACTAGGTTAAGTGTAAGCTTTAAATAATTTTATGTAAATCATGTTCGAATCTTTAGATTCAAATCCCCAGAGTTTAAATGTTATTTAAACCAAAAGAGCTGATTTCTTACAATATATATATATATATATATATATATATATATATATATATATATATATATATATATATATCTCATTGGGTATTCACCTGCTTTTTTATTGCTCATGCGAATGCAATTTTTGTCAGTCGTGTGGCTTCTCAATTCTAAGATCACCTTCGCATGCATATTGGACCATCCTCAGCCTATTGTTGAAAACTGCTTTTATGAATTATTATCCGGGAAAATTATTTTCAACCAGCCAAAGTGGCTAGTGGGAGTGTCTGTCTTACCCGCCACCACTGAAATCTACCCGCATTTATATATATGCTAGTAACTAGTAACTATTTACTTAAGTAATTTTTCATCATATGCTTTTTTACTCCTACTCGAGTAACTTTTAAGATTGTTACTTTTACTTGAGTAAAAATTTCTTTTTTAAGTAAAAGTACTTTTACTTTTACTTAAGTATATATTTTGGATACTCTACCCACCTCTGCAGCTGCTCTAACAACTTGATGGAATTACACTTTTGATGAATTTACATTTTATTTAGTATTTTTGCAAACTTTTAAAGGATTCACTTTACATTAGGATTTCCTATTTCCCTTTTATAATAACAATGCATGAGTAAATAAAACCATCACTGATGTAAAGTCGGCCAACTGAAACAATACAATACAAAATCAGAGATGGTCGGATCCCAATAAGCGAAGGAACAAACGAGGGGAAAATCATTCATGGAAAGAGTTCAGTGGAGCCATTAAAACAGTCTGTTCCTTCCAGCATACAAATGTAAGGGACTGCGGACTGACACCAGCTGTTATGTGACACACAGCTTAAGAAAACTCACTATTCATTCACTTCTAGAATCTCTGAAAAGGTCAGAACAAACGCAACACAAGAACGCTTTCACTACAGTCCAGGTAATGCTCAAATCCTGCTCTTTAAAACGAACAATCTTTGGTTACACTTCTCAAAGCAATAGCTAGACTGGAAGCACAGGAAGTTTGGCCAGAGGAGAAATGGTCGTGCCCAACTGAGGCTGGTTTCACTCGAGGTCTTTCCCTTCACTTTCGTCAATTGGGGAAGTTTGTTCCTCGCCAATGTCGCCACTGGCTTGCTTGGTTTTGGGACTTGTGAAGCTGCGCATCGATGGATTTGCTCTTCAGTGATGGACTTAGGGCAGTGAAAATTAAACCACACTGAACTGAACTAAACTGAACTTCAACTCTGAAAACTGGACTGACACAGTTTAAGTTTACTAGAACTTCTTTGTGTTAAGCTGCTTTGACACAATCTACATTGTAAAAGTGCTATAGAAATAAAGATAAATTGAGTTGAATCAGTTGATTCAGTTCACGATAATGACTCTTTCATGAATCACTGGATCTCTATCACAATTCCTTGGTTAACAAGGACAGGATTACAAAATTTAAGTCAGAAATCTTACAAATATGTGTCAGGAGGATTCAATAATGACCATCATTTACATTTTTTGATAAACTATTCATTTTAAAGACAATGGCTTTTGATTCAAACGTCACTGAGAGATCTGAAGCCCTCTATTGTGTTTTCTTCTGAAACTCGGTGAACATATTTTTGGTTTTGGAAGCCATGAGCTGAAGAAAAGACCAGCTCTGCACTTACAAACCCATTCAGATGGTAATCCGAGTTTCCTTTCATCATGCTAAAGGGGACATGAAATAGGAAACAGCTTTTTTCTTATTCTTTTGAAACAAGAGTATGATGACCAAGCAGAGATATGCTAATATTTATGCAAAACTCATGTCTACGCAGTCAACTTTGAGAAATTAAGCTGCAAAAATGGTCTGTTCAGAGAGCTTTGTGTGTATAATATAACCATGAGCTCACAAAAAAATTACAATTTGCATATCAATGACTATTCAGCTGGTCTTATAACTAAATTGATGAAGGTATGCTGACATTAGACAATTATAAAAGGTTGTATAGGGATAGATTATAGGAATTTGAATGCACTTAAAATAAATTATTAGTAAAAGAAACATATTTTTTAATTAAATTAATGTGTTTTCTGTTTATTTATGCTTTTTTAGTTGCATTACAAGACCTTGTTCTTTGCTCTGACAACTTTAATGTTCAAAAAGTTTAACTAACTGATATTATTAGTTTTAAATTACATTTAAAAATGTATATAATTATTATTTTTTTATAATATCTTTTATATATTAGAGTTTTAGTTTTGAAAATGTACCTCTGCCCTTTAAAAATGACTTTTTATATTTGAAACAATATAATGTATGTGTGTCCACACACACACACATTATGGGCCCTATCATACACCCGGCGCAATAGAGTGGAGGAACTATGACGTCACCTTGTAGGCCAATCGGCTGCTAGCATAAAACTGGTTCCCTCGATAAAATCTCTATAGGATTTTCCCATAGGCTTTTCGAAGATTGCAAATAATAAGCTCTGTGTTCAAACACTGTTCATTAAACTTACACGTTTTGTCCAGCCGGATAATCCTCACACGAAAATACAAATTTTAGCACTTTTGAACCTTAAATGTAAACGCAAGAACTAATAAGCTAACATTAGGCTATAAACGGACTACAGCCTTCGGGGCGCTCGCCTGTGACGTCAGCACCACCCTGCTACAGACAACGCTTTAAGCTTAGAAATATGACCCATGACAAAGATTTACTCTCTCGGTTTATTACATTATAATCCACGCTATGTATTATAAACAAATAAATACGCAAAACCACTTAGACCTATGTACCTTTTGGATAGTTTTTACGGGGGAAACACATTTTGTTTTGCTTTATGGTTGTTGTAAATTTTTAAAACTGTATGTATAAATGTGCCTACATAGTATTATCATAAGACATGTTTAAATAAGTATCGCTAACGTGCATACAGCCCGCTTACCTTAGTAACAGACGACAGAAATGAGGAGATGAGATAAGGCGAGAGGGACGCAAGTCTAATGTTATATGCCTGCAAGTTCCATCATGAACACAGAACGACATTCAATATTCTTTTTTTGTCACCGAGTACAGCGAAAAGCAGCCCATACAGTCACATATGCTATACATTTTAAGAAGGAGTTTAAATATTGCAGTTATGACAGAGTTAAATGTGTTCAGATGAAGAAAAAAACGATGAAAAATTAATTGATCACAATAAAATGACAATTAACATGTGTGTATTTTTGTACATTCATTCATGCGTTTGCATTACTGAGAGCATGAAAGAGACAAGCTGCACTGGTAAGCTGTATCTTCATAATATTGTTTAATTAAAATAAATAATCAACAAATGAATCTGTCTTGGCAGTCTTTACAAGTGAAGGCATTATCTACACACAATATTAATTTCCAATTAGAAAAATACTACAAACTATAAAAAAAAAACTACTCCTGAAAATACTTTAATCACAGACAAATCCAAATGCTCAATGCAAGCATGCTGCGCTCCAGACCAGTTCAGCTCGATGACGTATAATGTCTCCGACACCGCCTGTAGTCCCGTTTAGCACATTGATAGCAACCGTCTTTTTAAAGAAGCGTAACCGATTTAAAAAATCAAGAGTGTGATGTAACTTATGTGTTTTAGGTCGTAGGATAAAACGTGAAAGTATTTTGAGTTTGTGTTAGCCACGAACCTTATTTATGCGATTTAACTGAAATCCCATTCAAAAAACCCATTGACTTTCGGACGAGGGAACCGGAACTGCTAAAATGCTAACTCGCTTCCGGGTTTTTGCATACAAATTGACGTCATAGTTCCTCCACTCTATAAGGTGCAAGATGTGTATGACGTGATTTGTTGCTATTTTCAGACCAGTGCAACTGTAATTTTCACGTTTTCCACCACGTTGTTTAAATAGCATTGTTGGCGTGTTGCTATTTTGAGGAACTGAAATAGACTGCGCTATTGACCAACTAAAAGCTGGTCTATAAAGTTCAGCGCAGAGCATGTTAGTTATCCGCCTATGCAGGTCCAAATCCTAACACATTGCTTAATACAAAATTGCTTTTACATATAATAATATGCAAAAAAATTACAAAGTTACAAAAATAACAAAAAATATTAATTTCTACATAAATATAAAAACCACTACCTGCATGCCTTCTTCATGTCGGGGGGCTTTTTTCAGTTTGTTCATGACAATTTACATTTGTATTATAGTATTATTATTAGCAGTATTAATTATTACATGTATATTTATATTTGGTTGAATAAAAGATTTGTTTAGATTTGTCCACCTGTCGGGTTTTGAACCATATAGGGCATAAGAATAGGATGTGTGTTTTTTGACCACACTTCGTTGTTATTGTTCATTTATTCGTTTGCTGGAAATTAGAACTGAATTTAGAAATAGTTTTGAAACAAATCTTTGCGCTTAACAAACAAAATTAATTATGTAAGCTAATGGATGTCTTCAGTGGAGTGAGTACAACACTGTTTCCTTATCCATGAAAGTAAAGGAGTAAAAAGTAAAAGTAAAGAGAAAGTAAAAAGGCTAAATGAAGGAGGCTCGTTCTTTTTCCTCGCGCTGCAGATGGTTTGTTTAACTGATGCCAATGAAGCGTTCAGTTTTTCCACTTACAAAGTCCGCCATGTAAATAGCAAATGTGCCATGGCGCGACACAACTAACTCTTAAATGGAATGGGAGACGAGACTCTGATTGGTTTAATGCACACCCTTAATGCTTTAGCACCATGCGCTTTAGACTTTGTGCCTAGATCATTAAAATAGAGCCCTTTATTTATATTTAGAAAATGTATATAATTATAATTTTTTTAATAATATTTTTGTATATTAGTGTTTTAGTTTTGAAAATGTACCTTTACACTTTAAAAATGACTTTTTTATAGTTTGAAACAATATAATGTATGGGTGCACACACGCACGCACGCACGCACGCACGCACGCACGCACGCACACACACACACACACACACACACACACACACACACACACACACACACAAAATGTAAAGGTTTAAAACTCTAAAATATGATGGGCAGGGGGTCCCATAATAAAACTCAAAAGTATATATAAATCAAATAATAATTTGAATTGCAAAATAAAGACATTGTTTATTAATGTATTAATTTTACAATTTAAAATAATAAGTGATTAATATGAACAACTGATCTGAATAATAGTCCATTTGACTGTTTGAAATGGTGTGGACTGGTTCCACTAGAAGTCAGTGTTTACAATCAACCACTATTTTTGTTATTTTGTTTGGCGACAAACAAATCACACACTTCGTTAAAGTCGTTTTCTATTTAAAACAACTGAAAACAGAAAGGAGTCCTTTGGGGCACTTCAAGAAGTTTAGAGCTTGTTTGACAAACCGCCATTCAACATGGATTCTCTGAGAACTAACATTTAACAAGACAACGAGTGTTAGCATGGCAGCACAGGAGAGATAGATAGAGAGTGCAGAGTTTAACCTGAGGTGCTGGAGGAAGGGTTGAGCACCAACGGGCTGGTGGACAGTGTGGTCAGGACGGTGGCGGCCATAACTTCTTTATCAGCATGACCAGAAGGGCTTCTGTTAAATGAAAGAGAGAGAAAGAGAGAGATTAGGTTTCTAAACTAGCTATATTTCCATCCACATACTAGGATAGTACATAAAAAGTAACCATGCATTTACACCGCCGCCCGGCAAGAGTGTTGGAGTTTACCCTGTATTTGGCACTCTGACAATCAAACTTGTTTACATGTTTTCTAATGAAATAAACCAATCAAAAGCTGTTTGTGTAGTGAGGCTTTTGTGTTCATGTTTAAGCGCTAGTCTAAGGGTGCTTTCACACTCTTAGATAGATTGTTTTGTTCTGAAACAGGGATCGATATTGTTACAATGTTTATTTTTGTTCTTGGGGCGGTTCGCTATCACACCGCAAAGTTTCTAAACGGACAATAAGAGTTAAAACAAGTCACATGTGAGTTAACTCTCCTTACATTGGTCAGAGCTTCACGGTTTATTGTTTAGAGTCCCACGGATTCTGCTCAGCTGTCATACGTCGTTATTTTAATTTATGATGACGAGCAGCAAGACATTATAAGCGAAAAGATGCACTTTAATTTTGACACCCACAGACAATGTCAATAAATATAAATCAGAGAGGTCAGACTTTCTCATACAGAGCCTTATTTTAATTGTCAAGAGTTTTAAAAATCGATCTATTGAATCAATTGATTTATTAAATAAAACGTTGGCCAGAATTATGGATTGTTGGCTTAAATTATACGTAAAGAGAAATAACAGATAAACCGAGACTGCAGTCAGATTATGAAGCAGATAAATGTCGATCTTTCTTATGAGGTGTCAGCGCAGAAATGAACAAAACAATAGGCCTAATACAAAATAATATAAGATTAAAATATGGAAAAAAAACTCTTTTTCTGTATTTTTCTAAAGAATACAGCTCTCGTTAATATTTTAGCATGATTTCACTTTCGTACTCGACATGAAACACACTTTTATTGGTAGGAATGACATCCTGCCATGCTCATAATTCTCTTTTCATATAGCCGTATATATGGCTATTAACCTACTTAACCAGAATACACCGTGATATAGCCTGGTTCGTTGGACCGTATTGCTTTCTTACTACAACCGATTTGCTCCAGAGCTCGTTTCAATCGAGCCAAGACCTCCTCATTCAAGTGGTCTTGGACCGATTAATTTGGCCCGGATCAGAGTGCGATTGTGGGTTTCACATATGCGAACCGTGCTAACGAAACAGCTTCCAAACATCCAGGTGAGAAAGCACCCTAATTTCAACAAGCTGTTTATAAAAGACGTTTAGTACCTTTGGTTTTTATATTAATGAATATTTTTGCGCATCCTACATCACAAACTAGCATGGCAATAATCAACCTCTACTTTCGTTTCAATTATTGCTCACTTGGGAAGTAATGTGGTCAGAGCTAAAGTTTATTGAACTGCAACCCTCTCAAGCAGTGGACTAGTACATAGAGATAGGTATCTCATTATCATGAAGTTGACCTGATTTCTCGATGCCGTTCAAATGACATCCAGCTATTTTGACGCTCTTACCGGCGATGATGTGAATGCATGAAAACACTAAGAGCACATAAAATCTTAAAGCAGTTGTAATCAAAGCATGAAATCAAACAGCATTAAGGCACTACAGTGACTGTTTGTAAACTCCCTCAAATACCTCCATTGTTGTTTGTAGTAATCTCATGGGTTGGTACGGACTATCACCTCATCGATTTGGTTCAATTTGATATCTCGATGCATTGACGATGCTTTCCATACACAATTTTTTGATTTTACTTCACAACAGAAGAATACATAGCGCATATGTGATAACCGGTTATGAACCGATACCGAATTGTCCGAGTCTTAATTACGGTGCATCGAAGAAACAATTAATTTTGACATGGGTACTTTTGACATAAACTTGTGTGTATTTGATAGTTGACCTTAAAAAGAGGTTTTTTTTTTAAATATTCACGTAATGTAGTGTCTGACAGCTTTTTCTGTGTGCTAAAAAAGGGTTTAAACTAACATGTTTTGTTTGTTGTTGCCAGAGTAAGCAAGGCACAAGATGTAAAGAGACCGCCCTCTTATGAAAAGGCACTTAGAGAAACACACACAAAAATTATGCTAATTATTTGTGTCAGTTTCCCAGAATGTCATGATTTTCTTCTCTTGAACACATGATATTGAATTTTTGGAAATTAATATTTTGCATATTAAAAAATATTAATATGCAAAATCATTTCTGAGATATGAATGAACTGATATATGGTTTGTTCAGTGGTGTAAAGGAACCAATTACAAATACTAAATTACTGTAATTAAGTACTTTTTCTCAGAAATTGTAATTTACTGAGTAGTTTTAAAAATGTGTACTTTTACTTTTTCTTGAGTACATTTTAGTGCTGTATTGGTACTTTTACTCCACTACTTTCTTTCAACCTGCAGTCACTACTTTATTTTTCTTGTCCATGGGAATTACAAAAATCAGTCCTGAGATTCCTGTCCAATCAAATCGCACATACCGTAGAAGGTAAATCACATCATAATGAACTACCTCAAGACGTGTGCACTTTATAATTACAGCAAACTGTTTGGAAGTATTAAAAGTGTCCATGAAGATGTTCAAAATCTATACGCGCATTGACCCAGAGACTGTTTAGATGCATGTCACTGATGAGAAGATGACGGATGTTTACTGTATGATGACCGAAATGGCCTTAAACACCCAGCAGGTACAGGACGTCAACATGACGTCTGATTGACATTGAACCCTAACGTCATGGGGACTTTGCATTTTGTTTGGAAATGAAAATCGGGTTGACGTCAGAACTCAACGTCAGGCCAATGTCAATGTCCAATGTCCAACCTAAAATCAAGCCAATATCAGTGTCTAATGATGTTACAGCTTGACACTGTGTGAACGTTACCCCTATGACATCTATCAGACGTTGGATTTTGGTTGCTGTACCTGATGAATAAATGTCAGTATTTGACGTCATATATGACGTTGGTTTAAGATGTTGGCTCATTGTTGGATTTTGGTCACTTTCTAACAACCTAAAATCACCCAAATATCAACGTCATTTGACGTCATTATTGGACATCAAAATAACGTTGTCTAGATGCTGGCTTGACAATTAATTTTGGTCACCTGACATTACAACCTAAATCTAACCTAATATTAATGTCTCATGATGTTGTGTGCCTTCTGGGAAATAACTAAATGCACTACAGAATGTTACGTTTACACACAGCTGCACGAATTGCATGTAAACACATCAGCTTTTGACAGCATAATACTCACTACTCACTACTCTTGAGTACTTTTAAAAGGGCTACGTTTTACTCATATTTTGAGTAATATTTACAACAGATACTTTTACTCTACCTGCACTACATGTTTAGGCAAGTAATGGTACTTTTACTTGAGTATGACTTTTCAGTACTCTTTCCACCACTGGGTTTGTTAGGATTGGATAAAATTTGGCCAAAATAAAATTATTTGAAAATCTGGATTCTGAATAAACATAAATAAAATCAAAATGCTGCGAGAAAATTGCCATTAAAGTCGGCAAAATTTAGTTCTTAGCAATGCATATTATTAATCAAAACATAAGTTTTTATATATTTACAATATATTTTATATATTTGTTAAGTTTTGATATATATATATATATATATATAAAAGCACATTTACAAAATTTCTTGGAATTATAATAATTTTTGCATAAAATCAAAATCCGTAATTTTGTCTCAATGTATTGACCCAAAATGCAATGTACAATGTATTTTCGCTATTCCCACAAATATAACAGTGGGAATATAACATATAGACCAGTGTAGTTCAGTGTAGAGCTGTGCGATTTGGGGAAAATATCTAATTGCGTTTCATTTGACAGATATTGCGATTTCGATTTGATTTTCGATTTAATAGTAGTCAAGCTTTAGCTCAATAATCTGTATGGTAGCTTCTTACTGCTAAAATGCAGTAAGTGTTAGTTAAAAATGGAACTGAAAAGATATTAACTCCAACTTTTATTTAAATTTGTTTTTAAATATTCAGAAATGAACCACTCATTTTTCTCTAGAGCCACAAATAAAATGACATTTCCTTTCTGTAAACAAGTTAAACTCAAATTAGAGACATAGTTTATTAAACAAACAAAAATATGATAATTCTAAAAATACAGAACATTCAGCAAACTAACATGGCTGAAACAACTCTGAAATTGTACTTTGCTGTTGCTCGCTACAAGATTGTCACTGGCAATACTTTTAGTTGACATTTTAGACTGTATTGTGCATGCGGTGCAACTTTATTAATATGCATGATAGCTTTGCAAACTGTTTTACCTGTTACAGTGTTCAGACGACAGAGAGACGCCACGTTGTGTTGCCAAAACAAGTCAAAGAACGAGAATTTGGAGACATGGGTCGTCAGTGTTGCATTTATTAGTGTGCTGCGTTTATTAATGTGCTGCAACGAAGGTTTTGTTTGCATTTTCCCGCTATGAGAGCGCAGCTGGACTCACGTGTGGATTACAGTGCACGCGACACGCGACAGAAATACGTTTGTAAGGAACATTTTTTTACCCGAGAGCTTTTCACATCTGGAAATGATCAAATCTGGATTTGCCGCTCGTCTCCTTTTAAAAAAAGACACAGTTCCAGTTTGATTGTCCTGTCTCTACAGATATAGTAAGTGTGTGTGAGAGCTGTGCCCTTTGTTTAACCCAGAAGTTAGTTCGTATCGTCAGCAGTGCTCTTTCAGTTTTTAAAGACATACCTCAGTCAAAATGATTTAGCTACTAAGTTTACAGTATGTTAATATCACTGAAATATTATAGACTGAAAGATCCGCTGTAAATGCTGCTCTCCGAGTGTAAACATTTAAACACAGCAATCAAACTATTCCCATCGTGCAGGATTTTCGCCGCATTTTGTGACAGGATAGT
Source organism: Danio kyathit (assembly GCA_903798195.1). NCBI lineage: Eukaryota > Metazoa > Chordata > Actinopteri > Cypriniformes > Danionidae > Danio > Danio kyathit. The sequence continues at coordinate 8,432,469 of LR812541.1, read as the reverse complement.
CTACACACAAACGGCTGTCTGACGCTACCTACCGAGTGCATCTAAGTTACTGAGAAATGCGGAGGGTTTTTTCTCCCATTCGCCGTGTGGTATTAAACATTCCATTAAAACTCCACTCTCCAGCAGTTCCTCGCTTTCAATATCTCGTTTGTCACAGGGGACATACAGGAAATGTTCCTAAATAAAAAGTGAAAGTGCCAAACTGCAGTTAAAGTCGACAAATTAATAATTTGGCAAATAATTTGATTACTGATGTCCATGTAAACACAGTCACTGTCTTTCTCCCCTGTGTCTGTGTGTTTGTTTTGCCTCGCGCGTGCCCAAATGAAAACTCCGATATTTGCAAATCCTTCCCTCTTTCCCTCCCCCGACACTCACACCTAAACAGAGCTGGACACGCCCACTTTCCTGACTTTTTCCAAACTAGAGGTGTGAAAACACCCTGATGAGACAGGGGGGTTTCGTGGCCCTTTAATGTCAGCATGTAATCAAACTTTACAATGCTTATTTTGCTAGCTCACTTTGTTATTCTGTAAAGTTGATAACCTTCAATAAATATTAACCATTTTCTTCTACGTTTAAAGTGGCGGTCTTTCTGTTGACGTCAACATTAAGGCTTTTATAGCAACTGCATATTAATCCCTTCTCTAACCGTTAGTTTGCTATAAGGGAATGATGTGCAAATGAAAGCCCCGCCCACAACTTAATTTTCCGGATCACGCTTACTTTAAGATCTGGATCAACTAAAACCAAAGACATCAAGCAAATCCAGATGTTTAGTGCTCTCTCACACCAACATAAACAACACACATCTGTTAGGTGGGCCTTGCTTTGCTCTCTCTTTAAGCCCAAGCAGCCGTTCTTTCTTTTGAGCAAGGCCGAATCCCACAGTAAACACTACTCTGGGCCGTATCGCAGCTCCCTACTGTGCTGAACTCATCACGGGTAATGGAAAATTCCAGCACAGTAATAAACACTAGCACTCGGCCTCTGGTTTGTGCCCACACAGAACAGCTCGATTATCAGCCGTATTTATTCAGCGTGTGTGTGGGAGAGAGTTTACTCGTGTTTGTAAATCAACACCAGGGTTTAGCTGAATGAAATGCCCTGTTAACTGTTTAGTGTCTTGCTCACAGGTGAGACTCGGCTGTGTGTTGTTTATATAGTTATGTGCATGAATGATGGCTGTAATATTTGGGTAAAATGGAAGAGAGAAAGGAAAAAGAAGAGGAAATGAGGGAGATCAGAGAGAGAGGAGAGGGAATGAGAGTTAACAGACATCATATTGAAATATTTATGCATATAATTAAGAGGATTACTTTACGTAATGATTCAACAAACAACTTACAGAATATATATATAGAATAAATGCTCTAAGATATTCTAAATTTGTCTGTTGCCAATTGGAAATTGTGTCCTTTTTGTACAGAGGGATTGTTTTACAAAATGTATGTCTTTTATATACAGTTGAAATCAGAATTATTAGCAATCCTGAATTATTACCCCCCACCTCCTGTATATTTTTCCCCGATTTCTGTTTAATGGAAAGAAGATTTTTTCAACACATTTCTAAACATAATAGTTTTAATAACTCATTTCTAATAACTGATTTATTTTTATCTTTGCCATGATGACAGCACATTATATTTTGTTAGACATTTTTCAAGATACTAGAATTTAGTTTAAAGGGACATTTAAAGGCTTAACTTCGTTGATTAGGCAAGTTAGTTAATTTGGCAAGTTGGGATAATCAAGCAAATCATTGTGTAACAATGGTTTGTTCTGTAGACAATCAAAAAAAATGCTTAAGCAAGCTAACAATATTGATCTTAAAATGGTTAAACAATTGCTTTTATTCTAGCCAAAAAAAAACAAATAAGACTTTCTCTAGAAGAAAAAAATATTATCGCAAATACTGTGGAAAATTCCTTGCTCCGTTAACCCTTTCACGCGTATGATTACACCGTTGTGATCAGCCTTGACTGGTCCCTGAAGCGTACGATCACACCGGTGTGATCAAGCGTGGCTGGTCCCGGTAGCGTACGATCACACCGGTGTGATTAGAACGTTTAGAGTGCACATCATCAACTGCTAAATTTCTAATCTGACGGCACACACTGGCGCACAGAAAGAGGTGCGCAGCGCTAGTCATAAATCACAATTTATCCGTGCTTTCAAACAAATAACATTTATTTTAGGATTCAGACATTCAAATACACATATCTACAAGCAAAACATACCATTTAAAGTTTGTAAAATACACACGGATGTCTATGAAGACGACAATAAAAATGATTTTTCATTATAACTGGACCATGTGCTTTGTTTATGTTTATGTTATTAGAATTTTTTTCTCCATTCCTCTCCCAGATAAACACCTTCATGTATTTCAGCAGAAAATTATGAATAAGCATGACGTAAATCCAGCTGCTCGGATATCTCTGTGGTTGTTGCTAGAAGGGATACAGCTGCAATCGGAAGTTAATGAGAAGTATTAATATTATTTATTAAATGACAAATTAATTGTATTTTTTTTTGCATCTACCCCTACCTCAACCCTAAACCATTCACGATGTGCCATCCGCGCAATTCACGTCATTCGCGCCACACCATCCGCGTGTATCGCGCCGCAGGATGTCTATTCACGTCTTTGCATTTACTTAACATGAAAATCACTCTCGCTTGACGTTTCTTCCGCGTCTGGTGTGAACGCAGCATTACGGTTCGAGTTTGTTCTTCCAATGTAACCTGCAAAACCGACCGGTCGCCACAAGAACGCGAGCCCATGCTCAGACACAGCCATGGCCTTTGCTTCATTGCCTGCCCCATTTATATACCTGATTTTTTTTGGAAATTGGACCGTGAAAATGAAACAAAACTAACGTTATTCTTCAGTCGTAGAAAAACTGAGGGGGGAAATGACGACGAGAAGAGACAAGCACAAAATCATTTTTAGCATCACTTTAAGTGCTAATGATGATTTTAAAGACATAATCTAGTAGCAAATGTTTTTGAAAATAGGCAATTACAGATCGTAAACATCATCTACTTATATAAAATATTTTTAATTTTTTCCTGGTTTTACAGACCCGTTTTTTAGTCTAAAACGGATTTTACTGAAATGCATTACTGAAGTGTCTTTACTGACATATTGACACACTGCTAATATTTTTTTCCTGAGACATGTTTATAAAAGTTATGTCCTAATTAAATTAATCATAGTTTATTATAAGCTCAAATGTAAGGAACAGGGAAGGAGACTGAAGAAATAATAAAGTTTGTGTTTGGATATTAATATTAACCCAGTATTTGTTGTTTCCCTTTTGCTCTGTTTTTATAGGAATATTTTTCATATTTACTTTATATTATTTGCTTATTGATTTTCTTATTTGTGAATCAATCTTTGCATTAATGTTAATTGTTTTGTTGTTGTTTTTATTTGTTTTTAATGAGTTCAGATTGTATATTTTATTACTAAGTAGTGCGTTTTCACTTTTGGCTGATTATTGTTCAGTGCCGTTTCATTGCAAGGTTTTTACTTTTGGAATTTACTAAAACAAACAAACAAAAAAAAAAACTCAACATGGAATCTTTTATAAAATCTTCATTATGTCTTCAATATGTTTTAAACACTCTAGAAGGATGCAAAGTAGGAATCACTGGTCCCTTTATTAAAGATTTAGGTTTAATTCTTCATTTTTGAAGCTGTGTTGACAAAAACAGTGCCGTTTTAAAATGTCATTCAGAGAGTTATTAAGTAGAATAAATCAGGCTTTACTTTTCTGTTTCATTGATTGTATTTAAAAAGCAATAAAATCATTGTGGGGCGGTGTACAATGGCATTACTCCACTATTTAGAACAAGGTAGGGCCCTAAAATTATTCTGCTTAGTGTCCCCAAATGTACAGGGCCGGCCCCGAGTTCCAATCATCTCCTTATGGGGAAAATTCGGATCAGATTTTAGCTGCGCATCCGTTGAAATATTTAAACTCCTGCGACTAGACCGTCTACGACCGCCCGACAGGATGTGATGTAGTCTAGTGTTGTCCAAGCAGATCCGTGCGTGTGAGATGAGAAACACAATTTTTTTTTTTATCAGAAAAAAAGTCTCTATTAAAAACATTTCTATTTATAAATTAGTAAAAAAATATATAATTTTTTATGTTGTCTCCACATTCCCTCCAAAATTTTTAGCGGTCTATGAGTTTCTAGTATTGCATTCATTCAACCACGGTGACCGCACGAAGAATACAGTCTCTTGCTTTTGCACTCCATTATTTCTGACACTGCGAGAACAGCGTCTCTCCCATGGTGCACGACAAAACTGAAAGTTCTGTGTGACAGCCACAAGGGGGCGTATTCCGACAGTCGTGTCCAAATGTCACGTGCAGTGGAAAGGCAGCTTCATTCATTCTTTTTCCTTCAGCTTAGTCCCTTTATTCATCAGGGGTTGCCACAGCGGAATGAACCGCCATTAAAGTATACTGAAGTGCATAAATAATTCAAAACTATATTTCAATTAAAATAAATAAATTTTTTGTATTTACGTCATACAAATATTTAGTTGTTGATGTAGTGGTAGTCGGTGTAGTAGTATCAGAAGTAGGAGATGTTGTCGATGTAGATGTTGTAGTAGCAGTGATTGCTGTAGTAGTATCAGTTGTAGTAGATGTTGTAGTATAATCAGTAGTAGTTATTGTTGTAGTAGTATCAGTTGTAGTAGATGTAGTAGTATCAGTCGTAGTTGTTGTTGTAGTAGTATCAGTTGTAGAAGATGTTGTAGTAGTATCAATAGTAGTTGTTGTTGTAGTAGTATCAGTTGTAGTAGATGTTGTAGTAGTATCAGCAGTAGACGTTGTAGTAGTAGTATCGTTGTAGTAGATGTTGTAGTAGTATCAGTAGTAGTTGTTGTTGTAGTAGTATCAGTTGTAGTAGATGTTGTAGTAGTATCAGTAGTAGACGTTGTAGTAGTAGTATCGTTGTAGTAGTTGTTGTTGTTGTAGTAGTATCAGTTGTAGTAGATGTTGTAGTAGTATCAGTAGTAAACGTTGTAGTAGTAGTATCGTTGTAGTAGTTGTTGTTGTAGTAGTATCAGTTGTAGTAGATGTTGTAGTAGTATCAGTAGTAAACGTTGTAGTAGTAGTATCGTTGTAGTAGATGTTGTAGTAGTATCAGTAGTAGTTGTTGTTGTAGTAGTATCAGTTGTAGTAGATGTTGTAGTAGTATCAGTAGTAGACGTTGTAGTAGTAGTATCGTTGTAGTAGTTGTTGTTGTAGTAGTATCAGTTGTAGTAGATGTTGTAGTAGTATCAGTAGTAGTTGTTGTTGTAGTAGTATCAGTTGTAGTAGATGTTGTAGTAGTATCAGTAGTAGACTTTGTTGTAGTAGTATCAGTTGTAGTAGATGTTGTAGTAGTATCAGTAGTAGTTGTTGTTGTAGTAGTATCAGTTGTAGTAGATGTTGTAGTAGTATCAGTAGTAGACGTTGTAGTAGTATCAGTAGTAGTTGTTGTTGTAGTAGTATTAGTAGTAGTTGTTGTTGTAGTAGTATCAGTAGTAGTTGTTGTTGTAGTAGTATCAGTAGTAGTTGTTGTTGTAGTAGTATCAGTAGTAGTTGTTGTTGTAGTAGTATCAGCAGTAGTTGTTGTTGTAGTAGTATCAGTAGTAGTTGTTGTTGTAGTAGTATCAGTAGTAGTAGATGTTGTAGTAGTATCAGTAGTAGACGTTGTAGTAGTATCAGTAGTAGTTGTTGTTGTAGTAGTATTAGTAGTAGTTGTTGTTGTAGTAGTATCAGTAGTAGTTGTTGTTGTAGTAGTATCAGTAGTAGTTGTTGTTGTAGTAGTATCAGTAGTAGTTGTTGTTGTAGTAGTATCAGTTGTAGTAGATGTTGTAGTAGTATCAGTTGTAGTAGAGGTTGTAGTAGTATCAGTAGTAGTTGTTGTTGTAGTAGTATCAGTAGTAGTAGACATTGTAGTAGTAGTAGTGGTAGTAGTGGTTGTGGCTGTAGTAGCAGCAGTAGTAGTTGCAATATTAGTAACTTTCTGTAGTAGTAGTAGTTGGTGTAGTACTTGGGATTTGTTATTATTGTTGTTGTCAGTTATTACTGTTGTCCTTTCTTTTTACAGTCATTATTACTATCATACATTACTAGCATTGTTGCCACTCTTCACCACTGACTGGTCTCTTTCTACTTGTTTATTTATATCTATTATACTTGCTTCATTTAATGACTGTTATTATCCCTTATGTATGTACTCTGACCTGTCCACCATGTTACCTTTACACACACACACACACACACACACGCGCACGCGCACGCACACACACCTGCCAGTACCTGACTGTATTGTTGTTGTTTTTGTTTCTCGTTGTTTTTTTTGTTTAATTTTCTTTGTATTTGTATGAAAAAAAAAAAAAAATGAAAAAAATATATATATATAGACATCGAAAGACTTCAAGAGCTATACTTAGTTTTTTAAATATATATTATTTTCAAGTTTGACAGCTCTTGTTTTCAGTGAAAATGTGCATAATGGAGAATCTGTTAAAAACCTTTAAAAAAAAATTCATAGAAAAAGTTTGAAATGACATGGGATTTACTGAATACAATTCTTTTATTATTATTATTATTATTATTATTATTATTATTATTATTATTATTTAATTTTTTTGGACTAATTGCTCCCTGTAAAAGTCAGCTACCCATTTCAACACTGGTAATTATGTAATGTTTGAGCCATGCTGGAGAATGACGGCTTACAGAGGAGCAGTAGTAATGAGATTCTGCCCTTCGTCTGATCCGCCACCCTCAACACAGCAGCACTGATCTGAGACCAGAAAGCGACACAATGCTGAACTGTGTCTTTGTGTTATATAATCAAAAAAATCCCACTCGCACTCCCTCGTATTCCCTCATAATTTCATGAAATATGCTCTCTCTGCCCGACACACTCATGCGCACACACATTTCTACCTCCCGCCTGCTTTGGCAACCCAACCAGAGCAAACTGGTTTGGAGTCGCTGTAAAAGCCAAGCCCAGAGACTTGGCAGGTCTGTCAAACTTTTTTTTTTCCTTTATCTGGGTCAACATCCAAAAATCTTTCTATCACTGGAGGAAAAAAAAAAAAAAAAAGCAAACCATGGATTAGAAGCAGACAGACTAAGAAACATCAATAAAAGAATGAAGAAAAAGAAAAAGTTTTGCCTCATTTTTTAAAAGGAAAGAAGAGCGAGGAATGACAAAGACAGATTTATACAAAGAGAAAACCACAGTTTTGGAAAAGAGGAGAGGAGAAGCTATCTGCTTCAGCATTTATTAAAGACTTTGTATGTGTGTGCGTGTGTGCCTGTGTGTAAAAGCAAAATTTGAACATTCTCCTCTTCCTCCACAGACTATTTGGATCAGGACTTTTGAATATAGAAGTCCAAACATACATTACTCAATATATGCTCAGTGGTGGAAAGAGTACTGAAAAATCATACTTAAGTAAAAGTACCATTACTTGCTTAAAAATGTAGTACAAGTAGAGTAAAAGTATCTGTTGTAAATATTACTCAAAGTATGAGTAAAAAGTAGCCCTTTAAAAGTACTCAAGAGTAGTGAGTAATGAGTATTACGCTATAAAAAGCTAATCACCAATAACAAATCAAATGACGATGATATTTGGTTGATTTTAGGTTGTGTTGGAAAGTGTTTTTGAGCTACAAACGCCTATGTGCTCATGTAGAGGTAGATTCAAAATCTGTGATCTCTGTGATAAATTGAAAATGTCAAAAGAGGTGGCTCAGAAGTGCATCTTATGGCCCGTTTCCACTGAGTGGTACGGTACAGTACGGTTCGATACGCTTTTACGGCCAAAAAGCGTACCGAACCGAACCGTACCACTTTTTCGGCACCCTTTCAAAAGGGTACCAAACACGAGAAAGGGTACCAAAAGGTGGAGCTACACGCGCAGCTGAACGCTGATTGGTTACAGAGATACGTCACGATCTCGTGGAGCTGGCCAGAATGAAAACAAAGAAACCGCCATGGATCAGGACTTTTGAATATAGAAGTCCAAACATACATTACTCAATATATGCTCAATAGTGGAAAGAGTACTGAAAAATCATACTTAAGTAAAAGTACCATTACTTGCCTAAACATGTAGTGCAAGTAGAGTAAAAGTATCTGTTGTAAATATTACTCAAAGTATGAGTAAAAAGTAGCCCTTTAAAAAGTACTCAAGAGTAGTGAGTAGTGAGTATTACGCTATAAAAAGCTAATCACCAATAACAAATCAAATGACGATGATATTTGGTTGATTTTAGTTTGTGTTGGAAAGTGTTTTTGAGCTACAAACGCCTATGTGCTCATGTAGAGGTAGATTCAAAATGGTTATCTCTGTGATAAACTGAAAATGTCAAAAGAGGTGGCTCAGAAGTGCATCTTATGGCCCGTTTCCACTGAGTGGTACGGTACAGTACGGTTCGGTACGCTTTTATGGCCAAAAAGCGTACCGAACCGTACCATACCGTACCACTTTTTCGGCACCTTTTCGAAAGGGTACCAAACACGAGAAAGGGTACCAAAAGGTGGAGCTACACGCGCAGCTGAACGCTGATTGGTTACAGACATACGTCACAATCTCGTGGAGCTGGCCAGAATGAAAACAAAGAAACCGCCATGGATCAGGACTTTTGAATATAGAAGTCCAAACATACATTACTCAATATATGCTCAGTGGTGGAAAGAGTACTGAAAATCATACTTAAGTAAAAGTACCATTACTTGCCTAAAAATGTAGTACAAGTAGAGTAAAAGTATCTGTTGTAAATATTACTCAAAGTATGAGTAAAAAGTAGCCCTTTAAAAAGTACTCAAGAGTAGTGAGTAGTGAGTATTACGCTATAAAAAGCTAATCACCAATAACAAATCAAATGACGATGATATTTGGTTGATTTTAGGTTGTGTTGGAAAGTGTTTTTGAGCTACAAACGCCTATGTGCTCATGTAGAGGTAGATTCAAAATCTGTGATCTCTGTGATAAACTGAAAATGTCAAACGAGGTGGCTCAGAAGTGCATCTTATGGCCCGTTTCCACTGAGTGGTACGGTACAGTACGGTTCGGTTCGGTACGCTTTTATGGCCAAAAAGCATACCGAACCGAACCACTTTTTCGGCACACTTTCGAAAGGGTACCAAACACGAGAAAGGATACCAAAAGGTGGAGCTACACGTGCAGCTGAACACTGATTGGTTACAGAGATACCTCACGATCTCATGGAGCTGGCCAGAATGAAAACAAAGGAACCGCCATATTTTTTAAGCCGAGACATTACATGGAAATACTCTATGCATAAAATAACGAGCCATGGATGACCCAAGCTCGAACAAACCTTGTCGTTGTCTTGATGTACAGCCACAAAGCCAAGAAGAGCAAAATCTGCCGTGTCCTGTTGTTGCTTTACGAGGCCGTCTAAAAGTGTGAGCGGTTTTCACTTTCTCCAGGGAGCTCGCGATCGCGTCTATATTTGATATACAGAACTTCTTGAGCTGATGATAATAACGTGCACTTGATTATTGATGTGCTTTTGAAACCTGATCCTGTCAAAAACTAACAAACGCGAGAGTGACGCGCGAAAAAACTCTGCTGTGTGTAGTTTTTCTGTAATTGGTAACATATTGGAGACTGTAAGGGGCTGTATGTGTTCATATATGTTGCATTTATTTATTTTATATAATTGCAGACATTACAGTAGGCTATTTTGCACTGTCATTTATCTGCAGTTATAATCAACTCATGTTTATAGAAAAGTTAGTAATAAACATTTATACACAAGTATTTATATCTTTAAAGCATCTGTTTTGTGAGAAGTGCTTCTCATATGATATGTGAAGGACCTGTACAGCTTTACTGTACTCCTCGAGCGAAAATGACATCGACTTAAACTTTATGTTGTACACCACGCCCACCAAAAGGGTACCCTTGTTAGTGGAAGTGCAAGCCTGATAAAGGTGAACCGTACCGACCCGAACCGTACCACTCAGTGGAAACGAGCCAATAAAACACCACATTTATAATGCTTCTTAGTCGCTGACATCATCTTTGGCCGGTATGGTACAGAAACTCTAATAGTGGATGGCTGCTTCTCACTTAGGGCTGTCTGTGGTTGTTGCCACACAATAGGCCCCCTTTAATAATGATTGTTGGCTTATGCAGGTTTAACTGTTATAGGATTAGATGGTGACAAGAGATTCTTTCGCAAGGACTTGTACTGAATGAAATAAAATAAGATTGTAAACAAAAACATTTTTTGATCAAGATGCACTGAAATGCACATCAGGTGACCAAAATTCAATGTCTAGGCAGAGTCTAAGGACAACGATATTTTGATCACCAATAACAACGCTAAATGACGTTGATATTTGGTTGATTTTAGGTTGTGTTGGAAAGTGACTAAAATCCAACGTCGATCCAACATCTTAAACCAACGTCATATTGACGTCAAATACTGACATTTATTCGTCAGGTATGGCAACCAAAATCCAACGTCTGATAGACGTCATAGTGGTGACATCTACCCAATGTCAAGCTGTAACATCAATAGACGGTGATATTTGGTTGATTTTAGGTTGGATGTTGGACATTGACGTCAGCCTGATGTTGAGTTTTGACGTCAAACCGATTTTCATTTCCAAACAAAACACAACGTCCCCACGACGTTGAGGTACAACATCAATCAAACGTCATGTTGATGTCTTGTGCCTGCTGGGTGTTTAAGGCCATTTTAGTCACCATACTGTAAACATCTGTCATCTTCTCATCAGTGACATATATCTAAACAGTCTCTGGGACAATGCGTGTAAAGATTTTAGACATCTTCTTGGACACTTTTAATGCTTCCAGTTTGCAGCAATTAGAAATCGCCCATGTCTTGAGGTAGTTCATTATGATGCGATTTACTTTCTATGTGCGATTCGATTGGACAAGAATCACAGGACTGATTTTTCTAATCTCCATAGACAAGAAAAAAATAAAGTAGTGACTGCAGGTTGAAGGAAAGTAGTGGAGTAAAAGTACCGATACTGCATTAAAATTGTACTCAAGGAAAAGTAAAAGTACACATTTTTAAAACTACTCAGTAATTACAATTTCTGAGAAAAACTACTCAACTACAGTAATTTGAGTATTTGTAATTAGTTACTTTACACCACTGTATATGCTCAACACATTTGCACATATTTATATATATCTGAATAGATATTGGGCGGCATGGTGGCTCAATGGTTAGCACTATTGCATTTCTGTGTGGAGTTTGCATGTTCTCCTCGTATTTGTGTGGGTTTCCTCTGGGTGCTTCGGTTTAACCCACAGTTCCAAGACATGCGCTATAGTTAAATTGAATAAACTAAAATGGCCATAGTGAGTGTGTGTGTGAATGTGAGAGTGTATGGGTGTTTCCCAGTAATCGCTTGCAGCTGGAATGGCAGCTGGAAAAATTGGCGGTTCATTCCGCTGTGGCGACCCCTGATAAATAAAAAATGGTACATTATTTTCATTATTAAAAAATCTAATCCACAACCTGGTCAAAAAGTTCTGACGATGATGAAAAGATGATGATTCCGCAGCGAGTGAGGGCGTAGATTTCATGGTTATTTACTGTATTTAGTAAGGTAAACTCTTAACCACGTTACAGATTTTTTACTGTAACGTTTTTACAGTTGTTTACTGTTGAAATTACAGCCATTTTTACAGTGTGCGTCAATGGGAGTTGTCTCGCGGCTGAACTATCATAGTACGATGCATCGTTTGGGGAAAGAACGATGTAGTGACGAGTGTTTGCCAAAACCCCTGGTTTCTCTGTCGCAGATCCATCACTTGAACCATGTTAGTTATAGCGTAAAACGTCCATAATGATGCTCTAAACGGGGTGGAGTAACTACTTCTTTAGAGAAGAACCCCATAATTTCTTTGTGCAAGTTATTCTGTTTTACACAAACACACATTTTAAATAAAATCCAATATTAGTTTTGGTAAAAACATGCACTCGCTTTCCATATTATTTAAAATATAAGTAAATGGCACATATAGGGCCTGTGTTTCCTGTTGAACATTACATATTCTATTATAAAACATAAAACCACTTACAAAAGCGAACACTATTCTAATATCATATATAAATCACATAAATAAATAAATAATGAAGCTCTTTATTATAAATATATTTACTTTAAAAATTATATTAATAATGATGATGATGATTATTGTTATTCTTCTTCTTCTTCTTCTTCTTCTTCTTATTATTTAGTAGGATATTGTTTATTTTATTATTATTTTTTTAAGTCTACTTTTACAATTTGACACATGTAAACCACAGCAGAAAGTTCTAACCAACAGGCCCATGTCATGTACAGTACAGTTATTTATTACATATACTTAATAATTAACCCACTATAAAAGCATTAACGTATGCTACGTTTTTTGTTTTCACAAGCTTTGGAGAGGTAACATAAATTTCGCTTTTAAATATTAGGTCACCTATAGCTTTTGTCATGAGGCTGTGTTCAAAATGATATCAATGTTTTCAAAGTGCACTGCGAAGGGAGCACAATTGTAAACATGAAGATCGCTAAAACTGAACTGTAAAATACTTTGAAAGCAAATTACACCTAAGAGAGATGACCTTAATGCTATTTTATTTTTATTAACTCCAACTTTGAATGTTAGAATGTTCTAAATGAATAGGGCATAGGGGGGATAAGTGGGAATAGAACACAGTCAGGAACTATGTTTCTAACTACAGCTCCAGAGGTGTCGTTTCAAGTGCTCAAGTTTGCGACGCAGTTTGCGAATGTTCGTTGGAGCGATGGATTTGGGAAACGGCGAATCAACAAACTATGTTTGTAACGACGGAACTTGCAACCTTATTGGCTAACGATGGTTTTGGGAAACGCACCCCAGAATGATTAGAGGATGTGGCTAATTGTTACACACACACTTAACTTTGACTTAAGCGCTGGATTGTATTCCAGTAAGTCTCATTTATCACAAACACACATTCACAGATTTACTAAGCCCCTCTCGGCGTGTTTATGAATGTGTGTGTGTGTGTGTGTAAATATGGTAGCACATGAATCATACAGCTGAATGTGATAAAAGAGCTTTTTCGGGAAAAGCGTGGAGAAGCGGGAAGGCAAGAAAGCAGGCAGTGTATGTGTGTGTGTGAGAGGGAAACGTTCAGAGAAAACTCCTGGTGCTGATAGTCTGTGATATCATCTCTGTTACAAATCATTTCCAGTGTGTGGATTTACAGTTTTTGAAATCCTAATTATTGCAGTGTGTTGCTTTTTATGTCTTGAAGAAGCAGTTTGGAAGATGTATGGCCATATCGGTTTTCTCAGGGTCCGATAGTGAAGTGACCACCTTTAGCTGTTATGTCGGATGCATTTATCATTTAGCAATGATAGTTGCATTCATTTTTGGCAGAAATCTTGATTTGGCGATTGGAGAATCGTTGGGTTTCATTTCTTCTATTAAATTTAACTCAATTTGCATTGTCCATATTTGACCCAAGTTTGAATTGATACAACTTTTTTATATTGTATAAAGTGATTGTTACATAATTATTGATTAAACTGATTACATAACAACCCAGCACAGGGAAACACCAATACACACACATATACACTACCGCCAATTTAATTTATGCAATTCACCTATAGCGCATGTCTTTGGACTGTGGGAGAAACCGGAGCACCCGGAGGAAACCCATGCCAACATGAGGAGAACATGCAAACTCCACACAGAAATGCCAACTGACCCAGTCAGGGCTCAAACTGGCAATCTTCTTGCTGTAAGGGGATAGTGCTAACCACTGAGCTACCGTGCCGCCCACTAAACATAATAGTTTCAATAACTCATTTCTAATAACTGACTTTAATTAACTTTTATCTTTGCCATGATGACAGCACAGAATATTTTATTAGATATTTTTCAAGGGTACTAATATTAAGATTAAGGGGACATTTAAAGGCTTAACTAGATTAATTCAATTAGGCAAATCATTGTATAATGCTGGTTTGTTCTGTAGACAATCAAAAAAATGCTTAAGGGGGCTAATAATATTGAGCTTGAGTCTTTTAAAAAATTAAAAACTGCTTTTATTCTAGCCAAAATAAAACATATAAGACTTTCTACAGAAGAATAAATATTATAGGCAATACTATGATAATGTCCTTGCTCCATTAAATATCACTTGAAAATTATTTGAAAACGAATAAACATTTCACAGAAGGGCTAATAATTTTGCTTTCAACTGTATACATTCTAATATCCAAGCAATAATATCCTGTAAAAGGTTTTTGCGAACCTCTTTTTTCTCCAAAAGTGAACCAAAAAGTAACTTTGTTGTAACAATATCAGGTCTTAAATGTTCATGCTGACAGTAACTCGATCACTGGACTGCACAAATTGGCCTGGGCCTCATGAATCGAGCGTCAGTCTGGCCGCAGGGCCCTCATGTATTCCCGCTTCTCGGGTCACATTCCTCAAATCTGAGTCCCACAACACTGAGGAAATGAAGAAAAGATCATGATTGAAGAGAGCATCTCTGCTTGCTTTTTTCTTCTTGGTTAGCTCAGGGTTATAAAAGCTGAGAAACACGGCTGTGGTTTGTGCTATGTTACAGCTTGTGCCATTGTTACAATGCTGCGATGACAGTTTTGTGGCGGCTTGTTGGAAACAGATTTTTTTTAACCGATTCTGGTGAGAGGTGGTTTGGAAATACAAATAAACGTTTCTGTTTGATCATGAAAGAACATGAACAATAAGATAATATCTCAGTCAATATACAGTTAAAGTAAAAGGCATCGCAAACTACAAATATCCTTATTTTTCTTAACTTCATGTTGATCCAAACCTGAAATGTATTCTAAATTTTTGAGGAATACACTCTGTTCTTTTTAATATAAATAAGGTGAATGAGGCCAGAATCATTCAAGCTTCAAAAAGTAAGCAAAAGCGTCAAGTATCATAACAGTGGTTCATGTAGCTCATGCACTAAATGAGTGGGTAAATTATTACTAAAATTAAAAGGACACAAAATAAAATACCTTTAAAGGATACATAGGCTCATTCTGAAAACGTAGCCCTATATACATTTCTGGAGAGCGCGAATTATGTAGCCAGAAGTACGTATGGCTGCATTTTGTTTAAAAAAACAAACACTACGGGGCGGAATGACGCAGTTCCTTTTCACGCTTACCAGCTGCTTACCGCCATATGGACGACTTTGCCGCTGTTACCAGTTTGTTCAGTTAGCTCGCCATGATTGTCAGTGGACTTGAGAGGCAGAAAGGAGTTGACCACGAAAAGCTGTTTTCCAGAAAGCAGATAAGACAAAAACAGAATCCAAAAAATAAAATAAACAACATAACAGGGTGAGAATGTGGCAAAATCTGAAAATGTGGCTTTTATTTTTCTGTATTGCTTTTTAAAACACTGTCGGTTGGGTTTAGGGAAGGTGGAGGATGGGTCAGTCGATCGGTCAGTCAGTCAGTCATTCAGTCAGTCAGTTTTTCAGTCAACAGTGGCCTCTGGTGGATTTCTGCGAGAACAGCAGGCACGAATGATACTCGCGAAAGATATTTGAGATCTCAAAAAGCGTACACAGCGATCTCTTGTGGATTCGCAAAAACAAAAACAGCAACAAAACGTACCTTCGAGGACGTACAGTATTTGACGCTCTCCAGAAATGTATATGGGGTAAGTTTTCAAAATGAGCCTGGGTTGTTTAAAGGCAACCTATTATGCAAAAATCACATTTATAACGAGTATAAACACATTTGTGTGGCAACAGTGTGTGAATATATCCAGCCTCTAATAGTAAAAATAAATTCATTCATATTTTTTGTATAATCACACTAGATAAAAACAGTCTGCAGGTACACTTTGATTGACATTCTCCCTTTGTACATGTCATCAGAGCTGGAAATTCCCACCTATTAGTGACAATCTCTTACTCATTAGCATAAACAGCCCTAAGTGAGAAGCAGTCGTAAAGGGCCACGAAACCCCCCTGTCTCAGCAGGGTGTTGTCACACCTCTAGTTTGGAAAAAGTCTGGAAAGTGGGCGTGTCCAGCTCTGTTTAGGTGGGAGTGTCGGGGGAGGAAAAGAGAGAAGGATTTGCAAATATGGGAGTTTTCATTTGGGCACGCAGACGCAAGGGAGAAAGACAGTGACTGTGTTTACATGGACATCAGTAATGGAATTATTTGGCAAATTATTAATTTGTCGACTTTAACTGCAGTTTGGCACTTTCACTTTTTATTCAGGAACATTTCCTGCATGTCGCCTGTGACAAATGAGATATTGAAAGCGAGGAACTGCTGGAGAGTGGAGTTTCAATGGAATGTTTGATACCGCATGGCGAATGGGAGAAAAAAAATCCTCCACAATTCTTGGTAACTTAGATGCACTCGGTAGGTAGCGTCAGAAAGCTGTGTGTGTATAGACTACCCTGTCACAAAATGCGGCGAAAATTCTACACGACAGTAATAGTTTGATTGTGGTGTTTACATGTTTACACTTGGAGAGCAGCATTTACAGCGGATCTTTCAGTCTATAATATTGTGCTATAATATTGCAGTAATATTAACATACTGTAAACTTAGTAACTAAATCATTTTGACTGACGTATGTCTTTAAAAACTGAAAAGAGCACTGCTGACGATATGAACTAACTTGCCATCTGAATGAACAAACAAAGGGCACAGCTCTCACACACACTTACCAAATCTGTAGAGACAGGACAATCAAACTGGAACTGTGTCTTTTTTAAAAGGAGACGAGCGGCAAATCCGGATTTCATTATTTCCAGATGTGAAAAGCTCTCGGGTAAAAAATGTTCCTTACAAACGCATTTCTGTCGCGTGTCGCGTGCACTGTATTCCGCACGTGAGTCCAGCTGCGCTCTCATAGCGGGGAAATGCAAACAAAACCTTCGTTGCAGCACAATAATAAATGCAACACTGATGACCCATGTCTCCAAATTCTCATTCTTTGACTTGTTTTAGCAACACAACGTGGCGTCTCTCTGTCGTCTGAACACTGTAACAGGTAAAACAGTCTTCGTGGCTATCATGCATATTAATGAAGTTGCACCACATACACAGTAGAGCGCGCTGATTGGTTTGAACAAAGTCTTTCTCATGAATTAATGCCGCACACTCAGAGACGTCACGATGTTCTCGCAGGTACAGACAGCCACTCTCCACGCTGGGTTACAGGCAAGTATCTCACAGCCGTGACGCAGCTTCAAAAATTTGTTTCAAACCGGAAAAACGAATTTGCTCAAAATAACGCAAAAACAATCAATTTTCACTTTTTAGTGCAACATATGTGTCCTAATAGTGTTTATAGCAGCGTGGGACACATATATGACTGTCAACAGCTCAAAACATGTGTTTTGGTGTTTCGTGACCCTTTAAAAAAAGAATTCAGGGAATTATGCTAAATTTACATAAGTGGGAAACTTAAAATCAAACAAAGCCAAACATAATTCATTCATTTTCCTTCGTCTTAGTCCCTTTATTCATCAAGGGGCGCCACAGCGAAATGAACCGCCAACTATTCCAGCATATGTTTTACACAGCGAATGCCCTTCCAGCTGCAACCCAGTACTGGGAAACACCCATACACACTCATTCACACACTACGAGAAATTTAGTTTATTAAATGCACCTATACCGCATGTGTTTGGACTGTGGGGGAAACCGGAGCACACGGAGGAAACCCACACAAACATGGGGAGAACATGCAAACTCCACACAAAAATGCCAACTGACCCAACCAGCGACCATCTTGCTTTGGGGTGACACTGCTAACCACTGAGCCACTGTGTTGCCCAAACATAAATCAAACAAACAATAAAAATAGTTTGCAATATGTCACATAAATTGCTGCTCTCATTACTGCCAGATTTAAAAAAAAAAAATGCATGTGAGAGTCTGCAGCCCGTCTCCAAACATTTTTATCAATAAGTCCATGTGACTTAATCAGATTTGGATGAAGCTCATTTCCCAGAACCTCATGTGAAATCAGAAAGTTTGAGTCTGTGTGTGTGTGTGTGTGTGTGTGTGTGTGGTAATACAGCTCAGTGTGGCAGTACAGGAATATATAAAGAACATTTTAATCTGTGTGTTTTGTTATGTATGTGTGAAAACAAATTAAGTAAATGTGTAAGATTTTCTGTGTGTTTGTGTATGATGGAGCAGGCAGTGAGAAGCACAGCTAACACTCCCACGCCTCCGAGCTTCAGTCTCCGCCCTGCTGGCCTGTAAGTGTGTGTGTGTGTGTGTGTGTTTTCTCCTCCCCTCTGAGCTGGGCCTGGCTGCACATGTTCACTGATAGAAGCTGAAGTAAACAGAAGCGGCTCTGCCTGATAGCACTCCAGAGAGCGGCTCCATTACAAACAAACAGCCGCTATTGGCTGGAGAGATGCCAGCAACTCGTCAACACACACACACACATACACAGAGAGAGAGAGAGAGACTTGCACTAGATCTCTGCCCCGTCATGAACATAATCATTTCAGTTACATTACAGTAAATCTTAACTCTTGGCGTCACAGTGGCGCAGTGGGTAGCATAATCGCCTCACAGCAAGAGGGTCGCTGGTTCGAGCCCCGGCTGGGTCAGTTGGCATTTCTGTGTGGAGTTTGCATGTTCTCCCCGTGTTCGTGTGGGTTTCCTCCGGGTACTCCGGTTTCCCAAACAGTCCAAAGACATGCGGTACAGGTGAATTGAATAAACTAAATTGGCGGTAGTGTATATGTGTGAATGTAGGAATGTATGGGTGTTGGGTTGCGGCTGGAAGGTCACCTGCTGCATAAAACATGTGCTGGATAAGTTGGCGGTTCATTCCGCTGTGGTGACCCCTGATGAATAAAGGGACTAAGCCGAAAAGAAAATGAATGAATGAATGTTGACTTCCTAGTTTTGTGAACCCCATCCCTCAGAAATACACCATGGGCTCTGATTGGTCAGCTGGTCCAGTGTGTTTCTGATTCACTGATTCAGTGCATATTAAAGATGCTGTATGACATCTAGTGGTTCAACTAGGTATTGCACTAGGTATTGCAGTCAAAATATTTAATATGGTTTTTATACCTGATCTTTACATATGGACAGACATCAAATAGTGGCAGCAGTGTGCACAGTATACAATACGGTTCCCCTTTCACAGCCTAGCAGTTTCGTAGATGTTTTACTGCAATTTGACATGGTTTTTTTAAAAGCAGATTGTGTTCTGCGTCCTGATTAACGCATTGTGTTCTGTGTCCTGATTGGCTGTAGACCACTGTCAATCAATCTCCTCCGTGCCGTGTCTCCTGTACAGTACAGAATGCATTCAGCTTGCTAAATTTACATAAATCTTTTGCTACCAGTGTCAGTGCGACTCTGAAGTGCTCTACTGTGTGTTTGCAAGTTATCTCATGGTTTCTGCTACATTCATTCTTTCATGGCGGGGCGCCACGCCAAAATTCATCCCGCCACGGCTACATTACAGCTTCTCATTCAAAACATTCAGTCGTGCTTTTTTTTTTAAATAGTGGGTTATAATTGCACCAAAACGTATTAAAAGGTGAATTATAACAGTGCTGACACTTCTGTAACCGTAGTAGTGCTGTGCTTTATTTGTTTAACCCTTTAAGGTTATGTGCAGACTGACTGACTGACTGACAGGTGAGTGATGCGTGAGGCCAGCAAACACGACGTAGCTTTCAGTTAAGATGAACACAGTTTCCATAATTATACTTTATAGATAAAGGTCTATGGCTCTGCATATAATGACTTTATCTTGCTGGAGTTTATAGCTGTTTCACTTTACTTCAGGACGCATCAAAGCCGCTCTGTAGGTCTATTAGAGACATTCATAAATATTCCTAGCAAATCTAATAAATGTTGGAGACATACTCGTTACATAAATCACTAAATCGCACTCCAGCGGTGTTTATTTGAGGGCGCACAAAAAGATCTGCACTTGAACAGATGAAGTTTTGTGCACAAACAGAGGAAATCGGCACGCAAACAAAGAGATTCTCATGCTCGTATTACATGAATGCGATCTCGAATACTGCGCTCACGACATCTGGCATTGAAATAACGTCATAGGTAGGTGGTAGATCTGTGTAAAAAAGGCCTGCCGCCACAGCTGGAAAAAATCCTAGAGGAAACACTGTATCTCACCAACAAACCCCACAATGACGACGAAGCATTCTGCACCGTCAAAGGCACCTGCGGTAGCAGTCTAAATGCAGAGGAAGATGCTAACCATCGCAGAAAAATTTAGACTTCTGGACATGCTAAAAGTAGAAGTTACGCCGCTGTAGGGCGCAATTATGGATTAAATGAATCTTCGGATCATTACATAAAGAAGGAGGGAACAACAAAGATGCAAAAAGGGTTGTAACTGTCCACAATGAGACCATCGTAAGGATGGAGTCTGCAGGAAAAATGTTAACCTCGTAGGGCTTGAGTGTCCACATACGTGGACAGCACATTGTTAGCTCTTAAGTGGCTATTTAAAATACTTTGAATGTTTTATATTTTGTTACAGACATACAGTGTCATCCTGCAACTGTTTTACAACATATGAAATGTACCAAACCCTATTTTTAACTGTCCAAAATGGGAAAAAATTTTGTTTTTACTCTCTGATAGTCAAAGCAAGTTTAAATAAAAATTCTATGTTATATATGCATTAAAAAACATTCAGGAAAAAGTGTTTTATGTAAATTGGGGCCACGAGTCCACATATATGGACATCATTTTTCTCTTAAAGTACATCATATCAAAAGATGATACTTAGGTTTTTATTCTAATTAGGTTCCAATAAGCCCAAATAGCAAAGCGAAATAAAAAATGCATGTAAAAAAACACCTTGGGCCTTAAGAGGTTAATGCCTGTCTGAGAAAAGTGTATAAAGTGTGTAGTGAGGGGTTTTACAGCCTTAAAATATCTATAGTAATTGTAAAAAATAAACCTGATATCTTTGTGGATTAACAAGAGACCACTGTATTCTACGTTTTGTCAGTTTAGTGGATAATTCGTACAAACTCATACAAGTTCAATCGTACAAAGAAGGCGTGCCGCGTGGCACCAAACCCAACCATCATTAGGGGGTTGAGAAAATCGTTCTAAATTGTATGAAAGAGATCATGCAAGTTCATACGAATTTGCCACTAAATCAAAAAGTAACAAATTACCGTGAGATATCGTTGATATGACACATGCTGCAGAGCTCATTTATAATCATGACCATTCCAAATATGGTCAAAAGTGAGCATTCTGGAGTTATAACTGAGCAAATTTTTGCACTTACCACATACCAACTATGTAGATGTCATAGAACAATTTAACCTATTGAATCAATGCAATCTACAGCACCTTTATTCTGACAAGTTTGAGGGTTTTTTCTTTTGTAATTTCAAAAGAAACCTATATTTTGATATTATGTTTGAGATTTTCTTTTTAATTCTAAAAATGAAAATGAGTCAGAATAGCTTTTATATTATTTGCTGTGATCGACAATTAAGGATATTCATTCATTCATTCATTTTCCTTCGGCTTAGTCCCTTTATTTATCAGGGTTCGCCACAGCGGAATGAACAGCCAACTATTCCAGCATATGCTTTACACAGCGAATGCCCTTCCAGCCGCAACCTAGTACTGGGAAACACCCTTACACACTCACATTTACACTCACACACTATCGCCAATTTAGTTTAATCAATTCACTGTGCACATGTCTTTGAATTGTGGGGGAAATTGGAGCACTCGGAGGAAACCCACGTGAACATGGAGAGAACCAGCTGGGACTCGAACTAGCAACCTTCTTGTTGTGAGGCGACAGTGCTAACCACCAATTAAGGATATTCCATAAAATAGTTAAATCATTGGTATGATGTTGTCTAAAAAATGAATATAAATATGTCTGCAAACATGGCACCTTTTTATGGTGAATTAGCGTGGCTGTTAAACTCGTTTACCATGTTTGTTGATGACCAATCTGAACAACTCAAATGACTTTACATCTGAATCCTCCAAGCCAAACTCAAGATACTGCTACTGTCAACTCCAGCTGTCAAATGTGCATTTCTCTCTCACAAAACATGACTTATTACTCATATTACATGTGTACCACTACCCTAATCATATGCCAACGCCACTATCTGCAGAACTTTGCTCTCAAATGTCAATCGAGTTTACACACACTTGAAGTTTCTCTGTGGGTTCAGACTTGTGTGAATAACCGCCGTCTTCTAAAGTGCCTTAAGAAACACTGATCAAACTGGCTTGACTGTGTGGTGTGATAAGGAGCAAAACAATATAAAGAAAAGCAATGTGAGAAAACCTGCAGTGAATAAGTCTTCTGTGCTTGTGGTGAGATAGTAAACAGATAATATTTATCTGTGAGGACTGTCATTCTCTCTCTATCCCTCTCTCTCTCTCTCTGCGTGTCTGTTTACATGACTGGGTGGATGTGGGTCATATCACTATTTATAACCAGCCCGTGTGTGTGCATGCATGTGTGTGTCTGTGTGTGAGAGAGAGAGTGTAAATAAGGTAAGCACTGTCACCCCACATGACAGATGGAGTCACACACACAGCTGATCTTTGACCCCAAATTGCTTGAGAGAGTTTTGACCTCTGAAGTTTATTTTGAAACACACAATTCATAAAATATAACCATTTCTCTGTGATAAAAAAGAGGTATACTAACACCCGAACGTGAATGTTTTTGTAGGCATGGACTTTTATTTGATAGGAAATACAGTAAAATCTTTAAAAATGTAAATCAATTATTTACTAATTTAATATTTTTGACTATTCCTGACGGAAAACTCAATTTACAGCCTCATAACTCCAGTTTTCTTGTCATATTGTCAGTGTATGTTACATATACAGTAATAATGTAATGCACAGACTAACTGCTTAGCTTCTGAAGGACTCTAATGTGTTGTCAGGAGACACAGGTATTTATTTTAATTTAGCCTCTTATGTCTTTGACTTCCAAAATGCTGGTATCCATTGAATTGCACTTTATGAATCACCAACAGGGAAAATAAATCTTGTTTAACATTCTATTGAAGTGTGAAATGTTTTTGTTTTTTTTTTGGGGGGGGGGGTGAACTGTCTCTTTAAGGTCAAATACAAGAATGAACCAAATACATAATGACATTTATTTTCATTTTTTAATATAGCTGTTACGTCTGTTCGTCCGGCCAATTTATTAGGTACACCTTAGTCCCGGACCCATTTTGCCTTCAGAGCTGTCTTAATCCTTCATGGCATAGATTCAACAAGATACTGGAAATATTCCTCAGAGATTTTGGTCCATATTGACATGAGTGCATCAAGCAGATTTGTCAGCTGCACATTCATGATGTGAATCTCCTGTTCCACATCCTAAAGGTGCTCTATTGGATTGAGCTCTGGTGACTGTGGAGGCCATTTGAGTAGAGTGAACTCATTGTCATGTTCAAGAAATCATTCTGAGATGATTTACGCTTTATGACATGGTGTGTTTTCCTGCTGGAAGTAGCCATCAGAAGATGGGTACACTGTGGTCATAAAGGGATGGACATGGTCAGCAACAATACTTAGGTAGGCTGTTAGGTAGGTAGGTATACTTAGGAGGCTGTGCTCAATTGGTACTAATGGGCCCAAAGTGTGCCAAGAAAATGTCCCCCACACCATTACACTACCACCACCAGCCTGAATCATTGATACAAGGCAGGATGGATCCATGCTTTCATGTTGTTGACACCAAATTCTGACCCTACCATCTGAATGCCGCAGCAGAAATCGAGACTCATCAGACCAGGCAGTGTTTTTTAAATCTTCTATTGTCCAGTTTTGGTGAGAATTGTAGCCTCAGTTTCCTGTTCTTAGCTGACAGGAGTGGCACCAGGTGTGGTCTTCTGCTGCTGTAGCCCATCTGCCTTAAGGTATGACATGTTGTGTGTTCAGAGATGCTATTCTGCATACCTCAGTTGTAACGAGTGGTTAATTGTGTTACTGTTGCCTTTCTATCAGCTTGAACCAGTCTGGCCATTCTCCTCTGACCTCTGGCATCAACAAGGCATTTGCACCCACAGAACTGCCGCTCACTGGATATTTTCTCTTTTTCAGACCATTCTCTGTAAATCCTAGAAATGGCTGTGCGTGAAAATCCCAGTAGATCAGCAGTTTCTGAAATACTCAGACCAGCCCGTCTAGCACCAACAACCACGTTCAAAGTCACTTAAATCCCCTTTCTTCCCCATTTTGATGCTCGGTTTGAACTGCAGCAGATCGTTTTAACCATGTCTACATGCGTAAATGCATTGAGTTGCTGCCATGTGATTGGCTGATTAGAATTCTGCATTAACGAGCAGTTGGGCAGGTGTACCTAATAAAGTGGCCAATGAGTGTATGTTTATGTTAAATATGTTACATATTCAGCTGTTATATTATTTTTTACTATTATTTAAACACTTAAAATAAAAAAATCGGAGTATTTTTGACAAGTGGTGAGACTTTGCGAGTCTTACTGTAGTTGGCCCTTGCTTTCGTCTGGTTTTGTCTCAGTTTTGCTCTGTGCACTTTTCAGGAAGCAGATATGTCACGCCGCTTGGCACAGATCCAGACAGAAGAAAACTATCTGGCCTGCTGACAATCGCGCAATAAGCACTGAGCATTGTGAGCGGTACGCTAAAGTTAGCAGACACACACACACACACAAACACGCACATCATTCTTCCTGTGGTCTGTCTCAAACCCATGTGTGACACAAAAGTGGCGATTTCTTCAGTGTTGACTGAGGACGCGATTTACTGAAAATAGTTCAGACATGTCCCTCAAGTTTGTAAACACAAACTAAATTCTCATTAAAAGCAGTCAGGAGACTAGTGGTAAAGTATGTTGTAGGGTTTGAAGTCACACAAAACAGCAACTTATTAAGAAATTAAGTAATTAAGAAATCCTTTCCTCTGTATTATCATATATGTCCACAAATTATTGATAATGTATTGTATTTTTTATTTATTGCCATGTCAGCAACCAAGGCTATTTTCATGGCAAGAACATTTCAATAACAAATAAACAATTTAGAACAACAAACAAATGAAATCAGAAGTTAAATAAGATTTTTAGTATTAATACATGATAAGAATTCTAAACATTTTTCTGGTGTCACTTTGTTAAAAATGTCCTTACGAGAGTTCCTTTCATAAAAAAAGTCTTCTGGAATCATTAAAAGCAGGACAGTCTAGTAGAATGTGTTTTACTGTAAGAGGAATTGTGCGGTACAAACATCGAGTGGGGTCTTCATCTTTAAGTAAAAAAGCATGGGTTAATCTCATATGTCCAATACGACATCTGGTAAAAATCACATGATCAAATCTAGTCTTAAAATGTCTTAAAATTCTGTTTGAGATTTCAGGTTGGATTTCATGTAATTTCCACAAATTGTTGAAAAGGAAATGCAGGGAGGGGACTTGGTTTAGTCCATCTGTTGATTTCAAACTTTTTAAAAATTATTTATATATATATATATATATATATATATATATATATATATATATATATATATATATATATATATATATATATATATATATATATATATATATATATATATATATATATATATATATATATATATATATAAAATTAATATTTTAAGTGTGTTTTTGTGCTGGCATTGAAAAATAAATATGACAGTAAAACCACCACACCAGAAGATGGCGACAAATCTTTGTTGTAATGAGTGATTCACTGAATGACAGACATTAACTATGTTTCCATCCACCTATTTTTATGTGCATTTTGGATATGCGCATAAAAAAACGGTTGATGGAAACGCCAAGATGCGCATAAATTTTGAAAATGCGCATAAAAAATATGCGCATAATTGAGTAGGATAAACTTTTTATTCGATAAGAAAATATGCACATAAACTACAATGGAAACACTTTTCCAGTGTGCGCATTAAAAAAAGGTCATGTGATTTTGTTATAAGAGATCATGTGATGATAAAAATGCGTGTAAACGGACAAACCAGCAGGCTGAGCACATTGTAAACCATCTGAAATGTTGTTTTGGTCATTCTAAAACGCCTTACCGTTTCAGTATTAGTGTTGTTATATTATTAATGACCTCCAGAATCAAGAGTGTCAGTGCTCCGCGTTTGACACCTCCAAACGCCACCGCGCGTTTACTGCGTGTCAGGATTGCCTTCCGAGGCGCAAGTCATTTATTAGATGAAGAAAAGATTGACGCAGATTCTCCTAATGCAGCAAATTCAGTTTTTACTGTTGATATTTGGCGCCAGTTAATCAGGAAGTGACGGTTTTGTTCGCTTTGACTCGTTGGATGGAAACGCAGCTTTATTCGCACGTCTTTTATGTGATAATCCAGTTTTGCGCATAAAGTTCATTCACATTTTTGGATGGCAACATAGCTAATGGCTGCATCTGAATCTGCATACTTCCATACTGTATCGTACGCTAAAATCAGTATGTGAGCAGAGTAGTACGTCCAAATTTATAGAATTCGAAAATCAGTATGCGAGAAGTACCCAGATGACCTACTACTTCCGGAGAGATTCTAAAGTGCGCATCCGATGCCTGCTACGCTATCCCATGATGCACCTGCGAAAGAATTTATGAATGGGAGAGAAGTGATGCAACTGACGCAGGTAGGTCAAGTGATGATGACAAAATGGCGGATGTAGTACGTCAGAATTCCATTTCTATCACTCACATTAATACCAAAGAGCTTAGAATGACCAAGAGACGACACTCAATAGAACGTTCCATTGCAACAGCAGCGCCCAGCAACCGCCATTTTGGAGTGAAAGCGGTCGGCTGTCCACTGGATCTTATTGGTGTCGCGATGGCAAGCAGCTGCTTTGTTTTTTATTTATTTATTTAAAAAGCGCATTAAAGCTGAGATACAACCTGAAAGACGACAATACAACACTTACTATCACAATCATCAGCACTTTTAATAATTTATTTTACAGACTTATAATATGCTGCTGATCTATTGGAATTTTCATTCCAAAATGGACGCCGTGCCATCTAGTGGCTGTTTCCCAAATCGCACTAGAGCGTCGTCTCTTGGTCATTTTTAAGCTCTTTGTTAATACTGTATAGACCTTTTTCTTGGCTGCTGCATGGAGGGCGCCATAGCGACCAGCGTCTTCCGGTAGAATGTTTAGAACTTCCGTTTACAGCATTTACAACTGGTAATTTGCGTTCTGAAAATGGGTTTCAAAGGCATTTTGAGTGGATTACGGCGTGTTTTTGTGACACACAACTTTGAAAGGTGTGTTAAAGCCGTTATAATCTGTCAGATGTGGTTCAAGCGCAAGAGAAAAACGTTCTCCTAGTTCACGTGTCTGCCGTCAGAAATACAGTATGTGTGTGTGTTTTCCCCGGCCTGTCAGCTGTTAGCTCAGCGGCTCTTCAACACACACACACACGCAATACTGGCATGAACCTAACAGGTATGCAAGCCATGAATGATACAACAATGAATGATCCAAAATGACCAATAAAAGTCTGTTACTGATACTCTGCTGGCTGATTTGCTGTTCCTTCTAACTAGAGTCGTTTATGATTCATTTAGTGTGTTGTATTTACCACGGTTTGTGTTTTTCTGTCATTTCAAAATGTCACTTTATTTTCACTTTGTCACAGTTATTAAATCAGTGTGTCAGTGGGACAGTACAGTAGGCTACGTGTGTGTGTCAAACATTTTGGTGAACTATATTTGTTTGGGCTGGTTTTATATTTGAAAGAAAGAGAAACTGTTGACTTTAGCGATGACGAGGCTTCATTTAAACAGCACAAGATGCCGTCTGACAACGAGGGGAAAATGCCTCATAGCAGTTGTTTTCCATACTATTAGATCACATTTTTTTAAATGATCAGTCCAGGAGGTGGCGCTGATCGACAACAGTATTAGTTCACAGATGATAAAAGCAGGTAAAATAGATTAAAACCTATCGTTTCAAAGCTGTCTAAACATGACTGTTTATACGCATCAGCTGCCGACCGGAAGTTCTAGCATTCTCCTTGTGCATACACGCAAAGCATAATGGGTAATTTTGCGTTCTAAGAAAAAGGCCTATGGACTGAGGTTGTTGCTAGATCAGATTTGTTTGCGGCTGGAGGTTAACGAGAATTATTTATGTTATTTATGAAAATCTAGATTTATTGTATTTTATTAACATCTACCCACCACCCCAACCCTAAACCCAACCATCACAGAAGCGTAAAAACAGAAGTTATACCAAGTATTATTTATCTTATCTATTAAATTAACCAATAAATTGTATTTTTTAACCCCTACCCCCACGCCAACCCTAAATTCAACCATCACAGAAGAGTAAAAACAGAAGTTGTACCGAGTATTATTTATCCTATTTATTAAATTAACCAATAAATTGTATTTTTTAACCCCTACCCCCACGCCAACCCTAAACCCAACCATCACAGTACTGTAAAAATATTAATTATTGTTATACAGTGTCATAAAAAAATGCCGCTATATTAATGTGCATATCGAACTTCCGGCTGGCCGCGTATCCGATCTAGACTTTACCATGGACTGATTTCACGTGGCCGCCATTATTAACAGCGAAATCGAGGCTGCGGTGGGAAGAAACCCGGAAGTATCACCTAAGTAACACAGGGATGTTGTGTACCTGGCTGTATATCTTATCAGGGAAGAGAAAGTGACACAAATTTAGCATTTTATCGCCTTCCGAGTGACCCGAAGGTCTGTTCTGAATGAATAGTGAAAATAAAAAGGGATATCTGACCTTATTTTCAGCTAAGGAAAATGGCACTACTTAGCTACTGTTTTCTTTCCCAAACACACTTTTTAGATGCCATTCATCAAACTCAAGTTAATGAACTGATTTTTTCACTATATTAGACACGATACAAAATTTCGGTAATGAAATAAAAACACACCCATGTCTCGTTAACATTTAAGCGCTGTTGATGGCAGCGGCGCTGATTTGCCATTGTGTTCACGTGCTCAACAGAAATGACTATGATTGACTGTGAAGGTCATCAGTTCACCAAACTCACGGCTGTTTACGGAGTGCAAACACAGACGAGCGATTCGCTGATGAATCGACTGATCTTCACGGCTTTTAAACAATCCAATGTCCATCTATGTGTGTTTTCAATCTGTAAAGAGCGGTGAACTGATGACCTTCACAGTCATTCTGTTGAGCACTGGTGAATACTACGGCAAATCAGCTGTTTATGAACGCGCTCAGCGGCGCTTAAATGTTAGTGGGAAATGGATGTTTTTAAAACTTCAGTACCAGGACAACACTATTACAGACAACACGAGGATGTGCTACAGAGGACTGCATTGTTTAATCGCTCACCAGGTTACATAGGCTGAAGCAGGGAAGCGTCCCCACGGTGTTTACCTGCTGCCATGAACAGAAGCCTAGGAGGACACTTAGGCGTATCACTCTTAAAGAGATTGTGATGTTGTTTGATGGCTGATATGCTTTTAATTGTTTAAATGAACTGAATGATATTAAAGTGATGTTTACATAATATCTGTATTTTGAAGTCGCAGCAACAGCTGGAGGTTTGTAGTACACAGCATGTTGTTGCAATGTTTACAGTGCTGATCCTATACTTCCGGGTTTCTTCCCACCGCAGCGTCGCTTTCGTGTTTTAAAATGGCGGTCGCGTGAAATAAGCGTATAGAACATACTTTTTCAACGGTCGAGTAGTTAATTCAAATTTAAATGCAGTACCTACTGAGTAATAGGCGATTTTGGACGCAGCCATCCTTTCTTACGATATAGTATGTAAAAAACTGAATGTAAGCTGAGTGATATGTCTGAATTCATAGTATTCGAAAAACAGGTCGAACGAACGGATGAACCTACTACTTCTATTAGGATTCAATCCAATGAGATCCAATGGATGGTGAGAGAATTCATCAATTCATTCTATATTTTCAAGAGTTCACACTTGGCTGATGATTGATATTAAAGCGTGCTTGGCATGCTGTCCCGGGAGAGAGCCCTGAGCTTATGAGATCCTCGAGCCCTGGGCTCCCTCCTGTTTGCAGGGCGAGAAGGGAGTTTGAGCTCAGGTAGATCTCGACAAACTCCCCCCGGCTTATTTCTAGCTAAATGACGGACATGGATGACTGAGGAGAGGTGTACTCGCTAAGAGTTTGGCTATGGTATCAATTTTGTGTGTTCAATTTACTTAGGTTGCATGTTTTTGGACTGTGGGAGGAAACCAGAGAACCCACACGAGCATGGGGAGAACGAGCAAAACTCTGCACAGAAATGTCATCTGGTTTAGTAGGGACTTTAACCAGAGACATTCTGGCTGTGAGGCAACAGTGCTAATCACTGGGCCGCCGTGTTGCCCGTCTGGAAAGGAGGCGGAGTAGGGGTGGGTTCTTCAAGATGAAGATATTGAGATAAGAAAAACTCTGGTTGTTTATAGTGAGTTAGGAATCATCTGATTGGAGAATCAATCATGAGCTGATGCTGAGAACAATCATAGGCACGTGATCCTCTCGAAATTAGTTTATAAATAAACTACACTTATATCGCCAAGCCAACTGCGTGCTTAGGACAACACGGTGGCTCAATGGTTAGCACTGTTGCCTTACAGCAAGAAGGTTGCTGGTTTGAGTCCCAGCTGGGCCAGTTGGCATTTCTGTGTGGAGTTTGCATGTTCTCCTCATGTTGGCGTGGGTTTCCTCCGGGTGCTCCGGTTTACCAGACAAAAGACATGCAGTGTATGTGAATTGAATAAACTAAATTGGCCGTAGTATATGTGTTTGAATGAGTGTGTAAGGATATTTCCAGGACTGGGTTGCAGTTGGAAGCGCATTCGCTGTGTAAAACGTGCTGGATAAGTTGGCGGTTCATTCTGCCGATGAATAAAGGGACTAAGCTGAAGGAAAATGAATGAATAAACTGCATGTTTAATGCTAAACATTATATACAATAAAATTAAAACAGAATTAACAAAAAATTGTAAAATTTAAATGCGTTGTTTTTCCTCAAAGCTTCAAATGAAACCTTAAAGACTTGACATCAGGCAGTTGTTTTGGATTCCTAAAGATGTTGGCACATGCACATTCAGCCAGCTCAGCAAGACTCGGCTCCAAGTCCAGGTATAAATCAGCCTTTATCTGCACTGTAAAAAATATCCGCTAATTAGAAGTTTTCCTTATTTTGTGATTCATGTTTTCATTTTTAACTGCGTATTTATGATTTTGAATTGCAATATGGGACATTTATCTTTCTTCCAACAACTTTTAACCTTTGAAAAAATAAAGTTTGAAAAGTGACTTTTATTAACATTTTGAATAGTTTAAAGTGATATATCCTCTAGGTTGGTGTTGTATATTACGGTACAAAAACCTTGTAATAAACTGCCAGTACTTTTTCTGTTATTTAACAGACTCATTTCTCTCTATATTATACATTATATTATTTCAAACTACTAAAATGTCAATAAAAGTCCCTTGGTTAAACTGTAGAGTTGAATTTTCAATTTCAAATGTCGACAGAGCAGAGATCAACATCCCATAATGTAACTCACAACCGTAAATAAATGGAAAACACTGAATCACAAAATACAGAAACTGTTAATTAACATATAATGTTAACAGTGTAGCAACAACCTAATCATCTGGACTAGTTATTGATAGGATACAAATAAATGCATTTTACTTTGTGTTTTATGCATGTCCACTAATCCTCCTTGTTGCATCAACCAGTGAAGGCCTTTGACTAAAGTGTGGGAAGCATGTTTGCCTCATGCGCTGATGTCCAAGGCTTATGACCTTGGCAGAGTTCGAAGGCGAACAGCATTCCTCTCTCTAACTAGCCAGTGTTTACTTTCATTTATTTCCTAAAGCGATAGTTCACCCAAAAATCTAAATCATGTTTTCAATTCTTTACCTTATCCATTACAAAGATGTACGAATTTCTTTCTTCTAACACTCAACAAAATGACTTTTGCTGCTTGTTTAAACTACGTATTTAAAATAAGTAGAAACAACACAATTCTTAAGGGTTTTTTGGGACAACTTAATTGTTTTATGTTCCATCCACTTAAATTTGTAAAAATGATTAAGTTAACTTAACCACTTGAGAAAATGAAGAAAGAATACACTTACATTTTTGGACATTTTTTTATCTGGCAATAAATACCTGAAAATATCGTAATGTAAGACTCAAAAATACTATTATCGCAATAAATACCAGAAAATATTGTGATGTAAGACTCAAAAATACCATTATCGCAATAAATACCAGAAAATATTGTGATGTAAGACTCAAATTATCGCAATAAATACCAGAAAATATCGTGATGTAAGACTCAAATTATCGCAATAAATACCAGAAAATATTGTGATGTAAGACTCAAATTATCGCAATAAATACCAGAAAATATTGTGATGTAAGACTCAAATTATCGCAATAAATACCAGAAAATATCGTGATGTAAGACTCAAATTATCGCAATAAATACCAGAAAATATTGTGATGTAAGACTCAAATTATCACAATAAATACCAGAAAATATCGTGATGTAAGACTCAAATTATTGCAATAAATACCAGAAAAAATTGTGATGTAAGACTCAAAATTACCATTATCGTAATAAATACCAGAAAATATTGTGATGTAAGACTCAAATTATCGCAATAAATACCAGTAAATATTGTGATGTAAGACTCAAAATTACAATTATCGCAATAAATACCAGAAAATATCGTGATGTAAGACTCAAATTATCGCAATAAATACCAGAAAATTTCGTGATGTAAGACTCAAATTATCGCAATAAATACCAGAAAATATAGTGATGTAAGACTCAAATTATCGCAATAAATACCAGAAAATATAGTGATGTAAGACTCAAAATTACCATTATCGCAATAAATACCTGAAAATAATGCAACATATTTTTAAGTCCATATAACCCTAAAGGCTTGGAACCCTCTTAAGCAAATGGAGAATACATTTATATTTTTAGTGAACTACCCCTTTAAGCTAAATTATTCAAATTTACCATTAATCGCAAAAAACACCAGAAAATATTGTGATATAACTTTAAGTCCATATCATGCTAATGGCAACAGTCTTCAAAACACTGAAGAAAAAAATCAAAGGTTTGGAACGGGGAATATATTTACATTTTTGTGGTGAACTTCCCCTTTAAGCAAAATTTGTCCAAATTATCGCAATAAATACCTGAAAATATTATGATATAATTTTTAGTCCACATCGCCTATCCCTAATGGCAACATCCTTCAAAAAGACAGTTTGGAACTACTTCAAAGGTTTGGAACCACTTGAGAAAATGAGGAATACACTTTACATTTTTAGGGTGAACTTCCCCTTTAAGCAAAATGTGTCTAAATTATAGCAATAAATACCTGAAAATATCATAACAATAATTTTAAGTCCACATCGCCTATCCCTAATGGCAACATCCCTCAAAAAAACCTAAAGGTTTGGAACCATTTGAGAAAATGAGGAATACACTTTACATTTTTGGTGAACTTCCCTTTTAAGAAAAAATAGCAAAAATTACCATTATGGCAATAAATACCAGAAAATAGTGTGATATAATATTAAGTCCAAATCACCCTAATGGCAACATCCTTCAAAAAAACTGAAAAAAACTTAAAGGTTTGAAACTACTTGAGTAAATGAGGAATACACTTTACATTTTTGGTGAACTTCCCTTTTAAGAAAAAAACTGCAAAAATTACCCTTATGGCAATAAACCCCTTTAAGCAAAATTTGTAAAAATTTCCATAATTGCAAAAAACCCCAGAATATATTGTGATATAATTTTAAGTCCCTATTGCCTATTCCTAATTGCAACATTCATAAAATAAAATAAAAAAACAATAAAAATAAAAAACCTTAAAGGTTTGGAATCAACTGAGTAAATGGAGAATACATTTATATTTTTGGGTGAACTACCCCTTTAAGAAAGATTTGCCAAAATCGCCATTATCACAAAAAATACCAGAAAATATTGTGATATAACTTTAAGTCCATATCATGCTAATGGCAACAGTCTTCAAAAAATCTGAAGAAAAAACTCAAAGGTTTAGAACCACTTGAGAAAATGAGGAATACACTTTACATTTTTGGGGTGAACTTCCCCTTTAAGAAGAAAATCGTCTAAATTATCACTATACCTGAATATATCATGATATAATTTTAAGTCCACATCGCCTATCCCTAATGGCAACATCCTTCAAAAAAAACAAAAAAAAAAAACTCAAAGGTTTGGAACTACTTCAGTAAATGAGGAATACACTTTACATTTTTAGGGTGAACTTCCCCTTTAAGAAAAAACTGCAAAAATAACCATTATAGCAATAAATACCAGAAAATAGAGTGATATAA
This sequence comes from Danio kyathit, assembly GCA_903798195.1. Classification (NCBI taxonomy): domain Eukaryota; kingdom Metazoa; phylum Chordata; class Actinopteri; order Cypriniformes; family Danionidae; genus Danio; species Danio kyathit. The sequence continues at coordinate 8,397,991 of LR812541.1, read as the reverse complement.
TATTAAGTCCATATCACCCTAATTGCAAACACTCTTAAACAGAAGAAAAACTTAAAGGTTTGTAATCAACTGAGTAAATGGAGAATACATTTACATTTTTGGGTGAACTACCCCTTTGAGGAAAATGTGCCAAAATCACCATTATCACAATAAATACCAGAAAATATCATGGTATAATTTTAAGTCCATACTGCCTATCTCTAATTGCAACATCATTGCAAAATCAGGTACAGAAAATGGGCAATACATTTACATTTTGGGGCGGGGGGGACTATACCCCTTTAAGCACATGGTAACATTTGAAACGTTTGCAGCTCCTTGTGAGCATTTCATACATGATCTGTTTCGCTCTCAGACATGTGTTTTCATTTGTCTCCCTCCCCCGCGACCCTTCTTTCCCATTCAAGTCCTCATTTTCACTCCATCCTTCAGTTAGAGCATGCAAGCGGCGCTAAACCTTCCCCCCATCCTCTTCTGGCTTAGCGCTGATTGACGGATAGTCACGGATGAAAACCAACAGTGTGTTATGATTCATTAACATCCACTTCCACAAAATAAGGTGTTTTTGAACTTATGAGTAAAGCAGACATGTACTGTTCCTTCATCGTTGCCATTTCTATGTTTTGGGTCTTTTTAGTCATGTTTTTTAGGAGATGTCAACTCAATGTCCATTTAGTGTGATTAATTATTTAGAGAGATACTCCAATATCTACAGTCTGTCTATACGTCTAAGCAAAGTAATGGAGTAATACAGAAATTGATGTAAGAAATTATTTGCCAGAATATATTCAATTGATTCAAATGGTGTATAATGTAAAAAAAAAAAAAAAGTAAATGAATAAATGTTGTAATTCTGCACTTTTAATTGATGATTTCCACAAAAATGTTAAGCAACTATTTTCAACATAGCAATAGTGATGATAATAACAATATTATTATATTAAAAATAAATCTTAAATAAATTGGTACTGCAATAATATTTCACAATATTACAGATTTTATTGTATTTTGGATCGAACACATTAAGCTTTGTTGTTTTTACCAACCTTAAACTTATACAGTATATTATACCTCAAACTTATATACTTATATATATATACTTATAAGTATATAAGTTTGAGGTATAATATACTGTATAAGTATAAATCTATTTGGTGACTAAAATATTATTTTAATAAATATATCTGTTTAATAAATCTGTTTTGTTCAAATGCACCAAAATACATTGCCTATATTCACTGAGAAATGGATAAAAATATTCATTTTCAAAATGAGATGTACTCAATTATGCTGGGCACTGTATATATTTAATTTATACTGTATTAATGATATTAATAATAAAAAAAAAAAATAATAAATAAATATATTTATAAAAGGACAAGTGAATTTAAATGTCAAAATATGAAACAATAGATCATATTTTGTCATAATTATAAATAAAACAACTAGTTATTAGTTACTTTAGTAACTACTTAAGTTTTTTTTGCTATTAGCATTTTTATTATTAGTTAAATTGTACTTTATTGCAATTATTGTGATTGTACTTGTATTTATTAAAATTGTTATAAATTATAAAATTACTGTTTAATTACAAAATTATAAAATGACTCATACAAAATTCCAATACTGACCAATGCTATAGTATTCATAAAAATTGACAATGCTGGAGGTGTGGCACACCAAATGGTGCAGAAAACCTCTAGACTAGTATAGTAATAAATAAATACATAATAATAGTAATTAACAATTATTTAAAGTTCATGCAAAACATTAATTTTAGTCCATTTTTGACAAAGATTTACTCAATACTGACCAATGCTATAGTATTTATAATAATAATAATAATAATAATAATAATAATAATAATAATAATATTAATTATACTTATTATTATTATCATTATTATTATAACAACAACAACAACAACAACAACAATAATAATATTTGTAAAAGTAATTATAAACATAGAATAATAAATACATAATAATAGTAATTAACAATTATTTAAAGTTCATGCAAAACATTAATTTTAGTCCATTTTTGACAAAGATGTACTCAATACCGACCAATGCTATAGTATTTTTAATAATAATAATAATAATAATAATAATAACAATAATATTAATATTAATAATAATAATAATAGTAATACGTATTATTATTATCATTATTATTATAACAACAACAACAACAAGAATAATATTTGTAAAAGTAATTATAAACATAGAATAATAAATACATAATAATAGTAATTAACAATTATTTAAAGTTCATACAAAACATTAATTTTAGTCTATTTTTGACAAAGATGTACTCAATACCGACCAATGCTATAGTATTTATAATAATAATAATAATAATAATAATAATAATAATAATAATAATAACAACAATAATATTAATATTAATAATAATAATAATAGTAATGCGTATTATTATTATCATTATTATTATAACAACAACAACAACAAGAATAATAATATTTGTAAAAGTAATTATAAACATAGAATAATAAATACATAATAATAGTAATTAACAATTATTTAAAGTTCATGCAAAACATTAATTTTAGTCTATTTTTGACAAAGATGTACTCAATACCGTCCAATGCTATAGTATTTATAATAATAATAATAACAACAATAATATTAATATTAATAATAATAATAATAATAGTAATACGTATTATTATTATCATTATTATTATAACAACAACAACAACAACAATAATAATATTTGTAAAAGTAATTATAAACATAGAATAATAAATACATAATAATAGTAATTAACAATTATTTAAAGTTCATGCAAAAAATTAATTTTAGTCCATTTTTGACAAAAACTTATAATACTGGGAATCAATCAACATTTTTCCTTTGCCTTCCAATTGAACACCTATTTAAAATGTTCTTTTTCCTCAATGCTTTCCATTTGAGTCCTTGATCTCTTCCACATGCTGTGATATACATCAGCAACAGAGTGCAGGCTGCTATCTCTCTTTTCCATCCATATTTTCATCTCTCAGCGCAGTTCTCTAATTATAGACATCCCACCCCCTCCAGCACACCCAGTTTATCTCCGCCTGTTTTCCACCACACGGTTATGTAATAACACACACACACTAGTAGGTGGGACACTGTCCATGTTTACCAGAGGATAAGGCTACACTACAGCAATAGAATGATAAATGGCTGCACTTTAATACGACACAACACTCTGATTTATAAAAGCCCTTCTTACGCAAGTTACTGTGTGGCTGACAAACTGCACTGCCTTTAAACCAGAGCACAAAAGCCAAACTCTCTCTTTCTCTCTCTCTCTCCCTTTCTAAATGCACACGGTCTCACACAAACACTTATGTAAGATACTTCATAATAATGTAATACTATATCATAATAAAAACTGCTCTCTTGTATATTTCATTTCTTGTATATATCATTTTCCCCAAACAAGAAATGTTTTGTTACACATTTCATTAAAGATAAATCCTTTTCCAAATGAATTTGTATATGCAATGATATTTAGGAATATAGAGATTTATTGGGATTCATATTAGAAACCGATATCCATAATTATAATCCAAACCATAATCCATAATTCTGATAAATGGTACCATCTTATAGGTTTTTAAAAAATAAATATACAGTATACAGGGAGTGCAGAATTATTAGGCAAGTTGTATTTTTGAGGATTAATTTTATTATTGAACAACAACCATGTTCTCAATGAACCCAAAAAACTCATTAATATCAAAGCTGAATATTTTTGGAAGTAGTTTTTAGTTTGTTTTTAGTTTGAGCTATTTTAGGAGGATATCTGTGTGTGCAGGTGACCATTACTGTGCAGAATTATTAGGCAACTTAACAAAAAACAAATATATACCCATTTTAATGATTTATTTTCACCAGTGAAACCAATATAACATCTCAACATTCACAAATATACATTTCTGACATTCAAAAACAAAACAAAAACGAATCAGTGACTAATATAGCCACCTTTCTTCGCAAGGACACTCAAAAGCCTGCCATCCATGGATTCTGTCAGTGTTTTGATCTGTTCACCATCAACATTGCGTGCAGCAGCAACCACAGCCTCCCAGACACTGTTCAGAGAGGTGTACTGTTTTCCCTCCTTGTAAATCTCACATTTGATGATGGACCACAGGTTCTCTATGGGGTTCAGATCAGGTGAACAAGAAGGCCATGTCATTAATTTTTCTTCTTTTAGACCCTTTCTTGCCAGCCACGCTGTGGAGTACTAGGACGCGTATGATGGAGCATTGTCCTGCATGAAATTCATGTTTTTCTTGAAGGATGCAGACTTCTTCCTTTACCACTGCTTGAAGGTGTCTTCCAGAAACTGGCAGTAGGACTGGGAGTTGAGCTTGACTCCATCCTCAACCCGAAAAGGCCCCACAAGCTCATCTTTGATGATACCAGCCCAAACCAGTACTCCACCTCCACCTTGCTGGCGTCTGAGTCGGAATGGAGCTCTCTCCCCCTTACCGATCCAGCCACGGGCCCATCAAGACTCGCTCTCATTTCATCAGTCCATAAAACCTTAGAAAAATCAGTCTTGAGATATTTCTTGGCCCAGTCTTGACGTTTCAGCTTGTGTGTCTTGTTCAGTGGTGGTCGTTTTTCAGCCTTTTTTTCCTTGGCCATGTCTCTGAGCATTGCACACCTTGTGCTTTTGGGCACTCCAGTGATGTTGCAGCTCTGAAATATGGCAAAACTGGTGGCAAGTGGCATCTTAGCAGCTGCACGCTTGACTTTTCTCAGTTCATGGGCAGTTATTTTGCGTCTTGGTTTTTGGTTTGGTTTTTCCACACGCTTCTTGCGACCCTGTTGACTATTTTGAATGAAACGCTTGATTGTTCGATGATCACGCTTCAGAAGCTTGGCAATTTTAAGAGTGCTGCATCCCTTTGCAAGATATCTCACTATTTTTGACTTTTCGGAGTCTGTCAAGTCCTTCTTTTGACCCATTTTGCCAAAGGAGAGGAAGTTGCCTAATAATTATGCACACCTGATATAGGGTGTTGATGTCATTAGACCACACCCCTTCTCATTACAGAGATGCACATCACCTAATATGCTTAATTGGTAGTAGGCTTTCGAGCCTATACAGCTTGGAGTAAGACAACATGCATAAAGAGGATGATGTGGTCAAAATACTCATTTGCCTAATAATTCTGCACTGCCTGTATTAATTATATTAATCATTCTGAAAGCATGTAACTGGAATGATGCAATCAATATTTTTGTCCATTTAATCTTGTTCATTTATAAATACCCAAGATTTATTTTGACAAAAACTAGAGATCAACCGATACAGATATATATTTTTTCCTTATATTTAAGCATTTAATTTCAGAATTTTTAATGTTGTTCACACCAGACGCGGAACGATTGAATGACGCGTGAACATTTTGAGTTTACTCGCATTTGCGCGTCAAATTCACTTCACAATAGATGCAGATTTGCGTCATGGGCAGGGCTTCTGTCTGCTCGGTGACTCTAGCTTCGTTGCTAAATGGTTAACATGGATTTTATTGAGACAATAGCTGTGCTTATGTGCTTTAGGAAGGGTAAAAACAGCGTATATATTCATTTGGCGCCGTGTCTGAGTCCACTCGATCCTTTCAGAGGTGCACCCAGCTCTGTGAGATCTGGATGATAGAGACTTTCAGCGATGCTTCCAACTGAGCCGAGCCCAGTTTGATGAGCTGTTATCTGGTGTCGGCATGAGAAATAATATCAGAAAGGCAATCAGCTCATCCAATCAGCCAAGTTGTGTCGAAGTCAGACAAGCTCAACCACAACTTAAGAAATCAGACATTATGTCTGATTTCATGGCAATAATGGTAAAATCTTAGAGGAGATCGTGCAAATTATGAAAACATCAACCTGCAGTCTTGACACGCTCCCCACATCATTCTTCAAAACGGTGTTTAACTGTTTAGAAATGGATCTCCTAAAAGTGGTAAATGCTTCACTTCTCTTAGGGATTTTTCCAAATTCACTTAAAACTGCAGTTGTTAAACCCCTCTTGAAAAAGAGCAACCTGGATAACACACTATGGAGCAGTTACAGGCCAATCTCAAATCTCCCTTTCATTGGCAAAATCATTGAAAAAGTTGTTTCCAACCAGGTTAACACGTTCTAAAAACTTCAAGGGATGTTTAGACAATTTTAAATCTGGTTTCAGAGCACATCACAGTATAGAGAGCGCTCTTAAAAGATAATCAATGATATCCGCCTAAATACAGATTCAGGCAAACTAACAGTGCTGGTATTGCTCGATCTTAGTGCTGCATTTGACACTGTCGATCACAGCATACTTCTGGATAGGCTGGAAAACTGGGTTGGGCTGTCTGGGACGGTCCTCAAATGGTTCAGATCTTACCTTGAAGGGAGAGGTTACTATGTCACTATAAGTGACCATAGGTCAAGGTGGACACCCATGACATGTGGAGTCCCACAAGGCTCGATTCTGGCACCTGGCTAAAGCTATTTGATTTTTAAAGTAGCGACGCTACCGCCACGCTACTGTGAAATATAGTTAAGCTAGTAACGAGTCTGTTGGTGCCCTGAATTTAAAATTTCCAGCAATGTAATTTTTATCACTTGCCATTGTGGCAGCTCTCAGACTGGTTGTAGTAGCCTAATGCTTTCAGCGCCGAAGAGAATTAACATAATTGGTAGACGTGGTGCACCACAAAATCAAACCGCATCCGAATAGCACTACTTTAATAAATGGCCTCAGCAGAAGGAATAGTGTATATCAAAAACAGGCAAAGCAACCGATTAATATTATTCAACATATCCCAGATTTTTAAAGAATTTTTTTAGATGTAACCCCATTTGTAATCTTTAACATTTTCATAAGTAACTGTAATTTAATTAGACATTTTTTCTCAGTAACTGTAACAAAATACTGTTACATTTATTTTGTAATTAAATTACGTAACGCCGTTACTTGTAACTAGTTACTCCCCAACACTGCACTTAATACACAATACACTAAAGCTGCTTTGAAAATAATTACTGTAAAAAAACGCTATATAAATAAACCTGAATTGAATATATCGAATTCAACAATAAACAGTACAATCTTCTGAATGTTTCTAGAACTCTATGTAACAAACATTATTAATAATGTATAGCTTAAGATATAAGGTATTCGGGGTGTCAAAATTAATTGTTTCTTCGGTGCACCGCGATGCAGATGGGGACAATTCGATATCGGTTCAGTAATAATCATAACCGGTTATTATGTATTGACATCATTTATCTTCTATGCGCGATGTTGCAGTAGAATACTATGGTGAAAGAGGCGAAGGCGAGTAAATAAAACACTCCTACTACTTAAAAGGTAGATAATTTTGCACAGTTCAACTGCTTGTGAGTTTGCTGGAAAGCCTTTCATTGACACTGAAGAAGGCACAGCACACAAGCTGCTATTTCACTACTAGGGAGAAATGCTGTAAAACTCCATCTCTGCCTCTCTCTCTCTCACTTTGGACATTTGACCCGCTAGCGTGTTTGTAAGGTAACTTTTCCTTTCCTCTTGGCTGTAAAAAGCGATACTTGTGGATCCAGAAACCCGGGCTCATTCTGAAAACGTAGTCCCGTGGACGTTTCTGGAGACCGCGAAATACGTCCCTTGAGGTACGTATTTTGCAGTTTTTGTTTTGCGAATCCGAGAGAGGCCGCTGTGTGCGCCTTTTTGTATCTCAAATGTCTCTCGCGAGTGCCGTTCGCACCCGCGCTGTTCTCGCCTAAACCCACCAGAGACCGCTGTCGACCTACCGTCTGTCTGTCTGTCTGACTGAATGATTAACTGGGCGACTGGCCGATCGACTGACTCACCCTCCTCCTTCCCTTAACCCAAATAATTTTACCGATTGACCGGCCTACCCACATACTTTCCTAAACCCAACCAACGGTTTATGAAAGCCGTCCAGAAAAAGAAAAGCCCTTGTCTGATTTTTACCAGGTTTTCGGATTTTACCACGTTCTCACCCTGTTGTTCACTCGTTCATTTTATTTTTTTGGATTCTGTTTTTGTCTTACCTGATTTCTGGAACCGCTCTTCCCTGGACTCAAACCCGGTCGTCGTGGTCAACTCCTCTCTGACAAACTGGTTGAGGCGGGAAAGGCCTCCACACGGAGGTAAGCAGTCAGCCGGTAAGTGCCAAAAGGAACGCCGTCATACTGCCCATAGCGTTCGCTTAAAAAATTAAATGCAGCCATACATACCTCCGGCTAGTTCGCGGTCTCCAGAAAGTCCACGGGACTACGTTTTCAGAATGAGCCTGGGTTGGGATCCAGACACTAGTGTGCCTGTGGTGTGAGTTTTCTCCGCTGAGTCTATTATGGATTACCTGTGATAACCGTGTATTATGCGCATATAGACTGTAACCGCGGCTGTTCTTCCTGCATCACTCATTGCTGAACAGTGCAGCCCTTTCTGTTGAGCGGGTGAAGACAATGACAAGTCATAGTCATTGGGTGTAAGACCTCGTTTGACAGCGCTCAAAAAGCAAGCGGGATAACATTTACATTAGTTTATTTGCTATAAATGCTCATGTTGTTCTGTGCATGTATTGGAGTTTTGTTTGATACATTCAAAAAGAGTGTTTTCTTTGAGCAGGTCAAATTAAAGTTACAGTTCATATATCTTACTGCTTGTATTAAAGGACAAAATTGCATTACAAATAGTTTATAAATATTAATATATTTATAGATTTGAATAAAAAAAAAAATTTGTGTTGTGAAGTAAAAATCTAATTATGCATGGAAAGCATCGTCAATGCACCGTGATGCACCGAGATATCGAATTGAACCGAATCGATGACATGATAATCGTAACCGAACCGAACTGTGAGACCAGTGTAGGTTCACACCTCTATAAGGTATAAATGAAAACCCCTTTTCATTTTAAGTTTTGTGTTTTTATTTTTGTAAATGTGAAACTAAATAAACTGAAAGGCTAGTAGAGTTAACCTAAGACCAGCAAAGCAGATTAGTTGTCAGCAGAAAACAATAGACAAACAGATACACAGATAGAAAGACGTTCACACCCGCATAACAACACACCACTTCCTCAAATGTCCAAATTTAGTTTGACTAGTCTAAAAGGAAACTAAGTCTAAAGGGAAAACATCTCCACATGCGAAGCCTCTCAACTGTGCTTGCAAAATATAAATCGGAAAAACAATTACAGTCAGTAACAAAACCTTAAACTATTAAAATAAACGAGTTTTTAATCATCAGGCTGACTGAGCAGAACGAGGACAAAGAGACACACATTTTGTTGTTTGAGTGTTGAAGCAAACCAAACAAAATGGAGGCTATCGAGTTGCGTAAACAAAGCTGGAGAGGACTCCACTGAGGGCCGATTAAATGAGTGTTTGGGTGGACACGGTACATAGAAACGTTTTCCATTAGAATCTGAATATCAAAGGAACAGCTCTTCATAACACACACACACACTAGACACCACAGAGCAAACAAGACAACAAGACTCATTCAATGCCTCTGATAGGAGACGCTCTTACCCGAATATACCTTACTTGACAACTCAGATGACGTCAAGGGCAATATTAAAGTCGTGAGGGTTTAATTGTGTACAAACAATAATGGTTAGTTGTAGAAATGCAGCTTAATGAATGTAGTCGGTCTGATTGAAACAGTGTGAAGCTCAGGCATTCACACCCTTGTGACCTTAAGCACAGTTTCTGTGATGTTGTTGTCATTATTCTGCACTGACTCCACAGCTTTAGCAAACATAACTGACGGCCTTGGAGACAACTGTGTAAGAAGTCATCTCTGCGTTTTTTTTATTTCCATCTGAGGGCGAGGGGAAACCCCACATCGACTGTTTTTTGAGAGCGCCTGTGCTCGAGTGAACTCATTTCACTACATGTGCTGCCCAAATAAAAGGACTAGATTGTGATTTCACATATCAGAACAGCAGGTTTATGGTTGGGTTGGGTTCATTTAAAATAGTGTTGTGGTCAATGATATTCTATGGTGTTGTGGGCGATTTGAGTTGCTATGCAGTTTTTGCAGTTGGTTGTTGGAGGCTGTGAGTGTTGCTATGCATTTCCAAGGTGTTCTGAGAGATTTGAACCATGTTGCTAGGGTGTTGTTGCAACTGTGAATGTTGTTATGCAGTTGCAAAGGTGTTCTGAGGGATTTTTATCATGTTGCTAGGGTGCTGTTGGAGGCTGTGAGTGTTGCTATGCATTTCCCAGGTGTTCTGAGGGATTTTTACCATGTTGCTAGGGTCTTGTTGCAACTGTGAATGTTGCTATGCAGTTGCTAAGGTATTCTGAGAGATTGTTATCATGTTGCTAGGGTGCTGTTGGAGGCTGTGAGTGTTGTTATGTATTTCCAAGGTGTTCTGAGAGATTTTAACCATGTTGCTAGGGTCTTGTTGCAACTGTGAATGTTGCTATGCAGTTGCTAAGGTGTTCTGAGAGATTGTTATCATGTTGTTAGGGTGTTGTTGGAGGCTGTAAGTGTTGCTATGCATTTTCCGGGTGTTCTAAGGGATTTTTACCATGTTGCTAGTGTGATGTTGCAACTGTGAATGTTGTTATGCAGTTGTTAAGGTGTTCTGAGAGATTGTTATCATGTTGTTAGGGTGATGTTGGAGGCTGTGAGTGTTGCTATGCATCTCCTAGGTGTTCTGAGAGATTTTAACCATGTTGCTAGGGTGTTGTTGCAACTGTGAATGTTGTTACGGAGTTGCTAATGTGTTCTGAGAGATTGTAATAGCAACAGATTTTTTGCATCTCCTAGGCGTTCTGAGAGATTTTAATCATGTTGCTAAGGTGTTGTTGCCACTGTGAATGTTGTTATGCAGTTGCTAAGGTGCTCTGAGAGATTGATATTCTGTTGCTAGGGTGTTGTTACAACTGTGAATGAGGTTATGCAGTTGCTAAGGTGTTCTGAGATATTGTTATCATGTTGTTAGGGTGTTGTTGGAGGTTGTGAGTGTTGCTATGCATCTCCTAGGCGTTCTGAGAGATTTTAATCATGTTGCTAAGGTGTTGTTGCCACTGTGAATGTTGTTATGCAGTTGCTAAGGTGCTCTGAGAGATTGATATTCTGTTGCTAGGGTGTTGTTACAACTGTGAATGAGGTTATGCAGTTGCTAAGGTGTTCTGAGATATTGTTATCATGTTGTTAGGGTGTTGTTGGAGGTTGTGAGTGTGGCTATGCATCTCCTAGGTGTTCTGAGAGATTTTAATCATGTTGCTATGGTGTTGTTGCAACTGTGAATGTTGTTATGCAGTTGCTAAGGTGTGCTGAGGGATTGTTATCATGTTGTTAGGGTGTTGTTGGAGGCTGTGAGTGTTGCTATGCTTTTCCCAGGTGTTCTGAGGGTTTTTTACCATGTTGCTAGGGTGTTGTTACAACTGTGAATGTTGCTACGGAGTTGCTAAGGTGTTCTGAGAGATTGTCATCATGTTGTTAGGGTGTTGTTGTAGGTTGTGAAAATTGCTTTGCATTTTCCAGGTGTTCTGAGGGATTTTTACCATGTTGCTAGGGTGTTGTTGCAACTGTGAATGTTGTTGCGGAGTTGCAAGGTGTTCTGAGAGATTGTAATCAAGTTGTTAGGGTGTTGTTGGAGGCTGTGAGTGTTGCTATGCATCTCTTAGGTGTTCGGAGAGATTTTAATCATGTTGCTAAGGTGTTGTTGCCACTGTGAATGTTGTTATGCAGTTGCTAAGGTGCTCTGAGAGATTGTTATCATGTTGCTAGGGTGCTGTTGGAGGCTGTGAGTGTTGTTATGTATTTCCAAAGTGTTCTGAGATATTTTAACCATGTTGCTAGGGTGTTGTTGCAACTGTGAATGTTGTTATGCAGTAGATAAGGTGTTCTAAGAGATTGTTATCATGTTGTTAGGGTGTTGTTGGAGGCTGTAAGTGTTGGTATGCATTTTCCAGGTGTTCTAAGGGATTTTACCATGTTGCTAGGGTGATGTTGCAACTGTGAATGTTGTTATGCAGTTGTTAAGGTGTTCCGAGAGATTGCTATCATGTTGCTAGGGTGTTGTTGGAGGCTGTGAGTGTTGCTATGCATTTTCCAAGTGTTCTGAGAGATTTTAACCATGTTACTAGTGTGTTGTTGCAACTGTGATTGTTGTTCTGCAGTTGCTAAGGTGTTCTGAGGGATTGTTATCATGTTGTTAGGGTGTTGTTGGGGGCTGTGAGTGTTGCTATGCATCTCCTAGGTGTTCTGAGAGATTTTAACCATGTTGCTAGGGTGTTGTTGCAACTGTGAATGTTGTTACGGAGTTGCTAAGGTGTTCTGAGAGATTGTAATCATGTTGTTAGGGTGTTGTTGGAGGCTGTGAGTGTTGCTATGCATCTCCTAGGTGTTTTGAGAGATTTTAATCATGGTGCTAAGGTGTTGGTGCCACTCTGAATGCTGTTATGCAGTTGCTAAGGTGCTCTGAGAGATGGATATCCTGTTGCTAGGGTGTTGTTACAACTGTGAATGAGGTTATGCAGTTGCTAAGGTGTTCTGAGATATTGTTATCATGTTGTTAGGGTGTTGTTGGAGGTTGTGAGTGTTGCTTTGCATCTCCTATGTGTTCTGAGAGATTTTAATCATGTTGCTAGGGTGTTGTTGCAACTGTGAATGTTGTTATGCAGTTGCTAAGGTGTTCCGAGGGATTGTTATCATGTTGTTAGGGTGTTGTCGGAGGCTGTGGGTGTTGCTATGCATTTCCCAGGTGTTCTGAGGGTTTTTTTACCATGTTGCTAGGGTGTTGTTACAACTGTGAATGTTGCTACGGAGTTGCTAAGGTGTTCTGAGAGATTGTCATCATGTTGTTAGGGTGTTGTTGTAGGTTGTGAAAGTTGCTTTGCATTTCCCAGGTGTTCTGAGGGATTTTTACCATGTTGCTAGGGTGTTGTTGCAACTGTGAATGTTGTTGCGGAATTGCTAAGGTGTTCTGAGAGATTGTTATCATGTTGTTAGGGTGCTGTTGGAGGCTGTGAGTGTTGCTATGCATCTCCAAGGTGTTCTGAGAGATTTTAATAATGTTGCTAAAGTGTTGTTGCAACTGTGAATGTTGTTACGCAGTTGCTAAGGTGTTCTGAGGGATTTTTATCCTGTTGCTAAGGTGCTGTTGGAGGCTGTGAGTGTTGCTATGCATTTCCCAGGTGTTCTGAGGGATTTTTACCATGTTGCTAGGGTGTTGTTGCAACTGTGAATGTTGCTATGCAGTTTCTAAGGTGTTCTGACTTGTTGCTGGGGTGTTGTTGGAGGCAGTGAGTGTGCCATGAAGTTGGTACAGCAATTTGAGGGGTTATCATCATAGTATTGTTGCGCAGGTGATAATGTGTTAAAATGGCTGCCATGTTTCTAGGGTGTAGGAAGACTTTGACTTGCTAAGATTTCCTGTGTTAGTATGCTTCCAGTGGTTGCTAGATGATTGCTAAGATGTTTTAACTTCTTGTTGGAATATTGTTTGTGTGGTTGTTGGAAACTATGATGTTGCTAAGGTGTTCTAAACGATTGTTAGCTGATTTCTAGGGTTTGCTGGGTGGCTTGCAATGCAGTTGCCAAGTTGTTGTTAATGTACTGCCAGAGTGCTGTGGCCAATTGTAACTGTTGCTAAGCAGCTGTTAGCATGTTGTTAGGCTCTTTAAAGTGTTGGAAGTCAAAGAAAAAAAAAATACTCAAGCCCCCATTTTTTCTCTCTCACCACAGAAAAAAAAAGGACATGTGATTGCTTAAAAACAGCCACGCTAACTTAAAAACAGAAAAATATACGGAAATTGGATGAACCCAAAACACAACGAGGAACATAGCTGACTTCTGTGCCAGTTTAAGCATCTGACCGCAATAAAAATGACCTTTTTTAATCCATCCATATGGGAATAATGTGAACATGTCTAATTCTGCCTTTAGATGTGTATTTGGGGCCCTGCTCAGCATCCCCAGTCGACACAGCTCAAGTGTGTAAACACAGTACAGGAATAAATAGTGATGAAAATATCTGAGACGAAACAGCTGAACTAATCAAACAAACAGGCCTTAAGCAAACCTCACAGACCACTTCCCGCAGAAAGAGAGAGAGAGAGAAAAGAGAGATCAAACCGGGGTGAACGACTGCCAGACAGCACTCGGTTTCTTTGTCTTTAAAATTTCACAATTCTCAAAATGTCCTGTTTGTTCTCAGCCTTTAAATGTGAGTCCCACATGTTTGAACTATATATTTTAGAGGCGAGTATTGGGATGAATTTGATGATTCAGTTAGCCTGAATTCTAAATTAAATGGTTTCAATTATATTGTTTTGATTTAACTTTGAGTAACAAATACTGCAGCAAGCGCAATCATAAATATGCACATACACTGCAGACAAGGTAACAAAATGCACACTAATGTCAGCTAACACGATTAAATGATTAAACGTGATTAAAATCATCTACATTTACCACAACAAGCTATCACATAAATCACTGCTCACCGCCTACACTCCAGCATTACTCATTATGTAAACTCTATGCTGTTTATTTCTGTAATGTGGCATGCCTGCATTGGCAATATGTTGATGTATTTAACATGCTTTAATGGAATTTAATTTGATCTGTTAATTTACTAAGCCAAGTCTGACATCTCTCAGATATGGCAACAAAGATGTAAACAGGTGTGACATTGTTTTGAGCAACTTGAGATTTCTGAAGGCTTGAAATATGGAGCAAAGGTTTTATGAACTACTTTGTATGCCACTTTTTGGTTTGGGTGTATGTGTACTTGTGTATGTACGCAAATGTGTATAATGACTTGGTTATAACCTTGGTATGACAATTTAAAGTTGGTCTAAGAGAAAATGTCCTTGTAATTTAAAACACTTAAAATTAATTTTGGTCTTTTAAAAAGAAAATGAAAATTTGTCACAGGTGTGTGCGTGTGCTTGTTTGTGTGGTTTATAAAGACACAAATTTGTATAATGACATGGGAGAGACATAGGTTTTACAATGTTAAGATGGTTTATGAGGACATACTTTGAGTCCTTTCAAATTAGGACTTTATTTATCAGGCTTTTTTTCACGTACAAAATTTGCGCATGTGTGTTTTTCCCATTGTTTTGCAGAACTCCATAAGTGCTTGGTATGAATTATTCATCATTCTGAAAACGTAGCCCAGAAGTACGTATGACTGCATTTTGTCTTTAAAACGAATGCTACGGGGCAGTAGGGTTGGGCCTATAGACGATGCCATCGTCCATCGCTGATGGCTAATAAACTTCACGATGCCAAGCCGGCATCGTGATCCATCGCCCCGCCCCACATTAATATTGATATATAACTTATTATTTGCATGTCATCTTAATAGCAATAACGGTCTTTTCATGAGCTGTGTTAAATTTTACATATAGCTGCCGCTTGCACGGCTGACAGCATCGTGAGGATTAAATGAAGGTTTATACAGTACCTCTCGCGCTTAAAATGTGTAGATTCAGTGGCAAACGCTGTTACCTGCAAACCCCGTCCCACAGACTTTACAGTGAATGGCTTTAGTTATTTTCATAGCGGACTTGAAGCCACTGGAAGTCTTTTATCAACTCTTGGAAAAGTGTAAATGGTGGATTAACATTCAGCACATGATCACTAATAAGATGTGCCATTATTAGTGACTTTAGGTGTTTTCTAAAACAAAATCTGTCAGTGTTATTTTCATTCTCTCATCTTCAGCGCTTCACATTTCCGCAGTTGTAGCTCCTGTCATGTGAAAGCAGAAGGCATTGACTGAGTGATTGACAGCGGATATTAACCAATCCATTTGCGTTCAGTTCTAGAGCAGTGGGCCAATAAGAAGAGCACAAAGACGGGGCAAGCATTGCGGGCTTTTTTTACTTCAGAAAGTTCACATAACAACTGTTTTAATCTGTTCCTGAGCGTTGCGTTTGGCGTCTTTAGGTGCAAAGACGCATTCTGCATAAATGTCTCCTAAATCCGCGCACACGGTGAGGATTTTGCAGTGGAAACAGGTTGCACGGCAACAATTTATGCACTAGCACAAATGCTTCCAAATATATTTTTAGGTCGCATAAAGCTTTGGCCGCATATGCGACTAAAACGGTCGAGCCCTGGCATCTTTACTTGTTATTATTTCCTCATAATAAAAAAAAATAAGGAAGTTATCATCAATCACAATACAAATTACAGTGAACTTCAAACGAACTCTCGTCTTCTCCACCAGCTGTGGGAAAAAGCCATTATAAGGACACAGATCACTCCCCCTATTCATGCCAGAGTTTCGCGAAAAAAGTGATTGACAAGTGGTAAATTGTCTGTAACTTTATTTATTTATGGTTTGGTTATGGGTAAAGCAAAGACCATGTGGGTCAGGTAGTGAAAACGGTAGGCTACAATTAATTAATTCGCTATGAATTAATTGATATTTAAAAGCAACCACCCCCACCCCCGCCTACAACGACGGACGATGCCATAGTCCATCGCGATGTTTTACATTAGACATCGTACGATGCCAAATTGGTCAACATCGCCCAACCCTACGGGGCAGTATGACATTTTTCCTTTTTGCGCTATAGCAGCTGACCGTTTACCTTCGTATGGACAGCTTTCCCACTGTAACTAGCTGCTCCAGTGTTGCACAGCATGCGTCAATGGACTTGAGACGCAAAGAGGAAAAAAAATAAATTAAACAAGTAGATAATAATAATAATAATAATTCCTTACATTTATATAGCGCTTTTCTGGGCACTCAAAGTGCTTTACACATAGGGTGGGGAATCTCCTCATCCACCACCAGAGTGCAGCATCCACCTGGATGACGCGACAGCAGCCATTTTTTGCGCCAGACCGCACACCACACACCAGCTGATTGGTGGAGAGGAGACAGAGTGATGAAGCCAATTATGATATGGGGATGGTTAGGAGCCCATGATGGACAGAAGCCAGTGGGCAGATTTGGCCAGGATGCCGGGGTTAAACCCCTACTATTTCTCAAAGGACATCCTGGGATTTTTAATGACCACAGAGAGTCAGGACCTCGGTTTAACGTCTCATCCGAAAGACGGCGCTCACTGAGCAGTATAGAGTCCCCGTCACTATACTGGGGCATTAGGACCCACACAGGCCAGAGGTTGGGCGCCCCCTGCTGGCCTCACTAACACCACTTCCGGGAGCAACCTAGCTTTCCCATGTGGTCTCCCATCCAGGTACTGACCGGGCGCAGCCCTGCTTAGCTTCAGTGGGCGACCATGTGAGAGTTGCAGAGAGCTAGCTGCCGGCAAAGAGACCTAGCTGCCGGCAAATAACAGATAACAGGGTGAGAATGTGGTAAAATCTGAAAACGTGGTTAAATTCAATGGGCTTTTCTTTTTCTGGATTGCTTTTTTTTAAAACACTGTCAGCTGGTTTAGGGAAGTGGGTGGGCACTGGTCAATCGGTGCTTTATGAAACACTATCGGTTGGGTTTAGGGAAGGAGGCGGGTGAGGGCATTGCTCGGTTGGTCAGTCAGTCAGTCAGTCAGTTGACAGTGGCCTCTGGTGGATTTACGCAAGAACAGCAGGTGCAAATGGCACTTGCAAGAGAAATTTGAGATCTTAAACTGCGTACACAGTGGCCTCTGGTGGATTCGCAAAAACAAAAACTGCAAAAAAAACGTACCTCCTGGGATGTATTTGGTGCTCTCCAGAAATGTATATAGCGGTAAGTTTTCCGAATGATCCTGGGTTTAAATTGTTACATGTATGAATAAAATGGGGGTATAATAACATGGTTATAATCTTGGTATTACAATTTTAAGTTGGTTTATATGCACACGTCCTCGTAGTTTAAAACACTTTATAATCATTTTGGACTTTAAACATTCAAAAATTGTCACAGGTTTTCTATGTTTCCAACAAATGGTGTGTGTGTGTGTGTGTGTGTGTGTGGTTTATGAGAACAAAAAAATTTGTATAACAACAATGGTCTAGATTTGGTGACGCGATGGGTAGCACAATCGCCTCACAGCAAGAAGGTCACTGGTTCAAGCCTCGGCTGGGTCAGTTGGCATTTCTGTGTGGAGTTTGGAGGTTCTCCCTGTGTTCGCGTGGGTTTTCTCCGGGTGCTCCGGTTTCCCCATCAGTCCAAAGACATGCAGTACAGATTAATTGGATAAGCTAAATTGGCCGTAGTGTATGTGTGTGATTGAGTGTGTATGGGTGTTTCCCAGTGATGGGTTGCAATTGGAAGGGCATCCGTTGTGTAAAACGTGCTGGAGAAGTTGGCGGTTCATTCCGCTGTGGCAATCCCAGATTAATAAAGGGACTAAGCCGAAAAGAAAATTAATGAATGGTCTAGATTTTAAATGTTGAAATGGTTTACGAGGACATGCTTTGAGTCCTTGTAATTTACAACTGTTTTCCTTTTTACGTTCAAAATCTACCATGTTTCCAGTGAGGGTTGGTTTAGGGGTAGCGTAAGGCCGTACAATAAGTGGGTTTTACAGTATAAAACACATTATGCCAATGCAGAGTCCCCATAAATCACAAAGGCCAATATGTGTGATTTTCCCACAGTTTCACAGCATAACTGAAGTTCTTGCTATGAATTGTTACACGTGTGAATCAAATGGGGAAAGAAAAATATGCTGGACATAATTTAAAAATAACACAATAAGAAAAAGGGGGGCCTTAAAAAGGCTTCAGATAGCTGTGGCATCAGGCCCTGAGAACCAAAGCTCAGTTTCCAAGAAACCAAAGCTCAGTTTTCTCCAGTGGGACATTTTAATTTCGTTTTATTTCAAGCTAAATGCAATACGCAGGCTTTTTCTCTTTCACTTCCCTCGCTATATCCCTTCCTTCAATGAACTACACAATTATGCTGAAATGTACACACAGTAAATACAGCTCTGCACTAAATATAGGATACAAAAACATCAACATAAAGCCTTTCTGTATGCACACAAAACACACAGCACTTTTATTGAAATGTATATACATTTTACACTAGCATAAAGTATAAAACCTTCATTTTTAGTAATTACTATTGAATTTAAGTGACGAGACTATGTATTTTCTCAGTATTTCTGTTATCGTCGAACAATATTTTCATTATTTATTGTTATTATATCCATTTTAAATGGTCTACAAAAGTAATTTTCATTCACCAATCTATTTTAAATACATTTTGTGATACATATTTTCATCAACTGTCTCATTTTTGTCTTCAACTACAGTAGCAGTACTTGATTACTTTGATTACAGTAAAATACAGCAAATTCCTAATATGCAGTAAATTACTGTAAAAGTTTATAAATTACCCACAAACCAGTGTATTTTACAGTAGTGAACTGTAAAGAATTTATATTTTACTTTACAGGGGATTTTTGCAGTTAATAACTAAAATTGCGGCACAGTCTAACAGTGCAGACTGCTTTAGGTTATGTGTATATTGTAAGTATTTAAAGTATGAGTATAGTATAGCATGTTAGTTCTGTATAGGTTTAAAATAGCTCCCACATACAGTGTTGTTTTTATATTTATGATTATGCTTATTTATGTTGCACCACGGTCCTGCGACACACGACATTTCGTTCCACTGTATGTCCACACATGTAGCGGAATGACAACAAAGCTCAACTTGACTTGACTTGAACTTGATTTCAGTCCTGAGTGACTGAATATTGAATATCATGATGAAGTCGGGCTTCTAGAGGGAAAGTCATCTGGATTTTTTTTAAATTATTATTAGTGCAGTCATTGCATTCCTAAATCTGGGGATTTTTTCCCTAGTGAAAGTTAGCAGTATATGTAATGTATGAAAATCAGTGAACAAAAATCCCCACATTCATCCTGGATCACAATAAAAAAAAGTCCCAAATCGTGCTTTTCAAACATTTCCAAAAGGGATTTCCCAATATTATCACAGGATTATTAGCACAGGAACTCATCAATAATGCAACACGCTGGGAAAAAAACCATACTGGAATCCAATCAACACCAAAAGTATCAGCAACCAACATAACTGAACATGTGCTTCTTGACACATACACCAACAAAAAAAAAAGAATCAGCTATTCAGAATATTTACTGTAGTTATATGGAATATTATTATATATTCAAAAGGTTATGATCCAAACTCTTTAATTAATTCCATTATAATTTTTATTTCACATTCTTTAGGAAGTATAACCACAAACATCTCGGTTCAATGCCTTCCACAGTGTGTGTTCCTTTTTCAATTGCCAATGAGATTTTGTCATTAATTAAATTCAATTGCTATCAAGTATTATCAATTGTCATAGCTCTATTATTATGGCAGCATGGTGGCGCAGTGGGTAGTACAGGTGAATTAGGTAGGCTAAATTGTCTGTAGTGTATGAGTGTGAATGAGTGTGTTTCTCAGAGATGGGTTGCAGCTGGAAGGGCATCCGCTGCGTAAAACAAATGCTGGATAAGTCGGTGGTTCATTCCGCTGTGGCGACCCCAGAATAATAAAAGGACTAAGCCGAAAAGAAAATGAATGAATGAGTTTGCATGTTCTCCCCGTGTTCGCGTGGGTTTCCTCCGGGTGCTCCGGTTTCCCCCACGAGTTCAGAGACATGGTATAGATGAATTGGGTAAGCTAAATTGTCCATTGTGTATGTGTGTAAATGAGTGTGTATGGATGCTTGCAGCTGGAATGGCGTCCGCTGTGTGAAATATATGGCGGTTCATTCTGCTTTGGTGATCCCAGATTAATAAAGGAATTAAGCCAAAAAGATCTCTATTATCTATTATAACCAACTCTTTTATCTCTATTGTGTTAAAGTGAACTTAAAATTAGGCATTTGATCAACCAATCAGAATCAAGGATTCAACAGCCCCATATTTTGCTCTAATTAATAATAAAATATAGCAATTTTAGTAGAAGTCATTTAACCATTAAGCAAATATGCTAATCATTTTTGCACAACCAAACGCAATTAGTATTGGAACCTGTGATATTTTAGTGTACAATGCTTGATATTAATGTATGAGCTATATACAGTGCTAAGCATAAATGAGTACACACACTTTTAAGTTAATATATATTATAAAATGCTATACAATAACATATTTGTGTATATACATTAGATTAGTCAGTACCAAAGTCAAAACTGAAATGAGTCTAACAAAATATCACTGTTTAAAAATTAGAACCTCCAAATTAATTTAATGAAAAAATATATTTTTTAAAATAATAATGAGGAAAAATCAAGAGAATTTAGACTTTGTAATTTACATTTTTTTTGTAGTTTGTAAACTGTATTATCTTTCTATTTCTAAAGATGTTGGGCAATTACAATCTAATATTAACCCTTTCATGTGTACAATCACACCAGTGTGATCAGTCTGGTCCCTGTAGCATTCGATCACACCGGTGTGATTAGAACGTTCAGAGTGCACGTCATCAACTGCTAATTGTCAAATCTGACAGCGCGCGCTGAGGCACAGAAAGAGGTGTGCAGCGCTTGGCATAAATCACAATTTATTCTTGCTTTCAAACAAATAACTTTTATTTTAGGATTCAGACATTCAAATACACATAACTGCTAGCAAAACATACAATTTATTTATGGGGACGGTAATAATAGTTATTTTTCAATTTAACTGGACGATGTGCTTTGTTCACTTAAGACACACACTGTTTATGTTGCTGGAATATTTTCGCTATTACTCTCCCAGATAAAAAGTTGCTTACCTTTATGCATTTCAGAAAAAAATAATGAAGAAACATAATGTAAATCCACCAGCTCAGATCTCTCCTGCGGTTGTTGCTAAAAGGGGTACAGCTGTGATCGGAAGTTAACGTGAAGTATTAATATTATTTATTAAATTACACATTAATTGTATTTTATTAGCATCTACCCCTACCTCAACTCTAAATTTAACCCTCACGCTAATATAAAAATATTATTTGTTGTACAATGTCACAAAAATTATGCTATATTGACGTGAGTATCCTCAGCTGTAGTGTGGTGAAGTCTAGATGGGCTAGAGCTGAGGATACTTACATTAATATAGCATAGCAAAATAGCAAACATATGCAACATAGCAAAATATCATATAAAAATACAATCAGCTGTATCCCATCTAGCTAATAAAATACAATTAATGCGCAATTTAATAAATAATATAAATACTTCTCGTTAACTTCGGATCGCAGCTGTATCCCTTCTAGCAACAATGGTGGCGCCCATTATCTGTCATATAATAAATAATACAATCATTATTAAGCTGTTTAAAAGACAAACTTGAGAGTCTGAGTATCGGAAATTTCACAATAGAATCAGAACATTTGTCAATATTTACAGAAAAGGGCAAAAAGAAACAAAATAAGACATATATACATAGTTCATTGGGGTGGTGGGTCACGTGATGAACTTGACAAGTCGCCATGGGAACTTTAGAACGTAATGGATTCTAAGTAACGATCACAAAAAAAACAAGAGGGTCAGCTGGAGTATTCAAAACTCACGCGTGAAAGGGTTAATAAGTATAATTTTAGTTTAGTTATGGTGGCTTGAGAAAGCCACCATTCTGATATTCTACACAAACTTCTTCTTCCGTCTTCTGAGACTAATTTTAAAGTGCATCTCCTCCTAAGCCTTTCAAGCTACATACTTCAAACTTTCGTCAAACCTTCAAACTGGTCTGACTCGGGTTGCTATATCTTTTCTAACTGATCCGACTTTTGGTTTTCAGAAAAACGACCCAGAAAATTCCCAAAAGTCCCATTGACTTAACATTGGGTCAAATTTTGTGAGCTCATAACTCTGCATCAGACTGTCCTACAGACTAGAGTCTGGCCTCAGTCAACTTAGTCTAGCCAGCAGCCAACCACTGATGACCTTTAAAATTCCTAACCACTCCCTAGCAACCAATTTCAGCACCCTAGCAACTGTCCCATTGACTTCCATTGTAAACGACTGTCATTGACTTAACATTGGATCAACTTTGTGAGCTCATAACTCTGCATCAGACTGTCATACAGACTAGATTCTGGCCTCATTCAACTTAGTCTAGCCAGCAGCCAATCACTGATGAATTTTAAACTTACTAGCCACTCCTTAGCAGCCAATTTCAGCACCCTAGCAACTGTCCCACAGACTGTGACTAGCTATTCTAACACATGCTAATAGTTTTAACATCCTACTGACGTGCTAATCTTGCTAGTCATGCTAGCACATGCTAATTCATGCTAACAACATGCTAATTCATGCTAGAAACAAGCTAATTCATGTTAGAATCATGCTAGTAACACGCTAGAATCATGCTAGTAACATGCTAATTCATGCTAGAATCATGCTAACAACATGCTAATTCATGCTAGAATCATGCTAACAACATACTAATCCATGCTAGAATCATGCTAACAACATGTTAATTCATGCTAGAATCATGCTAGCAACATGCTAATTCATGCTAGAAACATGCTAATAACATGCTAATTTGTGTTAGAAACATGCTAATTCATGCTAGAATCATGCTAACTCGTGGTAGTATCATGCTATTACAAACATCAGACACAGGGAGCAACTTTAAAGCTTTTTACTGGCTTGCTTCACTCTTTACAGTGGTTGCATTGTTGACTGCAGGGATCTTAAACATTCTTTTAGCCAACTTGATACTTTTTCAAACTAAATAAATTACTTCCAACAGGTTTTCTCAAGCCACCGTAAAGTTTGTCCTCAAACTTTAATATCTAGTTTAATAATAAAACTGTTCTGTTTAATTAACCCAAAATATATTGTCTATATTCCCAGATAAATTAATAGTAATGCTCATTTTCAAAAGGCGGTGTACTCATTTATTATTCCATACTTTGGTATTGTAAAAATGCCTAGTCATCTTTTTAAATGTAACATCCATTTACTACCAAAGCACCTTTACTTTTGACATCATAGTAAGCTCAACGACCTGACATGATTGGATACGACCATGGCCCGTACAACAAATCCTAAAGTTGGGTCAATGATTATTGCTCACTATATGTAAATCCAGACTGCCCTCTTAGCCATTGTAATCCCATAATACTTTGGTAAATCAGATTATGGGGCGAGTAATCATAGTAAGTAGCCAAGCCCTGCTGAATCAACAGCTGAGAGAAACCACACCAACTTAATCAGATTTGCACCCAAGATGTGTTTCTTCAACCCGTTTCCTGTGCAACTTTACATGTGAAGTTGTAGCCGAGACACTAACTCATGTCATACTGGGTTAAAACGGCCTTGTGATGTGGTTATGAGATAAATGAAAGCAGAATAGATGATGAAAACTCCACATTTGAGTTGGTAGGTTTCAGTAAACACTAGATGCTTTCATGTTCTTCATTCAAGGATTGGTCAACCTACACAGTAGACCTTGAGCTTCAATCCAATTTACGCTGTAGTGTGGTCAAGCTTCGCTCCAGTGTTTTATTTTAGACCCCGTGGTTGAGGCAAAACCGTTTGCGACTCAGCTTCCCTAAATCCATCGCACTGGGTGTGCCCATAAATACCGCTAACGTTTTCTAGGAACTCGACCGGGCCAAAAAAAAGTGTATTTAAATGTCTTGTGTGCATAATGTAGTTTGCTGGGATCACAAGACAGCAGTTTTATGTTTATAGCAAATGCACACAGGCGGGAGATAAAGCAAACAGTCATAGCGGAAACCAGCAAAACCACCCTGACTTGTTCCAAACTCGACAATGGCCTGCTTGGTCGTAAAGGTGAGGGGGTCAATGCTGAGGTAGCGCAACATTCAATGCTAACAGAACTAACAAAAGAAGGAATACTAGGAGTTCAGACTCAACCGACAGCATTTGTATATGCACATGATTACCAAATTTATTTAGACTCCCATCAAGTTTGCTTCTTCTTTTTTGCTTTTTTTTTTAGAAAATGAGGGACATCAGAAGTCTTTTTTTTTGTGATAATTATGCCACAAATGCTGTTAGCAGAGTTAAAAAAATTAGTTCACCTAAAGCTGTGGTCTCACTGCACTTTCTGCCCCATAGACTTCCATTCATATGCATGTGAATGCAGCAGACTAGAAAGTCTCGCATGTCGCTGCATTGTAAAGTTCAAACTTGCCGAACTTTGACCTGCGAAATCACATCACGTGATTTCGTATAACTAATAGAAGATCAAAACATGACCCCTCTGTACAGAAACTTTAAATATGGAGCAATCGCTCACTTTTTTAACGTCTAATAGGGGAATTACCAACCTACGTCACACATGCTGTCACACGGGTTCAACAGCACATCCCAGTTGCAAAAAAAGACCGGTTGCAATATGAAACATGTTGTGTTGTGCGGTAGGATGCCAAAATCGAAAGTCCAAAGATAGAAAACTTACATTTTACCGTAAACCACACTGCTTTTAATGCCAACCGCAGACGTCTTTGGCCAACAGCCATCAGAAGAGCTGAATGGAGTGAGGACCTAATTAAAAATGCTCGACTCCGCAGTTCCCATTTTATATCAGGTAAGTTCACGCTATGCTGAATCATACACATTACTCGTTTTTGATTGCAGCAACGATTTCAGCAAAAACAGTTAAATATGGTTAATAAACTGCGGATACTGAATGCTCAGAATGAAATGTAAAAATGTAAGTTGACATACCCTGCCGTACAGGTGCAGTTCGCTGTCAGAATGCAGTTGTTGATGATTACCCAGGCCTTGTACAGTTCCGTCTACTTTCCTTGTCTTTGATAAAGATATCTTTTCTTTTTTTTTAAATAATAATGAGGAAAAATCAAGGGAATTTAGACTTTGTTTAAATTAGTTTTTTTTTTTTTAAATGTATTATCTTTCTATTTCTAAAGATTTTACAATTACACTCTTATATTAACCCTTTCATGTGTACGATCACACTGGTGTGATGAGCCTGGGCTGGTCCCTGAAGTGTACAATCACACAAATTGGGTAAAAAAATGATGGGGATTGAAAAGCCTTCAACTCGATCTGCAGTTAATTGTAATGACACCACAGATTGGAAGATTTATATTTTTTATATTTTTTGAAGGATAAATAGACACTCGCTCACTGGACAGTGCAAATCAAACCCAAATCTCGTAGACACTGACTCAGTATGGAAGTAGTAAAACAATACCACACAACTGAGGACAAAAAAATCTGTTGTGACAAGGCCATGCAGGTCGGATTACAGGGGGTGCAAATTGGGTCCAAAATACTGGGTATACGGGATGTTCAGACTCCATTGAAAAGTGCTAAATAATCATAGTGACACCACAAGATGGACAAAAAAGATTGGGGGAAAAAGCCTACAACAAGCCTTGAGTCAGGCCACATACCACAATTAAATTAGGGGAACAAATCATAAGGATAACATCCTGGACTTAGATATACATTTTAATAAGGACTTTTGTTTCATGTTTACTTTGAATATTAACCCCCAGGAGTCGAAGACCGCATATACGCGTTTTGAAGCGTCTTCACATGATAACAAACGTAAATTACACTTTTAGTTTTGATCGTACAGATATGATCAAAACATCAATCGAATCTGTTAGGTGTCTAGTTTTTTTTTTGTGTACAACAAAAGTGTGTGCTTTTGCAAAATAAGGAAAATAAACAGTGAAGGCACTTTCTCTTTTCTCTCTCCGTGAACTGTTTTTAGAAATGCGTTAGTAAAATGCACTGAAACTCCGTGAAAACTAAACACACAGACATGAGACATATATCTATATTGAAGTGTCTACTTTTAAATGCAGCGAGTGCATGTTCAAAACAAATATTGCTTGATAAAGTAATCAGTATGAAACCATCGCTATGTCTAGTTTCTCTGTCTGAGCTCATTAATGTGACCATGCCCACGAGGCTTTTTTATTACAATTGTCCACGTGAAATGGGATCCTTGTAAACTATGGTCAGAAAAAACAGCGGGATTTCCACGAATACATGAGACATACACAAGTGACACACCTGCATAAAGCTTGGAGGGTGAACTTTCCAACTCATTTTGAAAGCAAATGTTGTAGGTAATCCATATAATTCTCTCAGCAGAGCGCGCATCATGCTGGCTCTTCCCACCTCCGCCATTAACACAAACAATGACGTAAGCTGCCCATACGCCCACAACGCGCTGGCTAGAACGTGACACATGTTATACGTGTTATTAATTAAATTTTATTTATTTTACCATAATTGAACCTGTTAAAGTTTGGAAAAAGTTAACGAAGGCTGCAACTATCTGGGCAAAATAAATATAAAAGGTCTTAAAATATTATTTTGATTATTCTTGTGTTTTGTCATTATGCCAGAGTCATTCAGAAATTATTATTAAATGCTGGATTAATGCACAAAGTTTGTATTACAACAGTTTTGCAACACGTTTTATACCATTTCAAATATTTCCCTCCATTTCTCAGTGAATATAGGCAATGTATTTTGATGCATTTAAACAAAACAGATTTATTAAACAGATATTTATTAAAATAATATTTTAGTCACCAAATATATTTAGAAATTTAAGAATATTACAATAAAAATCAAGCAAAATATTGAAAAAAAATTACAACCTACAAAATTTAAACTAAATGTAACAAGCATTTAGTTTGGGCTAGCTTTTGCAGATGGACATTGCTTTACAATGCCCTTGATGGGTGAGTGGGGGAGTGTCTTTTGTCTCTCCAGGTGTGAATTATTCATGACCATTGTCACTGAAGATGTGACATGAGATGAGCCAAACAAACTTAACAAAATGTAAATCTTTGTAATGTTTCCTTTGAATGAGAGAATAAAATATTTTTTACATAATTGTGAAGTAAATATTCTAGCCTACCAGTCTGGTTACTCAAAAGTCTTGTTCAGGCACATTTAGTGTGTTTTTTTGGACCTTATTTCAGCTACATTTTTTTCTCCAAATCCTACTAACCACGCATAATATTTTTTTTTCTAAAAAACACAAGCATGTACATCAGTAATTGTCACATATTATTGTAGCACAGTTTGTGCTGAATACAAATAAAATACATGTTGGCCAATATTATGTAATAAGTAGCTGAAATTAGCACAAATGTCAGGGCATGTCAAAACATCTCAGGGGCTCCAAAATCACCTCAGGGTGACCTTAACTAAGAGTTAAATTAAAAATTGGTAAAGGTCTCATTTCTGTCACCATTTTCGCTTTTTTTTTCTTTGCTAGCTTAGAGAAAAATTCTTGTCATAATTATGCTGCAAATAGTGCTGATAAAGCAGTATATCCACTGCAAGAAATCCCATGTCACTTATTAAGGCTGATTTATACTTTTGCGTCAAGCGCACGCGTATGCTACGGCGCAGCCTACGTGTGGACGCATAGCCCCTCGCCGTGGCCGTCAGCGGCGTTGACGTGCACCTCTCAAAAAATGTAACGCGTACGCGCAAGCTCTGTGATTGGTCGGCTTGGTATCGCTGACAAGTGTGGGTGGAGGTAAGAGCCACGCGCCCGATGCAGCGAGTGTTTACAAGTGTGAAGCCCCGTGAAGGAGCTCCGGATGGAGACTGTTGTTTTGTGTTTACCTCATGATTAAAGTTGTTGCACGTCCGCCGGTTCCCGCCTCAAAATGAGCGAATTTGAGCCACTTGTACATTAAGGGAGTGTTCAGAAAAAACAAAACACCAGCGAAGAAACTCGACACAGAGAAACATAAACACCTACTGCCAGCTAGCGTTTCGGAAGTGTATTGCAGAGAAACAGAAACAGCGTGCAGAAGTATAAATGTACGGCTACGCGCGAGGCTTGCGTCGTGGGTCACGCCGATCACTTTGGCGCAGAAGTATAAACCAGGCTTTAGTCAGTATACAAGACTTAAAATCCAATCTTGGATTTATTTTAAGCATGGATTATTTCAGAGTACATCTAAAACCAAAAAAAAAATTAGAGACAGACACCTAGAATGTCTTATTATCAAAGTGTGGTTTTGCTGCTTTATATCAGTGAAGATTGCTTCTGAGTGCAGATATTTATTTCACAAGGATTAAAGTAATCTTTGTGCGAGTGTGTGGGTTTGAGTGAATGAGAACAGTGTAAGACAGCGAAGCAGCCTTGATCCTGGAACGGCACTCTCATATTGTTGGGATTTACGCTAGATCTAGTGCCATGACCCGAAGCAAAGTGTAAGGGCCACTGGGTCAGTGCAGCAAAGACAGAGTTAAGGGACAAAATAGAAAAATACCGAGATCTCATCCATTTTCTATAATATCTACCGAAGACTAAACATATCAAAGTGCAGATGATTTCCTGAGTGTCATGAAAAACCAAACTGACTGGAGGCGTGACAGACTCATCTGGAAAAAGGGGGATTGACAGAATAGGTACTGTAGAGATCCAGCTGTTCTTAGAAGTCAGAGCAGGCTGCCATTTATTCCCAAGAAAAGCTTGAAAATGCTTTCAACTATGACAGAAAAAGGTTATGTAAGATGTGGGTGTGTGAATGGTAAAGAAGAGAGAGAGAGAGAGAGAGAGAGAGAGAGAGAGAGAGAGAGAGAGAGAGAGAGAGAGAGAGAGAGAGAGAGAGAGAGAGAGAGAGAGAGAGAGAGACTCAGCGGTGCTTTCCTCCAGTTCCTGCACTTCAATCCAAGGCCAAGAATCATAGTATAATTTACAGCTGGACGGGGAGCAGTAAAATGAGTAAAGTTATCCACACATGCACATAATAGGCTCATTTTGTAAGGATAAATAGGAGCATTCTAAACACAGCTTGATCAAAGAAAACTAGGATCGTAACGGATCGCAGTTGATTCATGCAGATCACGACCCACAGTTTGGCACCCACGTGACTTGTGGATTAATATACATTTTTTAACTTGTAGATTGATCCTAAATTTGTAATGATTGCAGAGAAAAAGCTGAAATTGCTTGAGGTAATTTGTTACATAGTGATGTTGTGTTACTGTGAGAGAGGCATGTTAATCAGTCAACAACAATACCTATGTTTAAACGTGCAAATAATGTGCAAAACTGGACTTCCGCATAAAACATTAGCAAAAAAAAATTGTTTTCATCCAATTAGTCAAATTGAAGAAAATCGTAACTTCCTAAATAAAACCGAGCACCCAAATATCAAGAAGAACAATAGAATTTGCTGCGGTAGAAGAAGCCAATGTGTTTTTTTTCTTATATAATAAATGACGAAAAGCTTATCCTACTCAGTTGTGTGCATACGTTTTTAATGCACATTTACTATATTGAAACGCATTTTAGTGTTTCCATTAAGCATGTGTAATGTGATATTCCAAAATGGACATGAAAATAGGTGGATGGAAACATAGCTAATGGCTAATGGAGAAACGGAAGAATTCAAAAATGCTTCCTGCGCCATTCAAATCGCATGTACAGTAGGGTTGGGTCGATGGCGATGCCATCGTCCAACGCCGATGGCTGACAGACATCACGATGTTGAGCCGGAATCACGATCCATCGCCCTGCCCCCGTCGCAAACCTGCTCGTGAAAAATACACACTCAGGCCCCGTTTACACTAATACAGCTTACTTTTAAAATGGCATTTTAGAACGAAAATGACCCACGTCCACACTGGTGTTTCTTCTAGCATTTCTGAACAGCCCTCCGTCCACTGAAAACGCACATCCCATGACCACACCCACACCCACACACACACACACACACACACACACACACACACAGCCACAGACACACACACTGTCATGCGCTCGTCTGAGCTCCAGAGAAGTGTACGTCGGACAGTTTATCAAGGATGATAGAGGATCGCGTCTCACTATAGTTGTTAAACGTGATATTTAATTAATCTTGTCTCTATCCAGGGCTTAATTTGTGGCGGAACACGCCGGATCCGTCACCTCATTTTACCGATCTCCCTCCTCAAACGCCCTCCTCCCCTGTCCACTGTTCATTTTCACTTTGTTCCGCGACTCTCCAACCCTCTTCACTTTCGTCCACGACACCTCAGCGCCGCTCACTTTTGTCCGTGAGCAACCCCCACGCCGCTCACTTTCGTCCGCGACACCCCTCCGCCATCCACCGCACCAAACAAATGACTGACACGGATCACTCTGCCTACTCATGCCAGAGTCCCGCGGAAAAAGTGATTGACTGGTGGTAATTTATGTTTAATTTATCTTTATTTATTTATGATTTGGTTATGGGTAAAACAAAGACCAGGTAGTTGAAACGGTAGGCTACAAATAATTAATTCGTTATGAATGAATTAATTATTTATAAATTATTAATTCACCTCCGCCTATGAAGACGATTCCATCGTCCATCACGATGTTTCACATTAGACATCGTACAATGCTAAATTGGTCAACTTCGCCCAACCCTAATGTACAGGAGAATTTTGGCTTTCCTATAAAGATAACGTTGGAAGAAGATTAATGCCGAGTTCAGACTGCATGATTTTCAAAGTAGTCGTGTCACAGATGTTTTCACAATGCATGACTATCTGGGCTAGCGTTCCGTCGGTGCTTTGTTTACACTGCAAGACGTATCGGCGACAGGGTGGTTCACACTGCATGACTTTAAAATAGGAAGACTCGCCGACAACTTTGTCCAAACTACGTTTCACAACCAAACACACGTGAGAAGACATGGAAACAACGCGAGGTCACGTAATATATATCTTGTTATTAACTACATAATGGGAAAGACACGTTTAGTGGGGTAGAAAATGTACTTATTTTGCTCACCTGGTTTTGAAGGGAGCGATTTCTCTTAAACTTTTTTTTATTTTTCGACCCGGTTGTGCGTATTGCTCAGATGACACGTCAAACAGACACTTGAAAATTTCCAGGAGTTTTTCCTCAATTTCTTGGGTCCAAATAATCTGAAAAGGAGCTTTTAATTCTCCCCCAACCTTCAGCTGGCTTGCAGGTACCTAGTAGTGAATGCTGCCCTCTCATTGGCTGTAGGTGATCGTTGATGTTATTTTCAATCAGATCTCATTTCACATGGCATGATTTGAATTGCCGACAGCTCCAGATATTTAGCACGCCAAATATCTCACCGGTGTCGGCTACTCATCGGCGATTCTCTCAGATCGCGTCTTTGATAGTTCATACTGTGTGATTGTCACTCACGTGAACGAGCACAGATTTGCCTGTGACTTCAGGCATTTGTCTGCGATTTCTCAAAACCTGTCGTCGAGTCAAAAATCGGGGATGAATCATGCAGTCTGAATTCGGCATTAGTGGCACCTAAATGTATGTCTATCTTAGGTTATTAAAGGTGTTTTATGTCCCTTCTCCCCCAACCTTCAGCTGGCCTGCAGGTACCCAGTAGTGAATGCTTCTCTCTCATTGGCTGTAGGTGATCGTTGATGTTATTTTCAATCAGAACTCATTTCACACGGCATGATTTGAATCGCCGACAGCTCCAGATATTTAGCACGCCAAATATCTAACCGGTGTCGGCTACTCATCGGCGATTCTTTCAGATTGCATCTTTGATAGTTCATACTGTGTGATTGTCACTCACGTGAACGAGCACAGATTTGCCTGTGATTTCAGGCATTTGTCTGCGATTTCTCAAAACCTGTCGTCGAGTCAAAAATCGGGGATGAATCATGCAGTCTGAATTCGGCATTAGTGGCACCTAAATTTATGTCTATCTTAGGTTATTAAAGGTGTTTTATGTCCCTTCTACATGTTTAGTCTTCAGTAAAACATTGAGTGTACACTACCTGACAAAAGTCTTGTCGCCTATCCAGGTTTTAGGAACAACAAATCATAACTTGCCTTCTAGTTGATCATTTCATATCAGAAGTGGCTTATATGAAAGACAAAGGCCTCTAGATTACGCTTATTTTACCAAAATAAAATATGATCATGCCTTGATTTTTTATTATTTACTTAGGACAGTAAGGTCTGACTTTGCTTAGACAAAAGTCTTGTCACTTAACATAAATAATGTACAGTATAGAAGATAAAAGTTATGGTGCAGAGGAAAAAGAATTAATATTGTGTATGACTGCCATGAGCTTGCAGGACTGCATCCATACATCTCTACAATGACTCAAATCACTTATTAATAAAGAAAGCGTTCTTGCAGGACTCCCAGAGTTTATCATGATTCTTTGGATTCATCTTCAAGGCCTCCTCCTTCATCTTACCCCAGACATGCTCAATAATGTTCATCTCTGGTGACTGGGCTGGCCAATCCTAGAGCACCTTGACCTTATTTGATTTTAGGAACTTTGATGTGGAGGCTGAAGTATGAGAAGGAGCGCTATCCTGCTGAAGAATTTGCCCTCTCCTGTGGTTTGTAATGTATTGGGCAGCACAAATGTCTTGATACCTCAGGCTGTTGATGTTGCCATCCACTCTACAGTTCTCTTGCACGTCCCCAAAATATGACGTCCCCTAAATATAACCCCAAAACATAATTTTTATGAGAATCTTGGGTCCATGTGAGTTCCAATAAGTCTTCTGCAGTATTTGTGATGATTGGGATGCAGTTCAACATATGGTTCATCAGAAGAATCTACCTCCTGCCACTTTTCCAAATGATCAACTAGAAGTCAAGTTATTATTTGTTACTCTTACAACTGGGATCGACGACAAGACTTTTGTCAGGTAGTGTATAGCTGCACAATTGTTAAAAGATCAGGATCTCGATTCAAACACCCATGCAATCTGAATTATAAATCATCAAGATTTGCATATGTTTATTATTCCTTCAATGACCTCAGTAGTAAGTTCAAATCAACATTTGAAAGAGCTTCAGTCTTTAGTCTTTTCAACCAGTATTGTAATTTCTGAGTCACAAACAATAAAATACCACAAAAGTACTAAGATGACAGTTTATATTTCAGATTTAAACACTGATATTTATGGTAAAGATTAAAGTCACAGTTTAAAGCAACTTGACGCTTCAAATGATGGTTACAGTAAATATATAGTTGAACCAGTAGGTGGTGACAAACAACAATTTAAAATCTGTCACTAAATAATTCTTCAAAAATGAATCATCTACTAATCAAACATGGCATTTTTATAAGCGAGTTGTTCAATCGTTAATTAAAAATGAAAAGAATAAATAATAATACATAAATAAATATATATACATGTTAGAATTATTAGCCCCCCTGAATTATTAGCCCCCTGTTTATTTTTTCCCCCAGTTTATGTTTAACAGAGAGAAGATTTTTCAACACATTTCTAAACATAATAGTTTTAATAACTAATTTCTAATAACTGATTTATTTATCTTTGCCATGATGACAGTAAATAATATTTTACTAGATATTTTTCAAGACATTTCTATAAAGCTTAAAGTGACATTTAAAGGCTTAACTAGGTTAATTAGGTTAATTAGGCAGGTTAGGGCAATTAGCCAAGTCATTGTATAACGATGGTTTGTTCTGTAGACTATCGGAAAATAAATAGCTAAAAGGGGAAAAAAAATTTGTCCCTAAAAAAATTAAAAACTGCTTTTATTCTAGCCGAAATAAAACAATTAAGACTTTCTCCAGAAGAAAAAATATTATCAGACATACTGTGAAAATTTTCTTGCTTTGTTAAACATCATTTGGGAAATATTAAAAAAAATAATAATTCAAAGGGGGGCTAATATTTCTGACTTCAACTGTATATATATATGTATATATATATGTATGTATGTATATATATATATATATATATATATTCATTCATATTCTTTTCGGCTTAGTCCCTTTATTAATCTGGGTACGGACAATTTAGCGTACCCAATTCACCTGTACCGCATGTCTTTGGACTGTGGGGGAAATCAGAGCACCTGGAAGAAACCCATGCGAATGCAGGGAGAACATGCAAACTCAGAAACGCCAACTGACCCAGCCGAGGCTTGAACCAGAGACCTTCTTGCTGTGAGGCAACAGCACTACCTACTTTGCCACTGTGTCGCCATATATATATATAATGATTTGTTGTTGTTTTTGATTACAAGATTATAATGCTTTACATTTAGGATTATCAGCAACAGTAAGAAAGTTTGTTTTTAATATGTTGCACTTTAACAACTGGGTATTGAATATTATATTTGAATCAATCAGCTGGTAATTTCTTAATCTTATTTTTTTTTTTTTAAGTTATTTTTGTTAAAACTAAAAGCTTCTTGCTGTACTGTTACTGTGATAAATGGAAAGCAAATTACATTTGTCTCCTCTCCTTTTTGCTGATCCAAAAAAAGGTCCAATCTATGCCTCAAAAACTGTAATGTAATCCGAACCGTGAGATTTGTGATCTGTTCCACCACTAGAGAAAACTCAAAGAAACGCTCATAACAGCTTCCATAAAATGACGAACAACATGCCCAGTAGCAAAATCCATGCACAAGCTCAAGTCGAAATTTCTTCATTCTCTGTGGCACACCACAATCTGCAAAGGAGCTATAATGACTAGCGAAATATGAGCAAAATAACAAATGAAAACTATAATCAAGAAAGTAAACAGCATAGCTTAGGGCAATCGAGGCAGTACAGCCAGTAAAAACATTTGATTAACTGGCTCTTCGTTTCCCTACAGACAAACAACAAGTCCACAACTAGCATTCCTCGACAAGAGTTCAGGTCTGGTAGAAAAAACAAACTTGTTTTCAGTTCTGTCGCATATATATTTTTTCTTGGACTAGCCACGATGACGTTTGGGGTCAGAACAGGCATCTGGTGCTGGATTTATGTCTGCCAGAAATTGCACAACTTCGACCAGAGCTGTATTTTGGACCATAAAGCTGCAATTGGTAAATTCAGCACCAAAACAAAACTGCTCTAAACGCTCTGAACGATTCCCTTAGGTGCCATTAATTGCGTAAGTATCAGCCACAATATAAAAAGCAAGTAAACATATCAGAGTAACAGAAAAATAGGGGTTATTAGTTTAAATGCACCTTAAGATGGTGTAGTTAAATGGATCATAAGCTCATAATGCAGGACTTTTTTGGTGTGTGGCCTTGTATAGCACTTCAAAAAACATTTTTGCTGCTTGTTCAAACTTATTTACAATAAGCTGAAGCAACACAATTCGTGAGGGTTTTTTTTGGGGACAACTTAATTGTTTTATGTTCAATCAACTTAAAACTGTAAAAACCATTAAGTTAAATTAATAGATTTATGTTGGGACGACATGAAGGGATTGTGTGGAACTTAGCATTTTTTACAATGCAATGAGTGTATAGACCATTTTGAGCGATGTAAACAAAAACAATGGTCCCAACGTATTTCCTGTTTTACATTTTTTAATTCCTATAGCTTCTGAGAATTCAAAAAGAGCCACATATTGATAAAAAATGTTATGGCAGCTGTTTTTACAATAAATTACGATTAAATTGCCTCTTGTTACAGTTACGAAATTGTTTCATAACAAATAGGAAATGTTCATGGGCCAATGACATGACCATACTGAAATGATCTAAACAAGAAGACATCAAACCACAGAAAAACACTTTGCTTGAATACATTATATGGGTTTGATTCAGTCAGACAGCAAATGAGGTTAAGACATTTTAACCTGCATATTGTGAATGACTGAGATCAGTACATCTAAAACAATATATACAGTTGAAGTCAGAATTATTAGCCCCCCTTTGAATTTTTTTTCTTTTTTAAATATTTCCCAAATTATGTTTAACAGAGCAAGGAAATTTTCACAGTATGTCTGATAATATTTTTTCTTCTGGAGAAAGTCTTATTTGTTTTATTTCGGCTAGAATAAAAGCAGTTTTTATCTTTTAAAAAACATTTTAAGGACAAAGTTATTAGCCACTTTAAGCTATATTTTTTTCGATAGTCTACAGAACAAACCATCGTTATACAATAACTTGCCTAACTACCCTAACCTCCCTAGTAAACCTAATTAACCTAGTTAAGCCTTTAAATGTCACTTTAAGCTGTATAGAAGTGTCTTGAAAATTATCTAGTAAAATATTATTTACTGTCATCATGACAAAGATAAAATAAATCAGTTATTAGAAATGAGTTATTAAAACTATTATGTTTAGAAATGTATTGAAAAAATCTTCTATCCGCTACAAAAAATAAACAGGGGGGCTAATAATTCTGACTTCAACTGTATATATCTGTATTCATTAATTTAAGCATCAAAACAGTACACTGTAAAAATGCTGGGTTCCACACAATCAATTTGTGTTGGGACAACATGAAGGAAATAAGTTAACTGACTAGCTTCTACAAATGTAAGTGGATTGAACATAAAACATTTAAGTTGTCCTCCTCCAAAAAAACCCTCAAGATTTGCATTGTTTGAGGTCATTTTAAATGAGTAGTTTGAAAAAACAGCATTTTTATTTGCGTATGAACAATGGATATGCATTTTGAGATACAGCTGTTAGTATATCAGATTATTGGTGTATTTAAATTTAGCTTGCGCAAGTGTTGGATTGCGTCAGATGTCATGGTTTGAATAAAAAAAAGTCACAGTATATATTATAAATCTCATGTACATATACAGGCAGTGCAGAATTATTAGGCAAATGAGTATTTTGACCACATCATCCTCTTTATGCATGTTGTCTTACTCCAAGCTGTATAGGCTCGAAAGCCTACTACCAATTAAGCATATTAGGTGATGTGCATCTCTGTAATGAGAAGGGGTGTGGTCTAATGATATCAACACCCTATATCAGGTGTGCATAATTATTAGGCAACTTCCTTTCCTTTGCCAAAATGGGTCAAAAGAAGGACTTGACAGGCTCAGAAAAGTC
This sequence comes from Danio kyathit, assembly GCA_903798195.1. Lineage (NCBI taxonomy): Eukaryota > Metazoa > Chordata > Actinopteri > Cypriniformes > Danionidae > Danio > Danio kyathit. Next base: position 8,360,308 of record LR812541.1, on the reverse strand, counting down.
AAAATAGTGAGATATCTTGCAGAGGGATGCAGCACTCTTACAATTGCCAAGCTTCTGAAGCGTGATCATCGAACAATCAAGCGTTTCATTCAAAATAGTCAAAATAGAACAGTGTCTGGGAGGCTGTGGTTGCTGCTGCACGCAATGTTGATGGATTCTGTCAATGTTTTGATCCATTCACCATGGATGGCAGGCTTTTGAGTGTCCTTGCAAAGAAAGGTGGCTATATTGGTCACTGATTTGTTTTTGTTTTGTTTTTGAATGTCAGAAATGTATATTTGTGAATGTTGAGATGTTATATTGGTTTCACTGGTGAAAATAAATCATTGAAATGGGTATATATTTGTTTTTTGTTAAGTTGCCTAATAATTCTGCACAGTAATAGTCACCTGCACACACAGATATCCTCCTAAAATAGCTCAAACTAAAAACAAACTAAAAACTACTTCCAAAAATATTCAGCTTTGATATTAATGAGTTTTTTGGGTTCATTGAGAACATAGTTGTTGTTCAATAATACAATTAAACCTCAAAAATACAACTTGCCTAATAATTCTGCACTCCCTGTATACTATAAATATTCTTGGAATAAGTTTGGTATGGCTTGTTACAGTCATGAAATCAGAGACCTTTCCCTAGAAATTCATTACGAAATCCAATCACATGCGGTCACAAGAGAGGCATTTAAAATACATCTCCGTAAACCATAGTCTGCCTTTACTCACCATGCATGAAATGCAATCTTGAAAACTTCTTTTACTTCTGTATAGAGTGACAGTGAATCAGTAACACAAACAACTGCATTTATCTTGGTTATATTGGAATAAGCAGATTGAGTGCAAATTTAGCAGCTAGCTAACATTATCCAATTCCACCAGTGTAAGATTGAATGATTTTGCCTCAAAGAGCTAGAATTACAGTGCATCCGGAAAGTATTCATTGCGCTTCACTTTTTCCAAATTATTTGATAATGGACTAAATTCATTGATTTCTACAAACAATACCCCATAATGACAATGTGAAAAAAGAGTTTTTGAAATTGTTGCAAATTTATTTAAAATAAAAAAACTGAAAAATCACATGTACATCAGTATTCACAGCCTTTGCCGTGAAGCTCTAAATTGAGCTCAGGTACATTCTGTTTCCACTGATCATTCTTGAGATGTTTCAGCAGCTTAATGAGAGTTCACCTGTGGTAAATTCAGTTGATTGAACATGATTTGAAAAGGCATACACCGGTCTATATAAAGTCACACGGTTGACAGTGCATGCCAAAGCACAAACCAAGCATGAAGACAAAGGAATTGTCTGTAGACCTCCGAGACAGGATTGTCTCGAGGCACAAGGCTGAGGAAGGTTACAGAAAAAATTCTGCTGTTCTAAAAGTTCCAACAAGCACAGTGGCCTCCATCATCCGTAAGAGGAAAATGTTTGGAACTACCAGGACTCTTCCTAGAGCTGGCCGGCCATCTAAGCTGAGTGATCGGGGGAGAAGGGCCTTAGTCAGGGAGGTGATCAATAACCCGACGGTCACTCTGTCTGAGCTCCAGCGTTCTTTTGTGGAGAGAGGAGAACCTTACAGAGGGACAACCATCTGTGCAGCAATCCACCAATCAGGCCTGTATAGTAGAGTGGCCAGACGGAAGCCCCTCCCCGCCTGGAATTTGCCAAAAGGCATCTGAAGGACTCTCAGACCATAAGAAACAAATTTCTTTGGTCTGATGAGACTAAAATTGAACTCTTTAGAGTGAATGCCAGGCGTTATGTTTGGAGAAAACCAGGTACAGCTCGTCACCAGGCTAATACCATCCCTACAGTGAAGCATGGTGGTGGCAGCATCATGCTGTGGGGATGTTTTTCAGCAGCAGGAACTGGAAGACTAGTCAGGATAGAGGGAAAGATGAATGCAGCAATGTACAGTGACATTCTGAATGAAAACCTGCTTGACCTCAGACTGGGGCGACGGTTCATCTTCCAGCAGGACAATGACCCAAAGCACACCTCCAAAATATCAATGGACCGGCTTCACAACAACTCGGTGAATGTCCTTGAGTGGCCCAGCCAGAGCCTAGACCTAAATCTTATTGAGCATCTCTGGAGAGATCTGAAAATGGCTGTACACGATCACTTTCCATCCAACCATTATGAGGTATTGTGTGGAGAATTTGAAAAAATGTGGAAAAAGTGGAAAAAGTGAAGCGCTATAAATACTTTCCGGATGCACTGTACACTGACGTTTACATTGCAAAAGCACAGCTAGGAGCTAACACAAAAGCAATTATATCAAATGGTCTACAACCTCTGGAAGTGACTAGAAATGGACAAGCTTAAAACAATTCAAACACTGTTGACATTATTTAGTGTCATCTGCTTGTGGTCGAATTGATGAAAATGATCTTTAGTACCAGCCAGGTGTAGCTAAATGGCTTAAAAATCCTCAACATGGATATTAAACAACAAAAATAAGGCCAAGTTAACTTTGATTTCAAGCCCATATAAAACAATAATAAACAAGACCTTACTTTCCACCAGGGGGGTAAGTTCCTTTAAAAAGTATTTAATTAATAATTACTAATTGCATGAGTAAAATTATATTTAAATTATTTTTTAAATAACCTTGTCTGAAAATTAACTTAGTTACTCAGTAAGTAATTTAATTAATTGACTCCACATCTACATAAATCTCAATACTACATGATGCTGGTGAATGAAAACGTTTCCTGACTCACTCCTCCAAAACACCTCATAGTGGCTCAATAATATTAGGATCTGGTGACTGTGCAGGCCATGGGAGATGTTCAACTTTCATATTCATCAAACCACTCTGTCACCAGTCTTGCTGTGTGTATCGGTGCATTATCATCCTGATATACGGCATCGCCTTCAGAATACAATGTTTGAACCATTGGGTGTACATGATCCTCCAGAATGGTTTGGTAGTGCTTGGCAGTTTTTGGCATTATTGGGTCTAGGGAATGCCATGATATTGCAGCCCAAACCATCACTGATCAGCTTATCAATGCAATTCAATTCAATTGAATTCACCTTTATCTGTATAGCGCTTTTACAATGTAGATTGTGTCAAAGCAGCTTCAAATAGAAGATTATAGTAAATTGAAACAGTGCCAGTCCAGTTTTCAGTGTTCAAGTTCGGTTCAGTTGTCAGTTATTAGTGAATGCTTCAGTCTGGGCATGGAATAGTTGGGGTGGTACACTTCTTTGAGACTTCTCCACACTGTAACTCTCCCGAATGTGGGAAAGACAGTGAAGGTGAACTCTTCAGAAAACAACACGTTTCACATTCTCCACAGCCCAAGATTTTGGCTGCTGGCTCCATTGAAACTGATGTTTGGCAATAAAGGGACCACGCCGAAAAAAAAATGAATGAATGAATGAGTTACTGTGTAGCTACAGTAATTACACCCAACACTATGCATGGGCCAGTCACCATGCAATCACACGGGGCTTCAGCGTCAACGCTTGACCGAGGACGTGTCTGAAGTTGGGGCTGACGCGATCATCATAGCAGCATCAGCCAATGAAATTAGTCTGCAATCGGCTACTGTCTGAGCTGGGGTATTTGCATGAAGCAATGTAATTGGCTGACGTTCTGTTGGTGCTTGAAAAGTTGAAAATTTCCCAACTTCTGCAGCGAGCAACGCCACTGAAGCGGTGCTGACGGATCCATAATGCAGTTCGGCAACGCCTGACATCACCCATTCAAAGTGAATGGGAAGCGTTGACGCTGACGCCCCGTGTGAATGGGGCGTTATTCTTCACGCAGCCCTTTGAATCTTTTTGGCTTGAGACTTCCGGTCTCATTCACTTACATTCATTTTCAAACGTTAAAAACAGCCTGTCACGCTGCTTGATGTTGACAACAGATATTTTCTTATTATTTTATTCTACTTCGTCTGTTTAGTCATGGACACACTTGTTTGTAGAGTAAGGCCCAATCCCAATTCTACCCCTTAGCCCTTACCCCTACCCCTCGTTTTGCACGTGCTCGCCAAGGGGTAGGGGTGTCCCAATTCTCTTTAGCTTGAAGGCATAGGGCTAAGGGCAAGGGGTATACACCCCTTCGAATGAAGATTTTTCAGGAGCACATTTGAAACGGAGGGGTAAGAATATTTCCCAGAATACACCTGCCACAACGCCAGTATAGCTGAACCCGGAAGTAAGGAGATCCACAAATTAGTATTTTTTGTCATTATTACGAATTTTTACGACAAATAAACACATGTTTTATTATATTCATAACAGCGTTCATGTTTTACGGTCATGCTTTTTAAAAAAAACGCAAAAAAACCCCCGCTAAATTTCGCGATCTATAATCCCTAATAATAACTCCTGTACAGCAGTCCTACAACATTCTGTCACTCGATAACACTCGAATACCCTGTCAGAGCAGTCTAGTGGCTGAAAATGAGCTTTTTACAGTGTCTGCTATAATGTTAATGTTGTTTTCGTGTGTTTACATAGATGAATACGGCCACTGTGTAAATACACAGTACATTTACGATCTTATTGCCACATTAGATCGTTATGATAACATAATATATGCCTTCAGTGATTTCCTGAAGATAAACACCACAAAATAACACTACTGGAATAACTACAGCAGTCGCGATCGTCTGATCTCATATGAAGCAAGAGATCGTGATGACATATGATGCTGTGTGCAGGTCTTGAAGTGCTGTCCCAATTCTTAGGGGTAAGTTTTGAAGCCCTTCCCCTTAACCCTCGGTTGTAAGGGCCAAGGGGAAGGGGAAGGGGAAGGGGTACAAAAATAGAATTGGGATTGGGCCTAAGTAGTTTGACGCTTTATTATTCCTAGTCGTTTCTCCCATAGGCAACTGAATCGGAAGTTCTAAAACAATCGCAAAAACGAGCGTACTTCCACATTTTAGAATAAGGTCAATAGGTTTCTGACGTTATGATGAGCTTGGATAATAATATCACGTTTTCATGGTATTGTGATTACTGCTCTAAAACATGTTCTTTTTAAATGTCTGGGCAAAAAAAAAACTACTTTTTTCCCATTGAACACATTATATATTATTTTAAGAAACATGTAAAATATTTTGGAACAGTATCATCCTATGCCTCCCCAACACAGCTCTGCCCTAATAAAAAATCTGAGACCATGTCAAAAGAGAAAGAGCTAAAAATATGACAAATCCTCTATCTTCTCTTTTCTCTTGGTCAAATGCAGAACAAAGCAGCCAATTAAACTGCAGACATCTCAAGCGCGTCCCCTCAAATATCATCAGAAAGTTTTGGTTCCTCTCTTCAGTTTCGTAGACGCTCATCCTCTACTATGTAATATGAGCTACGATGCACAAGCCAAATGAACTGCTATCTGTTGTGGCTGCTGATAGCATCAACCCAACGAGTCATAATAGAAGTTAATTACAGAAAACATCAAATTGAGGTGCGTCTGTTGTTCTCAAGCGGTCAAAGCAGTTCGGACAAGCCCAAGGCATGTTGTAGGTGGACGAAGAAATGCCTCCCACTCACTGCTCGCTTCATTCAGATTAATGGCTCGCTTTCTGGCCAGGATGTGAGTTATGTGCTGGGTAACGTGAACGCATGAGTCATTCTTGGGTTATGTGAGGCGGCCCTTGACCACAAAGGCATTGAGTGCAGAGGTCATGACTTGCATGACAGAATCAGTCAGCTGTAGCTTCAGACCGCTTCAGCAAACACGCTGCCATATTTATAGTCTTCAATAACTATTTTATTGTTTTTTTTTTTAACCACATGTGACCCCAGACCATTTTGACGTTGCACAGGTCAAAGTGATCAGTTTTTCTTTTATGGAAAAAATCATTTAAAGGTGCTGTATGTAAGTTTTTGACTCTTCTATAGCATATACCGTAATAGCAAATTACCTTCTATAGCAAATAACGTAATATATTTATCTGAGAAACAATGCTGAAGTCAGATATTCTGCTTTGAAAACGTGTGATATGTGTTGAAACATCTTTGTTTTGGTTCTTTTAACCCGCCCAAAGCCAGTTTAGCCAATTATATTACAGCACCCCAGGTTGCCTTGGTGTGATTCATTCAAGTATGCATCCAGTATGTGTCCTTAAAGTATGCGTCCGGACTGAAATGCAACCTCCGGCGGACAGTAGGACAATGAGACGCAGTTCCGCATGATGTGTTCATTAATTAGCAAATAATATAAATATTACGAGTGTAAAAATTAGGTGAGCAGGTTACATTGTAAACCCATGTCCTAACACGCTATGTGACGAGATTTGCAGTGATAAGCAATAGGGCTGTTTGGTCCAGATGAAACATGACAGAAATTTAAATACAGCCATTCAGAAGCACAGAATAGTGCACTCACTGTACTCCAACAAAATGCTAATTTTGTAATCTAATTAATAAATATTAAACCTCTTTAACATTAATAAATGTCCATGCTGAATCACTGATGTGTTGGTTTGCACTGAGTCACATTTCTAAAGTTCAATTTCAAAAAGTTTATTTTATTTTCAAGATCTGAGGTGAACTGTCTGCTGCTGCTTTCAGTAGTAAGGCAATAAATGTCATGTAAAATAGCATTCAAACTCACATTATTAGCATTTAACACTGAATAAAGCACATGAGGTGTACCTGAGGTGATCATTGTCAGTTTTCTGTTGTTCAGCTGCAAGAAATAAAAAGCTGCTTTTAAAATATAAATTTCAGGTGTTGGTTAGGACAAAAACTCATTTTAATTTGGTTATATTCCTTCTATAGCGTGTCGTTGCTTTTATTTAGAACACGACTAAAATCAGCTTTAAATCTGCCTTCAGGCTTGATAGTTAGTCACACTTCGGTCAATTTGACAAGTGTGTTTTAAAAGGTGTGCAATACCTAGTTCAACCACTGGGTGTCAAACTTACATACTGCACCTTTAATTATTAAGTAAAGATCATCTTCCATGAAGATATATTGTATTTTTTTTTTACTGTAAATATATCACTTTTGCCTTTAACTGTATAAAGTTTACAGACTTTATACAGAAAATAAATTATATATATTAAAGAAAATAAATTATATATATTAAAGAAAATAAATTATATATATTAAAGAAAATAAATTATATTATGTTATATTATATTATATTACATTATATATACTTATATATACAGTGCTTAATTTGTGAATTGTGAGGCCCCGGAACAGATTGGGGTAACGGATCTGGCATGTTACCAGAGGCGGGAGAGGTGTCGCGCACAAAAGTGTAGAACTGGGAGGGGGGTGCGGTGGGTGTGGGAGGTGTATGGCGGAGGGGTGTCGTCGTGGACGAAAGTGAAGAGTGTTGGGGAGTCGCGGAAGAAAGTGAAAGTGAACAGCAGACGGCGCTTGATGAGGGGGATCGATAAAATGAGGTGCCGGATCAGATTTCAGAGGTGCCGGATCCGGAGTGTTCCGGCACATATTATATACATATATATATATATATATATATATATATATATATATATATATATATATATATATATATATATATATATATATATATATATATATATATATATATATATATACATATATACATATATACATATACATATATTTGCATGTGTTTTTAAGTAATAGAAAAAATAAACAATAAATAGTATTCTTTATATAATTATTTGATATTGACCACACAATTAAATTTTTTTTTGTTGTTTTATCAGTTTAAATGTTCGGCAGTTCAAAAGTGACCTAAGAAACATTTAATAGATTTATACTTTGTATCTCAATGTCAGGACAGATCCACACACCTCCGCTAGATGGCGCTAACTAACTCGGATAGTTCTCTTGTGTCCACAGAATATACATTTTCCTGTAATTTAATCAAGTCTTTATTCCAACTTGATAAATAAACTACTAGTCAGTCAACAATTTGAACTGTAAAAATATTAGTTCAAGTTGATATTGAGTAGCCTAATATACTTTAACATTCCACCCTAAAAAATTCCTACATCGCTATTAAGAATAAGAGTTTATCACTTTCATTTTCCGTTTCCTTCGGCTTAGTCCCTGCTTTTTAACAGTTTTAATTCATTAGAAAATATATATTTATACATTTGTAATATCATCTAAACTTATGAACCTTTCAGGTATTAAATTTGAGGTGCTAGGCTGTAGCACTGAATTAATGAAGACATAAGGACAGATGACTTGCAGAGAATAATAACACATGTGCGTCCTGCAGCTGTTTAATGTACATAGAGCACAATTGGTCGTGACATGCAAATGTGAGAGCGGAAAAAAAGTGCACAGCCGCACACGCATTCAAAGCAATTTCATAATCTTATTGTCAGCAGCTTCATCACATTATAGGACAACACAATATCATTATGTTATATACACAGTAGCCTAGGTAGGTCTACAATTACATCCCTGAAAGACGTCCGGAATGAAGCAGGTCCCCCTTCAAAAAAGAAAAGTTTGAATTACGCAAATTACAGGGATCATTTTAGAAAAAAAAGGAAATCTGTATTTATACAGAAGAATCACATCCCTAAACCATGTGCATTTATGGAGTGTGGTTCACACAGGTGAGAGGGCTTGACAAACCACCTGTAGAAACACTGTCTCTCTATCTCTCCCTCAGAAATAAACTTCTCCCCTCCTTACTCTAGCACTAAAATCTCTATTTCCTTCGTATAATTAACACTTCTTGTGTGTATTGCCTTTTCTTCACTAAATCACTGAATTCCTCCTCAATAGTAAGTCACTTTGGACAAAAATATATAGCATGCAATACTGTTGACACATGCAGTCAGCCTATCACCTCCAAAAATACTTTTTCATCCATTTATCTGTTTGTGTAGAGAAGATTTTAGCAGTATATTTCCATAATTAGCTAAGCAAAAATGCTGACTCTTAGATCAAGTTGCACTAATTTATGCGATGAGGTAGTGTGCTGTACACTACACACACTTTTCTAGGGATGCAACAATACAGTTAGCTTACGGTTCAATACATACCTCAATTTTTAACATGGTTTTCGGTTCGGTTCGGTTCTGATGGCTTAACACATAAGTGTTTTTTTTAATTATTATTTTATGCTTAGGCAATAGGAACAGTAAGAAAGAGAAAAAAATAAAAACGATTTATTGCTATACTCCTTTATTTTACTTCAAAGCCAAGAAATGTACACTAGTTCCTAGTGTATTGCAAGGTTTCCGCTACATTCATTCATCCGTGGCGGGCCGCCACGCCAAAATTCATCCCGCCACGGCTACATTACAGCTTCTTATTTAAAACATTTAGTCGTGTTTTTATAGCGGATTATAATCGCACCAAAACATATTAAGAGGTAAACAGCGCAAACTTTTCTGTAACTGTAGTAGTGCTGTGCGCTATTTGTTCAAGGTGACATGCTGACTGACTCTCTGACAGACTGACTGACAGGTGCGTGAGTCTAGCAAACACTGCGTAGCTTTCAGTTAAGATGAACACAGTTTCCATAAGTATACTTTATTAATAAAGGTCAATGGCTTTGCATACAATGACTTTATCTTGCTGGAGTTTAATGCCGTTTCACTTTACTTCAGGACGCGTTAATGTCGGAAAACGCACAAAAACGCACTAAATCGTGCTTCAGCAGCACTTACTGGAGAGCGCACGAGAAGATCTGCACTTGAACGTGTAAATTTGAGTGCGTGCAAGAAGTTCTGTGCTCGAACAGAGGAAATCGGCGCGCAAGCAAAGAGATTCGCATGCTCGTATTACATGAATGCTATCTCGACTTGTAATACTGCGTGTAATATTTGTCTTTGAAATAGTTGGCAGATCTGTGTAAAAAAAAAAAGTCCTGCCGCCACTGCTGGAAAAAATCCTAGAGAAAACACTGTATTGTATATTAAAAAAAATGAACACTGAAATCTTACCGCTGCGGGTAGCCTATGTACAAACTGGGCCACACATAAATTCCTACATTTTAAAAATAAACATGCATGTGAAGTTAATGAACATAAATTGACCATTTCAAATAAACACATTTGTACTTCAGTAAATATAAATAAACCATCTTAATTAAACTTAACACTGCCTTTGTTATTTTTATGTCTTTCGGAACCAGTTGGATATGTTTGCTGGAAGGATTCAGTGAGGGATTGTTGTTTTATTGGAGGTCTTTATTACCTTCTCTGCTATCCTGCCTTCAGACAGTGATATCACTGGGTGATGGCGCCGCAGATGTGCAGTCATGTTGGAAGTGTTTCCGTTCGATTAGTCTATACGTGTAACCGAAATGTCCCAACACCGCAGATTTGAAAGACACCGGCATCTTATTGCTCCCTCACTTCACTTCACTTCACTCGCCATGTTAAAGTGTGGAATGATGGTGGAGCGCCCCCTAACTTTAGAGCATAGTGATTGAATATTTACTCGCGGGGAGGAGTTTCCTCATCTCAGCTCGTAGACTAGGCACACACAAACAGTCTATTCGGAGAGAAATAAAACGCACATAAATTATTTAAACGTAAAACCGGAAAAAACGCAATTCACAAGCGCATATTGAACCGTGGATGTCGTATCGAATGGTTCAATATTGTATTGAGAATTGTGGCATCTCTATACTTTTCTATACTTTCTATTACTTTCTTAAGGCAAACATCCACAAGCACTTTAACTGATAAAGTAAAAAATTATATAATAATAAAGTGATAATAAATATACAATAATAAAGTTTTCAAAGTACAAATTGAGGAAAATATTTGATGGCTTTGCACATTTACAGATACCCATACAGTACACACAACCAAAAAATCCACCAGAAAATAAAAGTATGGCATCATCATTTCATCAACCTGTAGTATGTGAACTGTAAAATTCTTCAGCCACGAAGGAATTATGCACTAACAGATATACAGGAAGTGCATGAAGCATTGTTCTTTCTGAACGCTGTGCAAGATGAAGATGACCACATGACGGGACTTGTTTACAGCAAACCTCAAATTTGCTGACTTTTCCCTTTACTAAAGCTTATTTCAAGAGATTATCACAAGTGGACACACAAATTTCAACATAAACTCAAAAAATGATGGTTGCTCTTTGTTTAAAATGAGCTTAAACAACACAATTCTTGAGGTTTTTTTTGGGACAACATATTTGTTTTATGTTCAATCCACTTAAATTTGTAAGACTATTAAGCTAGCTTAATTCCTTCATGTTTTCTTAACACAAATTGTTTGTTTATACAGTGGAAAAAGGATGTTGCTGCTTGTTCAAACAGCTTACGTAAAATGAGTTGAAACAACCCAGTTCTTAAGATTTGTTTGTGACAACTGTTGTTTTAATTGTTTTAAACCACCTACATTTGTTCAATTAACTTAATCAAATTGTGTTTGGACAACATGAATGAATTGTGAGGAACCCTGCATTTTTTTTTACAATGTACTGGACTTTCTGACAATTTGTTATTTTGTTTTCAGCTATTAAACAAAAATCAAGGTAGTCAGTTTTATTTATATAGCACATTTATTACAACAAAGCTGGCCAAATTGTTGAACATACAGTACACTAAAAAAAGATTTTTGTTGCTTGTTCAGTCTACACTGAAAAATGTGATTCATTGGATGTACTACCTTTTTAAAGTTAAGTGGTTGTAAACAATTTATATGGGCTGAATTTAAACTAACAGATTAAGTTAAACATTACCAAATTTTATTTGTTTGTTTAAATTCAACACATATAAACTGTTTGCAACAATTTTACTGACAGCATTTTTTTGTGCACTTATTTAATATAACCAACACAATTCTGGATATTTTTTGGTGAAACGTAATTTTTTTATGTTCGATCCACTTAAATTTACCTTAATCGATTTGTGTTGGGACAACAATAATGAATTGTGTGGAACCCTGCATTTTTTGTACAGTGTACACAAGATTGGTGCAAAGGTAAGAGGAATAAAACTAATATAAAACAAACTGATGCGAAAACAAGAAAATAAACACAACAATTAAAAAGCTTGGGAGTAAAAATATGTCTTCAACATTGTTTTAAAATATGAGCATTATACAGCTGCACATATAATGTTGTATATAGTAATATATCTGTACATACACTTGTCAATTTGTATATTTGCATTCACTACTTTTTAAATATATTTATTATCTGTTTTTTTTGTCCTGTCTGTAATTCTGTTGCACTGTAGAAGCTCTGTCACGAAAACAAATTCCTCGTATGTGTGAACATGCCTGCCAATAAAGCTCTTTCTGATTCTGAAGTTGCGAGGCAGGTGTCAGGAGGCGAATATTCCAAAGACAAAATTGAAAGCAGACGCTTCCCTTGCATTTATTAAATTAATTAAATCTACGTATAAAATCCCTTTTGTTTCTACAAGTTGTTTTAACTAGTTAATCAAGACTTTTAAAACCATATTTATTTACTTTTCATTTGTGCTGAGCGAAGGTTAATTGCCAAAATTGAATAAAAGTTTGTTTTGACATAATATATTTGTGCATATTATATATATTTTGTTACATAGCTATTTAAATTTATATGTCATTTGTATCATTCATTCATTTTCTTGTCGGCTTTGTCCCTTGCGGGGTCGCCACAGTGGAATGAACCACCAACTTATCCAGCACGATTTTACGCAGCGGATGCCCTTCCAGCCGCAACCCATCTCTGGGAATTTCCACACACACACATTCACACTCATACACTACGGACAATTTTTTAGCTTAACCAATTCACCTGTACTGCATGTCTTTGGACTGTGGGGGAAACCGGAGCACCCAGAGGAAACCCACACGAACGCAGGGAGAACATGCAAACTCCACACAGAAACGCCAACTGACCCAGCCCAGCCGAGGTTCGAACCTGCGAACCAGCGACGTTCTTGCTGTGAGGCAACAGCACTACCTACTGCGCCACTGCGTTGCCCCAGTTGTATCATATACACATATATTTTATATCAAAATTAGGCTTGGGCGGTAATACTCAGTGTTGGGCAAGTAGTGACGCTACATTAACTACATTTTTCAGTAGCGTAGCGGTAGTGTCGCTACTTTCTAAATCAAATAGCTTTTCGGTAGCAACGTTTTTTTTTAGTCAAGTAGCTCAGTAGCGTCCACACAAGCTACATTTACCGATCGCGGATCAATAAGTGACGGCACCGACATTCACGGAGCTGTGAAGCCATTGTCTAGCCGATAAAAGTAAATCCATATGATGGTGAGAATGGAGATTTCTTCTTCTACCTGTTTTACGGTGGTCGACAACAAACTTTTTGGTGCGTTACTGCCATATCTTGCTCTGGTCGGTGACGTCGCCAACCAATTGGGCTAACACGAGAAATTTGCTTCATAGAAAGATGACTGAGGGAGTGGAGTTTTATATATATATATATAGTTTACTGCAGTAAAGGCTAAAGTATACTATGGTAATTACTATTAGCTCATGATAGTTACTAATGATGCTACATTATGTAGTGTAATTCATTAATGAAGAGTTGCAAATATATATACAATATAATGCTTATTTCTAAATATTTCCCGTTTACTATAAATTACTATAGTATTTTAAATGCATAAGTATTTTAAATTTTTGTTTTTGCTGTTATAGTATTATATACTATCATTTGTTCCTGTTTGGTACAGCATATTATACGCAGGAAATAACTGAACTGAACAATTCTGCTTCATATGTTTCATTGACAGTTTTATTGATCACTAAGAAATGATTGTCTTGGATTTAAGTTGCTTCGATTTAAAAATGAAAGTTGCAAAAATAGCTTACATGTAAGTTACTTTTGCCAAGTAGCTTTTAGCTTAGCCTGCTACATTTCCCAGAGGGTAGTTTTTAGTGTAGTTAAGCTACATTTTAAGTAGAGTAGCTAATAGCTTAGCTCATTTTTCAAGTAGCTTGCCCAACACTGGTAATATAGTAATATGGCATACCGTGGGATCTAAAAATAGAAACGATGTCAGTTTCAATTTGTTAAAGTGAGCGGCGTGCATCTGACAGGTCCATTTGCGATAGCACCTTCCCAAGCGGGTCCAGCCCGCAATATACAACTATCTCATTGAAACTCCAAGTGATTTTACAAGAGAGAAGTTAAAGGCCTACAAGTCTCTGAATGCCTACAATGTTGTTCTGCATGGTGCATGTGCAAGAAATAATGTTCCATGATTACCAGGTTTAAAACTTTGTAGTGCTAAAAACCGAGGTTCTGCCTAGCCAAAGACAAGGAAAGAAGACGGAACTGTACAAGGCCTGGGTAATCATCAACAAGCAAAACAACTGCATTCTGACAGCGAACTGCACCTGTACGGCAGGGTATGTGAACGTACAACGTACCGAGGTAAAATAGGGAGGAGGTTTGACGGTATCAAAATTTGGATACCGCCCAAGCCTAACGAAATACAATTAAACATTTTCTTAAACATATGCATGCCTGTGTGTGTGTTTAATTTTAGATGCGATTAATCGAGATGAATAAATGAATTTTTGTCCAGTACTACTTTCTTCATTAAATATTTCGAATATGTTCATTAAAAAAAAACGTTACTAAAAACACAAATTGAGTTGACAATTCAGTGATCGAAAGTACAACTTGCTACTGATCACTAGCACTTCAATAAATTTCAATAATTACATTTAAGTATTTAAATTTAATAAATAAAAAAATAGCTTGAGGTTTGAATAACTCTATTCGCAACTAATACAATGTAAATTGTATTAAAACAAATCAAGCTGACACGCAACACTGAAATTTCAAAATGCAAGGGCTTCAACAGACTGGACTTTCTACCTGCCACCTTGACTTTTGTCTGCGCGTTTACTTTAGATGAACGCTGATGCTGATAAGAGAAGAATAGAGTCAAGTGCAGACCTGCCGACAGCGTGAGCTATCAGCCGCAGTGTAACACAGAGACTTTTGACTGATTTCTCAGGCAAGCCTGGACATGTCATTGAGAGACTAATGGGTGTAAAGCTGCTGGAAAAGTGCATGGTCACCAGTCTTTATCTCCTAAATACATACAAGCACAAGCTCAGTGCGCTACATTACTACAGTCATGTGTGAATCTATAATGTGCCAGATTTGAATTATGAGGTTCACCAAGCATAATAATTGTTCTATTTAATTAGATTTTTTTCTTTTCTTTTTTTTAAAGACTGTGTTTTACAGAAGAGGCTCAATAAAATTCTGTAATAATCAGTGTAATAATAGTTTAAATAGCAAAAAAAAAAAAAAAAGAATAAATTCTTGTCAGCTTTCTTTAGAAGGAAGAATATTTAGGTCACATATTAATGGACACTAAATCATTCAAAGTATATAAAGTATATATATATTATATATATATATATATATTTACTTGTTTTGTCATTATGATTATTTTCTAAAATTAGCCCTCTACACTACCTGACAAAAGTCTTGTCGTCTATCCAAGTTTTAGGAACAGCAAATAATAACTTGACTTCTAGTTGATCATTTGGTATCAGAAATGGCTTATATGAAGGACAAAGGCCTCTAGATTACGCTTATTTTACCAAAATAAAATATGACCATGCATTGATTATTAATTATTTGTTAGGACAGTAAGGTCTGACTTTGCTTAGACAAAAGTCTTGTCACTTAACAGAAATAATGTACAGTATAGAATATAAAGTCATGGTGCAGTGGAAAAAGAATGAATATTGTGTAATATTGTCAATAATGTTCATGTCTGGTGATTGGGCTGGCCAATCCTAGAGCACCTTGACCTTCTTTGCTTTCAGGAACTTTGATGTGGAGGCTGAAGTATAAGAAGGAGCGCTATCCTGCTGAAGAATTTGCCCTCTCCTGTGGTTTGTAATGTAATGGGCAGCACAATGTCTTGATACCTCAGGCTGTTGATGTTGTCATCCAATCTGCAGATCTCTCACATGCCCCCATACTGAATGTAACCCCAAACCATGCTTTTCCTTCACCAAACTTGACTGATTTCTGTGAGAATCTTGGGTCCATGTAAGTTCCAATAAGCCTTCTGCAGTATTTGTGATGATTGGGATGCAGTTCAACAGATGATTAATCTGAAAAATCTTTCTTCTGCCACTTTTCCAAATGATCAACTAGAAGTCAAGTTATTATTTGTTACAACTGGGATCGACGACAAGACTTTTGTCAGGTAGTGTAGAGTGGTAAAAAGACTTTTATTGTCATTCTTTGCTGTTCTAGTGTGTAAAATGTCAATATAAACCCCATGCAAAACTGAATTTAAGTGATTGAGTTTGTTTATTTGTAATCCCAATTTACTTGTTTATTTATTTATTTTGATCAGCTGCCCTGTCCTGTGATTGCAATCTTCATGCTTTAAAATGTAAAAATACAATAAATATAATATTTAAAAATATATATTCCTGTATATACCACATTTTAGTGATAATTTAATTTTTATATATTTTAAGCTCAGATAAGAATTTTTTTTTATATTTTTAATTAAATATATTTATTAAGCTGAATGAAGACGGTATATTATTTCACCCATATTTTAACCTTTTAGGGCTTTACCCACACTCTGCTAACTGAACCGTGCCCAGACCCGTTTCCCGGATCGTTTGAGAAGTGTGAGTGCTCTGAATCAGGCCCGAAACTGCAAGCGAGACGTGACTTTTAAGGGACTGTTTGATATGGATAATTAATCATTCTTACTGTTCAATGAACGCAAACTGTCTTAGTTTATTAAAGACGCAAACCCCTCACTGCACGACAGCTGCACCTTCAGCAAACCTCCTAATTCCTGCAGCACGAGGACTTTATGATTGTTTATGAGCGTCAAAAGTGGCTGACCTGTTCTGCGAAATATTTGACTGCATGTCACTCTATATCAAACGACTTAAACGATATAACTAAAGAAATCTCCACTGTGCTGAGCGAGAGCGCTTACTGAACAGCGCATCATCAATGACGGAAGCGTGCCCAGACCCGAATGTCATGTGAGTGCGGGCCATCGGGGGAGACGGGAGGGGAGTCAAGCGTGCTTTGGCTCACTTCAAGGCAACTGTACACAGTGTGAGTACGCCCTTAATCTTAAAGTAGACATTTCCCTAGCATTTAATATGAAGTGTACGTAAAAAATATCTCTCGTGATTTAATTTCTAGAAGTTTTAAACAAGTTAAATTTAAGATGCTTTAAAACAAATTTATTTACTTCTTGGTAATTCTTTGACGGGGAACACAATACATTCACAAAACACTTTTACAGGGAACACAAATTGAGTCGACAATTCAATGTTTGAAAATGATAAACGTTTAAATAACTATATTCACAAATAATATAAATTTGTATTGTATACTGCAAAAAAAAAATATTGTAATACAAATTTGTTCAAAACAAAACATTTGTTCCCTATTCGGCCTTAACTTTGTTCTATTTCTCAGAAAACAATGTAATCAAGAAATGAAAATAAGAAAGAAAGAAAAACAAGAGGTTGTCACAGCAGAATGAACCGCCAACTATTCCAGCACATGTTTTACGCCCTTCCAGCTGCAACCCAGAAATGGGAAACACCCATTCACTCTCATTCACACACACTCATACACTATGGACCATGTTAGTTTATTCAATTCACCTCTAGGCCATGTCTTTGGACTGTGGGCGAAACCGGAGGAAACCCACATGAACACAGGGAGAACATGCAAACTCCACACAGAAACACCAACTGGCAAAGCAGAGATTCGAACCAGCGACTTTCTTGCTTTAAGGCTAACCACTGAGCCACCATGCCGCTATGTTTAGATATTTACAAAAAAAAATACAGCGGAAGACTTGAACACAACATAGTTAAATGCCACAAATATATGAAATTCTGCTGTTTTAAGATCTTTTTAAGGACTTAAATCATGGAAAGGCTAATAAACATTTTTAAGACCTTTCATTTTTTTTCTCATTCTCTTTGATTTAACCATCACAGATTAATAAATTGAACAATTATGCATGGTAAAATAATTAAAAAAGGATATGGTTATATACTGTAATTTGGTCTCTCTAAAGCTTTTGGACCATAAACCCTAAGACACTTGCCAAGCACATATAAACACACATAAAAGACGGCAATGTGGCAGATGTAAAGCAGGGGAAAGAGAGCCGCAGGTGAATAAAAAGAGTTATGAAGGGGCTCATAAAAGACGACAGGCAGAGCTTGTTTTCGGTTTATCTGACAAACATCAGCTTTTCTCACTGTAACACTGCAAAGGAGCGAAGAGTGATTTGCCTGCATATCGGAGAGTTTTGCATACATTTACAAACCCTTGGGGAGGGTGAGCTCCAGGTATCATTTAAAATTAAAATCCAGGCCACTTTGATATAATGCACAAAAACAAAGTGGCAACTGTAGCTGCACGGTTATTACTGAAATGTGTTATATTGACCAAACAATACGAATTGGCGAATTTATAATTTAAAACTATTTTTAAAAATGCTATTAATGTAAATGTACTGTAATTTGATAATAATTTAATAATAATTCATTGATAATAATTAGTAAAATAAAGGTGATTTGTATTATTTTTCAATGTTTAAATACTTTCTTCTATAAAAAATCTTGCTGCTTTACATTTTTTTACTTGAATCAAATGAGCTTTTCCTGTCGTTTCAACTTACAGCAATCAAACTGACTCACAATATTAAAGGCCACATATTTTACCCCCTTTTCAAGATTTAAGATAAGTCTTTTGTGTCTCCAGAATGTGTCTGTGAAGTTTCAGCTCAAATCACCCATCAGATTATTTATTATACCTTTCAGAATATTGGATTTCTGCTTTAAACACAATGTAGCTGTTTTGTGGCCTGTGCCTTTAATGCCGGTTCTCTCCGCCCACCGTTCCCACATGCCTGTCAGAGTGTACCTCGATCTCCGCCTCGGCTGATAAACAGCACAGTGACAGACATGAAAGAAGCAGATCTCACGTAACGTTTGTGAGAAATACTACAGTAAGAACTTTGCCAATGATTATTTGATGTATTTGTTGTGGAGTTAATGAGTCGATGATAATGATGAGTCACACACAATGTCATCCATAGAGGCGGCCCAGGCAGCAGAATAGAGAGGTCGTCACTTTCGTCCGTCCACAACATGTACACCCACTACCCCCAGATCACCAGCCCTCGTCAAACCGAAAGTGAAACCTAGAGCGCAACTTCCGCTTTCTTCGACCCTGTGTATGGATATCCGTTATGTTAATCTACAAAATAAACCTGATTTAACGTTCACAAACCAGGATCTAAGTGTCTTCTTTTATAATTGTACTGACATGCGGCTGTGGTGATAAAGTAAAGATGGTAAAATCACTGTAATTCATTAACATGCAGTGTTTTAAAAATATTTTAAACTTGTAAAATTCATTCTTGATCACATTTGATGATGACTGATGATCACAGAGAGCTGAACAGATCTTTTAATCCTGGTTGCTTTGCGCATGTCCTTTCTAGTAGATATGATTATACATGTTACTACGGAGACATGGCCGGGGAAACCGCACTCCTTCGTCACCTTGCGGTGGGCCTCAAAACGGAAGGGATTTGGATCTTATTTTAACGTTAGGAAATTTAAAAACAGGGACTTATTGTCTTTATATTACCCCAATATGACTGTGGACACACCATACCTACATAGTTCTGTCCAAACAGCTTACAAAAGATAATTATCATCATAGGAGCCCTTTAAGTTAAACTGTGCTACTTAAAAAGCTCAGCTGAACCCTGAATAACTCATTAAAATAACTTAAAGCATAAAAATAATATAAAAATATGTGTTGTCTCGACTTTTTGTCATTGAATCTTTAGCAGTTTAAATCTGAGGTGTTATCAAAAATAGAAGCAGCTTTGTTTGTTTTAAAGTCTAGCACAAGACACAGCAACAGCTCAACCAATAGCTTGAGTTTGGGGGAGGGGCCGTTTGTTTAGTTAACCAATAGCAAACAAAGAGAGAGTTCAGGAAACCTGTTTAAAACTGACTATATGAAAGAGTGCTAAAGTACTAAGTCATAAACTCCTCGGTGAGCATGATAAAAGCCTCATTGTAAATAAAGTCAAAGTAATTTGCCTGAGCCTGCCGTATCAGCACTTTTAGTTAAACACACACACACATACCTTGTCAATTCACGGCCTGAAAAACATCCGCCGAGTTTGACTCAAAGGTAACTATTACCTGGTTATAGTTTGTGCATATATCGAAACGGATGACATTTCCACCTAAACACCTTTCAGCCAAAGCCTCCATTCCATTTAATATAATCAACACAGAGTGGGTTGGAAATATATCCCAAAAAAACAGTTTGACTTTCTCTCATGGATAAGCCACACCTGAATAAAAGTCACTCCAGGTCAAATCTGTAGTGTTTAGAGAAAAAAAAAAACAGCTAAGGCATGTTGGTGTCAGACACATTTCATCACTTCAATCACAAATGAAAAACAGCCAACCAGTAGCCACACATTATACACAATATTCAGTGGTGGAAAGAGTACTGATAAATCATACTTAAGTAAAAGTACCATTACTTGCCTAAAAATGTAGTGTGAGTAGAGTAAAAGTATCTGTTGTAAATATTACTCAAAGTATGAGTAAAAAGTAGCCCTTTCAAAAGTACTCAAGAGTAGTGATTATTACGCTGTTAAAAGCTGATGTGTTTACATGTAATTTGTTGATGTGTGTAAACGTAACATTCTGTAGTGCATTTAGTTATTGCCCAGCAGGCACACACCATCATAAGACGTTAATATTAGGTTAGATTTAGATTGTGATGTCAGGTGACCAAAATTCAATGTCTAGCCAGCGTCTAAGGACAATATTATTTTGATGTCCAATAATGACATCAAATGACGTTGACATTTGGTCCATTTATGTTGTTAGAAGGTGACCAAAATCCAATGTCAAGCCAACATCCTAACCCAGCGTCATATTGACGTCAAATACTGACATTTATTCATCAGGTATGGCAACCAAAATCCAACGTCTGATAGACGTCATAGTGGTAACGTTGACACAACGTCAAGCTGTAACATCATTAGACACTGATATCTGGTTGGTTTTAGTTTGGACGTTGAACATTGATGTCGGCCTGACGTTGAGTTCTGACGTCAACCCGATTTTCATTTCCAAACAAAATGCAACGTCCCCACGAGGTTAGGGTACAATGTCAATCTGATGGCAGGTTGACGTCTTGTGCCTGCTGGGTGTTTAAGGCCATTTCGGTCATCATACAATAAATATCCGTCATCTTCTCATCAGTGACATGCATCTAAACAGTCTCTAGGTCAATGCGTGTAAAGATTTTGGATTCTTGGACACTTTTAATGCTTTCAGTTTGCTGCAATGTAAAGCGCACATGTCTTGAGGTAGTTCATTATGATGCAAATTATCTTCAACGTGCGATTTGATTGGACAGGAATCACAGGACTGATTTTTCTAATCTCCATAGACAAGAAAAAAATAAAGTAGTGACTGCAGGTTGAAGGAAAGTAGTGGAGTAAAAGTACCAATACAGCACTAAAAATGTACTCAAGGAAAAGTAAAAGTACACATTTATAAAACTACTCAGTAAACTACAATTTCTGAGAAAAACTACTTAATTACAGTAATTTGAGTATCTGTAATTAGTTACTTTACACCACTGACAATATTGTAGATGTTTGAATGGATTCAACCACATAAGCATTTACACTATATTGTGGAATCAAATCAAATGAGTAAAATCAAACCCTAACCCTAAACTGTAAACAATATTAATAAATTAACAGTTTTCTGTATTTTGTATTTTATTTATTTTATTTTTTTTCTGGTTATGTGTGCTTTTGAATTGCATTATGGGACCAACTGTTAATATTGAAAGTTTGAAAAAGTGACTTTTATTAACATTTTTAATAGTTTAAAGTGATATATTGTGAGGATGCAACGATTACAGATTTTAGTTGTATGATTAGTCTGAGGAATAATCACAGTAATCACGATTATTATGCATTTATTAATTTCAAAACACTATTAGGCCCAATCCCTATTCTATTTTTGTACCCCTACCCCTTGGCCCTAAAAAACACAGTGCGAAGGGGAAGGGCTTCAAATTTTAACCCTAAGAAACGGGACAGCACCTGCACAAGTCATCATATGTCATCACGATCTCTTACTTCATATGAGATCAGATGATCGCAACTGCTGTAGTTATTCTAGGTGCTTTATTTTTTGGTATTTAGGGGAGACGGCACCCATAATGAAAATGAAAGGGAATCCCGCCGTTTTTATATTTATTTCAAAGTGTTTTCATGCCTAAACAAAGCGAAAGCACAGAACAGACTCACATTTAAGAGCATGAGGCGGCCCCTGGTGTTTCAGCGGTATGGGTTGCGTATAGGGAGGCTCTGCTCTTTAATGTTTATTGCTTGCCACCCTTCAGAAAAAGACTGAAAATACGGGAGAAATACGGAAAAATACCTTTACGGGATGATAGCGGGATAGAACTGTAAAATACGGGAGAATCCCAAGAAAAACGGGAGGGTTGACAGGTATGGCCGGCAGTTTGAGACCCCTGTTCTAGAGCCATCAGAGACTTGTAAATCTTGAGATCTTGTAAAAAAGGGCATAATAGGTCTAGGTTATTTTGTTAACTAGGCATGTATAGTAATTACGCAAGACATTGGGCAACAGTTATTTGTTCTGTAGACAGTTGAAAAAATAATAATTTCTTGCGGGGGTCCAATAATAATGACCTTAAAGGGTCACGAAACACCAAAACACTTTTTTTGAGCTGTTGACAGTCATATATGTGTCCCACGCTGCTATAAACACTATTAGGACTCATATATAGCACTAAAAAGTGAAAATTGGTTGTTTTTGCATTAATTTGAGCAAATTCGTTCTTCCGGTTTGAAACGAATTTTTGAAGCTACGTCACGGCCATGAGATACATAGGTGTAAATCCAGCCAGGAGAGTGGCTGGCTGTCTTTTTGAGCACATTCTGACGTATCTGAGTGTGCGGCATTAATTCATGAGAAGACGTGCTTCAAACCAATCAGCGCGCTCTGTTGTGTATGACGTGAAACTTCATTAATATGCATGATAGCTCCGGAGACTGTTTACACTGTACAGACGGCAGAGAGACGCCACGTTGTGTTGCTAAAACAAGTGAAAGAACAAGAATTTGGAGACATGGGTCGTCGGTGTGCTGCAACAAGGTTTTGTTTTCATTTTCCCTCTATGAGAGAGCTGCTGGACTCACGTGTGGACTACAGTGCACGCGACATGCGACAGAAATGCGTTTGTAAGGAACATTTTTACCCGAGAGTTTTTCGCATCTGGAAATGGTGAAATACGGATTTTGCCGCTCGTCTCCTTTTACTAAAAAGACACAGCTCCAGCTTGATTGTCCTGTCTCTACAGATTAGGTAAGTGTGTGCAGTGTTCTTTGTTTAACCCAGATTGCAAAGTTTGTCCTATTGTCAGCTGTGCTTTATTAGTTTTTAAAGACATACCTCAGTCAAAATGATTTAGTTACTAAGTTTACAGTATGTTAATATCACTGCAATATTACAGTACAATATTATAGACTGAAAGATCCGCTAATGCTGCTCTCCGAGTGTAAACATGTAAACACAAACTATTCCCGTCGTGCAGGATTTTCGCCGCATTTTGTGACAGGATAGTCTATACACACACGGCTTTCTGACGCTACCTACCGAGTACATAAGTTACAGAGAAATGAGGAGGATTTTTTTCTCTCATTCGCCATGCGGTATGAAATCAGCCTCTGTGTTTCTTTTGCCTGTGATCAGCACATGGCCAAATGGAAACTCCCTTCTATGCAAAACCTACCCTCTTTCCCTCCCCCGACACTCCCACACTCCCAGAGCTGGACACGCCCAACTTTCCTGACTTTTTTCAAACTAGAGGTGTGACAACACCCTGCTGAGACAGGGGGGTTTCATGGCCCTTTAAAAATTATTTGAAAAAATGTAAAAACTATAAATTACAGCCAAACTAAAGGCAACGTGACTTTCTCCAGAATAAATAGGAAAGGACAGGAGTGCTAATAATTTTGGTTTCAACTGTAAACAATAGTGGCGACGCAACTCAACTCTCAACTCAACTCAATTTATTTCTAGAGCACTTTCAACAAACCACAATGGGTACCAAAGTGCTGTACATAAAAACATATAAAAACACATGCAAACATACAAGGAGCCAAAGTACATAAAATCACAACACATGATTAAAAGCTAAAGAAAATAAGTGTGTTTTCAGTGACCTCTGAAAAGACTCAAAAGTTGGAGCTGTTCTTAGGGAGGGTGGAAGATCATTCCAGAGCCTTGGAGCTGCTACTGAAAAAGCTCTATCACCTCGACATTTCAAGCGTGATCGTGGAACTTGCAGATAAAGTTGATCCTTAGAGCGAAGAGATCTCACGGGTTGGTGTGTATTAATTAACTCAGAAATATACTGAGGGGCCAGGCCATGGAGGGATTTAAAAACATACAGCAGTACTTTGTACTGAATTCTAAACTGGATTGGTAGCCAGTGTAGTGAAATCAGTACAGGTGTAATGTGCTCTCGTTTTTTTGTGCCTGTTAAAAGCCTGGCAGCTGCGACGCAGGGGCGCAGTAGGTAGTGCTGTCGCCTCACAGCAAGAAGGTCGCTGGTTTAAGCCTCGGCTGGGTCAGTTGGCGTTTCTGTGTGGAGTTTGCATGTTCTCCCTGCGTTCCCGTGGGTTTCCTCCGGGTGCTCCGGTTTCCCCCACAGTCCAAAGTCATGCGGTACAGGTGAATTGGGTAGGATAAATTGTCCGTAGTGTATGAGTGTGAATGAGTGTGTATGGATGTTTCCCAGAGATGGGTTGCAGCTGGAAGGGCATCCACTGCGTAAAACATGTGCTGGATAAGTTGGTGGTTCATTCCGCTGTGGCGACCCTGGATTAATAAAGGGACTAAGCCGAAAAGAAAATGAAGGAATGAATGTAAACAATAGCACATTAAAGATTCTAAAAACAGGCACATCTTTTTTATATACAAGAGAACATTATATTAACACAGATGTATTTGTGATGACATCACAACTGAAAAAAAAGGGAAAAAAGATGAGATTGGAAGAATGAAAGTGCTAAAGTCAACAAATGTAAACGAAAACGACAGATAAAGAGCGAGGACAGAATCCTACATTTGATCAGACATTCCTTATAAACACGGCAAAAAACAAACGAAGGTTGCATAAACACTGACTGAGCGCTGACCAAGCGGCCCGTCTCTCTCCTCCACACCAACCATCCTGTGCCATCACATTACTATCAGCCACTGGTATGCTAAAGGTCACGTTAGAGGTGAAAAAGCCACAGAAGCATAAAATTCAGTCTCAAGAATGATTTAAGAATTTATGTTAATGCAGATCACCATTGAGGCTTGTAAGCAACGACATGCAAATATAGTTTCTCAGGCAAACGGGATAACAGTTTAACCACCAAACAGATAAAAACTTGTCCGATCAGGCAACATTTCATTCCATGCTGAGCCAAGAAGCATATAAAAAAAACAATCATATCAATGGAAGTACAAGCAAGATCTATGATGACTTATGTAAGGCATGTCTTTCATATTTATCTTAAGTATGCTTGAATAGAACACAGATTTATTTTCTCTGATGCATGTGAATAACAAACAGCACAACCATTCAGAAGTTTGGACACACCCACTCATTCTTTATAAAGTGTATACAGGCATGTAGCCAGCCTGGTGAAAGGGGTGTTGTTGTTTTTTTTTTTTTTAAAAAGTCGACCTTTTTTTGTAAATTTCCACCGAAAAAAGCCATTAAACCTGCTTCGTCGGTTAGCATGGGTATAAAGCAAGTGTGCCACAAGCCTCCTTTTGAGTGAAGGTCTCGGCCGTTAGATCGCCCTCTGGGGGCTGGCTGCAGTACAAGTCATAAAGCCCACCTCCTCCGTGGCAAATTACACTTGCAATAAAATGTTCCGAAAGATGGTTCTGGTCAGTTAAGGCACTGGTTATCAGCTGATATGGGTGCAGATCTTCATTTTTGTGAAGAGTATGTTTTGAGCAGTAATTTAATGCTGGGTGTGTCATCGTGATTGACAGCTCTGATTGACAGTTTCTCAAAGCAGACGTCAGAGCTTCGGCAGGAGACTGAAGTGTTATTATTCGATTTCTGTGTTATTTTACCATGATAAAATGAGTTGCTCAGCAGTAAACTATAGTTTCTGACATACAGGATCTGGTGGAACACTGTTTATTCGGTGAGGTCAGGGCTTTTTCAGTTTGCTGACACACGCCTAACCACCCAGATAGCAAAATACACTCGGGCCAGTTCCGGCTAGACTCTCGCCTGCCGGAGACTTAAGCTGGAGTTATACTTTCGCCTGGCGCCGCATCGCGCACCTCCGCTGACTGCGCGCGCACATCGCTAAACGGACGAGGCTTTTATACTTGCCGCGTTCGCCGTTGTGATATTCTTTAAAACGACAGGGGGCGGTCAAAAGTAACTGACCGTAAAGTCAGACAGATAAACAGAGAAGTAGAAAGTTTCCGGAACTACGTCATATCATTAATATCATTCAAGATTTCTAAACGAATTATTTTATTGTTTTTATAAATTATTTTAATGATTATAAGGATTTTTATAACCATTCAAGGTTTGTTTTAATCAAACTTTGATGCATCACTTGCTTTTGTTCATATCTCGGACAGTTTTACCTATCAAAGTTTATTAAAATATCAATGAGGAGAGAAAATGGGTTGCTCTACAAATATATTTCTATTATGGCAAGAATAAAAGCCAAAAAAAGCACACTTACTTAAAAATACAGATGTTTTTTTTTATTTAGCCCGCTCCCCAATTCACACATTATGTCTGGCTAGTTTCTGTCCTCTTATTATGCTAAAAAGGCATTAATAGTCCAAACATTCCTGACCACTATCACCAATAAAGCCTAGAAAAACAGGGCATCAGTATATTGTAAACTGATAGGTTCAAATATTCTTTCCCAGTTATCAAAGAAATAATTTGATCCTTAAAGGGTCACGAAACACCAAAACACATTTTTTGAGCTGTTGACAGTCATATATTTGTCCCACGCTGCTATAAACACTATTAGGACACATATGTTGCACTAAAAAGTGAAAATTGGTTGTTTTTGCGTTATTTTGAGCAAATTCGTTCTTCCGGTTTGAAACGAATTTTTGAAGCTGCGTCACGGCCATGAGATACTTAGGTGTAAATCCAGCAGTACAGTGGCTGTCTGTCTTTTCTAGGGCGTTCTGACGTATCTGAGTGCGCAGTATTAATTCATGAGAAGACGTGCTTCAAACCAATCAGCGCGCTCTATTGTGTATGACGCGAAACTTCATTAATATGCATGATAGCTCCGGAGACTGTTTACCAGTTTACACTGTTCAGACGGCAGAGAGACGCCACGTTGTGTTGCCAAAACAAGTGAAAGTACAAGAATTTCAGGACAAGAGTCGTAGGTGTTATTAGTGTGTTGCAACGAAGGTTTTGTTTTCATTTTCCCTTTATGGGAGAGCAGCTGGACTCACGTGTGGATTACAGTGCACGCGACACGCGACAGAAACGCGTTTGTAAGGAACATTTTTACACGAGAGCTTTTTCTCATCTGGAAATGGTGAAATCCGGATTTGCCGCTCGTCTACTTTTAATAAAAAGACACAGCTCCAGTTTGATTGTCTGTCTACAGATTTGGTAAGTGTTTGCAGTGCAGTGCCCTTTGTTTAAATGCTGCTCTCCGAGTGTAAACATGTAAACACAAACTATTTCCGTCGTGCAGGATTTTCGCCGCATTTTGTGACAGGATAGTCTATACACACACGGCTTTCTGACGCTACCTACCGAGTACATAAGTTACAGAGAAATGCGGAGGATTTTTTTCTCTTATTCGCCGTAACAAATCAGCCTCTGTGTGTTTGTTTTTCCTGTCAAACTTAGCGCGTCCCTTCTATGCAAAATCTTATCCTCTTTCCCTCCCCCGACACTCCCACACTCCCAGAGCTGGACACGCCCAACTTTCCTGACTTTTTTCAAAACAGAGTTGTGAAAACACCCTGCTGAGACAGGGGGTTTCGTGACCCTTTAATTATAGTTTTGTAATTATTAAATTGTTTTAAATTTAAAATTGTAATACATCAGTGTAAAACCTATAAATGGTAGAAAAACATATTTCTGTAATTGTGTAGCTGGGTTTCCACTTTTACCATTGCCTCTTTTGGCTTTAACAGACTCATCCCTCAGTTTTCCAAAAAATTTGAACAAAAACTTTCCTCCTTTCCCACTGCTGTTGCAATTTCTAGCCAAAAATTATTGTTCATCAGGTTATCTCTATCATCACGGATCATAAAGATGTGTGTATAGTCGTACTGTTTCAGACAAAATCTCTTCATATTCAACTCAAACCAAACGCGGCGCCGCACGCGCTGTTTTACATATTAAAGTTTATTAAAATATTATGGACAACAGAATATGGGCTGCTCTACAAATATATTTTTATTATGGCAAGAATAAAAGCAAAAAATAAATAAATAAAAAATAAGCACACTTAAAAATACAGATTTTTTTTTACATTTAGCCCGCTACATATTCACACATTACTGTCTGGCTAGTTTCTGTCCTCTTCTTATGCTAAAAAGGCATAATAGTCAACATTCCTGATCACCAATAAAGCCTAGAAAGACAGGCATCAGTATATTCTAAACCGTTCAAATATTCTTTTCCAGTTATCAAATAAATTATTTGTTCTTATAGTTTTGTAATTATTAAATAGTTTTAAATTTAAAATTGTAACATATACATCAGTGTAAAACCTATGACTGGTGGAAAAACATATTTCGGTAATTGTGTAACTGTTACTGAACTTTTGCCATGGCCTCTTTTGGCTTTAATAAATTTATCCTTCAGGTTTTTAACAAAACTTTCCTCCTTTCCCACGTCTGTTGCAATTTCTAGCGAAGAATTATTGATCATCGGGTTAACTCTATGATCACGGATCATAAAGATGTCTGTACAGGTGTACCTGTTTCAGACAAAATGTCTTCAAAGTGGTTCATTTCAACTCAAACCAGATGCGGCGCCGCGCGCACTGTTCGCTTGGGTCTCAAAAAATGCCGTGCGCACCGCCAGCCGAAATCATGCCGCGCGCACTCAAAGCGAACATCCGCAAACTCCGCGATGACGTCAGATTCTCCGCGCGCACTCAAGCGAACTAGCGGACGCGTCGAGTATAAACAAGGCTTTACCCCTCTATCCGACTACGTCTGCTGTACCTACTTGGGCCGGATGCCTATGGACTCATTGCCGATTCGGGTCAGATGCGGCGGCCGTTAGCGCCGTTATTTGTAAACTTAAAAAAAATACTTAAAAGGTATTTCAATAATTTTCCAGTTATTTCCTTTATTTTGTATTTAATTATGAGGATTAAATATTACATTTTAGTCACATTAGTCATTAATCTTTGCTGGAGTTTTGATGTATAAAAAATATAAACAAAAATTTTGTCAAATTGCTTACCATAATAATTTATTACTATAGTGTTTACAGTATGATTAGTCAAAAATGCATGGCATCTGTCTAGATTATAGATTTTTCTTTTATGCCAAAATAATCATTAGAAAATTAATCTTTCATAAAGGCAAGTTTTTTTGGGCTATTTCCCACCTTCAAAATATAAAAAAAACTCAATCTGGAAAAGTGCAAAGTTGATTTTCTCAAAATGTACATTTTCTTTTTAACCCTTATATTCCAGATTTTCAAATACTCATATCTCGGCCAAATATTTTCCAATCTTAACAAAAAATGCATCAATGGAAAAAAAAAAAATATATATATATATATATATATATATAATTTTTTTAGATTGATCCTTATGGCTGGTTTTGTGATCCAGGGTCAGATAAATTTATTAAACTCTATATTTTATTTTACAGTTTTATAAACAGTGTTAAAAGAGAAGTGCTAAAAAATAGTTTTTTATGTGATTTAAAATATTTCTTTGATTTTATTATAATTGTCTTTTATGCATGTATTCCTGTTTGCATCTTTTAAAACTTTACTTTTAAATATATAAAGCAATTTGAGATGCTTCTTTTAAAGGTGTTATACAAAAAAAAGTTTAAATAATATATATACATCTATGTGAATATAGGTCAAATATTTTGGTGCATTCAAACAAACATATTAAAACTTCAGCTTTATAAATAGAAAAACAATACATTTAATTACATGTGAAAAAATTACAACCTGAAAAGTTTTTAATTGTTTATAAAAAATATTTTTCCCTAATATAAATTTGTTTTTTAAATTTTTGGACCATTATTGTCATACACACATACACATATACACAGTTGAAGTCAGAATTATTAGCTCCCCTTTGAATTTCTTTTCTTTTTTAAATATTTCACAAATGATGTTTAACAGATCAAGGAAATTTTCGCAGTATGTCTGATAATATTTTTTCTTCTGGAGAAAGTCTTATTTGTTTTATTTCAGCTAAAATAAAAAGCAGTTTTTAATTTTTTAAAAACCATTTTAAGGTCTTTTTTCGATAGTCTACAGAACAAACCATCGTTATACAATAATTTGCCTAATTACACTAACCTGCCTAGTTAACCTAATTAACCTAGTTAAGCCTTTAAATGTCACTTTAAGCTGTATAGAAGTGTCTTCACGAGCAGTGTGATATGGCTGTATATCGGCACTGGTGTGTGTTGGCACGAGTGCCTTAGTATATATACAGCTGATATACAGCCACATCACACTGCTACTTGTGTGATATTGTGTTTATACAACTGTTTGACGACATAATCATGTATATAAAAAAGAAAATCAAACACAGAGTCTAAGAATCCTTTTGTATGAGGAACTACTTTCTTCCGCCATTCATTCACATCTGCAGCTGACGTCAAAACAGCAGAAACCATTGCTAATTCACCAACGTCACTTCAGAGCGAGTATTTGAATGATTCTCTAACGTAATATCCAAAGTGATGACAAAACAGGTGATTTTGCTGACACTTTAAGATTATAAGGCTGAACGGCATGAAATGCCATCAGTCTACAGAGATTGCCGGCTATTTCTCTGTTGCAATCGGGAGATTTACAAAAATTAATCCCAAAAAAGCCAAAGCAAAGCAAACACTACCAGATTACTATGGTATAAATACAGCACTACAAAATACAAAAGAGAGAGAGATTGACTCAGAATGTCACTTACCTGTTTTATAATGATTTGATCAGCTGTACTATGAAATTTAGTTTGAGTTTTCTCCCTAAGCACTTAATATGCGGTCTCTTTTGCCATCTTGTGGCAGAACGTCAACCATCAATTTCTTTGCTCTGCGGATGGCCGCCAACGTGCTGAATCTCCGAAATTATATTAATTTTAAAAATGGCACTATCCTTATAAATAAACGGTATAGTTGCAATCTAAACAATTACATTCTCGCCTAAAAAGTACATTATGTTGTCCAACAGCTTCAATATTTGTCAAACTGTAGTGAGCTTATTCCTCTGCTTGTTGTAACTCATGTGGGCAGAGTAATACACAAGGATGAAGAGCCTGTACGAGTGCTGATATTACAGAATATCTCATCAGCCAATCAGATTTGAGAACCAGACAGAACTGTTATATATAGACAACTTCCATTACACCCAAACTCAACCAGTCTCCTCAAATCTCTCAGCAGTGATGAAATGAGTTCATCAGGACTGACCTGTCATGTGGTACGGGGATGATGGAGGACATGTTTGGATGCGGCGTCTCAGGTGATGGCAGGCGACAGGCTGGCTCTCCAGGGCCTCTCACTGGGCTCCGAGCCTCTACTTGGGTTTGGTCTTGTAGTCTGAAGCCGTTGAGGACCAGGCGATGAGCAGGGCAGCCATGTTTAAGGAGTCCACCTGAACTCAGCTCCTCCTCCTCTCTGCCACATGCAAACTGAAGCCATAAAAACAAGAGATGTCATTCTGGTTCGCTGGTTAGCATGTGTACAAAGAGATGTTGGTTTTAATATTAGTTTCACTTTATTAATAAGATTATGTTTTTCTGATGAGTGAGCATCTCACTCAAAGTCTTTTGTGTTTCAATAATTATCCTATTTTATCCGAACTAGCTGACTTGTAAAATGAGCCTATTTCCAAAAAAAATGGAGCGTTTATTTAAGATTTCAAGAAATAGTTTGACAAATACAGTTTTTTTTCTGTGTTGACCTCTTGAAACACTGACGAGAAAAGGTCTTATTCCTTATTTTAAAAGCCAAATGTGAATCATCATTCGCTTTCGCTATTTGGTAACAGGTGTTTTAGGGGATATTCTCTTTCATGGGTGTTTTATTGAACAAACATTTGGATCGTTGAATCATCATCAATGCTTTGGGTTTTCTTTTCTTGGAAAAGGAGAACTGGAATTTTAAATAAATGTTTGCTAAACTTTATTAAACAAAAAGAAATGATGAGATTAATTGTCCTAATTTACCTTTTTTTAAATGACTAAAATGTGTTTCAGCCATTGAAATGAAGTCAGAAAATTAATTAAGACAGGGAAAAAAACAGATTTGTTTTTTAAACTTTGATATAAACTACAGATTTAAGAGGACACAAATAAACAATATTGATTATTTAATTATACAATACAATATTGTAAAATTTAAATTATTATAATATTATTAAACATTTAAACTAGGGCTGCACAATATATCGTTTCAACGTTGATATCGCAATGTGCACACCTGCAATAGTCACATTGCTTGATATGCAATTTTGAGTCTGAATTATAGTTGACTAGGATACATGTGGTTTGTAGAGTCACTGCTAAGTTTAACCATATTACAGTAAAAGTTTATCATTTGCATGTGTTTTTAGGGCCTATGACTGAACATTTCAAAAGAGATTAGAACATTTAGGCACAAAAAAAATATGTTTGGAGGTGTAACAAAGAGGAATTTAATTTAATAATTTTTAATTATTTAATTTATACAATTTATGCAAAAAAAAAAAAAAAAAAAAACGTTTTTCTTATAAAGAATTTTTTGTCATGTTCTAGTCCAAATATCTACATTCGAAAGTGAAAACAATATTATTTTACTTACCAAATTGGCCAATAATTTTGCTAGTTTTTTTTTAGTTTTGGCTTATTTCTTCTGATGTTGAAAACAAAATAGTTTTAATTGTTCTTAGAATCTTTAGATATTTTGACTAGAAAACGAGACAAAGCAAAGTAGGGATAGCATTTTTTGAATTGTGGTTATTCAATTTTTGCACCTGAATACTGTTAGACTTCCATAAAACTGTCAAATGCAATTAAAAAACATCTTATGAAACTGTATCCATATCACAATATTTATCGCAGAAAAACAAAATATCGCAATATCAGATTTTTCCAATATCGTGCAGCCCTAATTCAAACAATCGCCTCTGATCTAAATGCATAAGCTAGAGAAAATACAGTAAGTATGAAATCCGCCTTCAATAACTGTTGCTTTAATTAATAAACAGAGCCATTGCATCTTTGAAATAACAAAATGAAGTGTGATTTTTAAATTAAATTTAATAAGAAGTATGAACACTGCCTTTGAATACTCTTTTTAATCTAAATTCTAACAGTTAAATGTTCATTCGTGACCGTGGACCGCAAAACCGGTCTTATGAAGTTGCACAAGTATATTTGTGGGAATAGCCAAAAATACACTGCAACATTCAAAATTATAGATTTTTATTTGAGTCCAAAAACCATTCAAATATTACATAAGTCATCTTCCATCAATAAATTTAGTAAATTTCCCAAAGTAAATATAAAAAAGTGCATTATTATTAGTAATGTGCACTGCTAAAAACATTTATTTCATCTTATTTTAAAACTTACTTAATTTGGTCAATTTAAAAGGCAAATTTCTCAATATTGAGATTTTTTGTATCCTCAGATTCCAGTTTCAATCCTTATAAAACATACATTAATGAAGAGCTTATTTATTGGGCTTTCAGATGATGCACAAACCACAATTAAACAAAAACATTGAGCCTTTAATTAATTCCTATAATCTAGAACCCCTAGAGCAATTAAAAAGAAAATGGGAGGTGGAACTGGAGATAGAATCCTTAGAAGACATGTGGCAATCCATTCACTCATCTTCAATTTGTTTAAAACATAGAGTAATATAATTTAAAGTAGTACATAGTGTAGTAGGACTACATTGGTCCAAAGTGAAATTAGCCAAATTTAAACTTAATATATAGGGCCTAAATGTGACAGATGTAACATTGATCTCATATGTTTTGGGCTTGTTCAAACTGAAAGAATTTCTGGCAGCTAATATTTAAATTTCTCTCTGGCGCAATAAATACCTATATTGAACCTGAGGCCACAATTTCAATAGTTGGTATCACACCACAGCCATTTTGCTTTAATAAAAGTAAGATAAATGTGTTTGCCTTTGCTACGCTTTTAGCTATAAGGTTAATATTGCTCAAACCTTTAAGCAATAGCTTATGGAACGCCTACACCACCTGAGCTTAGAAAAAAATACGATATACTGTAAGAGGTTGTACTGATATGTTTTTTTCTCACCTGACAACCTGTTTTAGATCACATAAAGAAGATGGACCCCTCAGTTATTTTAGAAGTTATTTATTTATTTTTGCTTATTTATCTTATTTATTATTTATCTTTCCTTTTATTTATAAGAGTAAAATATGTTTTACTTAATATTAAGAATTATTTGTCATTTATCTTAATATCACTCATATATTTTTATAGAGCCTAAATGTATACATGTGCGACGGGTTTTGTTTGTTTGTTGTGGAAAAAAAAGGAAAAGTGTAAAGCTATTTATACTGCATGTTTCATATCTAACATGTTCAAGATTTTTATTTGCTTGTTGATTTAACAGTGACAATACACTTGACATTGTTGTACAAAGATAACCGATGTTGCATACATAGGGCATATAGCATAAAGCTAATTTGCAGCCCTCGTCCCTGGTTAGGCTTTACATTAAAAAAAATTCAGTAAGAGTAAGAAAAGCTTTTTTTGCAGTGTGTATACATAAGTGAAGTTTATTTATAAACTAATTTCGAGAGAATCACGTGCTTATGATTGCTTGCAGCTGGACCCGCATTATCCAATTCACAATGCACCAATCAGAAAATTCTTAAGCTACTATAAATACCCTTGGTAATGTATCACAACTATCTTCGTTTTGAAGAATCCCCCCTTCCACACCCTAGATGGGTGGCACGGTGGCCCAGTGCTTAGCACTGTTGCCTCACAGCAAGAATCTCTCTGGTTTGCTACATTTATATCCAAAGAACCTTAAATTAAATCTTCAGCAGTGCAAATCCATAGATTATGCTATATTACAAGCTAAAAGAATGATAGTTCTTAGTTGGAAAAGGCCTGACCCACCAGTTATTGGAACTTGGATTAATGCCATGGCACAGTGTATGGCCATGGAAAAAGTAACATATTTTATTAATAACAAAATGGATGTATATGAAGAAATATGGAAGCCGTTTAATTACTACATTAACAACAATAATATTGGTCATTTATTACAAGAGATGTAATTAAGTAGAGTGAATTTCCTGTTTTTATTTTATTTTTATTTTCAATTTTTTTTATGAGTGTTCTGTTTGGCTGGATAATGTAACTTTATGTGTAAAGTACAGTAATGTATACTTGGTTTTTGGGTACCTAGCAATATTTGTTTTGTATTTAAACTGTCTCTTGTAAGAGAATTCTGTGTATTTATATAGGGGAGAAGAGAGTGATGTTCTTTTGTTGGGGCGGGAAATAATTGTGACGAAATGGAATTGTGTTTTTCTGTTATCTATCTTGCATAATCAAAAACAATAAACACATTGTTCAAAAGAATGTCTCTGGTTCCAGTCTTTATCAAACCAGCCGACGTTTCTGTGCGGAGTTTGCACGTTCTCCCCATGCACATGTGGGTTTCCCCTGGGTCCCCCGGTTTCCTCCCACCATCCAAAAACATGCAACTTTATTGCATGTTAATAACAAGATTATTGACTTGCAAGTTTATTGACTAATCTGAGGCCCCGTTTACACTAATGCGTTTTCGTTTTGAAACGGCGTTTTAGATCAAAAACGATCCGCGTCCACACTAGCGTTTCTAAACATATCTCCGTCCACACCACTCCACCAAAAACGTATATCACGTGACCATTCGCGCACTCTGGGCAAGCGCATTCAAGTATAAACAGGAAGCATGTGTCTTGCTCGGCATTTGGTTATTGTTAGTCAACAAACGCTGGTTGAACGATGAACGCGATTAGCAGGTGCTCGAACAATAGCTTGCCTCTTGCGAATATATGCAGCTGCTGTAGTAAAAAAGGCAAAGTTTAACTGCACAATGGCAAACAACGCTCCCATTTCTGTGTCAATGTTATTGTTTCCAGTGAAGGCTGGTCTGCCGTCTTCCGGTAGCGTTATAGTCATGTGATAGGGGCTTGACAAATAAGGGAAGGATACGCAATGACCCAAAAGCCCCAATAAGTTAGCGAATCTCAGCAGCCACGCCTCCGTTTTCAGATGTCTCCGTTTTCCCCCATCCACACAGAGACGGAGCAGCAGCGTTTTAGAATGAAAACGACCCCTCCAGCGTTTTCAAAACGCTCCGTTTTCGGGGCTCGAAAAGTCCGGCGTAGTGTGGATGGATGGCATAACCGTAGCAAAACTTATGCGTTTTAAAACGAAAACGCATTAGTGTAAACGGGGCCTAAATCAACACCATAGACATGCTCCAACCAAGTACCTATCTCCTTAAAGAGCAACTAATATCTGCTCTCCAGCCACTATGACAGGGGAGTTCTCGAGATCTACCTGAGCTCAAACTCCCCTCTCGCCTTGCAACGGGAGGGAGCCCTGGGCTCGAGGATCTTATGCCCCGGGCTCGAGAGCTCAGGGCTCTCTCCTGGGACAGCATGCCGAACTAGCTTTATAATCAATCATCAGCTAAGTGTGAACTCTTGAAACATAAAATGTAAGTCAGTCTGCATAAAGAGAAATGTAAACCTGACCAACCTGAAAGAATAATACTTAATGTTCACATTGCTGTAAAGATTTCAACCATTCTTTCAGCTTTACAGAAAAAACTGGGAGTTCTGATTGTAACTTTAAATCAACAGGCATGGCATTCCATAGGTGTGAACCTTTCTCTGAAAAGGATGACTGACCCACAGAGGCATCTGCGGATTCTACAGTTCCCACTTACTGTCCCTCTAGTCTTCGCCCCATCACTGCTGAATTTATGTACCAACTCACAGACAACTTTAGGGGCAAGACCATATATACTGAAGTCTAAAAACTGAAAACTGAAGTCATTGCGTTTGGGAACAGAGAGGTTCTCAAGGTGAATGCGTACCTTGGCTCTAAAAGTCAAACAACAAAAAATAAGGTCAAGAATCTTAGTGTGACTCTGGAGTCAGATCTGAGTTTCAATAGTCATGTCAAAGCAGTTACTAAATCAGCATACTATCATCTCAAAAACATTGCAAGAATCAGATGCTTTGTTTCCAGTGAAGACTCAGAGAAACTTGTTCATGCTTTTATCAGCAGCAGGGTGGATTACTGTAACGGCCTCCTCACGGGCCTTCCCAAAGACAGACAGTTGCAGCTCATCCAGAACGCTGCGGCCAGGATTCTGACCAGAACCAGGAAATCAGAGCACATCACACCTGTCCTCAGGTCTTTACACTGGCTCCCAGTTACATTCAGAATAGATTTTAAAGTATTATTACTTGTCTATAAATCACTAAATGGCCTAGGACCTCAATACATTACAGATATGCTCACTGAATACAAACCTAGAAGAACACTCAGATCTCTAGGATCATATAAACTAGAAATTCCAAGAGTTCAGTCAAAGCAGGGTGAATCGGCTTTCAGCTACTACGCCCCTCACTGCTGGAATCAACTCCCAGAAATGATCAGATGTGCTCCAACATTAGGCACATTCAAATCCAGACTGAAAACCCATCTGTTTAGCTGTGCCTTTACTGAATGAGCACTGTGCTATGTCCGACAGATCGCACTATT
This sequence comes from Danio kyathit, assembly GCA_903798195.1. Classification (NCBI taxonomy): domain Eukaryota; kingdom Metazoa; phylum Chordata; class Actinopteri; order Cypriniformes; family Danionidae; genus Danio; species Danio kyathit. The sequence continues at coordinate 8,322,272 of LR812541.1, read as the reverse complement.
AGGTTTTTCTCTTCTTTTTCATTCTTTTACAACCTGTTTAACATATTTTTATCTGTTTTTTATTATCTGTTTTTATTTTTTCTTACACTTGTCTTTTTTATTCCTGTTTATGTAAAGCACTTTAAATTGCCACTGTGTATGAAATGTGCTATATAAATAAACTTGCCTTGCATTGCCTTACACTTAAACATGTTTTTTAAACATGAAAACTTTAAAAAACATCGAAACTTAAGTTATATTTTTTAAGAATTTGACAATAATGCCATTTTATTGGTTTCTGATCCATTACTTTTAAAGTTTGTTTGTAAAGTGACATTACAGGCTTAACAACTGACTGATAAAAATACTTTTGAACAAAAAAATTGACCCTTAAGATTTTGTGGACCAGGGTCACATTTATCAAATAACCATGCAACATTTCCTCATGCTGAAAATACTGTAAAATCTCTATTACAATTTGACTTTTTACTTCTTGAATTAATTACGCACCCAGTGTGGTTGATAATATCACCCTTTCTAGACTGACTTATAAATATTGTGTTATCCCTTTAACTGCCTGCTCTACTAACTGGTTGACCATATTTTGACTGTTTAAAATATTGGTTTACTCTACACAGCATTGTTGGTTTACAAAAAAAAAAAATCAAACAAACATAATCCTGTTGCTCTACTGCATTTGATTTTGGTTTTATTGTTTTAAAAAAACAAGAAAGCATGTTAAATGAGAAACTGAAATATTTTATGGCATACTTCAAAAAATAAAGATGATTTAGTATACACATTTTTTTATTTTAATTTCTTTTTTTTTTTAAATAAATTGGTCTTACACTTCAGATTTCATAGTATATGTATTAATTCCGGTACTTTTACAACATATCAATCATCTGGTAGAAATTATGGGATGTGTTGAAAAAAATGCATTGAGTGTGTTAACTAGCGACATTAGAAGTTAAGAAATGCAATCCAACATTTTTGATTATAGCCCAGGTGTGTCTGATTGGGGTTGGAACTAAACTTTGCAGGACATCGGTCCTCCAAATCGAGTTTGGCCACCCCTGATCTAAAAACATATTAGAAATCCTAAATATGTCAACACACTTCCTGACAAAGTATTTAAATGAAATGCAAGCACGTCCCACACCAATGCAACCATGCATATAGTTGCTTTTCAGGCAGATCTGCACCGCCTGCACACAAACACACACCAATCATATCGGTCAAGTGCATGCTCGCTCACCAGTGCCGCGTCATCATGAAGGGTGTGTGTTATCCCTTTAACTGCCTGCTCTACCAAATGGTTGACCATATTTTGACTGTTTAAAATATTGGTTTACTCTACACAGCATTGTTGGTTTACAAAAAAAAAAAAAAAAATCAAACAAACATAATCCTGTTGCTCTACTGCATTTGATTTTGGTTTATTGTTTAAAAAAAAACAAGAAAGCATGTTAAATGAGAATCTGAAATATTTTATGGCATACTTCAAAAAATAAAGATGATTTAGTATACAACATTTTTTTATTTTAATTTCTTTTTTTTTTTTAAATAAATTGGTCTTACACTTCAGATTTCATAGTATATGTATTAATTCCGGTACTTTTACAACATATCAATCATCTGGTAGAGGTTGATATTTTAGAAATTATGGGATGTGTTGAAAAAAATGCATTGAGTGTGTAACTTGCGACATTAGAAGTTAAGAAATGCAATCCAACATTTTTGATTATAGCCCAGGTGTGTCTGATTGGGGTTGGAACTAAACTTTGCAGGACACCGGTCCTCCAAATCGAGTTTGGCCACCTCTGATCTAAAAACATATTAGAAATCCTAAATATGTCAACACACTTCCTGACAAAGTATTTAAATGAAATGCAAGCACGTCCCACACCAATGCAACCATGCATTTAGTTGCTTTTCAGGCAGATCTGCACCGCCTGCACACAAACACACACCAATCATATCGGTCAAGTGCATGCTCGCTCATCAGTGCCGCGTCATCATGAAGGGGGCGTGTCGCGCACTCTCCTACCTACACTCACCAAACCGAGCCACATTCAACTGAACGGCTCGCTCACACTTTGGGAGCAGCTGTTTGTTAGTTCACCCATAAACCGAGCATAACGTAACTGTGAACATCGTAATGCAACTTTCACTTAAGTTTAGTATGGGATGACACTCTTTTCGTTTAGAAAAATATCCTAGAAAGTCCTCATGCGCTGCTGAGAGGAAAAACAAGCGGTGCTCCTGTACAAACAAACCCTTCCACACACAAATATACATACTGCACAGTTGCACACACACCGGCTTCAGCTCTCGTTAGAAACACTATGGGGGAGGGGTGGGTTGCTTAAACGTACCAGCCCCGTTTTTTTTTCGTTTAAACTTTGAACATGCAAGTTAAGTCGCCATCTTAAACTACTTGCAAAAGGGTTACCGCCTCACTACACTAACACATACAGCAAAACTTCGTAACCTGCAATACTTGCAAGCTAATTTCTCCATGCAAACTTGTGTTTTTTGCCCGAAAAGCTGAGCTGCCAAGTGCATCACATTCACTTCCGATCTGATTTGGTGTATACATGCAGAGAACTGTCAAAATAAAAAATGAAAACTTCAAATGAGCATGCCTCACTTACTTTTTTATGAATGTAGTGCCTCGTTGAGGTATGATAATGTCCATTTTGAGAGATTTCCTTGCTAAGATTCCTTGAAGCGCCTTCGTGCAGCTCCGCGTTTGTTTTGAACGCTTTTCCAGTGACAGGCTCTCGCTGGCCGGTGCAGCCCCCCTCGGGCGTGCTGTCGCCGGCTCGCTGCGGCTCGAGAAGGCGCTTGGAAGTCATTTTTGACCTGGATGAAATACAACTAAAGCAAAATCACCAGCTGTCGGTAGATTTTAGTGCAGAGCGGGATAAGATGCATTTAACAGTGTTGTGTGAACTACGACTCCCAGCTGAGAGCGTATTTCACTACGGACCCTAAAAGCAGCCGGTAAAGGGGATAAAAATGATTGTTTTGCTTTTCTCTCTCGCCCGACGCCACGCCCACTCTATCCTGCGCGTGCAGCCAGGCGAGATCCGCTCGGCCCGCCCCTTATTGATTCCGATTGGCTCTCGCGGTACATAAACATTCTATTTAGGCACGCGGCCATCACTGTGCTGCAGCTGATTGGCTGTTCGGGAAACGTCGGGTTGTCTTTTTTCGAGAGTTTAGGAGGTGTGTCTCGATGGTTTGCCGGCCGGTACAGACAGAGAGGAAGAGGGAGACGAAAAAAAAAACACCGGTAAAAATTGACGCACTTTCTAAAAAGAACCTATTTCTAGGTTTATGTGTTGGTGTGGCGAACAAAATCATTATGTAAGTCACTCTGGTCGGATGTATAACAATATGAACATGACTGGAATTTGTTAAAACAGTGTTCATGTGAGCTTCCCTGATAAAAAAAAAACTCAAACCAGCCTAAACTGGTTTGCTGGTTTTAGTTGGCCTATCAGCCTGTCTTTACAAGGGATTCAGGCATTTTTCAAGCCTGTCAGACTGAAATTTCTGAAAAACCAGAAGAGCAGCTTGTGCTGGAAAATATATTGTGGTTTTCAAAACCAACACAGTGTAAATTAAATATTTTTTCTTTGCATTTAAATTGGTAGTTCACTAAAAATATGTAGGGGAGAGCAGGGCACAAAGTAACACTTTTTGGTTGTGGCCAAATAATGAACAAAGTAATGGGGTTAGACCAGGGGTGCTCTAACTTTTTCTTATAAAGAGCCAAAAACCAAACTTCATTGAGGCTAGTGGGCCGAAGGTAAATACAGTTGCAATGAGTAATTTCCTAGTTTATTTAATAATGTTTAGAAATTACTAAAAAAACATTGCTTTATATTAACTAATACAGGATTTATTTTACATTTAATAATGAACTTACTACAATAAAACAATCTCATTTATAACAGAATTACACTAGTTTTTGCTCTGATTTGCTTGCTGATGTCTTCTGCATTGTCCTCTATTCGTCGAGTGACAGTATTTACATTTTAAAAAAATCAGATTCATTTACAACATTTAATTGAAACATTTGATTTCACTTTTTTTTGTAACTCAGCAATAAAACAAAAAAAGGTTATGTCAAATTAGAAATGACAATCTCTGTGTTAAAGGCGTTCATCCCAACCCTCTCCATCATACTTATTCTCCTCTCAGATGGGATGGTGGGCCAAATCAAAGGTTACAATGGGCCAACTTTGGCCCACGGGCTCTACTTTGGGCATCTCTGGGTAAGACAAACCTTTTTTTTTTTACCAACAACACACAAGCCTCTTCTACAAATGTGCACTGAAAGAATGATCACCAGACCTATGGTTTCTGTGCAGCCAGGAGTAAAAATGTTACTATTTACCCCACCTGCGGGGCAAGTTGTAACAAACAGAGGGTTAGTTGCAACACATGCTTAAAAAGGCAGGTTTCACACACTTAATTTAAATTCAATTTACTTTAAATAGTATATTTCCTCAGTACTTATTTTTTTATAGCACAGCATGCTTATTTATTTATCTATTGGATAAACACATTTGAATTTATTTGCATTATTATACAATGGATTTATTTGCGTTATTAGCAATACAATTAATTTTATCTATTAAAAAATATTTTCTATTAAAAAAACATTTTTAATATAAAAAGTTCTCAACATTACACTCAAAATTCAACAATTATTTTGTTTGTTTAATTGTGTCCAACAGTGTGTGGCTTATTTGTAACCCTGTTACAACTAACCCTGCTGCTCGTGTTTTCCTCAAAACTGCCTAGCAGTCATCTTTCAAAATGGTTTCATCTTTTAGCCTAGAAAACGGTAATCACAACAATATGACAAAATTTAAAAAATAAAAAAAATATCGACTATAATAAAAAATACCTTTACCAGCAAATACTTGCTGGAAAAATGGTTTCTCCTGTGTTTCTCATCCAAATTTTGCCAAACTTTTTTTAATAATTGGCAGATAGATGTCTTCTGACACTGTGGTGAAAATCTCGGAAGTATGCCATAGTAAATCCTGAGCAAATACCTTAAAACTCTGTGTTACATTTTACCCCGCATTACTTTGTGCCCCGCGCTCCCCTAATTCTGTCATTGTTTAGCTTCTCATTCTCCCTCTTTGAGTTCTTTCTTTTGCTGAACACAAAAGAAGAAATTATGAAGAATGTTAAAAACTGGTAGGAATTGACAAACTGACATTTTTTGTGATATGCTACCGGTTTCCAACATTCTTAAAATATCCTCCTTTGTGTTTAACAGAAACTCATTAAAGGTTTAAACTACTTAAGAGTGAGTAAATTTGAATTAGTTGGTGAACTATCTTTTTAATATACACAAGCCGTGTGCACAATGACACTTCAAAGACACCTCAAATATTAAAGTTAACTCAGGATTTAGGGTTGTAAATTGTAAAACAGCAATTTAAGAACGCCCAGGATTAATTGTTAACCTGGCTAAATGTGAACCCTGAAGCAAGATAACCCAGCATATTGTTTACTTATGGGTTTAGATGAGAATGAACCAGGGTTATCAACAGTAAAAGCCTTATTTTGTGGGAATTTTTGGACTTGTGCAGCAACATATGTACTATTTTTTAAGCATTTACTTACGTCCCTGGTTTATTGTTGTTCTAAATGCCACCCGTAGCTCCAGGTAAAGCAGTGTTTCACACTTGTAATTGAGAAGCAGGTTTAAATGTGCAGTAGGTGATTGTCTTCAGAAACATTTTTTGTTGTGCTGGTTGAAAGTCTCTTCACATTCCAATAGTAATGATTAAAGTAAATGATCTAAATGTATTTATTAGTATTTTATATTCTGGATAAGGCATAAAACAAAAAAATGTTCATCCAATTAAATATTTCGGATCGACAAATAACTCAATTACGATGGGTATCTCCAGGCCCGGATTAAGAATTCAGAGGCCCCTGGGCACAATGTCTTGTAGGGCCCCCTACAAGGCCGCACCTCTATAGTTGAATTAAAAAATAAGATTAATATAATATTTTGCCCACATTTTTTAAATAAATTACATAGTACATATATTTATAGTCAACAAAGATTTACCTGATTTTAAAAGCATTTAAAGCATACTTTGATAAAAAAAATACTAATATAAGTAGTGAAAATTAATGGATTTTAATATACTTGTTCAAGTTCACTGAAGCAGTAATAAAAAATTATATTTAAGGGTATTTTTAATGTATAACTTCTACAAACTTATAATGCATATGATTTGGATATAACACCTCTCCAATTCAGTTCTATGAATCTAAGTTTTCCATAACACACACACTGATTAATGATTCCTACTGTCTCCCTCGTGATGAAGAAGAGTAGGCAAAAAGCACGTGATTATAAAGCTGAAAGTATCCGAAATCACACACACTGTACCAGTTCTCTCCTGTCTCTCTCCTCTTCAGTGGCTTTTTCTGTCTCTCTCTCTGTCTCTCTCTCCATGAGGTCGGAGAATATGGGTGAAGCAGGGCGACTAACATTGTAAATACAGATTAATTTTATTAAGATGTCACTAACATTTAACACCAGATGGAAAATAACTGTTTATAGATTATTTATTATTATTATTATCCTTATTAAATACCTTGTGACTCATTCTATATATTTCATATACTTTATTTAAATTTTTAAACTAAAACATTTCTTTTCTATTAAAAATAAATGTATTTCCAATCTGCTATGTAATGGGGGAAAAAAGAAAAGACGCTGAAAGAAAAAAGAAAGACGCTGGATTCGAACCGGGTTCATGATCGATCGCCTCAAAACATGTTTCCATGCGCTTTACGAGCTGCGCCATTCCCACATGCTGTCTTCTGCTCTCTTTAGGTATGTTATCTCGGTCGATCAAATGGTGCTGGGGGGAAGCACTCGACCAGCTTATTACAACGAGGTGCGCTATTTGCACTTTGCCTAAATAGACACTCCAAAATTAGCTTTTTTTTTTTCTCCCCTCGCCTGTGCCCATTTTGCCCATTGGTTAATCCGGCCCTGGGTATCTCAAACTGTCTGTCAACAAATTTAAACTAGATTTTCTGCGCAGCCTCAGATACGTCACTCGCACACACATGTGAAGCACGGATCTACCGCTGACAGAGAGACGTCATCAGGCAAACTCTGCATCAACCTGAACTTCTTTCTGAAAGACCAACGTGGCCTTGTATCCATGATAGGCATGGGCCGGTATAAGATTCTGACGGTATGATAACCTTGGATAAAAATACCACAGTTTCACGGTATTACTGTATTGTGATTACTGCTCTAAAATATATTCTTTTTAAATGTCTGGGTAAAAAACTAAAACTTTTTTCTCCTTTGAAATTGAAATTCGATATTTTGGAGCAGTAAACATGTCAGGCTAAATAATTCAAATGAATCATTGACTTCTGCTGTCTTCATTAGTTTCTAAAACACAGATTTCTTTACATCTTAAAATGACATCTTTGGATATTTTTTCTGCTGGAGGTACTGTTGTCTTAAAAAAAAAAAAGGAAATAAAAAATATTACACATACCTTAGAAACTGTATTACAGAAAATTTTGACGGTTTTAAAACCTTGACTTTTCCGAACCGCGGTATCCCTTAAAAACGGTTATCGTCCCATGCCTAATCCATGAAAAGAAAGATTGTTTCTGAAAGGGCTTCTGCCAAAAAAGCTGAATTTTTTTCTGTTTTTCTAAACCCTGAATCAATATCGGAATTACTTTTGCACGCTGGAGGAAAATGACGTTATGCAGTTCAAAACAACGATCTGGGGTGCGTTTCCCAAAACCATCGTTAGCCAACTAAGGTCGCAAGTTCCGTCGTTACAAACATAGTTCTTTGATTTGCTGTTTCCCAAATCCATCGCTCCAACGAACATTCGCAAACTGCGTCGCAAACTTGAGCCCTTGAAACGACTCCTCTGGAGCTGTAGTTAGAAACATAGTTCCTGGCTGTGTTCTATTCCCACTTATCCCCCCTATGCCCTATTCATTTAGAACATTCTAACATTCAAAGTTGGAATTAATAATAATAAAAAAGCATTAAGGTCATCTCTCTTAGGTGTAATTTGCTTTCAAAGTATTTTTACAGTTCAGTTTTAGCGATCTTCATGTTTACAATTGTGCTCCCTTTGCAGAGCACTTTGAAAACATTGATATCATTTTGAACACAGCCTCATGGCGAAAGCTATAGGTATATTTAAAAGCGGAAATTATGTTACGTCTCCAAAGCTTGTGAAAATAAAAAACAGCATCTGTTGATTCTTTTATTTTATAGTGGGTTATTTATTAAGTATCTCTGTATATGACATGGGCCTGTTGGTTAGAACTTTCTGCTGTGGTTTGCATGTCAAATTGTAATTTTTTAAAAATAAATAAACAATATCCTAAATAATAATAATCATCATCATCATCATCATTAATATTATTATTAAAGTAAATATATTTATAATAAATCGCCTCATTATTTATTTATTTATATGATTTATATATGATATTAGAATAGTGTTAGCTTTTGTAAGTGATTTTATGTTTTAGAATAGAATATGTAATGTTCAACTTCTCAATAATATTAGTAAAGTAAACATTGGCCCTATATGTGCCATTTACATTTATTTTATTTAATATGGAAAGCGAGAGGATGTTTTTACCAAAACTAATATTGGATTTTATTTGAAATGCGTGTTTGTGTAAAACAATATAATTTGCACAAAGAAATGATGGGGTTCTTCTCTAAAGAAGTTACTCCACCCCGTTTAGAGCATCATTATGGGCGTTTTACGTTATAACTAACGTGGTTCAAGCGATGGATCTGCGACAGAGAAACTAGGGGTTTTGGGAAACACTCGTCACTACATCGTTCTTTCCCCAAACGATGCATCGCACTATGATAGTTCAGCCGCGAGTTACGTCGTTGTTTGGAAAACGCACCCCCGAAGGGTGACACAGCGGCTGAAGTATTTCTTTTAGACAGGTATGTTTCAAAACTATTTTAGCCACGCAAAGCTTATGTAGATTGTGTTCTTGTTTTTGAATGGGTTTATATGCACGGTTGTACACAAATATAAGTGTTGCTCAGCCACTGAAAACGTCCGACAAAAGATTGACTATTTTCAAGTTCATGGAGTACCTTTTACAGCCTCGATAATATAGTCGGTTGAATAGACCTGAGCATTTGTTTAGTTGTTCAAGTGAAAAAGGAGCTGAAAACAAGCGATGCACGAGGATCAGTGAGCAGAATTGAAAATGAAAAGTCACTCGTTGTCTTGGTAATGTAAACATAAGTGTAATGTAAAAAGATGACAGGGTATTTCTGTTTTTAGCACTGCTTTTTTTCTGATCTAATTTTTATTTAGTTTAATAAAAAACATAAGTAAATGTGCTCTTCCACCTAACCATCTTTACTAAAATGAAGTTTGATTTAAATTCACACATTCGTTTTTTTTTTGAACAGTGAGAGCCTGTGACAGTTTTGGGGAAATGTAATTCCTGCACCCACTGGCCTGTCAACAACTACGCTTGATAAAGTGCGTGTCTCCATAGAGTTTTCTAATGACATGATCTAGTGTTATATCTAACCAGTGCGCGTCCGTGCGTTCATGACTTAAGGAGGCGTGGCTTTGGACGGCAGGGGAGTGTCATAAAATGTCTAAGCTATTAATCTAATGCTAGCATTCTGGCAGATCACCCTTAATGAAATCCTGCTTAAAGGGTACCTATTATACCCCTTTTCACAAGATGTAAAATAAGTCTCTGATGTCCATAGAGTGTGTATGTGAATGTTTCAGCTCAAAATAGCACACAAATAATGTTTTATTAGTTTTTTAAACTGAATACAAATTGTTTTGATGACTGTCACTTTAAATTTGAATGAGATTGTGCTCTTTTCAAAAGAGGGTGGAGCTATGAGCACCTGTGTGTCAGCATAGTGGCAGACTAAAATCTCTAATAGCAGATGGTTGCTTCTCACTCAGGGCTGTCTATGCTAATGTAAGAGAAATCATCACTAATGCCCAGGACTTCTCTCATCTAATGACTGCTCTGTAGCCAGCCTATTGAAAGGGGTGGTTCTTTTTTTGTCTCGTTTTTTATTAAATTATTAGTTGCTGCATTTTAGTGACATTTTAAACACTATTTTTTGCTGCATCAACTTTTGTCTTTTGTCTTTCGAACCACCTGAACCCCCCTTGGCTACAGGCCTGAATGACATGTACAAATGGAGAATGTCAAACAAAGTATTTCTACAGACTGTTTTTATGAAGTGTGATTATAAAAAAAAGAATGAGCTATTTTTTTACCATTAGAGGCCGGCTATATTCATACACGGTTGTTTAAACCCCTTATATAAGTGATTTTTGCATAGTAGGTCCCCTTGATGGTGTCATCATTTTTATTCACCTTCATTTGTCACAAACCTATCAAAGTTTCCTGATATTCTGAAAAATGTTGGAAACCGGCAACCACTGACTTCTATAATATTTGTTTTTCCTACTATGGACATCAATGGTTACGAGTTTCTTCAGACATTCTTCAAAATATCTTATTTTGTGTTTTGCAGAAAATGGACAACTCATAAAAGCTTTTAACACTTTAACCTGCAGCGGCCCGTATTCGGGCCGTCGGGGCGTGGCTGGGCTGGGTTAAATCCTGAAGGACCAGAAATTTAAATATGTAAAAATGCACGGTAATGCTTTCGTTTCATCGCCTGTAGGTCTGATCAGCGGGATCGATTCCAAGAAACTACAGCATGCAGATGAGTGTAAGGGGCAAGTAGTCAAATGCATCCCAGTTTTTCATCCAAAACAAAGGAGAAGTTAGGAAAAAATGCAAATTACCGTCGAGCCATTCAGGCTCCGATAATGCATGACGTCTCCCCCGTTTCTATCCTCCAGTCACAGCCTCAACTTCTGGTTGGATCAGCGGGGTGTCACTCTTTGCACCTCGTGTTTACGCTGAATAATGCAAGCCAATGCCTAGCCAGCAAAGTTTTGATGGATGGATGAAGTAGCCAATCAACTGACCTTTACAGAGAGACACAGTTTACGTAGTTTTCGCGTATAGTGACGAAAGCCTTGCTCAGTCTCCGTGCGCATCCAGCTTTGCGCACATAGCAAATACTATGGCGAAGTATCATAGCAGCGGGCTGCCGATCTGCACATGGATCGGCCTCCAAAGCTCACATCTGAGCCTCTCTATCAAGTAAAGTCGACATCAGAACAGTTTTGTGGTCTTCACACTGTCTTGGAGGATGAAAGGCAATGAATGGACGCAGAAACATGGATCAACAGCCTGGAATACTTGAGGATGCAAATAATGCTTTCACTGCCTGTTAGATATACGATATAAAGTGGGTCTCAGACCGGACAAGAAGCACTGCATTAAATTTCATTTCACGCACCACGTCTTTAAAATATGACAGTTTATTTGACCCCAGTATTTTCAATAGAGTTTCTGCGCTCGCCTGTTGCTACTGACGGCGCTAGTGGTTACAATGGTCTTTCATCTCGTTTTACGCTTGAACAACTAAATGAATGCTTAAGTCTATTTAATTGATTGTATTTGAATTACATTACAACATTGATGCTGTAAAAGGAACCTTATGAAATTGAAAATAGCCACAATAAGCTTTCACCAGAAGTTTATTATTGGCTGAAAAACACTAGCTGTGCATAGCCCATTCATTTAAGTGTAGCGTTAGCATTGGGTTTGCAGTGATAAATCTGCATTGTGGTGCCAAATTGTAAAGTGTGAAATGATGTGGTGTTAAACTGTTATTAGATTCTTAGCAACGTCAGCCAATCACATGCCTCAGCTGCTTTGTAGAATGGAAACACAACACATTAATCATTTTCAAGGAAAAAATGTGGAACATGTCAAATACTGGCAGAAAATGTGGCAATTGGAGTGGAGAAGAGACAGTTTCTTTCTTACATTTAGTCTAAAATATCCATTCAGGATAAACTTGATGAAATATGAGGATGTGAAATACCAGAGCATTTTAGTAAAGAGGTCAAGTGATGCATTTATCCAATCAGTGACACTGGAAGTATACCAAATAAAAAGTTAACCCTGGGTTTAGCAACACAAAAGGGCTTTTAACATATCAAATAGTACATCCTGGATCAATTTACACCCCGGGTAAACAATATACTGGTAAAAGTATATATATCTCATGTCACATTTTACACAGCTCATAATTTTTCTGGGCTTAATAAATAATTCTGGGTAGGTATGCACACAGTGATATTTCACGCAGTACAATCCAAAACCCTGGGTTAACATAGTTTTTCTTTTTCCATATTTATCATGTTACTTTATTAGTTTGGATGAAAGCAATCTTGAATATGTTTACATATTGGCACTAGCATTGCATATTCTCATATACTGTCAACTGCAATGAGTCAGAACCTTATGCAGTGGTGTAAAGTAACAAATTACAATAAGTCAAATGACTGTAATTGAGTAGTTGTCCTCAAGAATTGTAATTTACTAAGTAGTTTTAAAAATGTGTGCTTTTACTTTCCCTTGAGTACAATTGTAGTGCTGTATCAGTACTTTTACTCCACTATTTTTTTTCAACCTGCAGTCACTATATTATTTTTAATTGTCTATGAGGATTGACTAAAGTAAACAAATCAGTCCTGTTATTCCTGCCCAATCAATGGGGCCCTATTTTAACGATCTAGGCGCAAAGTCCAAAGCGCACGGCGCAAAAGCATTAAGGGCGTGTCAGAATCCACTTTTGCTATTTTAAGGACGGAAAATTCCGATTTGCGCCTCGGTGCATGGTCTAACAGAGTTGAGCTTATTCTCTTAATGAGTTATAGGTGGGTTTTGAGAATAAACCAATCAGAGTCTCATCTCCTATTCCCTTTAAGAGTCAGTTGCGTTGCGCCATAGCGCATTTGCTATTTACATGGCGGAGTTTGTAAGTGGAATAACCGAGTGCTACACTAGCGAGAAAACAGTTAAACAGAGCATCTACAATGAGAGAATGATAAGGCATCTACAATGAAAGAATGATAAGGTAAAGAACCTCATTCTTTACTTTCACTTTCACTCTCGTGGATAAGGAAACATGTTGTACGCACAGACATCCATTAGCCTACATAATTAATTTAGTTTTTTATGCACAAAGATTTGTTTTAAAACTATTTCTAAATTCAGTTTTAATTTCCAGCAAACGAATAAATGAACAATAATAACGAAGTGTGGTCAAAAAACTGAGTTATATCCAAACACACATGCTATGCCCCATATGGTCGAAAAGCTGACAGGTGAGCAAATCTAAGCTTGTTTTTAATAAAACAAATATAAATATGCATATATTGAATAATACTGCTAATAATAATAACATTATACAAAAGCAATTTGTCATGAATAAACTGAAAAAAACCCCCGAGATGCAGAAGGCATGAAGGCAGTGGTTTTTATATTTATGTAGACTAGAAAACAATAATTTTTGTAATATTTTAATCCTTTAATTCTTTTTTATTTGTAAAGATATTTGCATATTGCTCTACATTCTGTGTGTATTAAGCAATGTTTAAGCGAGGTGCACATCTAACGCGCTCTGTGCTGACTTTAGACCTCCTCTTATCTGGTCTATTAAACAGTCTATTCCAGTTTCTCAAAATTAGCAACGTGCCAGCAATGCGCCTCAACACACCTCCTTTTTTAGACCAGAACGCCTATGGGAGCACATATGAGCGCAAATGCATTTGCTATTTAAACAGCGTGGTGCAAACCGTCAAAATGACTCTTGCGTCGAGCTGAAACTAGCAAACAACAATTGCGTCGCGCCTTGCGCCGCATTGCGCCGGGTGTATGATAGGGCCCATAGAAACTAAATTGCATCGTACAGAATAACCTCAAGACATGGACACTTCATAAATGCTCAAACCCTTTGGAGGCATTAAATATATCCAAGAAGTTGCCCAATGACCCAGAGACTGTTTAAACTGTTTGTCATTGATGAGAAGATGGCGGATGTCTGATGTATGATGACCAAAATGGCCCATCACTAAATGCACTACAGAATGTTACGTTTTCACACACTTTGCATGTAAATGCATCAGACTTTCACAGTGTAAATTCTCACTAGTCTTGAGGGTAAGAATTGGTACTTTTACTTAAATAAGATTTTTCAGTACTCTTTCCATCCCAGACCTTATGTAAAAAGTGGTGCTAACCCTGCAACGGGGGTGGGGGTTTCGGATGGTTCGAAAGACCCACCCCTCACTGACAAAGGTCAAGAATTTGTCCCATACATGAGCTCATTTGTCCTATTTTGACTGCTATGCCATAATAAATTGTGAAAATAACCTATCGAAGGCTTTAAGACCACGCAGAATCCTGTGTTGGCTGTCACTTCAGCATGAGTGAGGAAAGTGGCTGGCCAGTTTGTTATTTCCCTAATAAATGACAATAGGCTACTGTTTAGTTTAAAACTTTACCAGATTCCTATCTTTCTTCTAATGATATATGATGTAATAAATTTAGTATTTAAAAAATAAGTATTGTTCTCATATTTCTTCATTCTAAATCTTTAGGAAATGTTTTTGGTACATCAAATAGTGTGTTATGATGACCATCCTACAAGCTAATCCAGCATAAAACAGTGCTTAAAATGTCACTAAAACGCAACCTATTTAAACCTCACAGTTTAATAGAAAATGAGGTGTATAACTGCAAAAAGGTCCTAGAAAAAAGAACCACTCCTTTCACTAGGCTGGCTACGGGTCTGTCATAAGACCCTAATGTGTGAAACAGCAGTTTATGAAAACCCAGGATTAATTGTTAACCCATATAGCAAGATAACCCAGGGATCCATCTAACCCAGAGTTTAGAAAGACCACTTTTTTAAAGATCTAGGGCCATATTATACACCTGGTGCAATAAGGCGCAAGACGTGCATGTTGCGATTTGTTGCTATTTTCAGTCCAGCGCAATCCTAATTTTCACATTTTGCGCCACGTTGTTTAAATAGCAAATCTATTTGCGTCAATTTGTGGACTAATGGGTGTGCCGGTCTAGACAAGAGGTGTGTAAAGGCGCATTGTTGGTGCATTGCTATTTTGAGAAACTAAAATAGAAGTTTAGATTTGTCCATCTGTCGAATTTTGGAGACGTATATCACCATATGGGGCATAAGAATAGGACCTGTGTTTGAATATAACTCAGTTTTTTGACCACACGTCATTATTATTTATCAATTATTCATTTGCTGTAAATTAGAACTGAATTTAGAAATAGTTTTAAAACAAATCTTTGCGCTTAACAAACAAAATTAAATATATAGGCTAATGCAGGGTTGACCAACCCTGCTCCTGGAGATCTACCATCCTGCAGATTTCAGTTGCAACCCATATCAAACACACCTGCCTGTAATTATCTGGTGCTGTTCAGGTCCTAATTAATTGGTTCAGGTGTGTTTGATCAGGGTTGGAGCTGAACTCAGCAGGAAGGTCAATCTCCAGGAGCAGGGTTGAGCACCCATGGGCTAATGGATGTCTTCAGTGGAGTGCGTACAACACTGTGTCCTTACTCCACGAAAGTAAAGGAGTAAAAGTAAAGTAAAGAGAAAGTAAAGAGGCAGAATGGAGGCTCGTTCATTATCCTCGCGCTACAGATGGTCTGTTTAACTGTTTTCTCGCTAGTGAAGCATTCAGTTTTTCCACTTACAATGTCCACCATGTAAATAGCAAATGCGCCAAGGCGTGACGCAACTGACTCTTAAAGGGAAGGGGAGATGAGACTCTGATCGGTTTAAAGCACATTATGCTCAAAACACACCCAAAACTCATTAATAGAATAAGCACAACTGTTAGACTATGAGCCAGGGCGCAAACCTTATTTTTCCATCCTTAAAATAGCAAGAGTGGATTCGGACACGCCCTTAATGCTTTTGCGCAATGCGCTTTAGACTTTGCGTCTAGATCGTTAAAATAGAGCCCCCTAGTGTTTTTAACACACTGTTTTTCAATCCTTACTATAATAATATTACAGTAGAACAGTAAACACACAACACAGTCATAAGGTGCAACTTTATTAAAAAAGTAAAAACAAATATTTATACGAATGACTTTTTTTGTTGTATAGAAAAAACATTACAATCTTTTTGCACAGAGTATTACTAAACAGATTTTAAGTTTGTTTTTTTTTGTTTGTTTTTTATACACCATACTCTGTGTTACACTTTTTGGGTGGACCACACATAAAGTCGATTAAGCCAAGGACATATGCTGGGGAAGCCGTGTTACTATATGCACACACTTCACAACATACAACCTACACAGCAGAAGTAGAAACCTTTCTTTTAAACATCAACACCAGAGCGTTTCTTTTTTAATAATGACAATAAACTTATGTTGCATTGCAGTATGCTCTATATACATGCGATTTGGTCTGTCTCGTTATGGTAGAACGTCTGTTTCAGTTAAAGCGTCACCGAATTGATAAACGTCTGTTGAATGCAAGCAGATGGAGTCCATTAGAGATTTTATTTACACATAAATATCATATAGTTCAGGCATGACATTTCTCAGCCTCTTTCAAAAGAACGAGCATTGTCAGGAAAAACCAATAATCTTGTGCAATCTGTACAAGTCACACCCTGAAAGTCTTGTTTTCCACTAAAACAATGCGCACGACTGGACCATCGGTTTTCTCTCTCAGAAGCAACAACATCAAAAACGCCGATCCGCCCCACAATACAAAGCGAGCCCTGTGCTAGAAGGACAGAAAGGAACCGCCAAGCCAAAGCTAAAGTGGAGCACACTTCCTCCCTCAGTATGGCAAACGTCAAGGACACAAGTCTGCTCTGCGACCAGATCCCTGCCGTTTTGAACGAATTGAGGTCAAGTTTGTTTTATATTCAACATTGATATCTTGTGACACACTCCCTATATTGTTTACCATGCTACTTTGAATATTCGATCTGAAATCGGATGTAAGAATGACTTCAAAACAACATTAGCACCATTTAATTGACTGTGATCAATGTTGTACTTTGATAGTCATTAGCTTATTTAGAATACTAAAATTATATTATATAATTATATATATAAGTCAGAATGTGCGAATATAAAACTAACTGTACCCCAATTTTGGACGAGTCCTGGACCAGATATGTGCTTTGTGCTCCCTGAGAAGATCCGTAACCTCTCAGTGGCTTCCCATTTGGTGACCTGTATTGTTCTTTTAGGTTTTTTTTGGCACTATGTCTTACAGCGTGAGGCACGGGTATGAATTATACATTATATCTGAGAGGATAAAGACGAAAAAAAAGCGCAGCAGCATGCATCGCAAGCAAGGAAATCGTCGCAGCCTACTTGAACACAACACGTGAATGGCAGTGATAGTAGCTTTTGGAACACGTCGCTACAAGTGGAGTCAATTTTATAAGAAAATAGAGTGCCGTAAAAATCTTTAATCTTTACTATGTATATTTGTATATGTATATATTAAAACCCAACGTTTCTCACTGGAGGTTGTGTATGTGACATGGACAGTATCTTGGTTTGTTTATCCTTAATAAAGTCTTATCTATCCATCCCTGAGCTGATCATGTTGGCCCAAATTTCAAATCCCCAAATCGCTTTCCTGTAGAATGTAGTAAAATCAAGTGCGCTTTTCGAAGTTGTATTATTTCAAGCCCATTGCTTCATCGGGCTATTCTTTTCTCCCATAATGCATGTGGGAAAGGCATTGTTTACAATAGGATCAAGTCACGCGGATGGGCCCAGAATATGAGACGTCCTTCCAAAAGACATTTGCTAGCAACCCTAAGCCTTGCGCTGTGTTTTCCTTGGACACTGTCTTCATGGAGGGTTCAGCCAGCCGGAGGCCCAGTGAGCCGGGGAGCAGTGCTGGCACACATTGACCTGAGATCTGTGGATCAAGAGTGGTCGCTGGCCAAACTGGAAGCCTTTATTGCCCTCTTTACTCACACCACAACGTTCCAGCACACCGATGCCTCATAATGCTCGGATGTTAACAATGCCCATTGAAATCCACATGTTAACTAGCTAGGATGAGGCATCCCGAGAAGTGTTTTGTTGTTGTTTTTTTTTCTCCCTACTTTCTGTTTTGTTATTATTGCAAAGTTTGTCAAATCCTGTGAGAAACGAGTGGTATTTCTCTAAAAACTACCAGAAACGTACAACGATTGGGTGAAAGTGGCATGCTTGACAGAATAAGAGAAAAAATAAAGGAAATTTAAGAACTAATGCACTTACACAGCCATAAAGTGACCTTTAAGCTGGCCCACATGGAATCTGCACACACACACAAAACATTTCCTTTGAAAATTTATATATATATATATATATATATATATATATATATATATATATATATATATATATATATATATATATATATATATATATATATATATATATATACATACATACATACATACATACATACATACATACATACATACATACATACATACATACATTTTCACTGGCCACTTTATTAGGTAAACCTTACTAGTACCGGGTTGGACCCCGCTTTCACCTTCAGAACTGCCTTAATCCTTCATGGCATTGATTCAACAAGGTACTGGAAATATTGATCAGGGATTTTGTCCATATTGACATGATAGCATCACGTAGTTGCTGCATATTTGTCAGCTGCACAGTCATGATGCGAATCTCCCATTCCACCAAATCCCAAAGATACTCTATTGGATTGAGATGTGGTGACTGTGGAGGCCATTTGAGTACAGTGAACTCATTGTCATGTTCAAGAAACCAGTCTGAGACGATTCGTGCTTTTTTTTGACAAGGACTGTTATCCTGCTGGAAGTAGCCATCAGAAGAGTATAAAGGGTCAGCAACAATACTCAGGTAGGCTGTGGTGTTGACACGATGCTCAGTTGGTACCAAAGTGTGCCAAGAAAATATTCCCTCACACCATTACACCACCACCACCAGCCTGAACCGTTAATACATGGCAGGATGATCCATGCTTTCATGTTGTTGACACCAAATTTTGACCCTACAATCCCAATGTCGCAGCAGAAATCGAGACTCATCAGACCAGGCACCGTTTTTTCAATCTTCTTTTGTCCAGTTTTGGTGAGCCTGTGCAAATTGTAGCCTCAGTTTCCTGTTCTTAGCTGACAGGAGTGGCACCCGGTGTGGTCTTCTGCTGCTGTAGCCCATCTGCCTCAAGGTTGGATGTGTAGTTTGCTCAGAGATGCTCTTCTGCATACCTCGGTTGTATCAAGTGATTATTTGAGTTACTGTTGCCTTTCTATCAGCTCGAACCAGTCTGGCCATTCTCCTCTGGCCTCTGGCATCAACAAGGCATTTGCACCCACAGAACTGCCGCTCACTGGATATTTTCTCTTTTTCGGATCATTCTCTGTAAACCCTAAAGATGTTGTGCGTGAAAATCCCAGTATATCAGCAGTTTCTGAAATACTCAGACCAGCCCGTTTGGCACCAACAACCACGTTCAAAGTCACTTAAATCACCTTTATTCCCCATTCTGATGCTCGGTTTGAACTGCAGCAGATCGTCTTGTCCATGTCTACATGACTAGATGCATTGAGTTGCTGCCATGTGATTGGCTGATTAGAAATTTCCGTTAATGAGCAGTTGGACAGGTGTACCTAATAAAGTGACCATGAGTGTATATATTATTGCATTTGTTGTTATATTTAAATACATGCTACCACTGAAGTCATTACTTTTTATTCATAAACGTTGTATTAAATGAATCAAAAGTAAGTCATGACAATGTTACTAAAAAATGTTTCAACTTTATTTTTTAAATTTCTTTTAATTGTATGATGTTTTAGGTAAGGTTAAAATTACTTGTTAAGTTAATTTAAGTCAACGTAAAATTTAAGGCAGCAAGTTCATTTTTGTACAGTGGAAATATTTTTATAATTTAGCAAAAATATCTCTGTTTTCAAATAAATTTTTACTTTTTATTTCCTTGAAATGGCTATTCATATTCTTTTAAAATATAAAGCAACAATTTTTTTTAATGAGAAATGTTTTTTTGAAAATAAAATCAGCATATTAGAATAATATTTGCTGACTCATGTGACACTAAAGTCTGGAGTAATGATCAGCTTTTCAGTCACAGGAATAAATTACATCTGAAAATCTATTTAAATAGAAAACTAGATCTATAAATTGTAATATTATTTCACACAATACCACTAATTTGCTGGAAATCCAGAGTTAGTGAGCATAAAAACTATCTAAACTTAAAAAAGCAAACGTTTCTAAAAAAAGACATTCTAAAATTGTACAGAATTTGATCATAAAGCAATAATAATTTTGAATGCATTTGGTTAGCCAGCTTGTCCTAAATTCCATTTATTCACTTTAAATCCATTAAACACAGCCCTGCAGATTCTTTCTTAAGATAAGTAATTGCAAACAATAAATAAAAAAATCAGCAGATTCCATCTGGGCCTCGCTGTAACTGTAACGCGAGTACCGAAAAAACGACCACACATACTGTATGTACACCACCTAAACTGTCACACTTCATACAAAATGCTTAAGGTGTATAAAAGGAGAAGTTAACTTGTTTTGTGTGTGTGTGTGTGTGTGTTTTAAGCTAAACTAACACTGTGGTGCTGGCTGACAGTCTCCAGCTGAGAGAACCAGTCAGGTGTGTTTAAGGTTAAGCTGACGTCTCATGTGATCTCTCTGTCAATGTGCAGGTAAAACTCACAGGGCAGTGTGATTGAACAACAATGTGTGTGTGTGTGTGTGTGTGTGTGTGTGTGTGTAAATCCTGATCCAAGCTCTGCTACAGTGAGTCGTACAGTTAAAGTGATTTGAACCCTGCTGTAATCTATCATTACACTGCAAAAATGCTTATTTTACTACTTGCTCTCAAAATAATGTCCTTTTGTTCAAACTGCTTATTGAATATGAGCTCAAACAACACAATACTTGAGTTTTTTGGGACAACTTAATTGTTTTATGTTCAATCGACTTAAATTTGTAAAAACTTATAAATCAACTTAATTCCTTCATGTTGTCCCAACACAAATCATTTGTGTGGATCGATACGTCTTTACTTCAATTATTTCAGTATTTTGTTTGGCTTGCTTTTACAAAAAAATTAACTAAACTTTCTTAAATTGAGGTACATTTATTTGAGAAGGAAACTCTTCAAGTTACCAATGTCCATTTCAAGTCAGCTTGAAATGGACATTGGTATGGTTTTTGTCTTGGCTACTCAAACAAGACAACATGTCGGGCAGGGTTTAGATTAGATTGTCAGGAATTGATTGGATGGTTGGATAGTGGCAGTTTGCTATTGGTGGATCTCATATAATTGACTGGTTGTTCATGTCAGTAAATAAATTGATATCACAAGTCAATCCTAACGTTTTGATTTAGTGCATAATTCGAATTAGTTTGTACGATTTTAGTCATACATTTTAGTACTATTTGCTCATCCCCCAATGTGGGGTAGGGTTAAAGGTTGATTTTGAGGGAACACCTTTTAAAAAACGATCATTTTCATATAAATGAAATTGTAAGAACTTGCAGAAATTAGCCACTTTTCTGACAACTTTCTTGAGATCGGGTTGGGGTGCGTTTCCCAAAACCATCGTTAGCCATCTAAAGGTTGTAAGTTTCGTCATTACAAACATAGTTCCCTGAGTTGGTGTTTCCCAAATCCATCGTTCCAACGAACTTTCGCAAACTTGTACGTTTGCAACTACTCCTCTAGAGCTGTAGTTAGAAACATAGTTACTGGCTCTGTTCTATTGCAAATAATCCCCCCTATGCCCTATTCCTTTAAACTGTTCCAACATTTAAACTTGGAATGATTAAAAAAACATTCATCTCTCTTACATGTGATTTGCTTTCAAAGTATTTTTTACAGTTCAGTTTTAGCGATCTTCATATTGACAATTCCACTCCCTTCGTAGTGCGCTTTGAAAACTTTTATGCCATTTTGAACGCAGCCCAGGCTCATGATGAAAGCCATAGGTAACCTGTTATTTAAAAGCAGAATTTACCTTACATCTCCAAAGCTTGTAAAAACAAATATATATAGCTTACCTTAATGGTTTTAATTTCTAGTAGGCTATTTATTAAGAAATGTATCTGTACTGTATATGACATGGACCTGTTGGTTACAATATTTCTGCAGTGGTTTGAAAAATAATAAAAATTATTATTATTATTATTATTATTATTATTATTATTATTATTAATATTATAATAATTATTAATAATTATTAATAATTAATAAGTAATTATTTATTATTATTATTATTATTATTATTATTATTATTATTATTATTATTATTATTAAGTAGAATTGTTTTTCATTTCCTAACAAATAGCCTACTGTAAATTACAACTTTATATATGAGAAAAGAATATGTGTTTGCTTTTTGTAAGTGGTTTTATGTTTCAGAATAGAATATAAATACTCTCAATAATATTTGTAAAGGAAACACAGGCCCTATATGTGCCATTTACATATATTTCAATTAATATGGAAATGAGTGCATGTTTTTACCAAAACTGATATTGGATTTTTTTTAAATGTGTGCGTGTAAACATTATAATTTGTACAAAAATTATGGGGAAGTTGTTACTCCACCCCAATTAGAGCGTCATTATGGACGTTTTACATTATAACTAACATAATTCAAACAATAGATCTGCGAAAAATCAACTTCAGGTTTTGGGAAACACTCGTCACTACATCGTTCTTTTCCCAAACAATGCATCGTACTATGATAGTTCAGTCACAAGTTACGTCGTTATTTGGGAAACACACCCCTGAATGTTGCCATGAAATGTAAGTTGTGCGAGTGATTTCTTCCAAATTATGACAATAATTAAAGTGAAACAGCTTCTTACAGAAGAATAAAATGTAGGGAGAGAATAAATTTTTTCTTCAAGAGCTGATTGGATTGTTGGATAGTTGCTATTGGTCAATATAGAATAATGGGAAGATATTTTAATTAAAGATTACACTGGGCTTTCATAAACCAATGTTGAGTCAAATACAGACAAATCCAATGTTGGGTTAATTTTTCAAATAAATTTAAATGACATTTTTTAACCCGATGATTGGATTTGTCCATATTTGACCCAACGTTGGGTTACAACAACACATCATTTTTATAATGTATGAATGTAAAAAAAAAATTGGATGTGCACAAATGAATAATTTCTATTTTAAAAAACACCATAAATAATAAAGTAAGAATTGTCTGTTTTGATTTCATGGTGACTTTTTTTTAGATCAAATAACATTTTTAGATACAGCACTCTATAAAAATTATGGGTTGTTGTAACCCAATGTTGGGTCAAATATGGACAAAACAAATGCTGAATTAAGTTTTTGAATCACATTTAAATTTTTCTTTTTAACCCAATGGTTGGGTTTGTTCATATTTTACCCAGTGTTGGGTTACAATAACCCAGCATTTTTATAGTCTATGAGAACCAATACACCTGGGCCAAATATGGACAAACATTCATTCATTCATTTTCTTTTCAGCTTAGTCCCTTTATAAATCTGGGGTTGCCACAGCGGAATGAACCGCCAACTTATCCAGCATATGTTTTATGCAGCGGATGCCCTTTCCAGCTACAACCCATCACTGGGAAACACCCATACACACTCATTCACACACATACACTATGGACAGGTTAGCCTACCCAATCCACCCAAAGCGCATGTCTTTGGATTGTGGGGGAAACTGGAGCACCCGGAGGAAACCCACGCCAACACGGGGAGAACATGCAAACTCCACACAGATATGCCAACTGACCCAACCGAGGCTCGAACCAGCAACCTTCTTGCTGTGAGGCGATCATGCTACCCACTGCGCCACCATGACGCCCTCTGTTGGGTTAATTTTTAAAATAAATTTAAATGACACTTTTTAACCTAGTGATTGGGTTTGTAAAAACTCTATAAAAATGATGGGTTGTTCTAACCCAGGGATGGGCAAACTCGGTCCTGGAGGGCCAGTGTCCTGCACAGTTTAGCTCTAACTTTGATCAAACACACCTGCTTGATAATTAGTGATCTTGGAGACATTGATTAGCATGTTCAGGTGGGTTTGATTAGAGTTGGAGCTAAACTAGGCAGGACACCGGCCCTCCAGGACCGGGTTTGCCCACCCCTGTTCTAACCCAACGTTGGGTCAAATATGGACAAAGCCAATGTTGAGTTAAGTTTTTAAATCACATCTAAGTTACGCTTTTTAATCCAATGGATGAGTTTGTCCATATTTTACCCAGTGTTGGGTTACAATAAGCCAGCATTTTTGTAGTCTATGAGAACCAACAAACTCGGGTCAAATGTGGACAAACACAACCATTGGGGTAAAATGTGTAATTTAAGTTTGATTGAAAAAACGAACCCAATGTTCTGTCTATCTATTAGAGCAGGGGTGTCCAAACTCGGTCCTGGAGGGCCAGTGTCCTGGATATTTTAGTTCCAACCCCAATTTAACACACCTGAACCAGCTTATCAAGCTCTTTCTAGGTATACTAGAAACTTCCAGGGAGGTGATTGAAGGAAGTTGGAGCTAAACTGTGCAGGACACCGGCCCTCCGGGACCGAGTTTGGACATTCCTGTATTAGAGGGAAGTTACCAGAAAAGTAACTTGTTTCTGACAATGGGAACTACAAAATAAAAGTAATTTTTACTTTAAAAGACTTCATTCTTAAGTAAATATATCTTGACTTAATCTTATCATGACTTAAAACTGGATATTTCACTTAAAACATGGCAAAAACTCTCAAAAATTATTTTTTGAAGTGTAGAGACTGCTGTAGCATGGTGAAAAATCAGATCCCTGGATTCAGTTGGTCTTTTAAAAACTGGCCATCTGCAGGCCTGGCCCAGCCAATTCAGGGTTGTTGTTGTTTTTTTTTGTGTGTGTGTGTGTGTATGTGTGTGTGTGTGTGTGTGTGTGTGAGAGTGTTGCAACTGATTGTGCTCTCCAATAAATATACATTGGTCATCAGGTTACGTAGGTTGGCGTGTGTTTGGCAGCTGTAGGCTGTGTATCTTTTCCTTTGTCGAAATAAAGAGGGCTTCAGTTCGTCCTCCGTAGGTGTTTCATTTGGCTTTTTATAGGCCAGTAACGTACATTTCCATGCCGTCGTTAAAGGTAAAGATAGTGGTGGTGCTCGCTGCATTTGCTCCCTGCTTCACGTCGCCGATAGTCTCGTAAAAGTTTTCGCAGGTCATAGCTCTGCCGGGACCCTGAGCAGCCTTCTTTTTGGGCTTCAGGGTGTTGCTGGCCAGCTTCTCTCTTTTCCGGTGAGAATCGATGGTGGCGTAGGCTGGGTCCGACTCTACTGCAAGCCCCCGGGGCCATGTTTTCTCACCCACAGGTTCGTAGCAGGGCTCCTCCTGAGTGGCGCTCCTCCCCCACGACTCTTCCCCTGTAGCACCAGCGGCAGGCCATCCCGTGGCGCCCTGATCCTCCCCTTGAGATGCGGTTGGGACTGTCGGCCTGCTCTCCTCCTGGCTTTGACCCTGCTGGTGTTTCCTCTTCAGGGTCTTACACACGGTAGAGTACATGTCAGAGATCTGAGGACAAAGAGAAAGAGAGAACCACAGAATGAGAAACACTGCCAAACATCAGCTTTGCCAAAGAGCATTTCGTAATAATAATTGTCCTGTGGAGCACATTCTTAAGTTACAGTTATAGTATTGAAGGAGTCATCAAAAACAGAGCGCAGTATAAACTTACCAAGATCATTTCCACACTTATTCACAAATTACTTGAGTGTTGCTATGCAGGTGCTGTGGTGTTTGGTTTTGTTGCTATGCTTTTGTTGCTTAAGTGGTTGCTTGGATATTCTTGGTTTTAATTAAGGTATTCTAAGTGGTTGTTCCTGGAGGTTGTTAGGGTGTTCCCGCCCATTTCTAGGATAATCTAGGTGTTTGCAAACCTGTTCAATGTTATTATTGGTAATTACTAGAATGTTGGTACACTTGGTTACTATTAAGGTGTTCTGGGTTATGTGTTACAGCTGGTTGCTAAGTTGTTGTTGGTAGTTGCTAGGGTGTTGGTACATTTGGTTGTTGTTAAGGTGTTCTGGGCTATTTCTAGGGTGTTGCTTGATGTTGCTATGCAGGTGCTGTGGTGTTTGGTTTTGTTGCTATGCTTTTGTTGCTTAAGTGGTTGCTTGGATATTATTGATTTTAGTTAAGGTGTTGTAAGTGGTTGTTCTTTGAGGTTGTTAGGATGTTCTCTGCCATTTCTAGGGTAATCTAGGTGTTTGCAAACCTGTTCAGTGTTGTTTTTGATAGTTACTAGGTTGCTGGTACACCTGGTTGCTATTACGGTGTTCTAGGTTATTTCTATAATGTTAGAGGTGGTTGCTACATTGTTGTTGGTAGTTACTATGCAGGTTAGGTTTGGTTGTTAGGGTGTTCCACGTGGTTTCCAAGTGGTAGAGTATTCTGTGTGGTTTTCTTGGGTGTTACAGGTGGTTGCTACATTGTTGTTGGTAGTTACTAGGCTGTTGATACACTTGCTTGTTGTTAAAGTGTTCTGGGATATTTCTAGGGTGTTGCTCTGTGTTGCTATGCAGGTGTTGTAGTGTTTGGTTTTGTTGCTATGTATTTGTTGCTTAAGTGGTTGCTTGGATATTCTTGGTTTTAATTAAGCTGTTCTAAGTGGTTGATCCTGGAGGTTGTTAGGGTGTTTCCGCCCATTTCTAGGATAATCTAGGTGTTTGCAAACCTGTTCAATGTTGTTATTGGTAATTACTAGGATGTTGGTACACTTGGTTACTATTAAGGTGTTCTGGGTTATGTGTTACAGCTGGTTGCTAAGTTGTTGTTGGTAGTTGCTAGGGTGTTGGTACATTTGGTTGTTGTTAAGGTGTTCTGGGCTATTTCTAGGGTGTAGCTTGATGTTGCTATGCAGGTGCTGTGGTGTTTGGTTTTGTTGCTATGCTTTTGTTGCTTAAGTGGTTGCTTGGATATTCTTGATTTTAGTTAAGGTGTTCTAAGTGGTTGTTCATTGAGGTTGTTAGGGTGTTCTCTGCCATTTCTAGGGTAATGTAGGTGTTTGCAAACCTGTTCAGTGTTGTTTTTGATAGTTACTAGGTTGCTGGTACGCATGGTTGCTATTACGGTGTTCTAGGTTATTTCTATAATGTTACAGGTGGTTGCTACATTGTTGTTGGTAGTTACTATGCAGGTTAGGTTTGGTTGTTAGGGTGTTCCACGTGGTTTCCAAGTGGTAGAGTATTCTGTGTGGTTTTCTTGGGTGTTACAGGTGGTTGCTACATTGTTGTTGGTAGTTACTAGGCTGTTGATACACTTGCTTGTTGTTAAAGTGTTCTGGGATATTTCTAGGGTGTTGCTCTGTGTTGCTATGCAGGTGTTGTAGTGTTTGGTTTTGTAGCTACTTATTTGTTGCTTAAGTGGTTGCTTGGATATTCTTGGTTTTAATTAAGGTGTTCTAAGTGGTTGATCCTGGAGGTTGTTAGGGTGTTCTGCCATTTATAGGGTAATCTAGGTGCTTGCAAACCTGTTCAGTATTGTTTTGGGTAGTTACTACAGTAGGTTGTTGGTACACTTGGTTGCTTTTACGATGTTCTAGGTTATTTCTATAATGTTACAGGTGGTTGCTACATTGTTGTTGGTAGTTACTAGGCAGGTTATGTTTGATTGTTAGGGTGTTCCACATAGTTTCAGAGTGATAAAGTATTCTGTGTGGTTTTCTAGGGTGTTACAGGTGGTTGCTACATTGTTGTTGGTAGTTATTAGGCTGTTGGTACACTTGCTTTTTGTTAAGGTGTTCTCGGCTATTTCCAGGGTGTTGCTTGATGGTGTTCTCCCATTTATAGGGTAATCTAGGTGTTTGCAAACCTGTTCAGTGTTGTTTTTGGTAGTTACTACAGTAGGTTGATGGTACACTTGGTTGCTGTTACGATGTTCTAGGTTATTTCTATAATGTTAGAGGTGGTTGCTACGTTGTTGTTGGTAGTTGCTAGGCAGGTTAAGTTTGGTTGTTAGGGTGTTCCACGTGGTTTCCAAGGGATAGAGTATTCTGTGTGGTATTCTAGGGTGTTATAGGTGGTTGCTACATTATTGTTGGTAGTTACTAGGCAGGTTAAGTTTGGTTGTTAGGGTGTTCCACATGGTTTTTATGTGATAGAGTATTCTGTGTGGTTTTCTAGGGTGTTGCTCTATGTTGCTACGCAGATGTTGTGGTGTTTGATTTTGTTGCTATGCTTTTGTCGCTTAAGTGGTTGCTTGGATATTCTTGGTTTTAGTTAAGGTGTTATAAGTGGTTGTTCATGGAGGTTGTTAGGGTGTTCTGCCAATTATAGGGTAATCTAGGTGTTTGAAAACCTCTTCAGTATTGTTTTGGGTAGTTACTACAGTAGGTTGCTGGTACACTTGGTTGCTATTAAGGTGTTCTGGGTTATTTCTGTGGTGTTACAGCTGACAGCTACGTTGCTTTTGTTAGTTACTAGGCTGTTGATAAACTTGGTGGTTGTTCAAGGTGTTCTGGGATATTTCTAGGGTGTTGCTCTATGTTGCTATGCAGGTGCTGTGGTGTTTGGTTTTGTTGCTATGCTTTTGTTGCTTAAGTGGTTGCTTGGATATTATTGATTTTAGTTAAGGTGTTCTAACTGGTTCTTTGAGATTGTTAGGGTATTCTCTGCCATTTCTAGGGTAATCTAGCTGCTTGCAAACCTGTTCAGTGTTGTTATTGGTAGTTACTAGGTAGTTGGTACACTTGGTTGCTATTAAGATGTTCTGGGTTATCTCTAGGATGTTACAGGTGGTTGTTACGTTGTTGTTGGAAGTTACTAGGCAGGATAAGTTTGGTTGTTAGGGTGTTCCACATGGTTACGTTGTGATAGAGTATTCTGTGTGGTTTTCTAGGGTGTTACAGGTGGTTGCTACGTTGTTGTTGGTAGTTACTAGGTTGTTGATACACTTGGTTGTTGTTAAGGTGTTCTGAGCTGTTTTCAAGGGGGTTGCTTGATACTGCTATGCAGGTGCTGTGGTGTTTAGTTTTGTTGCTATGCATTTGTTGCTTAAGTGGTTGCTTGGATATTACTGATTTTAGTTAAGATATTCTAAGTGGTTGTTCTTGGAGGGTGTTCTCTGCCATTTGTTAGGGTAATCTAGGTGTTTGCAAACCTGTTCAGTGTTGTTTTTGGTAGTTATAAGGTTGTTGGTACACTTGGTTGCTATTAAGGTGTTCTGGGTTATTTCTAGAGTGTTACA
The DNA here is from genome assembly GCA_903798195.1 of Danio kyathit. Taxonomy (NCBI): domain Eukaryota; kingdom Metazoa; phylum Chordata; class Actinopteri; order Cypriniformes; family Danionidae; genus Danio; species Danio kyathit. The sequence continues at coordinate 8,293,009 of LR812541.1, read as the reverse complement.
GCTGGTTGCTACGTTGTTGTTGTTGGTAGTTGCTAGGGTGTTGGTACACTTGGTTGTTGTTAAGGTGTTGTAAGATGGGTAAGTTTTAAGTGGGTAGTAGATTATTCAAAGTGGTTGCTAGGGTCTTCAAAGTGGTTGTTAGTTTGAGCTAGGTGCTTGCTAGGGTCTACTAAGTGGGTAGTTACTAAGTGGGTCCTCATCATCAAGTCCATGATTTAAAGTATCAGTCGCAAGCATGCTACAGGACAAGTTACTCAGATTTACAACAATACTCAGATTGAGGGGTTTAAGAAACAGTTATAGTAGCAAATGCCTTAGCAAACTAGAGGACAACAGAACAGTTAGTAGATAACACAACCTCAAATATGCTTGAAGATGTAGTATATGCACAGCTTCAACGCCCACAGTTGTGAGTAGACTCGTGTGTCATAGTGTGTGCCGAGGGCTGCGTGGTAACAGGACTCTGCTTGCACACAGCAGAAATATGACCCAGTTTGGCCGTGATCGACAGAGCCAGTGTAAACGCTCTTATCTGGCTGCAGAGAGCAGCACTGTTACCTAACCTGCAGATAAGCCTGTTAAACTTTCACCACAGCAGCCCACCAGGACGGTATTAACCCTGCTAACCAGACAGGAGCCAAGCAGGTGGAAAACATCCCATAATGCTCCTTTGACGTCCACATGTGCTCGATTATGTGTATGTGATTGAAGAAAATATCTTCATGTAAAAATAACATGAAGGAATCACTAAAAGCTGGAAACAGATCTCAGAGCAGAATAAACTTGCAGTCCATTTCCAGCAGCATTGACATTGAGCTACTGACAACCAAAATTGTTGTTGATATGGTGTTTTAGGTGGTTGCTAGGGTATACCAATTGATTACTACTGGTTGCTATAGGTTGTTTTAGGTAGATGATGAATTTAGTTAAAGTGTTCTGGGTCATTTGTTGAGTGCTGCTTTCCATGTGTTGTTAGTGGTTACTACAGTCTTCTGAATGATCACTAGGGTGTTCTAGTGAAGTGTGGATGGTTACTACCTGGTTCTAAGTGGTTGCAAGGCCATTTTGTTTGGTTTCTAGGCATTTTTGTTTAGCTAGTGAATTTTAAGTGGTTGCTTGGATATTCTTGGTTTTAGTTAAGGTGTTCGAAGTGGTTGTTCTTAGAGGTTGTTAGGGTTTTCTCAGCCATTTCTAGGGTAATATATGTGTTTGCAAACCAGTTCAGAGTTGTTTTTGGTAGTTACTAGGGTGTTGGTACACTTGGTTGTTACTAAGGTGTTATGAGTTATTTCTAGCGTGTTACATGTGGTTGCTAGGTTGTTGTTGGTAGTTACTAGGGTGTTGGTAAACTTGGTTTCTATTAAGGTGTTCTGGGTTATTTCTAGGGTGTTACAGGTGGTTGCTTGGTTGTTGTTGGTAGTTACTAGAGTGTTGGTAAACTTGGTTTCTATTAAGGTGTTCTGGGTTATTTCTAGGGTGTTACAGGTGGTTAGTAGGTTGTTGTTCAGGTGTTCTGTGCCATTTCAAGGCTCTTGTAAGTTGTTTGGTTGTTGTTTTAAGGGTGTTCTAACTTGTTGCTAGGTTGTTGTTAGGGTGTTCTGAATGTTTCCTATGTCATTGTTAGTCAATTCTAAGTGGTTGCTAGGCTATTCTTGGTTGCTGCTAAGATATTCAAGGGTGGTTGTTAGGTTGTTGTTCTTGAGGTGTTATGAATGGTTCTTAAATTGTTGTTGTTAGTGTGTTCTAATTGGTTGCTAGGTTGTTCTGGGTGTCGCTGCTAAGATATTTAAGGGTCTTATAAGTGGTTGCAAAGTTGTTATTGTTTTAAGTGTGTTCTAAGCTGTCGTTAGGTTGTTGTAAGGGTGTAATAGGGTGTTCTAAGTGGTTGCTAGAGTGTTCCTGGTTGTTAGTTAGGGTGTTATAAGGGGTTTGTAGTTTGTTGTTGTAAAATTTTTTCGAAGTGGTTGTTAGTTTGTTGTTCTTGGGGTGTAATGAATGGTTCTTAAATTGTTGTTGTAAGTGTGTTCTAAGTGGTTCCTAGGCTGTTCCTGGTTGTTAGGGTGTTATAAGCAGTTTGTAGTTTGTTGTTGTAAAACATTTCTAAAAGGTTGTTAGGTATGGATGGTTCTTAAATTGTTGTTGTTAGTGTGTTCTAAGTGGTTGCTAGGCTATTCTTGGTTGCTGCTAAAATATTCAAGAGTCTTAAAAAGTGGTTGCAAAGTTGTTATTGTTTTACAGGTGTTCTAAGCGGTCGTTAGGTTGTTGTTAGGGTGTAGTAAGCGATTGCTAGATTTTTGTAATTGTTTTTAATGGTTGCTAGTTTATTGATCGGGTGTAAGGGGTTTGTTGTTAGGTTGTTGTTCTTGGGGTGTTAAGTATGGTTTTTAAATTGTTGTTGTTAGTCTGTTCTAAATGGTTGCTAGGCTGTTCTTGGTTGCTGCTAAGATATTCAAGAGTCTTAAAGAGTGGTTGCAAAGTTGTTATTGTTTTAAGGGTGTTCTAAGTGGTTTATATGCAGTTTTTGGTAGTTGTTGTTACTACAATCTTCTGAATGTTCACTAGGGTGTTCTAGTGAAGTGTGGATGGTTGCTAAGTGGTTCTAAGTCATTTTGTTTGGTTTCTTGGCATTTGTTTAGCTAATGAATTTTAAGTGGTTGCTTTGATATTCTTGGTTTTAGTTAAGGTGTTCTAAATGGTTGTTCTTTGGGGTTGTTAGGGTGTTCTCAGCCATTTCTAGGGTAATCTAAGTGTTTGCAAAACTGTTCAAAGTTGTTTTTGGTAGTTACTAGGTTGTTGATAGACTTGGTTGTTACTAAGGTGTTATGAGTTATTTCTAGGGTGTTACATGTGGTTGCTAGGTAGTTTCTTGGGGGGTTGGTACACTGTTGTTATTAAGGTATTCTTGGTTATTTCTAGGGTGTTACAGGTTGTTGTTCATGTGTTGTATGCCATTTCAAGGGTCTTGTAAGTTGTTTGGTTGTTGTTTTAGGGGTGTTCTAAGTTGTTGAAAGGTTGTTGTTAGGGTGTTCTAAATGTTTCCTATGTTGTTGTTAGTGTGTTCTAAGTACTTGCTAGGCTATTTTCTTCTTGGTTTCTGCTAAGATTTTTATAGGTCTTATAAATGGTTCTAAGTTGTTGTTAGTGTTCTAAGTTGTTGTTGTTAGAGTGTTCTAAGTTGTTGTTGTTAGAGTGTTCTAAGTTGTTGTTGTTGTTAGAGTGTTCTAAGTTGTTGTTGTTGTTAGATTGTTCTAAGTTGTTGTTGTTGTTGTTAGAGTGTTCTAAGTTGTTGTTGTTAGAGTGTTCTAAGTTGTTGTTGTTGTTAGTGTTCTAAGTTGTTGATGTTGTTAGAATGTTCTAAGTTGTTGATGTTGTTAGAATGTTCTAAGTTGTTGTTGTTGTTAGAGTGTTCTAAGTTGTTGTTGTTGTTAGAGTGTTCTAAGTTGTTGTTGTTGTTAGAGTGTTCTAAGTTGTTGTTGTTGTTAGTGTTCTAAGTTGTTGTTGTTGTTAGTGTTCTAAGTTATTGTTGTTGTTGTTAGAGTGTTCTAAGTTGTTGTTGTTGTTAGAGGGTTCTAAGTTGTTGTTGTTGTTGTTAGTGTTCTAAGTTGTTGTTGTTGTTAGAGTGTTCTAAGTTGTTGTTGTTGTTGTTAGAGTGTTCTAAGTTGTTGATGTTGTTAGAGTGTTCTAAGTTATTGTTGTTGTTGTTGTTGTTAGAGTGTTCTAAGTTGTTGTTGTTGTTAGAGTTCTAAGTTGTTGTTGTTGTTAGAGGGTTCTAAGTTGTTGTTGTTAGAGTGTTCTAAGTTATTGTCGTTGTTGTTGTTGTTAGAGTGTTCTAAGTTGTTGTTGTTGTTAGTGTTCTAAGTTGTTGTTGTTGTTAGAATGTTCTAAGTTGTTGTTGTTGTTAGAGTGTTCTAAATTGTTGTTGTTGTTAGTGTTCTAAATTGTTGTTGTTGTTGTTAGTGTTCTAAGTTGTTGTTGTTGTTGTTGTTAGAGTGTTCTAAGTTGTTGTTGTTGTTAGAGTGTTCTAAGTTGTTGTTGTTGTTGTTGTTAGTGTTCTAAGTTGTTGTTGTTGTTAGAATGTTCTAAGTTGTTGTTGTTGTTAGTGTTCTAAGTTGTTGTTGTTGTTGTTGTTAGAGTGTTCTAAGTTGTTGTTGTTGTTAGAGTGTTCTAAGTTGTTGTTGTTGTTAGAGTGTTCTAAATTGTTGTTGTTGTTAGAGTGTTCTAAGTTGTTGTTGTTGTTAGAGTGTTCTAAGTTGTTGTTGTTAGAGTGTTCTAAATTGTTGTTGTTGTTAGAGTGTTCTAAGTTGTTGTTTTTATTAGGGGTTTCTGAGGTTTTCCTAGTTGTTAGGATGTTTTTTTGTTGTTGTTGTTTGTTGTGGTAAGAAAGTTCTAAGTTCCAGTGTGGTTGTTGTTGTCAGGCTGTTCTAGACTGTTGCTGCTTGTTGTTAAGGTGTTCCTAGTAGCTTTTGTTCTCTCTCTTTCTCTCGCTCCAAAGCCACCATAGAAAGAAGTACTGTATAATAAAAAAATGAAAGGAGTGTGTTTTGTTTATTCATTCATGTTACTAATCCAGCAAAATCCTCAACAACATTCTTGACTGTGGTGATTTAAATAATTTGCATAGTTTTAAAAAGTAAATGGCACATGAAGAAAAAATAAATAGATAAACAAAAACTTAATTACAAAATTACATACATTTATTACATATTTATAAATTAAATACATAAACAAAAAATGAATTACTGATTACCGAAACAATTTTAGATCGGATATCTTGCTGTATGTATAACTAAGGTGCAAATTAAAAGTGAATATACACTTTGTTTTTCCCATATTTCTCTTTCTCTCTCTTGCCCTGTGTATGTGTGTGTGTGTGTGTGTGTGTGTGTGTGTGTGTGTGTGTGTGTGTGTGTGTGTGTGTGTGTGTGTGTGTGTGTGTGTGTGTGTGTGCGCGTGTGTGTGTGCGCGTGTGTGTGTGTGTGTGCGTGTGTGCGTGCGTGTGTGCGCGTGTGTGTTTGTGTTCAGATAACCTCACATGCCCTCTCAGTGCTAGATGACATTTACACTCCCAGCTCAATGGCATGTGTAAAATCCCAGTCAAGAATTCAGCTTGGCTCTCTGACTCGACTCACACAGTGACCTTTATGGCGTTCACGTGTACAGGCTGAAGAGATGTTATGGCATGAATTGAGCTGTAGATACGATTGCATTCGTCATGTTAACACCTGTAGCTGATCTAGAATAAAAACAGCACTACAGCATTCAGTGTTATAGCTCATACTGCATTCTGCAGCCCGCAGCATGAGGCATAGCATGTGTCTGAACACAGGCATGACTGAACCGGCCAATTTCAAGCCAAAACAAAACGCTGAGTTTCATGTTGTTTGAAACTACTGAATGTGTGTGTGTGTGTGTGTGTGTGTGTGCAGCATGTTGAACTCTTCTCCTCTGTGTTGAGCGCTGTTTATCGTGCTGTGCAGCGCTTTGCAGAGAGAGAGGAAATCACAATGACGGGGGTTTCAAAACTCTCTGCAGCTGTTGAGAAAGCCTTGAGTCCTCCCCCTCCTCCTTCCTCTTGCTCTCTCACTATTTTTCCTTTCATATTTCTCTCACTTGTTCATTCCCTTGCAGTCTCTCCCTACACGCACACACACAAGCACAGACACACTGTGAAAAATGTAATGACGTCAAGTCAACCAATATTTTTATGTTGCATTAAATTGTTTTAATACGTTAATCAGGTTTCAACTAAACTGTTTAAATTCTACAAAGTTTAACTTAATATTTTGAGTCAGTCTGATTGATGCAAGTTGAGATGACTAGAAAAGTTAATTTGATTCAACTAAAAAATGTAAGGAAGCAAGATTTTTTTACAGGGCACTTTACACAGACACACTCTACTTAGAAATGCAGGCTTCTGAAGCAGCTCAATCTTACGTAATGTGCAGCATGCGTGCTTGTGTGTGTGTGTGTGTGTGTGTGTGTGAGTGTGTACATGCTCTGCACAGGTGTTTGCACTTAAACCCAAAAGCAGTGGAAGCTGTGCCATTTGGAGATTTCAGATCAATATCAAGTCACATCAACATCATTTAAATGAACTACAGTACCAGATGCAAATCAATGATTGTTGTATTACAACTGATTTTGAGGTTGGTGATAATTGGTTAACTTTAGATTTAAGTAATGCTTATTAAAAACAAACTTACTGTGGTTTGGTTTAGGGTTTAGGTTTAGTTGCATGTCATTTTATACACTATGAATATGAATATAGGGACATTTTAAAAAGATAGTTTGGAAATTAACACTGTAATTCTTTAATGCTATTAATATAGAAAGTGCATGTGTGAGTAACTGTTAAAAATAAATAATAGATTAGATAATTATGTAGAATACTTAAAGTAGTTTTAAATTTGTGTATCTATGTATATTATTTATTTATTTGCAAATGTTAAATGTAAACAAAAAGCAGTTATCATATACTACATATTATAAATCTATATTTTATATTATAAATATTATAATAGTATAAATTATTTTATTTTAACATTTAAAAAATAATTGGTGTTGGTCAGTGTTTTTTTTTTTTTTTACAATTTCTGACAGGGAATATTCTCTTTGGGAATGTTTACACAACATAGTTTTCAACTAACCATAAAAATCTGGTAACACTTTATTTTGATGGTCCATTTGAGTATCAGTAGACTGTCTGCTTAATATCTGTTGACACTGACATTTAACAGTCCTTCAACAGACATTTAACTGACTATAAGAACCTTACATGACCCAGAAAAGTACATGTCAACTTACACTAACCCTAACCCTAACCCTAACCCTAACCCCAACCTAACAGTCTACTTATAATCTAATAATAATTAGTTGCAATGTAACTTAAATTCAACAAACGGACCATCAAAATAAAGTGTGACCAAAAATCTTTATGAAATGAAATGAAAATGAACTTTGGCCTTTTATTTACACAAGAACAGCACTTTTGGGACCTGAAAATGCAAATCTTTGAAAACAACTTTTATTATTATTATTATTCCCCCCCGGGTTTTGACAGGAATGCATGGGGAGCAGAGAGAGGGGAAGGATCTGCATAGGACCTCAAGGCGGGAATCAATCTCGGGTCACCGTGAGCACTGGAGTGCATGTGTCAACGCACTAACCAGGGGTGCGTTTACCAAACAATGATGTAACTCGCGGCTGAACTATCATAGTACGATGCATCGTTTGGGAAAAGACTGATGTAGTGACGAGTGTTTGCCAAAACCCCTAGTTTCTCTGTAGCAGATTCATTGCTTGAACCACGTTAGTTATAACGTAAAAAGCCCATAATGATGCTCTAAACGGGGTGGAGTAACAACTTCTTTAGAGAAAAACCCCATAATTTCTTTGTGCAGGTTATTCTGTTTTACACGCACACGCATTTAAAATAAAATCCAATATTAGTTTTGGTAAAAACATGCACTCGCTTTCCATATTCATTGAAATATATGTAAATGGCACATATAGGGCCTGTGTTTCCTTTACTAATATTATTGAGAAGTTGAACATTACATATTCTATTCTAAAACATAAAATCACTTACAAAAGCTAACACTATTCTAATATCATATATAAATCACATAAATAAATAAATAATGAGGCTATTTATTATAAATATATTTACTTTAATAATAATATTAATAATATTAATGATGATGATGATGATAATAATAATAATAATAATAATAATAATAATAATTATTATTATTATTATTATTTAGTAAGATATTGTTTATTTATTTAAAAAAAAATTAAAGTCTACTTTTACAATTTGACACATTTAAACCACAGCAGAATGTTCTAACCAACAGGCCCATGTCATATACAGATACTTAATAAATAACCTTAAGCATTAACGTATGCTATGTTTTTTGTTTTCACAAGCTTTGGAGACGTAAAATAAATTCCGCTTTTAAATAATAGGTCACCTATAGCTTTCGCCATGAGACTGTGTTCAAAATGACATCAATGTTTTCAAAGTGCACTGCGAAGGGAGCACAATTGTAAACATGAAGATCGCTAAAACTGAACTGTAAAAATACTTTGAAAGCAAATTACACCTAAGAGAGATGACCTTAATGCTTTTTTATTTTTAATAATTCCAACTTTGAATGTTAGAATGTTCTAAATGAATAGGGCATAGGGGGGATAAGTGGGAATAGAACACAGCCAGGAACTATGTTTCTAACTACAGCTCCAGAGGAGTCGTTTCAAGTGCTCAAGATGGATTTGGGAAACGGCAAATCAACAAACTATGTTTGTAACGATGGAACTTGCGACCTTAGTTGGCTAACGATGGTTTTGGGAAACGCACCCCAGTACGCCATTGCCGTTGACTGAAAACATCTTTTAAATGTGAAAAGAAAATGTTTTTTCTTAAATTAAAAACAAAAAGTAAACAATAAATGTATCTGCGTAAACTATAATTTTGTTTAAATGGGGATGTCATGCACGTGTGTAATTTGGTAGTCTATATAAAACTACTTGACAGTTAAAACAACAATGGCCAAAATACATGGCCTGACATGCAGAATAGAGTAGTATTACAGCAAAACCAAAGAGTAAATAAAATATTATTACCATTTAAAATGACTGTTTTCTGTTTTTACAATGCAACTAATTTTTTTGACGATAAACCCTTAAAACAGATGTTTTTGTTATAGACATTTTTTATTGTACATTCTGATCAACTTAAAACATCATAGCTTAATAAAAAGTGCTTGATTCTACTTTCATGAGTGTCTTTTTTCTGCTAAACACAAATTAAAATATTCTGAAGAAAACTAGAAACCTGTAATCATCAAATTCCATTGTTTTTTTCTACGATGGAAGTCGATGCTTACAGGTTTTCAACTTTCTTCAAAATATCTTCTTTTGTGTTTAACAGAAGAAAGAAATTCTTAAAGGTTTATAACCACTTGAGGATGAGTAAATAGTGAGTAAATGATAATTGAGGATGAACTTTAAACTAGATATTACATTTGAAGACTATATGGCAGCTTGAGAAAGCCTGTTGGAAATAGTTTAATTTAGATAGATAGATAGATAGATAGATAGATAGATAGATAGATAGATAGATAGATAGATAGATAGATAGATAGATAGATAGATAGATAGATAGATAGATAGATAGATAGATAGATAGATAGATAGATAGATAGATAGTTAGTCATTAGCATGTTTCCAGTATGAATTAGTATGTTGCATGTTTCTAGTGTGAATTAGCATGTTGTTAGCATCAGTTTACCATGAATTAATGTTATTTGTATGAATTAGTATAATTGGCATGTTTTCAGTATAAATTAGTATAATTAGCATGTTTCCAGTATGAATTAATTTAGCATGAAATAGTATGTTATTATATTTCCAAAATGAATTGGTGGCCTATGTTATTAGCATGTTTCTAGTGTGAATTAGCATGTTGTTAGCCTAAATTTAGCATGTTACTAGCATGTTCATCTCTATTGGCATAATGTTTTTTTTCCTGTTAGTGCTTATTACTTTGCCTAACCCAAACCCAAACCCTAAACCAAACCTTTTGTCAAATTTTAAATGTGAAAAACAACAACAGTTAAGTGTGAACAGTTTTGAATTATGAGGACACAGACCACCTCAACATTGTAATACCTAGGTCTTACTTATTTCACTGTACAAATCTCTCTCTCTCTCTCTCTCTCTCTCTCTCTCTCTCTCTCTCTCTCTCTCTCTCTCCTCGATCTCCTCTCTCTCTCTCCTCTCTCTCTCTCTCTCTCTCTCTCTCTCTCTCTCTCTCTCTCTCTCTCTCTCTCTCTCTCTCTCTCTCTCTCTCTCTCTCACACACACACACACACACACACATCTCATGACGTGAGACTGGGCGTGTCTGGGCAAGAAAAGGAATGAGCAGAGAGATGGAGCGTGGAGAAGTGTATTCAGATCAGTGGCTACAAAAGACAACACCTCTATCTGAGCCAATAAAGTACTTCAGCTTACTTTTACACCTCTAATCAACAAAACAAGGCTAGGATGTCATTTACAACATATATTTAATGCCACCCGAGGTGTTAAAAGCTGAAAAAAGAAATGAAATGTTTCACAGAAGTGTTGTGGTTAGATTAACAAAGCAAAGCAATCGATTTCTTTTTTTTAAATAAAGGGATGCTTTACTCAAAAAAGAAAATCTGCTGTTAATTTTTCCAACCACTGGATATCCAAGATGAACGGCTGGATTCTTAATGAATTGGGTTTTTAGCTTTATAGGACAGTTCACCCAAAAATGAAAACAGTTTCATCATGTGGTTTTCAAACCTCTTTGAGTTTCTTTCTTCTGTAGATGCACACATGCCCTTCCTCTCTACTGTAAACAAATATCACTCCTGCCTGATGAACACACTCAGGACTGTTTGAGAGTCAACAATGCTGTGAGTAATGTTTGGTTTCTTGCCCAGATTGATTGTTTTACTTCAAAATACTTCAATGTATAACAGGAGTCTAGAGTATTAAAGGGATAGTTCACCTAAAAATCAACATTTACTCATTATTTGGAACTCAGTCACGTGCCTCCAAACTTCTTTCCTCTATTGAACACAAAAGAAGATATTCTGAAGAAAACTGAAAACTTGTAACCATTGACTTCCATTGTATAGTAGAAAAATTAAATACTATGGCAGTCAATGTTTACCAAACTCTAGCTTTCTTCAAAATAACTCTTCTGTGTTTAATAGAAAGAAGAAACTCATAAATGTTTGAAATAAGTTTAAGGGTCCATAAACGATGATAGAATTTCCATTTTTGGGTGAACTATCCCTTTAATTTAGTTTTGCCTGTATATTGTGGACTGTGGGCCACAAAGTCATGTGTCAATTTTCTGAAAATGAGATTTATACATTGTGTGAAAGCTAAACAAATGAGCTTCGCATTGATGGTTTGTTAGAATAAGATAATATTTGGCAAAGATAAAAACTATTGAAAATCTATAATTTAGGGGTTTAAATAATTACTTTAAATTTGAACAAATTATATTTTTGTACATATTTTTATTTAAAAAGTTTTGAGCAAAATAGTTCAGCAAAATATTACAAAATGTCTTGGAACATGATCTTTATTTATTAGTCTAATGATTTTGGCAAAAACGAACATTTTTAAATTTTAACCTAAACAAAATAAATACATTATAAGATGTTTTTGTCTAGGGTTGTATACGTTTTTTGTTTTTTTTGATTGTTTTAATATAAAAGCGCCCGTAACTATTAACTTGCATTTTATAATTCACCAAGTAAATAACTAATTAACAGCTCATTTCCAGCTTTGGATGTGTCACTTTATTGTATTATTGTCTTACTATTAATTAAAAATATATATAATAATAGGCAATTATTTATTTATTTAGAAAAAAAAATTATATGTGTATTTATTTATTTATTTATTTATTTATAAAAGCTATATAACATGAGTAGCAGTGCGATATGGCTCATTCTGAATACATACACCTATATACATTTCTGGAGAGCACCAAATACGTTCCAGGAGGTACGTTTTTTGGCCGTTTTTGTTTTCACAAATCCACCAGAGGTCGCTGTATACGCTTTTTGAGATCTCAAATTTCTCTAGCAAGTGCCATTTGCGCCTGCACTTCTTATGTAAATCCACCAGAGGCCACTGTTGACTGACTGAATGACTGACTGACCAATCGACTGACCAACACTCCTCCTTCCCTAAACCCAACCAATAGTGTTTTAAAAAGCACCGATTGATCAGCGTCCACCCACTTCCCTAAACCCAACCGACAGTTTTTTCAAAAGCAATCCAGAAAAAGAAAAGCCCTCACGGCATCTTGATTTTTACCACATTTTCAGATTTTTAACACATTCCCACCCTGTTGTTTATTTTATTTTTTGGCTTTTGTTTTTGTCTTAATAGTTCTTCGCCGGCCTCGAATCCCATCGTCACGGTCAACTCCGTGTCTCAAATTCTTCGACTTACACGCCGAGCCACTGGACAAACTGGTAACACCCGAAAAGTCGTCCACATGGAGGTAATTCAGCTGGTAAGCGCGAAAAGGAACAGTGTCATACCGCCCCGTAGCATTCATTTTGAAGACAAAATGCAACTATTCATTCCTCTGGCTACATAATTCACGATCTCTAGAAAATATATAGGGGTACGTTTTTAGAATGAGCCTATGTTGTGCATATCGAATGCCTTAGTGCCCCACCAGTGCCGATATACAGCCATATTGCACTGCTACGAGTTTGATATTGCTCATATATTTGTCAAAGAAGTAAGATATTAGAAAAAGAATGGCTGAAATCTAAAACTCATAGATATATACACTAGATATCGCATACGGACCCTGAGCACGCCGCCACATTTGTACAGTGCTCCCAGGACAAACGTCGTTCAACCGCACTAGTCAAGACAGTGTGCCAATGTGAAGATGCTGGACTTTAGCGCTGTGTACGGGTGTAGTACCAAGAAAACAAAGCACAAAGGCAGAACATTTCATAGGTAAGAATTTTTTTTGTTTTTTTTAAGTTTTTGTATGTTATGAACTTTTGTACTAAACAAGTAACGTTATTGTAATGTAATGTAATGTAATGTAATGTGTATTTATATAGCGCATTTTTATTGTGTATGGCCATACACCCAAAGCGCTTCACAATCATGAGGGGGGGTCTCTCCACACCACCACCAGTGTGTAGCATCCACTTGGATGATGCGACGGCAGCCACAGGACAACGGCGCCAGTGCGCTCACCACACACCAGCTATTGGTGAAGAGACAGTGATAGAGCCAATTCAGTGGATGCCATGATGGGTAAGTGCCAATTGAGGGACTTTGGCCAGGACACCGGGGTTACACCCCTACTCTTTACGAGAAGTGCCATGGGATTTTTAATGACCACAGAGAGTCAGGGAGTTATGACCACAGAGAGTTATTGATGATAATACAGTCTCTTACTGCATTCACCATAAGGCACCAACACCAACTTGCACCAACTTGCACTAAATACTAGGCTTATGCTAGTTTTGTTGAATAAAATAAGTAAACAATGAAAAATAAATATGACAACAAGATGCTGCGGTGCCAGAAACGTGTATTATTGTCGGCTAATTACTTCAGTGAATGAGTCATTCATAACGGAGATTCATTCACAAACAAATCGCTCCCTCCATTGCAATGAGAAGTGAAAGCAGGCGAGGGGGTGGGTTTTAGGACACGGATTTAACAGGAAGGGAGATGATACATTTCCATGCACACAAACACAAGCTCTTTGTCAGGAATGTCCGTGCGGTTACTAATCCATCAATGTAAAAAAGTGATGTAAAATTTTAATTTTCGTAATTTAAAAAAAATATTTGCATACTGACCACCAGGGAAAACTCCAGTTCACAGATATACGTATATATGTGTATAAATCTGGCTTTGGATGGCCACAGTCCTCCACTGCACCTTGGTCACGCATTCATTTCAAAGGAGCGCTACCATACCTGTCAACATTGGGATGGGAAAATAAGGGATCCCCCCATAAAAATAAAAATAAAAAATAAAAATAAATAAATTAATAAATAAATAAATATGTTCATCTGGAGCTGTTTCATTGAATATAAACTTCATAGTTTATATAAACTATAAACTAATTACTATACATTAGAAAAAGCTGCAAATAAATTAGCAAACAGTTCAGCTCATTAATACTATTAGCTATTATAAAGAAATAGAATCAAGTTATCAAATGTCATCTTTTCTTCACTGTATAATTTAAACATTCTGATTAAAGAGCAGCGAATGAATCTCTCATTTAGATTGTTTTTGGTTTGATTACATTAAATAACAGTGCTGTCACTTTAAAACTGCACAGATCTATATTGAAAGCATTTGACTGTTTTCCTAACAGTTTATGCTCATTTAAGACAAAATTTGTTGTGTTTAAAAGAAAACCCAACAAGATCGACATGTCTAGATGTTGTTATTATTATTATTATTATTATTCATTCATTCATTTATTTTATTTTCGGCTTAGTCCCTTTATTAATCTGGGGTCGCCATAGCGGAATGAACCGCCATTATTATTATTATTATCATTATTATTATTATTATCATTATGATGATGATGTGTATATGTCTGTTCAAACACGCACCCAAAACCCAGTGTCCACTTGAGCTCAGCATCAAATCGCGTGCGTACAGAATCCGCTTGGGAAACAGCGTCTATTATCACTATGAAGAGCATCAGCTGACAGTCATGCATCTTTATATGAACTGACTGTTTTGAGGATTGCATAGGGGCAATATATTATACATATGGCGCCTGTAATGAAAAGGAAATGAATCGCGCCGTTTTTACGTTCATTCCAAAGTGTTTCCATGCCTAAATAAACTGAAAGCACAGAACTGGTTCACATTTAAGAGCAAGGGCGGCCCCTGGTGGTTCGGCGGTATGGGTTGCATATAGGGAGGATCGGCTCTTCTCAGAAAGATGAAAAATACGGGAGAAATACGGGAAAATACCTTTACGGGATGACAGCGGGATAGAACTGTAAAATACGGGAGAATCCCGGGAAAAACGGGAGGGTTGACAGGTATGAGCGCTACCCTGTACTAAAATGGCAGCTCTATTGATGCATTCTTTCCAATAGGCAACAGCAGGATAGGCGACATCTAATGTAAATATCTATGTCTAAAACTGGTTACTAAGCTGGTTACATGATAAAAATACTAAGTGCTCTGATGTTATTAGTACTGTAACTGATATTTAACTGTGTTTATTTATTGCTAATCGTTGTAAGTGGATTAGGAGACTTAGGTTTTATTGTGAAAACATAATAATACTAATAATATAATAATAATGTGGTGACACGGTGGCTCAGTGCTTAGCACTGTCACCTCACAGCAAGAAGGTTTCTGGTTCGAGCCCCGGCTGGGTCAGTTGGCATTTCTGTGTGGAGTTTGCATGTTCTCCCCGTGTTCGTGTGGGTTTCCTCCGGGTGCTCCGGTTTCCCCCATAGTCCAAAGACATGCGCTATAGCTGAACTGAATAAACTAAATTGGTCGTAATGTACTGGGTTGCAGCTAGAAGGGCATCCGATGTGTTAAACGTGTGCTGGATAAGTTGGCGGTTCATTCCGCTGTGGCAACCCTTGCATATTTAAAGTGTCTAAGCCGAAGGAAAATAAATGAATGAATGAATGAATAATAATAAAAGAAAAAAATTCATGGAGAAAATTTCATTCATATAAATTTTTATAAATTGTTTGTTTTGCACATGAAGAGATATGCAAATCTCAAAAATGAAAATTTACTCACCCTCCGACTTGTTCAAAACCTATTTGAGTTCAACCTATTTCAACACAAAAGATGGTATTTTGAAAAAAGCTGGTAGCTGGTATTTGTTTTCCTACTATGGATGTCAATAAGACCCGGCAACCAGCATTCTTCAAAATATCTTCTTTAATGTTCAACAGAAGAACGAAAATTTAAAGCCACATAAGGGAGAATAAACAAGATCAATTTTAATTTTTGAGTGAACGATCCCTTTAAATCACCTCTTTAAATTGAATTGTACAGACACCAAAATGTATTTTTGAGTTGTGAAAGTTGTGATTGGTCACAGGAAGTTGATTAAACCCATGTCTCCCTCCTGACTGCTTCTCATATTCCTTCCCAGCTTCCCTTTCTCCAGCCCTGACCTGACAGTCAACAAGCCCAGTCTGCTGACCTTTGACCTGCCGTTCGTAAAGTCGTTCCAGGCCGGCGATACAGACAGAGACAGACAGACGACAGCAGACATCTCAGACTCTCTACAGCCGCAGTTTATCAGACTTCCTGAGCCCCAGCGCGCTCTTCCAGAGAAGCAGAAGTGCTGGAGGTCAGAGGTCATGTGTGAAAGCTGATCTGACGTTTACCTCGGCGGCGCTAGGAAGACTGTGTCCGTTCTCCAGCTGAGGAGCCGCAGGCAGCAGCAGCTCGTCCTCTTCTGGAGGCTTCCAGATGTACTGCTCGCCGTTGCCCATGAACACTGCCTCCTGTGGGACAGAAGAGAAACAGGCCGACGGTGAGCATTCATCAATCATGCACACGGGCCAAACGGGGGTGAATCTGACATCAGCACCTTTTGCTATGTGAACTAAAGAATGTTTTGGAGTTTGATTTTTTAGGTTTTTGGATTTAGAACTTTTGGAGTATTTGATAACAGCAAAGCCAAATAATCAAGAGATTACTATAGTTAACAAAGCAACAACAACTATCTGTCTGTCTGTCTGACTGACTATCTGTCGCTCTGTCTCTCTATGTATTTGTCTGTCGATCTGTCAGTCTGTCTGTCTGTCTATTTGTTTGACTGACTATCTGTCTGACTGACTATGTCTGATTGTCTATCTGTGTGTCTATCTGTCTGACTGACTATTTGTCTGACTGACTATGTCTGATTGTCTATCTGCCTGTCTATTTGTCTGACCGACTATCTGTCTGACTGACTATGTCTGATTGTCTATCTGCCTGTCTATTTGTCTGACTGACTATGTCTGATTGTCTATCTGTGTGTCTATCTGTCTGACTGACTATTTGTCTGACTGACTATGTCTGATTGTCTATCTGCCTGTCTATTTGTCTGACCGACTATCTGTCTGACTGACTATGTCTGATTGTCTATCTGTGTGTCTATCTGTCTGAGTGACTATGTCTGATTGTCTATCTGTGTGTCTATCTGTCTGAGTGACTATGTCTGATTGTCTATCTGTGTGTCTATCTGTCTGACTGACTATTTGTCTGACAGACTATCTGTCTGACTGACTATATCTGATTGTCTATCTGTGTGTCTATCTGTCTGACTGACTATTTGTCTGACAGACTATCTGTCTGACTGACTATATCTGATTGTCTATCTGCCTGTCTATTTGTCTGACCGACTATGTCTGATTGTCTATCTGCCTGTCTATTTGTCTGACCGACTATCTGTCTGACTGACTATGTCTGATTGTCTATCTGCCTGTCTATTTGTCTGACTGACTATGTCTGATTGTCTATCTGTGTGTCTATCTGTCTGACTGACTATTTGTCTGACTGACTATGTCTGATTGTCTATCTGCCTGTCTATTTGTCTGACCGACTATCTGTCTGACTGACTATGTCTGATTGTCTATCTGTGTGTCTATCTGTCTGAGTGACTATGTCTGATTGTCTATCTGTGTGTCTATCTGTCTGACTGACTATTTGTCTGACAGACTATCTGTCTGACTGACTATATCTGATTGTCTATCTGTGTGTCTATCTGTCTGACTGACTATTTGTCTGACAGACTATCTGTCTGACTGACTATATCTGATTGTCTATCTGCCTGTCTATTTGTCTGACCGACTATGTCTGATTGTCTATCTGCCTGTCTATTTGTCTGACCGACTATCTGTCTGACTGACTATATCTGATTGTCTATCTGTCTGTCTATTTGTCTGACCGACTATCTGTCTGACTGACTATATCTGATTGTCTATCTGTCTGTCTATTTGTCTGACTGACTATGTCTGATTGTCTATCTGTCTGTCTATTTGTCTGACCGACTATGTCTGATTGTCTATCTGCCTGTCTATTTGTCTGACCGACTATCTGTCTGACCGACTATGTCTGATTGTCTATCTGCCTGTCTATTTGTCTGACCGACTATCTGTCTGACTGACTATATCTGATTGTCTATCTGTCTGTCTATTTGTCTGACCGACTATGTCTGATTGTCTATCTGTCTGTCTATTTGTCTGACCGACTATGTCTGATTGTCTATCTGCCTGTCTATTTTTCTGACCGACTATCTGTCTGACTGACTATGTCTGATTGTCTATCTGTCTGACTGACTATGTCTGATTGTCTATCTGTGTGTCTATCTGTCTGACTGACTATGTCTGATTGTCTATCTGTGTGTCTATCTGTCTGACTGACTATTTGTCTGACAGACTATCTGTCTGACTGACTATATCTGATTGTCTATCTGCCTGTCTATTTGTCTGACCGACTATGTCTGATTGTCTATCTGCCTGTCTATTTGTCTGACCGACTATCTGTCTGACTGACTATATCTGATTGTCTATCTGTCTGTCTATTTGTCTGACCGACTATGTCTGATTGTCTATCTGTCTGTCTATTTGTCTGACCGACTATGTCTGATTGTCTATCTGCCTGTCTATTTGTCTGACTGACTATGTCTGATTGTCTATCTGCCTGTCTATTTTTCTGACCGACTATCTGTCTGACTGACTATGTCTGATTGTCTATCTGTCTGTCTATTTGTCTGACCGACTATGTCTGATTGTCTATCTGTCTGTGTATTTGTCTGACCGACTATGTCTGATTGTCTATCTGCCTTTCTATTTTTCTGACCGACTATCTGTCTGACTGACTATGTCTGATTGTCTATCTGTGTGTCTATCTGTCTGACTGACTATTTGTCTGACTGACTATCTGTCTGACTGACCATGTGTGATTGTCTATCTGTGTGTCTATCTGTCTGACTGACTATGTCTGATTGTCTATCTGTGTGTCTATCTGTCTGACTGACTATTTGTCTGACAGACTATCTGTCTGACTGACTATATCTGATTGTCTATCTGCCTGTCTATTTGTCTGACCGACTATGTCTGATTGTCTATCTGCCTGTCTATTTGTCTGACAGACTATGTCTGATTGTCTATCTGCCCGTCTATTTGTCTGACCGACTATGTCTGATTGTCTATCTGCCTGTCTATTTGTCTGACCGACTATGTCTGATTGTCTATCTGCCTGTCTATTTGTCTGACAGACTATGTCTGATTGTCTATCTGCCTGTCTATTTGTCTGACCGACTATGTCTGATTGTCTATCTGCCTGTCTATTTTTCTGACCGACTATCTGTCTGACTGACTATGTCTAATTGTCTATCTGTGTGTCTATCTGTCTGACTGACTATTTGTCTGACTGACTATCTGTCTGACTGGCCATGTGTGATTGTCTATCTGTCTGTCTATTTGTCTGACCGACTATGTCTGATTGTCTATCTGCCTGTCTATTTGTCTGACCGACTATCTGTCTGACTGACTATGTCTGATTGCCTATCTGTGTGTCTATCTGTCTGACTGACTATTTGTCTGACAGACTATCTGTCTGACTGACTATATCTGATTGTCTATCTGCCTGTCTATTTGTCTGACCGACTATGTCTGATTGTCTATCTGCCTGACTATTTGTCTGACAGACTATCTGTCTGACTGACTATATCTGATTGTCTATCTGCCTGTCTATTTGTCTGACCGACTATGTCTGATTGTCTATCTGCCTGTCTATTTGTCTGACAGACTATCTGTCTGACTGACTATATCTGATTGTCTATCTGTCTGTCTATTTGTCTGACCGACTATGTCTGATTGTCTATCTGTCTGTCTATTTGTCTGACCGACTATGTCTGATTGTCTATCTGCCTGTCTATTTGTCTGACTGACTATCTGTCTGACTGACTATATCTGATTGTCTATCTGTCTGTCTATTTGTCTGACCGACTATGTCTGATTGTCTATCTGCCTGTCTATTTTTCTGACCGACTATCTGTCTGACTGACTATGTCTGATTGTCTATCTGTGTGTCTATCTGTCTGACTGACTATTTGTCTGACTGACTATCTGTCTGACTGACCATGTGTGATTGTCTATCTGTCTGTCTATTTGTCTGACCGACTATGTCTGATTGTCTATCTGTGTGTCTATCTGTCTGACTGACTATGTCTGATTGTCTATCTGTGTGTCCATCTGTCTGACTGACTATTTGTCTGACAGACTATCTGTCTGACTGACTATATCTGATTGTCTATCTGCCTGTCTATTTGTCTGACCGACTATGTCTGATTGTCTATCTGCCTGTCTATTTGTCTGACAGACTATGTCTGATTGTCTATCTGCCTGTCTATTTGTCTGACCGACTATGTCTGATTGTCTATCTGCCTGTCTATTTGTCTGACAGACTATGTCTGATTGTCTATCTGCTTGTCTATTTGTCTGACCGACTATGTCTGATTGTCTATCTGCCTGTCTATTTTTCTGACCGACTATCTGTCTGACTGACTATGTCTGATTGTCTATCTGTGTGTCTATCTGTCTGACTGACTATTTGTCTGACTGACTATCTGTCTGACTGGCCATGTGTGATTGTCTATCTGTCTGTCTATTTGTCTGACCGACTATGTCTGATTGTCTATCTGCCTGTCTATTTGTCTGACCAACTATCTGTCTGACTGACTATGTCTGATTGCCTATCTGTGTGTCTATCTGTCTGCCTGACTATTTGTCTGACAGACTATCTGTCTGTCTGACTGACTATATCTGATTGTCTATCTGCCTGTCTATTTGTCTGACCGACTATGTCTGATTGTCTATCTGCCTGACTATTTGTCTGACAGACTATCTGTCTGACTGACTATATCTGATTGTCTATCTGCCTGTCTATTTGTCTGACCGACTATGTCTGATTGTCTATCTGCCTGTCTATTTGTCTGACCGACTATCTGTCTGACTGACTATGTCTGATTGCCTATCTGTGTGTCTATCTGTCTGACTGAATATTTGTCTGACTGACTATCTGTCTATGTTTGATTGTCTGTCTGTCTGTCTGTCTGTCTGTCTGTCTGTCTGTCTGTCTGTCTGTCTGTCTGTCTGTCTGCCTGTCTGACTATTTGTCTGTCTGTCAGTCTGTCTATTTGTCTGACTGACTATCTGTCTGTCTGAATGTTTGATTGTCTATCTGTCTGTCTGTTTGTCAGTCAGTCTATTTGTCTGACTATCTGTCTGACTATGTTTGATTGTCTATCTGTCTGTTTGACTATCTGTCTGACTATGTTTCATTGTCTATCTGTCTGTCTGTCTGTCTCACTGACTATGTCTGATTATCTGTCTGACTGTCTGTCTGTCTATTTGTCTATGTTTGATTGTCTATATGTCTGCCTGTCTGACTATCTGTCAGTCTATTTTTGTTTTTTATTAAAGATTTTTATTTTTGTCTTTATTAGGACAGTATTGAGACAGGAAGCAAAGTTGGAGAGAGAGAGGGGGGGGGGGGGGGGGGGGGGGGGGGGGTAGGGTAGGGAAATGTCCTTGAGCCGGGATTTGAACTCGGGATCTATCTATCTATCTATCTATCCATCCATCCATCCATCCATCCATCCATCCCTCCCTCCCTCCCTCCCTCCCTCCCTCTCTCCCTCTCTCTCTCTCTCTCTCTCTCTCTCTCTCTCTCTCTCTCTCTCTCTCTCTCTCTCTCTATCTATCTATAAAAAATAAATAAAAAATTAATTAAACCTGTAACAGCCCCAGTCTTCATTCACATTTATTGCATTAGAAACAGTGGCCAGTGCATGTTCTCCAACGTTCATCTCTACATCCTACAGATGAAAGAAATGAGGTCATGCTGCTTTGAGTTCCTATAATCTGGGACTGATTGCTGTTTGTTTCTGCAATGGAGATGTTGAGTGAGTTGATCATTACAGGAGCGGATATATGTGTGTGCGCCGCATACTGGGTCAATGATTAAAGCAGCAGAGAAACACACCTTCTGTATGAATGATTAATACCAGCACATTAATAGACACAGTGTTTGTTGCTATTTATTTCTATGCTTGAATAACTACTACTACCAAGGTCAGTTTATGATATTTTGGGATTTTTGCCTTTTCAAATAAAGTGCTTTTTTTAATCTAATGTAAAGAAAACTTTCAAAATACACTTTAAAGTGTTTCTTTTGTAGCACTTTATTCAATTTTGTTAGTAATTTTTATTTAAGTTCTCGTGAAACTGAAAGTTGGTGAGACTTTTAATTTAATTCTGAAAATGTACCTCTATATATATTTCTGGAGAGCGCCAAATACGTCCCAGGAGGTATGTTTTTTTGCAGTTTTTGTTTTTCCGAATTCACCAGAGGCTGCTGTGTATGCTTTTTGAGATCTCAAATTTCTTTCGCGAGTGCTATTAGTGCCTGCTATTCCTGTGTAAATCCACCAGAGGCCGCTGTCAACCAACAGACTGACTGACTGACTGACTGATGGACAAGTCCACCGACATACATGGCGAGCTACTGGTCAAACTGGTAACAGCGGGAAAGCCGCCCATACAGAGGTAAGCGGTCAGCTGGTAAGCGCGAAAAGGAACGGCATCATACCGCCCCGTAGCGTTTGCTTTAAAGACAAAATACAGCCATACATACTTCTGACTACAAAACTCGTGATCTCCAGAAATGTATATAGGGCTACGTTTTCAAAATGAGCCTATGTTGGTTGATGTACTTCCAACTAAAATGGAATATTGAGTAGGGGGCGGGGCTTTCTTTTGCACATCATTCCCTCATAGCTAACGGTAAGAGTGGCGTGGTTTAAAATATGAATATACAGCTGCTATGAAAGCCCTTGGGTTGACTTTAAATTGAAGTTTTCAAAGATTAATTATTCAGCGTAAGAATAACAATTTGAGCTAGAAAAGTAAACATTGCATATTCAGATTTTTATGCATACTTTACATATTTTTAAGCTGTTTTCATATTTTAACAGTTTTTTTTTGTCTTCTGTAATGAGTCATGAATCTCTAATTCAGCAGATTTACATATACCAAACTTTACTGTTTTATTCATTTTATGTATGAAAATGATGATAAGGATTTGTTTCTACATAATATGTCTGGCTATTCACAGTATTTTCTGAATAGTGATAAAAAGTGATTCCTAAAAGTTTCCTAAAAAATGAATGAAGGTATAACACTTGTACTTGTAGAGGGTGTTCATAAGACTGTCATGACTGTCATTTATAATCATGAAGTGACGCACATTATGACTATAAATGTGATTTTTTTTTATGCATGCTTATGACAACTGTCCTTAAGTATCATTTGATCAGTTATGTCATTTTAAATGCAATGATATTGTTTGAGATGTCTTTGTTATGACAATTTGACATAAAAAATCATCATAACTTGTCATAAATCTGGTGTAAACATGACTGTCATGAGGCCATTAATATCAACGCAGGCTCATTCTGAAAACGTAGTCCCGTGGACGTTTCTGGAGAACGCGAATTATGTAGCCGGAGGTACGTATGGCTGCGCTTAATTTTTATTTTATTTTTTTATTTGAGTACAAAACACTGAATATGTATGTTTCACATTTTTACTGCATTTGCTCTTTACAATTCTAATTTATTCACAGCATTGTTCAAAAGAATAAAACACCCTTGTTTACAACAAACATAAACTTCCTTTGGGTAGAGCTGTGCACAACTGTAAACAATATTGCAGTACATATTGGAACTGAACCTACAACACACACAGGTCTGTAAATCATTCATCAAATTGTTCAATTTAGAAGACATTTTCAGGAAAAAAAAAAGGTTTAATTTTTTTAAATAAAATTAGCTTGACAGATTTTGACAACTAGTTCAACATTTGTGTATGTAATGACTCAACTAATGAAATGAGGAATATTAGTTTTATATTGATTGACTATTCAGCATTCACAAGTTTAGTTCATTTTGACTGACATGACATAAGCAAATGATAATGTTATAAAACAGCAGAGAGTTGTATGAAAGCAATTGATGCATGTCCAAAAGCATTTGCAATTTGTTGGAAGGAATGAGAAACTGCTACTATGATGTGCACAAATGACTAATTGTTTTGAGAAATGCATAAACTGTTGTGCAAATGTAAATAGTGTAGAGAAATGCACCAAAGCGACTGAGAAAAACTGTACTAATATAAATTCTTGTAATACACTCATTGCTATAAACAGTAGTTTATAGACCTCTTTCCTTTTAGTAGAGAAGTATTAGATTTATAGGTGTGCATTTTAATTATTATGCATCAAACATACGCTCCAAACTTGTTCTTGATTGAGTCATGCTGAATTTTTCTTTCATCATTTGCAATGTTTCCAAATTACATTGTAGTTTTTCATAACAATTTTTATATCTGTGTTATATTATTTTCTGTGGTGGTTCATTCCGCTGTGGCGACCCCTGATAAATAGGGACTAAGCCAGAGTAAAATGAATGGATGAATTATTTTCTGTAAAGCTGCTTCTGGCCATGACACGTTCACACCTAAATGGTTATAAGAGACGTGTTTAAGGTATTGTATGCAGCATCCTTCATTTATTCTCTTAGGTATGGGAAGATCTTCTCTTGAGGATCATACTTAGAGGGAAAATTTGCCCAATGCAAAGCTTGAAGCATTAGTATCAGTGCTCAGTTCAGCCGATCACCATGACAATGAATCGGTACTTAATATCACCTGCAAAAAAAAATCCTGATCGGAGCATCCCTAGCTTTGACCCAACTTGGCTGTCAGGGGTGCGTTTCCCAAACAACGACGTAACTCGCGGCTGAACTATTATAGTGCGATGCATCGTTTGGCAAAAAAACGATGTAGTGACGAGTGTTTCCCAAGTTTCCCTAGTTTCTCTGTCGCAGATCCATTGCTTGAACCACGTTAGTTATAACGTAAAACGCCCATAATGATGCTCTAAACGGGGTGGAGTAACTTCTTTAGAGAACAACCCCATCATTTCTTTGTGCAAATTATATTGTTTTACACAAACACGCATTTCAAATAAAATCCAATATTAGTTTTGGTAAAAACATCCTCTCGCTTTCCATATTAAATAAAATATATGTAAATGGCACATATAGGGCATGTGTTTGCTTTACTAATATTATTGAGAAGTTGAACATTACATATTCTATTCTAAAACATAAAATCACTTACAAAAGCTAACACTATTCTAATATCATATATAAATCATATAAATAAATAAATAATGAGGCTCTTTATTATAAATATATTTACTTTAATAATAATATTAATGATGATGATGATGATGATTATTATTTAGGATATTGTTTATTTATTTTTAAAAAATTACAATTTGACACATGCAAACCACAGCAGAAAGTTCTAACCAACAGGCCCATGTCATATACAGTAGAGATACTTAATAAATAACCCACTATAAAATAAAAGAATTAACGTATGCTATGTTTTTTATTTTCACAAGCTTTGGAGACGTAACATAATTTCCGCTTTTAAATATACCTATAGTTTTCACCATGAGGCTGTGTTCAAAATGATATCAATGTTTTCAAAGTGCACCGCGAAGGGAGCACAATTGTAAACATGAAGATCGCTAAAACTGAACTGTAAAAATACTTTGAAAGCAAACTACACCTAAGAGAGATTAACTTAATGCTTTTTTATTATTAATAATTCCAACTTTGAATGTTAGAATGTTCTAAATGAATAGGGCATAGGGGGGATAAGTGGGAATAGAACACAGCCAGGAACTATGCTTTTAACTACAGCTCCAGAGGTCTCGTTTCAAGGGCTCAAGTTTGCGACGCAGTTTGCGAATGTTCGTTGGAGCGATGGATTTGGGAAACAGCAAATCAAAGAACTATGTTTGTAACGACGGAACTTGCGACCTTAGTTGGCTAACGATGGTTTTGGAAATGCACCCCAGAGCAGCAATACTCCCCCTGGCTGTACAAGACTGATCTTGGTAAGTCAGTAAATACACCCTTAGGAAAAAGAAGTATACTTAAGTAAAGGTCAAGTATAAAAGTATACTTTATTTAGTAAATAAATAAGCCCATTAAGATACACGGCAGTGACAAAAGCTGCACACTTTGTGTATAAAAAAGATATAAAAATAAATCTTAATGTTTAGCTTGTACGGTTGTACAGTTCAAATAATTGTTTTTTTTTACTGCTGTCATTAAAAGAAACAAATAAACACCATGGCGCCATGCCACGCCACCCCCCCCCCCCCCCCATCCCCCCCCCCCCCCCCCCCCCAAACTGTAAACCTAGGGGAAACACTGACCCCCGGTTTCACAAACATGGTTTGTGGCTAGTCATGGATTAAATTGCATGTTTGAGCTGTCTCAACTGTAAATAACTTGCAGTGAGATGTCTTAAAACATGTCAGTGACATTTTTTGTCTCCAGGTGCACACCAGTAATGTATTTTTCTAAGGATGATTAAATAAATGTGGCTTAAATAGCCTAATTTAACTAAGGTCTAGTCCTGGCTTAAGCTAAGCCCTGTTTGTGAAACTGGGCCTGAATGTGTTACCAATTTTTGAACTTACATGATTAAATCACACTTTTAATAAGCCCTGATTAAAACAAATAAAGCATTATCTGCTTATTTGTTGAATTCTTTCCTCTGTCTCTTCAGACTGTAGATGTTTCTTAGGCATAACTTTGTCATCTAGCCTTTTATGGAGATTTTCAATCAGGTTTAGATCAGGACTCTGGTCTGGCTATTTTATTCACAGCAAAAAAATAATAATTTGTCTTGTCTTGTCATATGCATTCATAAAATCTGTGACATGTCATGATTAGGAAGGTGTCACGAACACCCCTTCAAGTAAAGTGTTACCAATTTTTTAAACCGAATACATCCAATCTTCAGATTTATTTACTAGTATTATATGCATTATTCACATGTTTCATTTGCATATTTAAACATTACATGTCAGAAAACGTGTAATACAATTTGTTTATTTATTTATTTTGCAATTTGAAATGTAATTATTGAACTTTGGAAGTATGAAAAAATGTTAGCAATTTTTTTACCCTGTTCACCTGCAGTGTCTTGCCTTTAAAAAAGCAACAACACACAGACACACATGGCAGGTCATTGGCAGTGTTCCATTATATCTTGCATAATCCAGCACTAGAGTGACACATGTGCTGCATAATTGCACCGCATGCTTACTTTTAGCTCATATTTACTCTAGAAAATGCAGTCTCGGATATAATGTAGGCCAAACACACACTGTACATATCATTAGCCTTTGCTTAAACATCATTTAGGCAGACTGTATGCCAAATTCAGAACCACAAGTGTGCTCCGAATACAATACCGGGCCTGTGCAAACATGACATTAATCAACAAACCTGCATGTGACAAAGATTTTAATCTCCATATGTGGCAAACAAATGGCACACACACACACACACACACACACACACACAAATTTGACGTGTCCTTCATAAACACATATGGCAAGCCGTTTAAACATTTCATCTATGAAACGTTGTGGCGGGTTAGACAGCCACTCCCACCAGCCACTTTGGCTGGTTGAAAATAATTTTTAAATTGTGGTTTTCTTAAAAGCAGGGTTTGACAATAGAGATGGCCCAATATGCGTGCAAATGTGATCTTAGAATCGAGAAGCAGCTCGACTGAAAAATAATGGTGTTTGCGCGAGCATAAGAAAGCAGGTTGAATCATAACGTCCATAACGAAGCTTTTTTCCTCATAAATGCAAAAATGTCAAATAAAATAAAGTCATTCATGTTTGTTCTATAGTGATCTAACTCTTATGCTTTTGATTAGCATTGTTTCTTTTGGCTTGTGCAGTTTAATGAATGTTGTATACTGTAAACTTGCAGACTTTTTTGTCACATCCATACAGTGTTGCCAACTTAGCGACTTTGTCGCTAGATTTAGCGACTTTTCAGACCCCCCTAGCGACAAATTTTCAAAAAAGCGCCTAGCGACAAATCTAGCGACTTTTTTGGGTGTTACTGGAGATTTTTATAGACTGTCGTTTGTCCATTACTGTACCATTCCTACTCTTCTCAACGAGCTGCGGGTGATGCCGGCGGCCCCTCCCCTGCCTCAGTGCACTGACAGGCGGCCCAGTCCTCGTACAGCAGCCTCTAGCACCTGCAGCCTGACAGCAGATCACCCCTCTGCGTACCGACGGCAAATGATTTAACACCGGCAGTGTAAAGGTATCTCCCTTGTACAGTCAAACCGATCTGCTTCTCCTTTATTTTAACAATTTGATTTGACCGTTTATTCTTTTCTTGTTCACAATCAGAGATGTTTTAAGTGAGAGTTTCAGAACTTGTTTGAGTTTATTATGTCTGAGCGATTACTGCAAATTACTTATCTATAATGATATACTGTATTCAAACAGCAATCAATTTAGTTAAATTGACATGCTTGCATAAAGCGTAGTGCAAATATAAATACCCCATTTATTTACCATAGGCTGTTAAACGGAAATGGTAGAACGTGATGACGTCAGTAATATGCAAATTAGGGTATGACGTAATCTAGCGACTTTTAGCGCCTTTTCGGGCAGAGCTTAGCACCTTTTCGTTGAAAATAGTTGGCAACAGTGCATCCATAACGCATGTTTATTTCCCTCATTTAAAATATAAAAAATGTTTACAGATTGATATTTTTCTGATCCCACAACTCTGTGGCTAGTTGTTTTGAAAAATATAAAGAAATGTTTCAATGTAATGGTAACATATACTCCCTCTGTCAATTTATGTTTTGAGATTTTACTGCAAATGTCACATCCATAATGCTGGAATTGCTCTAATACCACCTAAAGAAGCACTACAATCCAACAAATAAGTGCTAGTATTGTATTTGAATAGTTATTCAACCAGTCTACAAACAGCATGAAAATAGATGCTAATATGTTTTATAAAACAAATGTTAAAATGGCTTGCCACAGCGACACACAACATAAACAAATATCAGCTGACAGGCGGACATGAATATGGGTGAAATGCTAACAGACAGACACACACAAGTTTCTGCTAAAACAACTGATGCCACAAAGTAAAGTTTCATGATTTGGTTTTATAAATAAGAAAAATGATCGACTAGCACATTAAAATCACATTCAGCATCTAGAACTGTGAATTATTTACCCCGATAAGCCATCAGCCTGTCAGGCATTAGACGTCGCTTCAGCTGGGTGAATCTGAATATTTCTATATGAAACAGCACACTCTAGTGGTTAAAACATTCAACTGCACTGCTAGGGTCTGTACTCAAACTCTCACTATTTACATTCCTGCAAATGGCAGACAACTCTACAACAGCCATTAGGAAATTGAACACACGACCTTGGTTTTGCAAAATTCATGCTCTGCTATTCATCGAGGCCACATTTCTGAAGAAAATAAAATTGTCGCAGAGCATGCCATGATGATGCTAGAATGTTTTAAGATGCAAGTGCTGAGTTTATTATGTGGTTGCTAGGGCACTGACAAGCATTTGCTAAGCTGTTCTAAGGGGTATCTAGGGCTTTATTATAGGAGTGTTGGGGTATGTTGGGTAGTTTCTGTGGGGTTGCTGTGTTGTCCTGAGGTTTAAGTGAGTTATGTTGTTGCTAGGGTGTTGCTATGCAGTTTTTGAGAGTTAGGTCAATTACTATTTAATTGATGGGTTATTCTGAGTGAACCAGAAACAGGAAATCAGAGCACATCACACCTGTCCTCAGGTCTTCACACTGGCTCCAAGTAACATTCAGAGTTGATTTTAAAGTATTATTACTTGTCTTTAAATCACTGAATGGCCTAGGACCTCAATACATTAGAGATATGCTCACCTAATACAAACCTAACAGATCACTCAGATCATTAGGATCAAGTAAATTAGAAATTCCAAGAGTTCAGTCAAAGCAGGAGGAATCGGACTCCAACTATCAAGCTCCCGCTACAGGCGATGTCAGAGACATTATGTCATCGAGCTGAGCTGTGTGGAACGCAGCCCGCTTTAAATTTACAGCTTGCGTTGGGCATTTAGATTTGTCTGTTATTTAAGTATTTTCATAAGTAGTATTTTATACTTTGTAGTATTTTTCTAATTGGGCGTTCATATTGTGTGTAGCCTTCACTTAAACTTGAATTGAATTGAACTTGTAGAGATCGTCATGACAGATTCATTTGTTGATCATTTATTTTAATAAAACTATTTTATGAAGATACTGCTTAGCAAAGTCTCTTTCCTGCTTTCAGTAATGCAAATGTGTGACGCCCTGAAGTCAGTATAGTCCGTTTATAGCCTAATGTGAGCCTTTCAGTTCTTGCGTTAGCATTTAGGACCCAAAAATGAAAAAAATTATTATATTATCGTGTGAGGACAAAAACCGGTTGGACAAAACGTGTAAGTGTAATGAACTGTGTTTGATCACAGAGCTTATTATTTGCAATCTTTGAAAAGCCTATGGGAAAATCCTATGGGGATTTTATCAAGGGAACCAGTTTTATGCTAGCAGCTGATTGGCCTACAAGGTGACGTCATAGTTCCTCCACTCTATTATCCACACACGGTGCTCACTGCTCAGCATAATTGAGTACACCCCATTTTGAAAATGAATATTTTGATCCATTTCTCAGTGAATATAGGCAATGTATTTATATATATATATATATATATATATATATATATATATATATATATATATATATATATATATATATATATATATATATATATATATATATATATATATATATATATATATATTTAAACAAAACAGTTTTATTAAACAGATATATTTATTAAAATAATATTTTAGTCACCAAATAGATTTAAAAATTGAAAGATAATACAATTAAACTCAAGAAAAATATTGCAAAAATAAATAACAACCTACAAAATTTCCACTAAACTTTTCCATTTTTTTGCTTTTCTTGATTTTTCCTCTTTTTTAAATTTGTATTTAATATTTTTCTATAACAAATAAATTTGGGTGTACTAGTTTTTGGATCATTATCATAAGTTATCTTGTTAGATAAGCTCCAGATTTGGCTTCAGTACTGACTAATCTAATGTACATGCACAAATATAATATTCATTCATTCATATTCATTCGGCTTAGTCCCTTCATTAATCTGGGGGCGCCAGCCACAGCAGAATGAACCGGCAACTTATCCAGCTCATGTTTTACGCAGCGGATGCCGTTCCAGCTGCAACCCATCTCTGGGAAACATCCATACACACCCATTCACACTCATACACTACGGAAATTTAGCCTACCCAATTCACCTGAACCACATGTTTTGGACTGTGGGGGAAACCGGAGCACCTGGAGGAAACCCACGCGAACGCAGGGAGTGCATGCAAACTCCACACAGAAACGCCAACTGAACCAGCCGAGGCTCGAACCAGCGACCTTCTTGCTGTGAGGCGACAGCACTACCTACTGTGCCACTGCGTCACCCAATATAATATTGTATAGCTTCCTATTAAAAATATGAATTTAAAAGAGAGATTTGTGAGGGGTGTACTTATATATGCTGAGCACTGTACTTGATGGTGTGTTCTAGGTGCTTGCTGGGTTGTTGCTATGCAGT
Source organism: Danio kyathit (assembly GCA_903798195.1). Taxonomy (NCBI): domain Eukaryota; kingdom Metazoa; phylum Chordata; class Actinopteri; order Cypriniformes; family Danionidae; genus Danio; species Danio kyathit. The sequence goes on along the minus strand of LR812541.1, from coordinate 8,261,823 downwards.
TACTGTTTAGGTTAAACCACCTTGTGTGATCTGAACACTTTCTAGGGTGTTGCTAGGTGGTTGCTAGGGTGTACCTATGCAGTTGCTAAAGTGTTTTGAATGTTATGTGGTTGCTTGGTGGTTTTAAGGTTTTAATGTTATTTTGTGGATAACACGGTGGCTTAGTGGGTTAACATTGTTGCCTCACAGCAAAAAAGTTCTTGGTTCGAGCCCCGGCTGGGTCAGTTGGCATTTCTGTGTGGAGTTTGCATGTTCTCCGTGTGTTGGGGTGGGTTTCCTCCAGGTGTTCCGGTTTCCCCCACAGCTAAAAGGGCATCAGCATAAAACATATGCTGGATAAGTTGGCGGTTCATTCCGCTGTGGCGACCCCTGATTAATAAAGGGACTAAGCTGAAAAGAAAATGAATGAATGAATGAAACAACACAATTTTTGTGGTTTTTGGAGGGGTTCAATTCACTTAAATTTGTAAAAACTAATAAGTTAGCTTACTTCCTTCATGTTGTCCCAACACAAATCGATTGTGTGGAAATCAGCACTTGTTACAGTGAAGAATCAATGCAGTCTAAAAGGCATTCTGATCTCCAGGCGTGGATCGAGATCCTCTTTCTAAGTTTTCCCCATGCAGGGTGAGCTAATAATTTGACCGTAACTATTCGATGTCATATTTACCTTAGGGAAATTGGGTAGGTGAAATGGTTCCATTGCTTTCCTTGGCAAGGTGCTGCTGGAGGACTCGCTGCTAGACACGCTCTGATGCTCCTTTTCTCCATCCTCCAGCACTTCCTCCCTCCTGCCCCGCTCCAGTTTCTTCACCTTGCGTATGGAGGCGTACTCTGCCGTCACTGCATCCTGACTCACGCCGTTCACACCTCCTCTGCTTCCACCTCTGCCGTTCCCATTGACCGTCGGGCTGTGGGTGAGGCGCAGAGTGCCCGTGTCGGCTGACGTCGGGGCAGGAGGCGGAGGAACTTTATCAGGCCCCGCCCCTTTTATCCCAACGCTCTCGTACAGGCCGTCGTCTGGCGGGTGGTTCGGAGGAGATGCACGGCGGCCAACTTCTGAGTAGGTGTGCTCACGTTCCTCGTTCTCAGGTTTGTTGGGCACACGGGGCAGCTGGCGGCCTGAGCTTTGCCGCAGGTCTGAGTTGGAGCGGCGGGTGTGGAGCAGGAGGAGGTCCATGCTGGCCGGACGGCTCTTAGGAGCGCCTGTCAATCAGAATAATGTGGATTAAGATGAGAGAGATTAAGTGGAGGATGGAGATTACAGTCAGTTCATATTGATATCATATATATATATATATATATATATATATATATATATATATATATATATATATATATATATATATATATATATACAGAGTACAAAAGGTCAACAAAATACAAAGAGTCATTATAATTGCTACATTTGACTCCAGGCAAACACAAGAGGGCAGAATGTTATTTTGATTATGTTGTATTTTTACCACACTTCCACTATTTTACATGTTCAAACTGGCATACAGATGGTAATATAAGTTTAAAGGCATTCAATACGCATTCACGCTGTATTCCTAAACCACAAGTTAACATTCCTATTTGCATTTTTGCAATGTGATTGGCTGAAAATAGCATGTGACCTGTTTACATAAACTGTGGCATTGTAACTCCTCATATTATAAGTTGCCGACTGCTATCAAGTTTGTCCTGAATTAACTTTATAAAGGTAAGAATAAAAATGTTTCTTCTGTACTCCAGTTCATGTGCTTTTTATCATTAAACATTCAAATGTTTCCATGTTTAAAGCACATGTTTATTACTGCCTAAAGCTAACCATGATAATAATCTACTGCTTTATCAAATTTCCATTATTGACAAAATTGTATTGTAATGTGTATTTATATAGCACATTTATCATGTATGGCCATACATCCAAAGCGCTTTACAATCATGAGGGGGTGGGGGGTGAGTGGGAAGGGGGTTCTGTCCCTCCACACCACCACCAGTGTGCAGAATCCACTTGGATGATGCAACGGCAGCCACAGGACAACATCTCCAGTGCGTACACCACACACTAGCTATTGGTGGAGTAAAGAAATAGTGATAGAGCCAATTTGGTGGATGGACATGATTGGGGGCCATGATGGGTAAGGGCCGATGGAGGGAATTTTGACAGGACACCAGGGTTACACTTTACAAGTAGTGCCATGTGACATTTAGTGACTCAATTTAACGTCTCATCTGAAAGACGGCGATCACTAACAGTATGGTGTCCCCTTCACTTTACTGGGGCATTAGGACTTACACAGACCACAGGTTGTGCGCCCCTGCTGGCCTCACTAACACTACTTCCAACAGCAACCTAGTTTTCCCATGTGATCTCCCATTCAGGTACTGACCAGGCTCAGCCCTGCTTAGCTTCACTGAGTAACCGGTCTTGGGCTGCAGGGTGATATGGCTGTGGCATAAATGACATTTTCGCATTTGTCATAGACTTTTTAACATGGTCTAGCCAAGGAACATATTGGTAAGGTATTTTCCTTCAGATCAAACCTGTGATTGCTGCATTACTATAATAAAAATCTGAACGTGGTCCAAATCATGAATTTGTGACAATGCAACTTTGGTTTCAGGAAACACTTATCACTGTATTCTTTATTTCCCAAAATTATGCATCGTGTACTTTGGTAGTTCAGTCACAAGATTGTGTTGGTTATGTCATTATTTAGGAAATTCAACTCTGGTTAGCAACTTTTCATTTCATACGACAAGATCTCTTACAAAGAGTAGTTGAACCATGAGAACCAATTTTATATTAAGTGGCCTAAACAAATATGTACTTACACTGATATTAATAATTTGTTACAATGTATCTATTATGTAAATACATGTTTTTTTATATTGTACTTATAAATACCTGTATGTACTTACATCTGTAATTAATTTATGTAATTACATTTTTGATTACACTGTTGACCATCCCTTACACCTTAGCCCACCTTTAAACCTACCCATACCACCAAATTTGTCCCTAACGTTACCTGTATCCCACCTCAAGAGTACCAGAAGTGTTCTGCAATATGAACCCAATAAGTACATTGTATTATTTTTGATACAAGTACATAGTATTTAAGGCCATTTAATATAAAGTGGGACCAGAACCACAAATTAACCATCATTTTGAAACAATAACCGTAGCTTAACCAGGGCATTTGAAGTAAATCTGTAGTTTTACAAATGTAATTATTGCTAAAAAATGATAACTACACTCACTTTTACGATAATAACACCATAGCTAATTTTAGTAAGGCTCATTGCCAAACCTCTGCAGGTGGTAATTTCAAAGCAATGAATTAAGAATTTTTTTTTTAAAACTTGGGCTGATTAATCATCCATATTATCCCTAGGAGCATGTAATATGAACCTCAACAAAATGTGTCTTTGTAATCGTTCTGTTTTGTGTATTTTGACTTTTTAATGGTGCAGAATACCCATTGATTTGGATGTAAAAGCTTAATAGATGATGTGTATAAAGCTTTATAATGTGATTATAATCTTTCTCAGCTCTGCAGATCACGTTTGTGGCAGCGGGAGCATGAGCTGGTAAACATCCAACCGTCACAAGCCTCAGGAGACGTCATCCTCACACACATACGTGCGTCGACCAGTGCATATGAGCATATATGTGTGGCAAATGAGTCTGTGTGTGAATGTGTCATAAGGAGTGGTTCGGTGTCTGTGTGTTTGCCTTACCGTTGGCGTTGCAGGGCAGCCTGTGCATGTCATGCAGGCGGGTGTCAGATTTACTCATTGAGTTCAGCTTGGACTGCCGCAGAGCAGCCTAAGAGACAAAACATTCATGTACGTAATGACACAAATGCCAATATGTTTGTGTGTTTATTTATACTTATTTGCACTCACCGTTTCCATTCTCTGACTTGCTCCATTGGCGTGGCCATGTTTGGTCTTGCTCTTTCTGAAGACAAAATGAAAGAAGCTCTGTTTGTAACTTGTACATTTAGTGACTGGAGCATCCTATTAATATATATATTTCACAATATAACAATAATATATAGGTGGGCATAGATTAATTTTTTTAATCTAGATTAATCTAGATTAATTTCAAAATTAATCTAGATTAATCTAGATTAAAATGGCTGATTTGAATTCTGCCGAAGGCATTCAGAATATGTGTGCTACCCAAATAATAAGTCTTTGAGAACGGGTTTCTCAAGCCAGGTGACGCATTAGACCAGGGCCTCATCTCCTGTTTCCAAAATGCATCACAAACTGCTTGAGAAACTGTTCTACTATGATAATTGGTGATGAAAATAAATGATGTTCAAAAAGATGTACTTGTGTTTACTAACTGTTTATTCAGTTAAACATGAATGTTGAACTGTAGGCCTACATAAGCTCCAAACAGTGATTTCATACTTGCTTTTGATGTACGTACATACAGAAAATGCTGCTTCGCAAAGGCAAGTTCACGGAGCCCTGACGGTGTCAAACATTGAGTATGTTTACATGGGCAACAATAGTTTAATACGATTTTAATATGATTAAAACAATACTCTGATTAAGAGTCTACCATGTAAACAGCGATTTTAGATTACTTAATGCGACTAAAGTCATAACTGACCTAAACAGAAATGGAATTGAGACGTGGAGCATATTTTCCGACAAGATCCACACAGGCGGCTGTCAGTAAAGGACCGCACAGAGACACAGACGCACACACACAAACACACACACACACATCGCGAAATGCGGAAGTTTTTTTTCTTCTCATTTGGCGTGCGTTATTACATTCCATAACACTCTCACCTGTCCTTACTCATTTATTTGCGTCTAATACCCCAGTTTGTCACGAAGGCATGAATTAAATGTTCGTGAGTTAAAGTGAAACTGCTCAACTGCAGTTAGAGTCAGGCATCCTGCTGATTTGATTCAGAAGGGCACTTCTTTTCCAGACGGCTCACCGGTCAGGTATACATCCGCGCTAAACTATCAAGGTGAAAGTCATCATAGCCTGCGTAGAAAAGACCCAGCTTTCACCCAACTTTGAGAATAGATTAACGGCGATATTTTTTTTATCGCGCGATAAGAGTCTCATGTTAACGCAGCACGTTAACGCCGATAACGGCCCAGCACTACAATAATAATAAAAAAATTAATCTAGTGAGCTGCCTTCTTAGATAGTATTCGACGGCAATATAAGTGACCTTCAGATTGCATGTAGACTGAAGCATCATCAAGATAACTATATAGGGTTTGGGGGGGGTCTGGCCCCTCTAAATAACCCTCGATCTCCCCTGAATTGATCTGTATCTTTAATAATTACACTAACAAGAAAAATAAAGAAATAAATATACATTTGATCACCTCTTTAACTGTTCATACCATTGTGAAAGCATGAATGTAGCAGCCCCATTATACAGGGAAATACTCAGTTGGCAGGCTGAATCTAGAATCTGAACACTGTCAGTGTTCAAAAGGTACTTTTCTTGAAAAAATATAGGTCTTTTTAATCTACATATAGTTTGATAACCAATGAGATGTAATTGAATTAAATAGATGAATTTGGTTCACTGAAGCATGCATATTTATTTACACAAAAACTACTGAAAATAGGTGACCCCCCCCCATAGTCAATGTATAATTCGCACCCTGGTTGGAACTAAACTGTGCAGAGCTGCGACCCTCCAGAAACTAGAGTTTGACACCTGTGGTCTAGATGTATGTGAAATAAAAACTACTTCAGCATACATTTGACACTAGGGGGCAGTATGAGGGCAGCAACTTTTGTTCTTTTTCACATTAATGGTTTATAATGATAATACAGCAACATATTATTGACCAATGGGATGCAGTTTTGTTGCACAACACTAAATAAATACCGCAAGACAACTCAATGATGTCTATGACTTCGAATAATCTATCACCTATCTATCTCCGCATGGACAACTTTTCTTGTCCTTATGGTGTGGTGATTTTACTCAGTAGCTCATTTTGTACAGTGTTGTCCTTGTGACGCAAGTACTGAGTGCTCAGGTTCAAATGTGGTGAAGCACAATTCCACAAAAGCAATGTAAAATCATGTAAAATCGTGCACTTTTTTCTTACGTTTGATTTTGTAAACACTAATGGTTGGGTTTAGGAATGGGTTTTGGTCAGTGCTTCGCTAGATCACAAGAAGGACATGCTGAAACAAACAACAAAACATTCCCTAAGTAACGTATTTAAGATTTGCAAAAATGCAAACAGCGCCCTCTAGTGGATCTGTCATCTGAAATGTGCGATGAAACGTGGCTGGAGCAACATATTTTACGACACCAAGTAAATACCGCAAGACAACTCAATAATGTCTATGACTTCAAATAATCTATCACCTATCTATCTCCACATGGACAACTTTTCTTGCCCTTATGGTGTGGTGATTTTGCTATTTTTGTACAGTGTTGTACTTGTGATGCAAGTACTGAGTGCTCAGGTTCAAATGTGGTGAAGCACGATTCCACAAAGGCAATGTAAAATCATGATGAATCTATGTGGTCGCAGTGCACTTTTCTCTTACGTTTGATTTTGTAAACACTAATGGTTGGGTTTAGGAAAGGGTTTTGGTCAGTGCTTCGCTAGGTCACAAGAAGGACATGCTGAAACATACAACAAAACATTCCCTAAGTAACGTATTTAAGATTTGCAAAAATGCAAACAGCGCCCTCTAGTGAATCTGTCATCTGAAATGTGCGATGAAACGTGCCTGGAGCACCATATTTTACAACCAAAAATAAATACCGCAAGACAACTCAATGATGTCTATGACTTCGAATAATCTATCACCTACCTATCTCCACATGGACAACTTTTCTTGTCCTTATGGCGTGGTGATTTTGCTCAGTAGCTCATTTTGTACAGTGTTGTCCTTGTGACGCAAGTACTTAGTGCTCAGGTTCAAATGTGGTGAAGCACAATTCCACAAAAGCAATGTAAAATCATGATAAATCTATGTGGTCGCAGTGCACTTTTCTCTTACGTTTGATTTTGTAAACACTAATGGTTGGGTTTAGGAAAGGATTTTGGTCAGTACTTCGCTAGATGACAAGAAGGACATGCTGAAATATACAACAAAACATTCCCCAAGTAACTTATTTAAGATTTGCAAAAACGCAGACAAGCACTCTAGTGGATCTGTCATCCGAAAAACATGCAATGAAATGTGCCTGGAGCAACATATTTTACATTTCGCAAAAATGTAGACGAGGCATATATTTGCAATGAGTCTAGGCTGGGCATTTCACCACCTAGCTTTTGCTCCAACCCTAATCAAACACAGCTGATCCAACTAATCAAGGTGTTCAAGACTACTAGACACTACTAGATCAGCTGTGTTTGGTTAGGCTTGGAGCAAAACTGTGCAGAGCTGCGGCCCTCCAGGAGTTGAGTTTGAGACCTATGGTGTAGAACAATATTTGGTAGAGATACAACTATTTGAAAATCTGGAATCTGAGGGTTCAAAAAATGTAAATATCAAGAAAATCACCTTTAAAATATTTAGCAAAGGATTTTATGATAATAATAATAATAATAATAATAATAATAAGAAGAAGAAGAAGAAGAAGATATGTACAGTAGGAAATGTATAAAAAAAATTAAAAGAAAAAAAATTAATAATTTTTTACCCATAGAATGTGTTTTTGGCTATTGCCAACAATATACCCATGCAACATAATACTAGTTTTGTAGTTCAGGTTCTCATATATGAGGTTTCACCTGATAAAGGCTTAATTAAACACTTAAACAAAAGACCAGGATTGACCAGGATGCCGGGGTTTAACCCCTACTCTATTTCGAAGGACATCCTGGGATTTTTAAAGACCACAGAGAGTCGGGACCTCGGATTAATGTCTCATCCGAAAGACGGTGCTCACTGAGCAATATAGAGTCCCCATCACTATACTGGGGAATTAGGACCCACACAGACCACAGGGTGGGTGGCCCCTGCTGGTCTCACTAACACCACTTCCGGTAGCAACCTAGCTTTCCCGTGTGGTCTCCCATCCAGGTACTGACCGGGCGCAGCCCTGCTTAGCTTCAGTGGGTGACCATGTGAGAATTGCAGAGAGCTAGCTGCCGGCTTTATTAATTTTTCTTTATTCATAAGGGATCGCCACAGCGAAATGAACTGCCAACTTATCCAGCATATGTTTTAGCTCAGCTGCAACCCACTACTGAGGAACATCCATACACTCTCACATGCACACATATACTACGGCCAATTTAGTCTATTCAATTCACCTACCGCACTGGAGCACCCAGAGAAAACCCACGTGAACACGAGGAGAACATGCAAACTCCACACAGAAATGGCAACCAAACTAGCCGGGGTTCAAACCAGCAGCCTTCTTGCTTTGAGGCGACAGTGCTAACCACTGAGCCACCGTGTCGTCAATTTATCATTAGTCTTCCAAAGAAAAATAAAGGCATTTTTAACATTTGGAACCTGACTGTGACATAAATTTATATGTATGTGACTCAAGTCTGCTAAATCCCTCATAAGCTTCCATTATTTGAACTATATTTCTTTAAGTAAGTGGCCTTTGTAGACACTAGATGTGCTGCTCACAGGATTCTGCCGGAAGTGAAATTCCCCTACAGCAAATGTGTGTGTGTGTGTGTGTGTGAGTGTGTGTGTCTGTGTGTGCGTGTGTGTGTGTGTGTGTGTAATGGCTCTCAGTGGGTTTGGCCACTCTGGATTTATCTGGGGATGCTGTAATGATGTGGGACTGGATGTGTGTGTGCAGGTGTGCTGGAGGAGGAGAGGATGGATGGGTAACCCTGACAGTCCTCCGCCCTTGCTTTTTTGTCTGCTCCCGTTCCCTATACACACACCTGGTGTGACATCAATTCTCCCACAGCCTGAGAAACACACACGCTTTTCACACACCTCTTTTTGTTCTTCTCACTCGCACCCCATTTTTAACATCCAGTGCTATACGCACATCTCTCACACTTACGCAGATCTGTGAAACAGAGGATTTTCTCTGCTCTCGCTCTCTTTTTACACTCTAAACCGTATGAAGAAGACTTTCATGGATGAAAAGATAATAGCCATGCACACACTGTAAAGTGTAATGAGAGAAAGCTCTATTTAAATGGGTGACCCTTGATCTGAACCAGACGCAAGTTTCAATTATTTAAACTGAGGATTATTGAGCTGAATAAATAAGCTTTCCATTTATGAAGGGTTAGTAGAAGGCAATATTTGGCTGAGATACAACAATTGAAAATCTGAAGGTTAAAAAAATCTAAATATTGAACAAATCACCTTTAAAATTGTCCAAATTAAGTGTAGGATTAAGATTAGGATGCTGGACAATGGAGTTGAGGATCCATGTGCAGTACTTTATTCAACAGAGAATGATCATGCAGGCAATGGTCAACACCAGAGCAAAACAGAAGCATACAGGTAATCCAAAGTCGTAGTCTAATCAGGCAAATAGTCAGGCTAGGCAGCTAGGAAACAAGACGCGGAAAACAGGGCATGGATTGATACACAGAGAGACTAGATTGGATAAATGTTTAGAAATGTTACCGGAGATAAACACCAACAAGACTCAGCCATGTGTGTGTAAATGAGAGGTGTCTTTATAGTCCAGGTAAAGAGTCAATAGCTACGTTTCCACCCACCTATTTTTATACGCATTTTGGAGTTTTGGATGCCAAGATGCGCATACATTTTGAAAATGACATAAAACACACATGTGCATAACTGAGTAGGATAAACTTTTTATTCGATAAGAAAAGATGCGCATAAACTGCGATGGAAACACTTTTACTGAACAAATTCCAGAATGCGTATTTAAAAAAGTCATGTGATTTTGTTATAAGAGATCATGTGATGATAAAAATGTGCAAACCAGCAGGCTGAGCACACTGTAAAACATCTGAAATGTAGTTTTGGTCATTCTAAAACGCCTTAATTATCTCAGTATTAGTGTTATTATATTACTAATTACTAGGGCCAGATGGAATCTGCAGACGTTTTTTGCTATTTCTGCGAAGAATTTTGGTAAAAATCTGCGGATTTCTGCAGAATTGTTTTGGGAGTATTATAACTAAAACCTTAATATGTGAAATAAAAAAATAATATATTTTTAACTTTTATTTAATGTTTATAATGCAAATCCAATTAGATTCATCTTTATTTGGTAAACACAGCAAGTCTCTCCTATAATATATCTACTAAAAGACAGAAAATATTACTTTACAAACTGCATTGTACATAAATCAGATGAACATTTTCACATTACGTCACCTTGGAATTATAAGATTCTATTTGCATTCTGGATGATTTTGAGATATTGAGCTTCAAAGGTTTTGCACTCCATAGCAAACAGTATGTGTGTAACATTTGTTTTTTAAATAAAACGTCTTAAAATGTAAACAACTTTTAAAAAAACGTCCCATAATGTAAATAAGTTGTCATTTAATAAAAATATGTCAATAACTCAATTTTGACAAAAATGTCAGATAGAACCTTATAATTCTAAGGTGATGATTAGTCAATAATATTACTCTAATTAATTTAAAAACTGAATAAATTTAGATTTACACACATTTACTCAAGTAAATAAACAGAATTAATGATAAATCTTCGGAAATCTGTGGAATTCTGCGGAAAATCTGCGGAATTCTGCACGCGCAGATTCCGTGTGGGCATACTAATTACCTCCAGAATCAAGAGCATCTGTGTTCCACGTCTCATGCCTTCAAATGCCACCGCGCGTTCACTGCGTGTCAGGATTGTCTTCTGAGGCACAAGTCATTTATTAAATGAAGATATGATTGAATTGATATTTGTCGCCAGTTAATCAGGAAGTGACAATTTTGTTCGCTTTGACTCGTTGGATGGAAACGCTGCTTTATTCGCACGTCTTTTATGCGATAATCCAGTTTTGCACAAAAATGATTTCGCATATTTAGATGAAAACATAGCTAATGATAAGCTTCAGCTGTGTGTCTGTGTGTGTTATCAGGGAAACCCGGAACAGGTGTGTCTGTGAGGTGCATTACAGGATTTGTAGTCCATTTGGTGGCAGATTTGTAGTTGTCCAGCGATCCGCAGTAGCTAGATCGCTGGAGACTGTAGCAATGACAATGCAATGTTCATTCATTCATTCAATCATTTTCTTTTCAGCTTAGTCCTTTTATTAATCTGGGGTTGCCACACCAGAATGAACCCCCAACTTATCCAGCATATGTTTTACATAGCGGATGCCCTTCCAGCTGCAACCCATCCCTGGGAAACACCTATACACACTCATACACTACGGCCAGTTTAGTTAATTCAGTTCACCTATAGCGCATGTCTTTGGAATGTGGGGGAAACCGGAGCACCCGGAGGAAACCCACGCGAACACGGGGAGAACATGCAAACTCCACTTAGAAATGCCAACTGACCCAGTCGAGGCTCGAACCAGCGACCTTCTTGCTGTGAGGCGATCGTGCTACCCACTGTGCCACCATGACGCCCCACAATGCATATTACTAATTAAAAATGTGGTTTTCTAGAAAGAAATCAAATGTGATCTTTACTTAATATTCTAACAATTTTTGGTATATAAGAAAAATTTCTGACCATTGTAATATATTTTTGGCTTTTTTACTACTAACATACTGTAAGACTGGTTTGGTGTTCCAGGGTCACATACAAGAGCGAGTCACCTTTAAATCAATGTCATTTTTTCAATTGTTTTCTATAGAGCAAATGCAAAATGTAATATTTTAAAACTATTATTATAGTAAAACTATTTAAGTTACACGGTGAACTTAAAGGGACAGTTCACCCCAAATTAAAATTGACTCTGTTTACTCAGTCAAGTGGTTTCAAACCCTTATAGTTTTTTTCTTCTTCTGTTGAACACAAAATTATTTATATGAATGATCGAACCCATAAACCATTGACATACTTTAAGAAAAACAACGACTATGAAAGTCAAAAAGTTTCAGCATTTTTCAAAATATCTGCTCTCATTACACAACAGAAAAAAGAAACTCGAACTGAAACATTGGAACAAGTTGAATGCTGAGTAAATGATGGCAGAATTTTCAGTTTTACGTGAACTGTCCCTTCAAACAGAAAACAGTACTATTACATTATGGAGTTATTTGTGAAATGTTTTCGTCTTGAACCTGTCAGCAAACATCACAAAGGTGTTCATTTACTGAGTAAGATTTCATCTGGAAAATGTATTTTTAGAGTGTTTTATCTTATCTGTCCTCAAGACATTTCCTGCAGATGTTATATATAGATGTTATACAGTCATTTATAAAATGTTTGTGGTTTGGAATCATGGCTCTACGCTTGACTAAAACAATTTCGGCAAGACAAACTTTGAGGTTGGTCTGAAAGTTTGAAATTATTGTAAAAGCTAGATAATTAAAGTTTAAATAATTCTAGTATAAATTGGCAAGTTTCCACTGTGGTTTAGAATGTTGCTAACATAGCATTAATTAGCATGTTTCTAGCACATATTGCTTGTATGAATTAGCATGCTGCTATGTTAGCATTTCTAGTATGAATTAGCAGATTGCTAACATGTGTACTGAATGAATTAGCATGCTGCCTGCACAGATTCACATTTTGCTATCATTTCAAAAACACTTATATTGATTGTTCTGACAAAACTTGTATATTATATATACAGATTAAATCTGAATTATTAAACCCCTTTTGAATTTTTTTTCTTTTTTAAATATTTCCCAAATTATGTTTAACAGAGCGAGGAAATTTTCACAGTATGTCTGATAATATTTTTTCTTCAGGAGAAAGTCTTCTTTGTTTTATTTTGGCTAGAATAAAAGCAATTTTTAATTTTTTAAAAGCCATTTTAAGGACACAATTGTTAGCCCCTTTAAGCTATATATATTTTTTCGATAGTCTACAGAACAAACCATTGTTATACAACAACTTGCCTAATTGCCCTAACCTGCCTAGTTAACCCAATTAACCTAGTTAAGCCTTTAAATGTCACTTTAAGCTGTATAGAAGTGTCTTAAAAATATCTAGTCAAATATTATTTACTGTCATCATGGCAAAAATAAAATGAATTAGAATTGAGTTATTAAACTATTATGTTTAGAAATGTGCTGAAAAAATCTTTCTGTTAAACAAAAATTGGGGGAAAAATAAACAGGGGGGCTAATAATTCTGACTTCAACTGTATACTGTATGTGTGTGTATATATACATATATATATTTTTTTCTGCTTCAAGATTTCGGGCTCTATTTTAACGATCTAAGCACAAAGTCTAAAGTGCATGGCGCGAAAGCATTAAGGGTATGTCCAAATCCACTTTTGCTATTTTAAGGACAGAAAAATATGCACTGTGCTGCGGCACTTTAAGAGTCAGTTGTGTCACGTCATGGCGCATTTGCTATTTACTTGGCAGACTTTGTTAGTGGAAAAACTGAATTCTTCACTGGCAAGAAAACAGTTAAACAAACCATCTGCAGCACAAGCATAAAGAATGATCCTCCTCCATTCAGCCTCTTTACTTTCTCTTTACTTTACTTTTACTCTTTACTCCTTTACTTTCGTAGATAAAGAAACAATGTTGTATGTGCTCCACTGAAGACATCCATTAGCCTACAGTACATATTTAATTTTGTTTGTTAAGCACAAAGATTTGTTTCAAAACTATTTCTAACACACTTCTATTTTAGACCAGCACACCCATGAGTCCACAAAGTGGCGCAAATGAATTTGGTATTAAAGCAATGTGGTGGAAAACGTGAAAATTAGGGTTGTGCTGGTCTGAAAATAGCAACAAATTGTACCAAACACGTCTTGTGCCTTATTGTGCCGGGTGTATGACAGGGCCCATTATGATCTATTTAATTGGCTATTTGCTGTTTCTTGGTTTACTAGTCATTTCTGAGTAAAACAAATTTTCTTCAGTTGTTAAGTGTATTCCTGACAGAAAAACTTGTTAAAACGTTTAAACATGTCAATAACAACTAATTGTTCTATTTGGTTCTGTACACCCACATGAAAAAATACTACAGTAATTCATAGTAAGTATTACTATAGTGTTTTTGAACTATACTATAGTAAAACAATTGAATAAATCTGTAGTGGTAATTTATAGTTGCTCTAATACAACAAATGACCCAATACTGTTTTCTACAGCTATCATTATACTACAATAGTAAAATCTAAAGTATAATCACTGTATTTATTGCAGTTTTCAGTTCACTATAATAATACTACTGTATTCTGTAGCATACATTAAGAAGTTATGAATACCAAAATATACAGTATAATACTAGTATTTACTGTAAATTATTATGTGGGCACACTGTGAATAATTTCTGTAAATGTTCAGAATGTTCAGATGTTAAATGCAGTTGGCACTCAAACTGATCTGTTTGTGTCTACAAAAAAGGATTAGAAAACCGACAACTGCATTTAGCTACAGTGTGTACATGGCCAAAACAGTATTTAAAGAGTGGAATAATTTCTAATGGCCCCGTGTCTCAGTGAAGATGGCAGTGTCTGTGTCTTTGCAGTTGTCTATGGCTCTGTTCCCCGGTGAAGGTCATGAAACGACGGTCACGTTTGCACCTGGTGTATTAGTGACCTGCGTCTACACACATGACTTGCAGAATCTACAGTACATACAGCAAAATAACAGCTGCATTTGCATACTGAGTGTGTGTAGTCATCAATAAAGCATAAACACAGCTATGTTTTAGAGGAATGTTCTAGGTTTGGATCTGTTTGTGGTGAAATGTGTAGTATTGCATGGTCTGCTGAAATATTCTGATTGGCTGGTTGATGTACGATAAAATTTAGTAGTAACCATAGTAACGCAGTGACACTTGCCTCAGAGTAATCTCAATAACAAAGATGCATGTTTCACCAGGAGCCGATGGAGATGAACAGATTTATCAATATGCTCATAAATACAGGGGTTAATTTGTGCCATTTTACTGATCCCCCTCCTCAACCGCCCTCCTCCACCGTCCGCTGTTCACTTTCACTTTCTTCCATGACTCCCCAATCCTCTTCACTTTCGTCCGCGACAAATACCCCATCTCTCCACTTTTGTCCGCGACACCCCTCCGCCATCCAATGCCCCGCCATCTCAACCCGCTCGCCCCCCCCCTCCCTTCACTTTCGTCCTCAAGTAACAAGCCGGATCTGTTAGCCCGAACTGTACCGGGACCTCGCAATTCACAAATTAAGCACTGCATAAATATTTTGCGAAGTGGTAGCTAACTCATGTTACTATGAGCTATTAGATATGCCCATGTCATATACAGACACATACACATGACTCTGCCTTTAACTGATTCAAAGCGGGGAGATCTAATAGGTCGTAACTGATTTAACTTTGGTAAAAATTGTACCGCCAAGAGAATTACTATAGTTTTAACTTTATTTGTGCTTCCCATCGGGTGGTTCTTCGTCTATATATCGTGCCTTAAATCCTATATATCATGCATTAACCCTTTCACACATGAGTTTTTAAATACTCCAGCTGACCCTCCTGTATGAGTATTGTATTGTGACCATTACTTAGAATCCACTGCATTCTAAAGTTCCCATGGTGATACGTCAATTTTATCACGTGACCCACCAGCCCCAATGATCTATGTATACTGTATATCGAATTTTGTTTCTTTTTGCCCTTTTCTGTAAATATTGACAAATGTTCTCCTTAGATTGTGAAATGTCTGATACTTCCATTCTCAAATATGTGATAGAACATATATTGAGTCTTATAAACAGCTTAATAATAATCATATTATTTGTTATATGATGGGTAATGGGCACCGCTGTTTCGAAGTTAATGAGAAGTGTTATTATCATTTAATAAATTATGCAATAATTGTGTTTTATTAGCGTCTACCCCTACCTCAACCCTAAACCCAACCCTCACGGTAATGTAAAAATATTATTTATTGTACAGTGTCACAAAAATTATGCTATATTGATGTATATGTACAGCTGATGTGAGTATCCTCAGCTGTATCCCATCTAGACTACACCTTCTCCTGCAGTGTCAAGCTGCTGGATTTAAGTCATGTTTATTCCTAATTATCTTCCGAAATACATGAAGGTAAACAACTGTTTATCTGGGAAAGGAATAGAGAAGATATTCTAGTAACATAAACAGTGTGTATCTTACGTGAACAAAGCACATCGTCCAGTTAAATTGAAAAATAAATATTATTACCGTCTCTATAGACATCCGTGTGTATTTTACAAACTGTAAATGGTATGTTTTGCTTGTAATTCTGTGTATTTAAAATGTTATTTGTTTGAAAGCACGGATAAAATGTGATTTATGACATGCGCTGTGCACCTCTTTCTGTGCGTCAGTGTGTGCAGTCAGATTTGAAATTTAGCAGTTCATGATGTGCGCTCTGAACGTTCGAATCACACCAGTGTGATGGTACGCTACAGGGACCAGCCAAGGCTGATCACAACGGCTTGATCGTATGCGTGAAAGAGTTAAATCCTTTAACACACACCAATCCATTGATTGTCCATTACTTATTGTGATTTTACATTTTAATAAAATGAAAATAATAAATAAATAAATAAATAAATAAAGTGCAAAAAAAGGGTTTTGAGGCATTTAGAAGATGAGCTGATTTAAATAAATCTAAAATAAATATACATATTTTTAAACATTTTTAATAATCCCTATGAATTCCATTTGAGCCAAAAAAATATAAATGAAAATTATAAATAATTATTATTTTCATACATTTTAGTATTCAGCTAGATGAAATTACATTGTGACAGTAAATCATACCTGCCAACACTCACGTTTTTCGCGGGAGTCTCCCGTATTTCAGACCCGTCTCCCGTATTGTTCTGTCTCCCGGTAAACTCCCGGAATCCCCCCGCCCCTCAGCATTTTGGTACAGTCCGGGCTGAAACCTGGTGCTTGTGCGCGTGCTCTTCCGGTCGCGCGCCTCCATCTCCCCAAACCTCTCACCCCTCCCGCTCCCCGCTCTTCAGTTCGTGCCAGTGTTGCCAACTTAGCGACTTTTCAGACCCCCTAGCGACAAATTTTCAAAAAAGCGACAAGCAACAAATCTAGCAACTTTTTAGTGTGTTACTGGAGATTTTTATAGACTGTCGTTTGTCCATTACTGTACCGTCCCTACTCTTCTCAACGAGCTGCGGGTGATGCCGCCGGCCTCTCCCCCGCCTCAGAGCACTGACGGGCGGCCCAGTCCTCGTACAGCAGCCTCTAGCACCTGCAGCCTGACAGGAGATCACCCCTCTGCGTACCGACGGCAAATGATTTAGCACCGGGGGTGTGAAGGTATTTCCCCTGTACAGTCAAACCGATCTGCTTCTCCTTTATTTTAACAATTTAATTTGACCGTTTATTGTTCACAATCAGAGATGTTTTAGGTGAGAGTTTCAGAACTTGTCTGAATATATTACGTCTGAGAGATTACTGCAAATTCCCTACTCATCTATAATGATATACTGTATTCAAACAGCAATCAATTTAGTTAAATTGACAAGCTTACATAAAGCGTAGTGCAAATATAAATACCCCATTTATTTACCATGGGCTGTTAAACAAACAGAAAAGGTAGAACGTGATGACGTCAGTAATATGCAAATCAGCGTATGACATAATCCCCCCCCCCACCCCCCCATCTCCCGAAATTTACGAACCAAATGTTGGCAGGTATGCAGTAAATATGATTTTATTGTTATAAAATATTTATACTCCAAATACTTTCTTCATCTCAGTATGCTGGAAACAAATATTTCAGAGTTTTCTCAATTTCACAGAAAGGAATACGTGTTTCTTTTAGAAAAGTGCCATTTCATGAGTCTCTTTTTATCACTACATAATTAAGAAAATATTTTTTCTCATTGTTTTGTATTATATAATCAGGCACACCATCTAGCCAATAAACAAATCCCTCTGTAGAAACCTTGAGAATTCAGATATGAATAAAGCTGTGCGGTTGGTGTATGTAAGAGCTGCTGAAGTAGAGATTTATGGCTCAGTACAAGAAAAAAACAGCTTTTATCAATTTGTGCTGGTAGATTTCAATGACAGTTCCTTCAGTATATTTATAGTGCGACAAAATAAGCACTTAAAGGTGTATTTTGGATATTATATGTACATTAGACAAAAAAAAACAAGCCCAAAACCACAAATTGAAAGGTGCATGATTGTTTTAATTCATAGACTGCACTTTCATCTCAATACAATGTGTTTTTTGTTACGCATCTGTTGACTCCCTGAACACTAATATCACTCTATTTTACCACAGTAATCACACTAAAACACACTTGGCTTCTGTACAGCTAGCATATATATTGTCATTCAGCACAGCAAAAACACGACTTGCGGTGGAAACACAACAAACGAATACAGTCCCTATTCATCTTTTCTGTGAAATGTTGCAGAGTACAGAAATAGAGCGGCGCCTGAGAGTATGTGAAACTGATTTGTTGGAGGGTTTCGCTCCTTGTATTGTCTCAGAGCAGAAGTCTTTGTCACAAATGAGCATCTGACGCAGAGCGTAACTTAAAAACGGCGAAACGGCTCCTACGGAGGACATGCAATCTGCTGAAGGAGTGATATTAGCATTCATCAAGATGCTCCGCAGCAGGAAAGAGAAAGACGAGGAGGTGCCCTGATAACAGAGTTGGATGAAAATGAAGAGTCTTTTTTAACACACTTCAGCACAAGACACTGCAGGTGAATAGGCCAAAAAAGCAGTAAGGTTATACTACGGCGATGCTTGATTGGCCAATGAACATTCTAACTGTGTGTTCAGAGCGGCAGGAGCATCAAAGTTTGCTCTGGCAGCCCTGGCGACAACGTTGTCTGTCTTATCTAACTGTTACCTCACCTCTGAAGTTAAAAACCTTGGGTTTCTACTAGACCAGTGGTGGGCAAACTTTTTAGACCCGAGGGCCACATCAAGTTTTGCAAACCAAGTGAAGGGCCACATGTCAAATCCTTCAAAATATAGCTTTTATTTATAGTGGCAGTATGCATGGAATAATATGTAATATCGGACAGAATCATGTCACATTAATACAAAACTGATTATGTTAATAACAGTTATAATTGAGTCAAATTCATTCATTCATTTTCTTGTCAGCTTTGTCCCTTGCGGGGTCGCCACAGCGGAATGAACCGCAAACTTATCCAGCACGATTTTACGCAGCGGATGCCCTTCCAGCCGCAACCCATCTCTGGGAATTTCCACACACACATTCACACTCATACACTATGGACAATTTAGCTTACCCAATTCACCTGTACCGCATGTCTTTGGACTGTGGGGGAAACCGGAGCACCCGGAGGAAACCCACGCGAACCCAGGGAGAACATGCAAACTCCACACAGAAACGCCAACTGACCCAGCCCAGCCGAGGTTCGAACCTGCGACCCAGCGACGTTCTTGCTGTGAGGCAACAGCACTACCTACTGCGCCACTGGGTTGCCCTCCTGAGTCAAATTTACAAGTCAAATTAATTTGCACTGCTATTTATATTTACTTATTAATCATCATAAAACTATAAAGTATAATAGTACTATCAATAATAATAATAATGTAATAATTTTTACAGTGGAGAATAGAAAAGATATTGTTTGATAGAAAAAATCTCCTATTAACACATTAAAAATAATTCTTGAAGTTTACTATTCAGTCAATTATACATTAATCTACTTTGCACTGCTTTTAGAATATAGAGATCAATCATCATAAAACTTGATAAAACCACAAATCTTTGATAAAATAACTTTTTAAAGTAGATATATGCATGGTAAATATATTGTATGACAAAAAATTAACACATTTAACCAGCAATTATTATACAATTTGAGTCAAATTCACAACAATCTTATTTGAGCTTGTATTAATATGCTCATATCAATCATAAAACTATGAGATAAAACGGAAGAAGATTCTGAGGGCGTACTCACACTATGTACAGTTGCATTAAACCAGGCCGAAGCATGCTTGTCCCCCCTCCCGTCTTCCCCGACGGCCCGCACTCACATTACATTCGGGCCTGAGCACGCTTGGGTCATCGACGATGCGCTGTTCAGTTTAAGAAGCGCTCTCGCAAATAAAAAAAAAAGAGAAGCGCATTTTGCGTGAAAGCGCATTTTAATATCCGAGATTGTGTTCTAATTCTACTGGTTGTGCTAACTGTATCGCGTGCAATACTGCCACCAAATGGCGTTCACTTGTATTGCATCATTAATTTACTAGTTCTGAAACCAAACCACTCAGAAGCAGCATTTTAAAAACTCCCTCGCCGGCCGGATGAAAGTGTTCAGTGGGCCGCATCTGGCCCGCGGGCCGTAGTTTGCCCACCTCTGTACTAGACAGTAGTCTAAAACTTGACAAACAAATAAGTAAAATAGTTTTTATCATCTACAACGACTAGCCAAAGTGAAACCCTTCCTAAGCAGGGTTTTGAAATGTTTTCATTTCCACGCGATTAGATTATTGTAATTCTTTATATATTGGTTTACCTTCATCTTCTATTTCTAGACTTCAAATGGTCCAAAATGCAGCCACAAATATGACCATATCACACCAATATTGCGATCACAACATTGGTTGCCGGTTCATTTCCGAATAGACTATACAGTTGCAATCAGAATTATTGAACCCCCTTTTAATTTTTTTTTCTTTTTCAAATATTTCCCAAATCATGTTTAACAGAACAAGGAAATTTTCACAGTATGTCTGATAATATTTTTTCTTCTGGAGAAAGTCTTATTTGTTTTATTTCCGCTAGAATAAAAGCAGTTTTTAATTTTTTTAAACCCATTTTAAGGTCAAAATTATTAGCCCCTTTAAGCTATATATTTTTTCAATAGTCTACAGAACAAACCATCGTTATACAATAACTTGCCTAATTACCCTAACCTGCCTAGTTAACCTAATTAACCTAGTTAAGCCTTTAAATGTCACTTTAAGCTGTATAGAAGTGTCTTGAAAAATATCTAGTAAAATATTATTTACTGTCATCATGGCAAATATAAAATAAATCAGTTATTAGAGATGAGTTATTAAAACTATTATGTTTAGAAATGTGTTGAAAAAATCTTCTCTCCGTGAAACAGAAATTGGGGAAAAAAAATAAACAGGGGGCTAATAAATCAGGGGGTTGAATAATTCTGATTGCAACTGTAAATTTTACTCTTTGTTTATAAAACTTTGTATAAATCTGCGCCACTGTATCTTTCTGATCCGATCTCTACTAAGGCCCAAACCTGATCAAATTCCAACTGCCATCTTTTGCAAACACACCGATCTCGTCTCAAATGCAGGGGTGATAGAGCCTTTGCAGTTCTGGGTCCGAAACTATGGAATAAGTTACTATTAAAAATCACAATAGCACCCACTCTATCGGTTTTTAAATCGATGTTAAAGACTCATATTTTTTCCAGTGCATTTAATATTCCCTAATGGCGATTCCAGGTGTAACCAGGGATGTGACACTGACAACAGAGTTCGGATCCACATGCAGGTTTGTTGAGGAGGTCAGGCAAGCAATGGTCAATATGGGTGCAAACAGATGTATGAAGGCAATCCATAATCCACAATAACAGGCAGATGGTCACAAGGCAGGCAGCAAACAGGATCATCAGACAGACGACGCAAAGATCAAAACCAGGCAAAGCAAGACAAAGAAAACGAGTTGTAATGTCACTAGTGTTAACAAGACTCAACAACAGTGTTTGAGCAGTATATATAGTCCATGTAATCAGTCTGTGAGCAGCTTCAGCTGTGAGTTTGCAATCACTGGTGATTTGCATCAGGTGTGAGTGTGGAATGACTGAATATGTAGTCCATGAACATGGCGGATTTGTAGTTCATGTGAATGTGAGTGTGTTTACCAGCGATCTCTGTTTGTGACACCAGGCTATACTAAATTGCTTATTTTTTAGAAACATTTATTGTTGGTAATATTGTTTTATATTGTTGTTTTTATTGTAGTGTATTGTTGTTTTTACCTGCTACTGCTATTGTACAGCACCTTGGTCGACCAAAGGTTGTAATTAAGTGTGCTCTAGAAATAAACTTTGATTTGATTCACAGCTGCACCGGCGAGAGCATCAAAATTCACTATATTGATCTCGTATTTCAAGGATCTCATATTTAAAGTTTTATATTGCGGTTTGATGAGTACAACTGCAAAAAAACAAAACAAAAAAAAACATGATTTATGGAAATGACTAAAAGACTGGAGATTTTGAAGATTTCAATTGCAAAAATGTTGAAACACAAGACTTTTAAGAGATGGTGGCAATCTTCACAATCAAGAGATAATACTATATTCCAACTCATTATCTGCATTAAATGATTTTTTACAGTGATTAAAGAGATCATCTTCAAGACAGGACTTTCTGAATGAAATTTGTACAAAATATATACTAAAATCAAAGAGAAACACAAGTTACATTTTTATGAATACCTACAGTAGAGGTCACTAGCTACGTTTCTATCAACCTATTTCTATACACATTTTGCATATGCGCATAAAAAATCGGTTGATGGAAACGCCAAGATGCGCATACATTTTGAAAATGAGCATAAAAAACATAATCGCATAACTGAGTGGAATAACTTTTTTATTCGATAAGAAAAGATGCGCATAAACTACGATGGGAAAATTTTTACCAAACAAATTCCAGTATGTGCATTAAAAAAGGTCATGTGATTTTGTTATAAGAGATCATGTGATGATAAACGTGTGTGAATAGACAAACCAGCGACTGAGCACACTGTAAAACATCGGAAATGTTGTTTTGGTGCATGCTGGTCAGAAATCTTGTCCAGATTGATGCTGCGCCAACGCCACTTCACTGTCACATGTGGCATCAAAGTACCGCGACAGCGCTCCGAGATCAGACGACTGATTCAGCCGGTGCAGCATCTGAAGAGTGACTGCAGGAGCTGCGATAACGACACCGATATTACATGATTGGCTGTGTTCATCGCATGGCAAC
This sequence comes from Danio kyathit, assembly GCA_903798195.1. Taxonomy (NCBI): domain Eukaryota; kingdom Metazoa; phylum Chordata; class Actinopteri; order Cypriniformes; family Danionidae; genus Danio; species Danio kyathit. The sequence continues at coordinate 8,238,801 of LR812541.1, read as the reverse complement.
AACCACATGTGTTTTTATTGGACAACTTCTGTCTCACAAATTTCAAACAAACAATTAACTTTTCAAACCCTCTCTATCTTGTACACATCCTGCTTATTAAAAGACTACAAATATTTTACTGCAGAATCATCTTTTGGTAAATAATTTGTTCATAATGACTAGAGTGGTTGCTTAGGTTTATTTTAGACCTTTTTTATAAAGACTACTGTATTTAACTCCATAAACGATTTAAATTATATATTTTAGTAAATAACCTAAATATTAACTCAAATAAGTCTTACAGACTTGTAATAAAATAATTTTAAAATAAAATAATCATTATTGACCCTAACACCCCTATACAGTTGAAGTCAGAATTATTAGCCCCCCTGTTTTAATTTTTCAAATTTCTGTTTACGGAGAGAAGATTTTTTCAACACATTTCTAATCATTATTGTTTTAATAACTCATCTCTAATAACTGATTTATTTTATCTTTGCCATGATGACAGTAAATAATATTTTACTAGATATTTTTTTAAGACACTTCTATACAGCTTAAAGTGACATTTAAAGGCTTAACTAGGTTAATTAGGTTAACTAGGCAGGTTATGGTAATTAGGCAAGTTATTGTATAATGATGGTTTGTTCTGTAGACTATCGAAAAAAAATTAGCTGAAAAGGGCTAATAATTTTGTCCCTAAAATGGTTTTTAAAAAATTAAAAACTGCTTTTATTCTAGCCGAAATTAAAGCAAATAAGACTTTCTCCAAAAGAAAAAACATTATCAGACATACTGTGAAAATGTCCTTGGTCTGTTAAACATCATTTGGGAAATATTTGAAAAAGATAAAAAAATTCAAAGGGGGCTAATAATTCTGACTTCAACTGTATGTACTGTATGTAAACCCCTTTTTAGCATATTCAAACAAGAACTGGAACAGTATTGACATACCATTCCACATCTAGTAGCCTAAAGACTGATGTTCTAACTCCTAGAGTTTGTGCTTATTGTTTTGTGTTTAATAGGCATATTTGTGGATATTTATTTCCTTTCATTGTGCCCTCTCGTTTTCCCCTTATTTCATGTGCATTTGTTTTATAGGCTACTTAAATTCGATTCATAATTCCTTTAATGTTTAAAAATGAACTATAGTGTGTAGGCTGTCATTCATTCATTCATTTTCTTTTCGGCTAAGTCCCTTTATTAATCTGGGGTCGCCACAGCGGAATGAACCGCCAACTTATCCAGCATGTTTTTACGCAGCGGATGCCCTTCCAGCCGCAACCCGTCACTGGGAAACATTCACACACACTCATTCACACTCATACACCCCAAAGTGCCCCAAAGTGTCCGGCTTGATGGCTTCGTTTTCAACTCCGCCCCGACCTGCACTCTGCAAATTTAGTTGATCGCCGGCTGCAGCCGTGCTTCATGTCAAACGCACCTTTTGACTCGTTGGATGAAAACGCTGCTTTATTCGCATGTCTTTTATGTGATAATCCAGTTTTGCGCACAAAGTTAATTCACATTTTTGGATGGCTAATGAGGTGCAGAGAAGCTGACTTAGGCCCAATCTCAATTCTACCCCTTAGCCCTTCCCCTTACCGCTACCCCTCGTTTTGTGCATTCCCGTGATGGGGTAGTGGTGTCCCAATTCTCTTTAACTTGAAGGTGTAGGGCTAAGGGCAAGGGACATACACCCCTTCAAACAAAGATTTTTCAGGACCACACTAGAAACCAAGGGGTAAGAAAATTACCCAGAATACACCAGCCACTGCTGCACCCGGAAGTAAGGAGATGCACAAATTAGTATTTCTTTGCCATTATTACGAATTTTTACAACAAACAAACACATGTTTTAATATATTCATAACCGCATTTGTGTTTTACCGTCAATCTTTAAAAAAAATCGCTAAAATAAAAACCGACAAATTTCGCGATCTATAATTCATAATAATAACTCGTGTATAGCAGTCCCACAACATTCTGACAACCGAATACCCTGTCAAAAAACTCTAGTGACTGGGAATGGGCTTTTTACAGTGTCTGCTATATTGTTAATGTTGTTTTTGGTCTGTTTACATACATGAATATGGCCACTGTGTAAATGCACAGTATAGTTACGATCTTATTGCCACATTAGATTGTCATGATAACATAATATATGCCTTTAGTGATTTCCTGAAGATAAATACCAAAAAATAAAGCAACTGGAAAAACTACAGCAGTCGTGATCGTCTGATCTCATATGAAGCAAGAGCTCGAGATGACATATGATGTCGTGTGCAGGTGTTGTAGTGCTGTCCCATTTCTTAGGGGTAAATTTTGAAGCCCTTCACCTTCACACTCGGTTGTAAGGGCCAAGGGGAAGGGGAGGGAGAGGGGGAGGGGGAGGGGTACAAAATAAAAATTGGGATTGGGCCTTAAACTTGCTCAGAGAAAAGCTGTTGTTATTAATCATTGTTTACTTCACTAAATCAGTTTAATGGTGAAGGGAGTGACTGAATATGCCTATTGATGGAAGGTTTGCGAAGAAATGTCATGCTCCCTTGTAAAAGTATTTTGTAATTATTTCAAAATACAAAATACAGTATTTTATTTTGATACTTGTTGTGGCTGCTGTATTCTGTAGTTTATTTTGATACATGTAAAACTGAAGTATTTGGATTTTATTTTAAAATACATGTCAATGTATTTTTTCCTAACCCTGGTTGTACTCTATTACTTTGGTTTGCGAGGACATGCCTTGTGTCCTTGCAATTCAAAGCGCTTAAAAAATCATACCTAACAAAATCTTTTCGAAATTTGCCACAGGTTTCCTGTGAGGGTTGGGTTTAAGAGGGTGGGGTAAGGCCATACTGTAAAAAGTAAAGGTGCTTTAAATGCCCTGTTGAGTACTCAAGGAACTAGACATTGTTTAAATTTGATTGTTTGCATTCAAATGTATATTACATTATTAATCAAATGTTTTCAGTTTGTCTATTAAATTTATGATTAAACATGTTTGCATAAACAATAAATTAAGAGGGATGGGAAAAACAAGCATTAAAAATAAAATTGGGAAATGGTGCTTTAAAGCACTCAAGGTGGTTCCTGGTCATTCTTAATAAGAGGGTTCCTCCAGGAACCCTTGAAGTTCCTCAGAGAACCGTCCCTTTTGTAAGGGTGCCTAGAGGTTCCTTACTGTGCGTTCACACCGAAAGCAGCGAGAGCATCAAAGGTCGCTCTGGCCGCCCTGGCAACAACGCTGTCTGCCTTCAGCTCCGGCGGCGAGAGCGTCAAAATTCGCTACATTGATCTCGTATTTAAAGGAGCCGTTGCAGCATATCATATCAGTTACATTCCTGCATAAAACATGCTTTCTAGCGTGAAGGTGTTGCACACTTATTATCAAATTCACTTAACTATGGAAGATCTAGTTGCATGTGGTGTGGCTTTGCTCCACTATGTGTCCATATGTCTGAAATATTCTGAAGCAGCAATACTGTTTTGTATTGTCGCATGAAATTCCCGCTTTTTTTTAAAGAAAAAAAAATATATAACATGATGCACATTAGTAACTCGCCAGTAACTTTTTAAATCTACGTTCCAGTAAGAAAACATTGCAAATAATTGGAAATCCAGTGACCAACTGTCGGAACCAAAGTTCACAGTGACTGTGTTCTCTGACTCCTCTCAAGCGGTGGACTTCTACATTCTGATTGCTTGCCGCTGAACCGCGTCATAGCTCATTACCATAAAGTTGACTTGATTTCAACTCTCCTCGACGCTCACACCGGCGAAGACGCACCACGCTGCTCCTCGCCGCTTATCGCCGTCGGCTCCCATTGAAAATTAATGACTTCCGGCTAGTTTGACGCTCTCGCCGCTTTCGGTGTGAACGTATGGTTAGAGGGTTTTGCTGGTGTGGCAATGTGAAGAACCCCAAAAGGTGCCTCCAGGAACCCTTTTTTATTTTTACAGTGCACAAAATAAGCATTCATACGGTATAAAATACATTACACCAATGGAGAGTCCTTGTAAACCTTATATACAAGTTTGTGTGTCTAAATGTGACTGTGTGTTTTCACTCACCTCTGACACCCCACACACACCAGGACGATTAGGATGGTGACCACAAAGGCAGAGGCGGCTGCGATGGCGCCCAGAATCAGCACCTTCGGGAGATCTGAAAACATTCCCCTGAGCTCAAGACACACACATACACACACACACAGGTCCTGCCGAAGGGCTCGTCCACTGCACCTGCACACACAGAGAGAGAGAGGGAGAGAAAAGACCAGATCATCAGTCGGTGCACTGGACTCACTCAACAATACATAAATCAATAAATTAGTATCAATAAATAAACACATTACACTGATATATTAAATTATGCTGGTAATTATTGACTGTTTGGATGCATGCATGAAGGACAACACAGTTTGCCTGAAATGATTAATTATTCGCTACATACAGTTAAATTTAGAATTATTGAACCCCTTTGAAATTTTTTTTCTTTTTTAAATATTTCCCAAATGATGTTTAACAGAGCAAGGAAATTTTCACAGTATGTCTGATAATATTTTTTCTTCTGGAGAAAGTCTTATTTGTTTTATTTCGGCTAGAATAAAAGCAGTTTTTAATTTTTTAAAACCCATTTTAAGGTCAAAATTATTAGCCCCTTTAAGCTATCTATTTTTTCAATAGTCTACAGAACAAACCATCATTATACAATAACTTGCCTAATTACCCTAACCTGCCTAGTTAACCTAATTAACCTAGTTAAGCCTTTAAATGTCACTTTAAGCTGTATAGAAGTGTCTTAGTAAAATATTATTTACTGTCATCATGGCAAAGATAAAATAAATCAGTTATTAGAGATGAGTTATTAAAACTATTATGTTTAGAAATGTGTTGAAAAAATCTTCTCTCCGTTAAACAGAAATTGGGGAAAAAATAAACAGGGGAGCTAATAAATCAGGGGGTTGAATAATTCTGATTGCAACGATATATATTTACTCATCATTTACACACCATCTACTGATTCACAAATTAATAAAAAATATAATTGAGAAGATATTTTGGTTTCCCAGTGCTGGGTTTCAGCTGGAAGGGCATCCGCTGTGTAAAACATATGCTGGATAAGTTGGCAGTTCATTCCGCTGTGGTGACCCCGGATGAATAAAGGGACTAAGCCTAAGAAAAATGAATGAATGAAGATATTTTGAAAAATTTTGTAAACCGCTAGCCATTGACAAGGTAGTAGGGAAAAATTATGTCAATAGCACTTTAACACATACAGACCTTTGCAGAAAATTACTGGCAATTTTTCGTAAAGGGATCATGTGTGAACAGGTTTTTTTTTTTTTTAAATACCAGTAAATTTGTTCCGGCAATTTTCCAGAAAGAGAAGTTTTAACATTACAGGTAATTTGTCGGAATGCTGCGCTGTGTGAACGCAGAAGAAACATTTCCGGAAAGAGCGCGTTCACGATTAGAATACGCTGACGTGAGACGTCTACTCCAGCCAATCAGAACATTCAGACGTTTTCACTTCCAAGTTGTTTATGAAAATAAAAGCCTTTGCATATTTTTCCAGACACATTTAGCTGCTAGATGTTAGTCAGATAATGTTTCTATGTACCTTCTTAATGCCAACTGTGTAAAAAATGATCGATAAAATGCTTATGATAAACCGCTGTTTGTTCACCTTCAAGCTCTGCTTAAGTTGCTTGACGCTTGTGCAGGTGAAGCAGCCGGTGACCGCCAGCACACACACCTATATTATGTACATCTCGACATGCGAAGGTGTTCCTCCAGATGTTTTCATCAAAGTTGTTCACAATACTTATCTATCCACAGAATTTGTAATGTAGTCAAATATGTAAACACTTAGCTGGGGTTCTGCCTTTAGATGTCTCTGTGATGAAGCAGCTGCATGAATGCTAAAGTTTTAAATAAAAGTGAAACCATCAAAAAAGCCCGACCCCTTCTATGTTTACAAATACAAGCGCAGCCATTTAGAGCTAATTTCTGGTTAATGGTGTCAGAATTTACCAGTATTTTGGAATGGATGTGTGAACGGTCTTTTTCGGAAAAATTCTGGAATGTCTTTGCCTGCATGAACAGCGCTTGTTTGAATATACCGGTAAATGATGTTCTGGAAATTTTACGGATTTTTACTGGTGTCGCTCTGTGAAAAGGGCTATTGTCTACTGGTTTCCAACATACTTCAAAATATCTCCTTTTGTAAAAGAAACTTAAACAGGTTTGAAGATGAGGGTGAATAATGACAGAATTTTCAATTTGGGTGAACTATCCCTTCTATAAAACTGTAAACATGGTCAGTATTTGAAGGGAACCTACTGCAACACTGTAATAAAAAATCTTGGAGCTTCAACTGATTATTATTTAGGAAATAGTTTCTAAGATTTTTATTTATGTTTACTAAGGGTGTACTCACACTATGCTATCCGAACCGTGCCCAGGCCCATTTCCCGGATCGTTTGAGAAGTGTGAGTGCTCTGAATCAGGCTCAGGCACGGTTCACTTGGGCGGCCCTGGCCCGGTTTGAAGAGGTGAGCCTGAGCGCGGTTCATTTGGGCTCAGGCACGATACGCTTACAGTGTGAGTGCAAGCGTGCCTGAGCCCAAAACTGAAAGTGAGACGTGACTTTTAAGGGACTGTTTGATATGGATTAATCAATCATTCTTACTGTTCACTGAACGCAAACTGTCGTAGTTTATTAAAGACGCAAACCCCTCACTGCACCACAGCTGCACCTTCAGCAAACCTCCTAATTCCTGCAGCACTTGGACTTTATGAGGACTTTATGACTCTATGAGCGTCTAAAGTGGCTGATCTGTTCGGCAAAATATTTGACTGCGTGTCACCGCATATCAAACGACTTAAACGATATAACTAAAGAAATCTCTACTGTGCTGAGCGAGAGCACTTACTGAACAGCGCATCATCGATGACGTAAGCGTGCCCAGGGCCGAATGTAATGTGAGTGCGGGCCGTCGGGGGACACGGGAGGGGGGACGAGCATGCTTTGGCCCAGTTCAAGGCAACTGTAAGTACGCCCTCAGTTTCTCTCTTTAAAAATATTATTTAAAGTCTTATTTTTTTGGTTAGCCCAGACTCCAACTTTTACAAAATGATAATTTTATTAAATTGTAATACCATACAATTTCATTGAATCATTCATTTATTTTCCTTTAGCTTAGTCTCTATTTCAGGGGTCGCCACAGCAGAATTAGCCACCAACTATTCTGGCATAAGTTTTAAGGAGTGGATGCCCTTCTAGCTGCAAGCCAGTACTGGGAAACACCCATACACTCTGACATTCACAAACACTCATAAACCATGGACAGTTTAATTTATTCAATTTACATAGAGCACATGTCTTTGGACTGTGGGGAAAACCAGAGCACCAGGAGGAAACCCACGGCAACACGAGGAGAACATGCAAACTCCACACAGAAATGCCAACTGACCCTGGTACTCAAACCAGCAACCTTCTTTCTGTGAGGCGACAATGCTAACCACTGAGCCATCGTGCCACCTCATATAATATCATACAGTTCATTTAGTATATTTTTGCCAAGCCAGCTATGCCAAAGCAAGAATGTCAGCTCAACTTAGGTAATTTTCCTCTTCCATCACTTTATTAATAAACATTTCTGTAGAGATTAAATAAATGCAAACCAAACAATATAAAGGTGTCTCCACATGTGAAACACAAATAAATATTTAAAATATTATCAAAGTAATTGTTTAAAAAAGCTGTTTTTTTATGTAGCTGTGGAAATGTATGGTTTGGGGCAAGCATTAATTATTCATATGTTTTATCTCACTTAGCTTTGCTTCCATTAGTTTATTTTTCCCCATCCCAGCTAAAAGCGAACGTTCAGGCAAGGTGGTAAACAAACATTCTGCTAACATCTCACTGGAAGAATGTTTGTTTTTAACCTTCTCTGAATGTTCTAAGAATGTTCTCTGTTAGCAGAGGATGAAGAACGTTAGCAGAGAGTTTGTTCAAAGTTACATGTGTTTTAATCAGTTTTAATAATTCATTTTTTTTTCGGCTTAGTCCCTTTATTAATCCGGGGTCACCACAGCGGAATGAACAGCCAATTTATCCAGCACATTTTTACGCAGCGGATGCCCTTCCAGCCGAAACCCATCACTGGGAAACATGCACACACACTCATTCACACTCATACACTACGGACAATTTAGCCTACCCAGTTCACCTGTACCGCATGTCTTTGGACTGTGGGGGAAACCTGAGCACCTGGAGGAAACCCACGCGAACGCAGGGAGAACATGCAAACTCCACACCGAAACGCCAACTGACCCAGGTGAGGCTCGAACCAGCGACCTTCTTGCTGTGAGGTGACAGCACTACCTACTGCGCCACTGCATTGCCTAATCAATTTTAATAATACTTTAATAATATTTTGAAAACAAAAACCTACGGGTACATGGAATCCATTAATGTTCTAGTTGGATTTTCTTAAAATGTTCAAACACTACTTATTTCGTAATGTTGAGAGAATATTCTTAAAGAAATATTGTCATAATGTTTGTCAAATTCTAGAATCGAATGTTCCCTTAACATTTGCATAATAATAAGAATAATCATATTGATAATAATAATAATGATAATAAAAAAAATTAACCATTAATCATTATTTAACTTCGGCTTAGTGTCTTTATTCATTAGGGGTCGCCACAGCGGAATGAACTGCCAACTTATTAAGCATATGTTTTACACCCGTACACTCTCACATTCACACTACGGCCAATTTATTCATTCATTCATTTTCTTTTCGGCTTAGTTTCTTTATTAATCCGGGGTTGCCACAGCAGAATGAACCGCCAACTTATCCAGCACATGTTTTATGCAGCGGATGCCCTTCCAGCTGCAACCCATCTCTGGGAAACATCCATACACACTCATTCACTACAGACAATTTAACCTACCCAATTCACCTGTACTGCCTGTCTTTGGATTGTGGGGGAAACCGGAGCACCCGGAGGAAACCCATGCGAATGCAGGGAGAACATGCAAACTCCACACAGAAACGCCAACTGACCCAGCCGAGGCTCGAACCAGCGACCTTCTTGCTGTGAGGCAACAGCACTACCTACTGTGCCACTGCGTCGCCCTACGGCTAATTTAGTCTATTAAATTCAAAATTCAATAGGAAACCCACGCGAACACAGGGAGAACATGCAAACTCCACACAGAAATGGCAACTGACGCAGGTGGGACTCGAACCAGTGACCTTCTTGCTGTGAAGCGATAGTGCTAACCAGAGCCACCGTGCCGCCCTTCAACCATTCACTTATGAATAATTAACTATGGGTTTACTACTAATTAAAAAGGATGTTCTACATGCTGTAAATCTGTGAATATGGTAATCTGCTAAAAACATGGCTACTACACATTTACAATAATAAAACAAAAAAATAATCCATGGTATTTGAGGTAAAGCAGTGATTATTCAAATGGTAATCAATCAATGCTGCAAAGAGTTCTAGCAATAATTTAAGATTGCATATATGTATATAGCCAAACTTTGCCAGTGTTTTTAGCGTTAGGCTAAAAGCTAAACATGTCTGACTCACCTAAACTCCTTCATATTGCTTGTACACATCAGTGACAGTCATGGCTGCTTAATCCATCTCTGTGTACAGCAATGCCTGGGATTAAATCTGAAGTTTAATATTAGTTGCTGAGGCATGCCAGCAAACTAAGCTAACCATGGCTAAGCTAAAGTCTCAGTCAGCTTTCAGTCATGAAGATAAGCACTCTATAAGTCACTGTTATTATGCATGACTCTCTCCATCTGCTTCATGACTTGATGCTACAGGAGTGAAGAGATCATATATTCTCTTTTGAAAATATTTACCATGGTAATACCTTGTTTTTTTGATGCTATGGTATGGTATCCATTACAAAAGTTAGCTTTTTGTTATGATTAGCTTTTATCATGAATGCTTTCATTATAGTAAAAGTGTAGTAACTATGGTTGTTGTCAGATTATGGGAATTAAGAGCATGTCCAAATCCACTTTTGCTATTTTAAGGACAGAAAAATACGCTTTGCATCCTGGCGCTGTCAGGGTTAGTGGAGGGGAAAAGGAGCGAGGACTCAGGTGCAGTATAAAATGGGTATTTATTAATAATAAAATAAAATAAAAGGCAAAACAAACTACCCCGAGGGGTAAAACATTAATAAAACAAATAAACAAACAAACAACCCTGCTGAAAAAAACAGCATATGCTGGTAAGGTATGTTTTGATGCTGGTCTTGCTGGTTTCAGTGCTGGTATTGCTGGTTTCAATGCTGGTTTTGCTGGTCTCGATGCTGGTCTTGCTGGTTTCAGTGCTGGTCTCAATGCTGGTCTTGCTGGCCTGAGTGCTGGTCCTGACCAGCATTGAGACCAGCAGGACCAGCATTGAGACCAGCAAGACCAGCAGTAAAACCAGTAAGACCAGCATCAAGACCAGCAAAACCAGCATTGAAACCAGCAAGACCAGCATACCAGCATCAAAACATCCCTTACCAGCATACAGTATGCTGTTTTTTTTCAGCAGGGAAACTAGACTGGGCAGTCTGGCAGGGATCAGGACTGGAACAAACAACAGGATAAGGCAACATACGATGACAAACTGGCACAGGACAGCAGACATGAGGAGAATATAAGCAGAAATAATTAACACACAAACAGGTGAACATGATAAACTAATAATGGGTTGACAAGGAGGGTGGGACTAGACAATAGACGAAGGAGCACATGACACACAAACACCACACAAAAAGCCATGTACTCACGTAAAACGAGACTAGAACACACAGCCAATGAGAGAACTCATTAACCGCGTGTTCACAAGACAACACTAAAAGCACAATACTGAAGCACGTGGCCACAATGTAAACACTGAGACACGTGCTTAGACAACAAACAGACGCAAGACACGAGCACACGATAGATGAAAACACCTTACCGTGCGCTCACACATATGCAATGCGCATGTTTCATCTCAGCGTCAACCGAAACCAAAACCCAACCAGACTGAGATGCTGAGAATGAAACAGCGCGATGCCGACAGAACAAAAACACAAACACGAGTACAAGGGCGCACGCCCCAAGCACGCACAGACCTCGTGTGCCCGCATCAAGCGGGGGCGCACATGGTCTGATCGCACTCACTACGCCGCCCATACAGAGACACAATGACAGTACAGAGACATAATGACATACAGGACAAGACAGAGCTAGTGTCTGGACAGAACCTTGACAGGCACATGGTCTAACAGGCTTGTGCTTATTCTCTTAATGAGATATGGGTGTGTGTTGAGCATAACGTGCATTAAACCAATCATAGTCTCATCTCCCATTCCCTTTAAGAGTCAGTTGTGTCACGTCAAGGCGCATTTGCTATTTACATGGCGGATTTTTTAATTGGAAAAACTGAACACTTCACTGGCGAGAAAACAGTTAAACAAACCATCTGAAGCGCGATGATAAAGAACGAGCCTCTTCCATTCGGCCTCTTTACTTTCTCTTTACTTTACTTTTACTCTATACTTTACTCCTTTACTTTCGTGGATAAGGAAACGGTGTTGTACTCACTCCGCTGAAGACATCCATTAGCCTACATAATTAATTGTGTTTGTTAAGTGCAAAGATTTGTTTCAAAACTATTTCTAAATTCAGTTCTAATTTCCAGCAAACGAATAAATGAACAATAATAACAAACTGTGGTCAAAAAACTGAGTTATATCCAAACTCATGTTCTATTCTTATGCCTCGTATGGTGATGCAGACGTCTCCAAAACCTGACAGGTGGACAAATCTAAACTTGTTTTTGTTAAAGCAAATATAACAAATTACAAACTGTCATGAATAAACTGAATAAAGCCCCCCGAGGTGAAGAAGGCATGGAGGTAGTGTTTTTTTTAAATATTTTAAATAATAATTTTTGTAACATTTAAATTTTTTTTTTCATATGTAAAGACATTTGTGTATTTCTGTATATCCTGCGTGTATTAAGCAATGTTTAAAGCGTTTGAACCTGCACAGGCACATAATTAACGCTCTCTGTGCTGGACTTTAGACCAGCTTTTAGTTGGTCAATGGCGCAGTCTATTTCAGTTCCTCAAAATAGCAACGAGCCAACAATGCGCCTTAACACACCTCTTTTTTAGACTCGCACACCCATGAGTCAACAAAGTGGCACAAATGTATTTGCTATTTAAATACGTGGCACAAAATGTAAAAATTACAGTTGTGCTGGTCTGAAAATAGCAACGAATCGCACCAAACACATCTTGCACTTTATTGCGCCAGGTATATGATAGGGCAGTTTTACAACAAATATCATACCAACTATGATCAATTTACTTTGTGTACCTATAAAAACATGTTTGTTTATTTTATTTATAAAAAAAATAAAACAGATTTACAGTCTTGAGCATCAATACTCATAGTGATATGATTTCATGTAGCATGAAAGACTATATAATAAAAATGCAGAAATAGCACACACTGTTAACAATTTCCTGTCGAATCTACAGCAATTTACTGTCAGAAGTTCACAGTAACTTACTGTAAATCAATTACAGCAGAAATACTGTATTTACATTTACAGCACAATTTATCTTGCTGTATATACCGTATATTTACAGTATTTTATAACTTTAATATACATAATTTTCACAATGCAACTTCAAAATACAGTAACATACCGCATAACTGTCCTACAGTTAAATACAGTTCATATTACAGTGAAATACTGTGTAATTTACAAAAATCATTAACAGTGCAGGTATAAAATAACATAAAAAATTGAATAAATTACATTTAATTCAACTGCATTCTCAAATAAATGCAAACGAAACATCGACTCCATTTAAAAAAAAGATTATATAGACAACATACTGTAGACATTTCTTTCAACTGAACATCAAGATGATTAACTACTCAAATGTCAGGGCTTTATGTGGTTTGGTTTTTTTCTTTCACTCAGTCACTATTTTTCTAATAAACAGCACCTGGTCTTGACATTTGTCATTGTGTCTTTAAAAATACCAGCCTGGGATATGAAGAAATCCATCATCTTGTGTGTGTTTCTGAACACATTCATCACCAAACTAAAGAGAGCAGTGATGATGTTTGGACTCATTTCTCTCCTTTACACACGGGATCACATATCAATTTTTCAAGATGGCCTGAGCTTTCCCCTCGAAACACACACACACTGAGAGAGAAGGAGAGAGGGAGAGAGAGAGAGATGTGGCCAAAGCTGAGGATTAGACTGAGAGAGGGAGTGAGAGAGAGAGAGCTGGATATGACAAAAGAGCGACCCAGAAAAGGAGGTCATGGCAACCCAAAAGCGCTCACCATTTTTATGATTTTGGGTGTGAATTGTGTGTGTGGTGTGATTGCTTTATAAAACAATCCTCGATAAGAAATAAACGCTTTTTCTGTGTTTTCAAAGATATTACATCGTTCAACCACCCCAAAAATTCGAAGCCTCTCTCTCTCTTTCTGTCTCTTTCTCTCTCTTTCTTTCTTTCCCTCTCTCTCTCTCTCTCCTCTGTCTGATGCTGCTGTCAGCACATTTCCTAAATATTCCTTCGCATCCAGAGAAAAGCCTGCAACATCTACAGCTGAACAACCAGAGGAGAGGTTTGCGCCATTTGAATAACCACACTTACCATGTTTTAACTACAATAAATGTTTTACAATTTATATAACCCCAGTTTACCTACACATACCATGGTATAATTATGATTAGTGTAGAAAAATAATGGTTCATTTTGTGGTTAACATGTTTTAGCTAAAATAAGCATGTATTTTGGTTTTATCTATGGTAAAGCCATGGCTAATTTTTTTTGTAAGGCGTTGTTTTCTTTGAAGTACCATGTAAATATGAATACCAGTGAAGAAGAATCTATAATCAGCAATTGCTTCAGTGCTCTTATTTTGCTTTGACAGATTTCAGTCTTTCTTGCTTCATAAGAACATGATATAACAAGCGTTGGCTACTTCAGCTCATATCAACATGCTTTCAGCAGGACTCACATAGCAGGATATAATGAAGATGACATCTCCCATGATTCCACACTCAGATACAGTGTCATCAAAAAACACATTTGTTTGTTGTGAATACACCCCCTCTAGTGGTGAAAATCACACCTAGACTGACAAACAAAGGCAGAAAATCTGTCACTGGGGTGGTATCTTTAAAAAAAAATGTTTTGTTGCTTGTTGAGGCCTCTAGAGATTGTGACCTGTGAAGAGATGATGGCAACCATAGAGAACTTCTAGAGGTCTCCATAATCCTGGACCAGGCTGTATCCTGAGCAGATGCTGTGGTAGCCATGGAGGAATTGAGAGCATGAGACTGATTCCTGAAAGACGAGACTTCGCATTGGACCACCTTAAACAGTGGTGACCTACTCACACCTGCAGCTTCTCCGTGATGGACGTCCAGCGTTCTTCAGCCTCTGGCGTCTAGACTGCAGCTCTGCACAAGAAGTTTGGCCAGAGGAGAAATGGTGGTGCCTAACTGAACCTGGTTTCTCTCAAGGTTTTTTTTCCCTTCACTTTTGTCAATTGGTGAAGTTTGTTCCTCGCCACTGTCACCACTGGCTTGCTTAATTTGAGATTTGTGGAGCTGCGCATCGATGGATTTGCTCTTCAATGTTTGGACTTTCAGCAGTGAAAATTAAACCACACTGAACTTAACTAAACTGAACTTCAACTCTGAAAACTGGACTGACACAATTTCAGTTTACTACAACTTCTAGCTGCTTGGACACAATCTACATTGTAAAAGCGCTATAAAAATAAACATGTTCAAACTACTTATTCAAAATGAGCTGAAACCACACAATTCTTGAGATTCTGTTGGGACAACTTAATTTTTTTATGTTCAATCCACTTAAATTTGTTAAATCTGTAAAGCTAACTTTATCGATTTGTGTTGAGACAATATGAATGAATTGTGTGGAACCCTGCATGTTTTACAGGTGGACATTAGTACCTTTAGGGAAACTTTTATATCTTTAATATCTTTATAACTTTATAAGTTCCATTTTATATCTTATCTCATTTTATATACTATGAGGTACACATTTGTACTTTGTAGGCATTAATATGTACCTTTAAAGACAAAAATGTACCTTTTAAGGAAATTTGTTCTTGTATAGCAATGGAAAGACTAGATTTGAGACTTCTTCCTTCATTTTTAGATGTGAATGGACTGTTGAGTAACACCAAATAATGTGATCAAGTGCTCAAGGGCCCTATCATACACCCGGCGCAAGGTGTGGCACAAATGTTGTTTGCTAGTTTCAGCTGGACGCAAGTTTCATTTTGACGTTTTGCACCATGCTGTTTTTTTTTTTTTTTTTTTTTTTTAATTTTTAAGATTTTTTTTTGGCCTTTTGCCTTTATTAAGTGGATAGGACAGTAATGAGACAGGAAGTGAAGTGGGAGAGTGGGTAGGAAGGGGAAATGTCCTCGAGCCGGGATTCGAACTCGGGACGCCCTGAAGTGCTACTGCACCATATGTCGACACGCTAACCACTAGGCTATTGCGCCGACCCACGCTGTTTAAATAGCAAATGCATTTGCGCTCATATGTGCTCCCATAGGCGTTCTGGTCTAAAAAAGGAGGTGTGTTGAGGCGCATTGCTGGTGCGTTGCTATTTTGAGAAACTAGAACAGACTGTTTAATAGACCAGATAAGAGGAGGTCTTAAGTCCAGCGCAAAGAGCGTTAGTTGTGCACCTCGCTTAAATATTGCTTAATACACACAGGATAGAGCAATACACAAATATCTTTACAAATGAAAAAGAATTAAAGGATTAAAATATTACAATAATTAATACTTTCTACATAATTATAAATACCACTGCCTTCATGCCTTCTTCATCTCGGGGGGCTTTTTCAGTTTATTCATGACAAATTGCTTTTGTATAATGTTATTATTATTAGCAGTATTATTTAATATATGCATATTTATATTTGTTTTATTAAAAACAAGCTTAGATTTGTCCACCTGTCAGCTTTTAGACCATATAGGGGCATAGCATGTGTATACAGTACATGTGTATATAACTTTTTTGAGCACACTTTGTTATTATTGTTTATTTATTCGTTTGCTGGAAATTAGAACTGAATTTAGAAATAGTTTTGAAACAAATCTTTGCGCTAATGGATATCTGTGCATACAACATCTTTCCTTATCCACGAAAGAGAGTAAAAGTGAAAGTAAAGAATGAGGAGGCTCATTCTCTCGCGCTGCAGATGCTCTGTTTAACTGTTTTCTTGCCAGTGAAGCGTTCAGTTATTCCACTTACAAAATATGCCATGTAAATAGCAAATGCTCCATGGCGCGATGCAACTGACTCTCAAAGGGAATTGGAGATGAGACTCTGATTGGTTTATTCTCAAAACATACCTATAACTCATTAAGAGAATAAGCTCAACCCTGTTAGACCATGCGCCGCGACGCCAAGTGGAATTTTCCATCCTTAAAATAGCAAAAGTGGATTCTGACACGCCCTTAATGCTTTTGCGCCCTGCGCTTTGGACTTTGCGCCTAGATCGTTAAAATAGGGCCCCAAGTGTTTAATGATAGTTGACTGTGTAAATGCGTCAATTATGGTTATTATGACTTATTTTAATATTTTGTTTTACTTTCATTGGAATGTATATGTGTTGAACTTTTATTGTCTAATGGCCCGTTTCCACTGAGTGGTACGGTACGGTATGGTTCGGTACACTTTTATGGCCGTTTCCACTGTTTAATGGCCTGTTTCCACTGAGTGGTACAGTATGGTATGATATCAGGCTCACGTTTCCACTTTCAAATGATTCTTTCAGCAACCTAAAACATGAACAAACTGCCATGTTTAACTATTATCATCGCCTTTTTCACTGTTATGAACTCAGAATGATGGAATTACTTTCTAACAGAGGTTACGTGCTGCTGAAGATTAAAAACACAGAAGAGAGGTTACTGTAGGTTATATGTTGCATGTTGTTTTTGAAGCCAAATAAGGACTAAATGTATGCTGTGTGTAGTTTTTCTGTAATTGGTAAAATATTGGAGACTGTAAGGGTCTGTATGTGTTTATATATGTTGCCTTTATTTAATTATTGTATATAATTGCAGACATTACAGTAGGCTATTTTGCATAATTGATCTGCAGTTATAATCAATCATGCTCATAGAAAGGTTATTAATGAACATTTATACACAAGTATTTATGTATAAAAGCCTTTGTTTTGTGAGAAATGCTTCTCATATGATATGTGAATGACCTGTACAGCTTTACTTTGACATTTTTTCGAGCGAGAATGACATTGACTGAAACTTTACCATTGGTACCCTTTTGGCGGTGGAAACGCAAGCCTGATAAAGGTGACCTGTGCCGTACTGTACCACTCAGTGTAAACCATTAATGTATTTTACAAAATCACCCGTTTATTTTATTTGTATTTATTTTATTTTATAATAATAATAATAACTAATATTATTCATTCATTCATTCATTTTCTTTTCGGCTTAGTCCCTTTATTAATCAGGGGTCGCCAATGAACTGCCAACTTATCCAGCACATTTTTTACGCAGCAGACACCCTTCCAGCTGCAACCCATCTCTGGGAAACATCTATACACACTCATACACTACGGACAATTTAGCCTACCCAGTTCACCTGTACCTCATGTCTTTGGACTGTGGGGGAAACTGGAGCACCCGGAGGAAACCCATGCGAACGCAGGCAGAACATGCAAACTCCACACAGAAACTCCAACTGACCCAGCCGAGGCTCGAACCAGTGACCTTCTGGCTGTGAGGCGACAGCACTACCTTCTGCGCCACTGAGTCACCACTATTATTATTATTATTATTATTATTATTATTATTATTATTATTATTATTATTATTATTATTATTATTATTATTATTATTATTTTATGACTATTATTATTATTATTATTATTTATGGCTCTGTGTGGGATAGGGTGGGTTTTCTTTGGTTGGTGTTTGATTACTAATACATTATCAACCAAGACTCATTCTGAAAACGTACTCCTGTATACATTTGTGGAGAGCGCCAAATACGTTCCAGGAGCTGCTTTTTTTTGTTTTCTCGAATCCACCAGAGGCCACTGTGTATGTTTTTTCAGATCTCAAATTTCTCTCGCGAGTGCCATTCGCGCCTGCTGTTCTCGTATAAATCCAGAGGCCGCTGCCGACCGACTGACTGACCGACCGACCGATTCCACCACCCACCCTCTTCCCTAAACCCAACCGAGAGTGTTTTGAAAAGCAATCCAGAAAAAAAAAATCCCTCGCCTAATTTTCTGATTTTACCACATTCTTACCCTGCTATTTACTTGATTGTTTTATTTTTTGGACTACTGTTTTTTTTTACCCGCTTTCTGGAACCGTTTTTCGCCAGACTCGTACCCTGTCGTCACGGTCAACTACTCTTTGCATCTCAAGTCTGCTGACATATGCGGTGTGCTACTGGACAAACTGGCAACAATAGTCCATATGGAGGTAAACAGTCAGCTGCTATCGCGAAAAGAAACGGCATCATACCACCCTGTAGTGTTCATTTTAAAGACGAAATGCAGCCATACGTACTTCTGCATACATAATTTGTGATCTCTAGAAATGTATATAGGGGTACGTTTTCAAAATGAGCCTATGTTGCACATTATGTATGAATTACATTTTTTCTCCTAATGTTATGAAACAATAAAAAGTATCTGCAGATAAATGTACCTTTTGAAAATGTGCCGCCCCAGTGACAGATGTTGTATCTCTATTTCTGTGTCTTTAATCAGAGTAATGTCTTAATTATTTTAACACAGTAATTTAGTTTCCAAGTAAAGATTTTTGCTTTTTTACGCTGCAACACCTGCAGCTGAAGGACGAGAGAAAAGAAAGAGAGTGTTGAGATAAACGGAGGTTGCTGAAAGCCGGCAGACAGTATTAGACCCAGGACGAGTCTTTAAACAGGGCAAGTATTTGGAGGAGTGTGTTGTTTAGTGATTCCCCATGGGAGGGTTTCTCTAGCAACAATTCATACATCTCTGTTGTTCACAGCCCTCTCCATAGCAGCGCTGATGAACACAACATATACATGAGAAAGCACACTGAGGCTGTCTGAGGGAAGACGTTTTGTAATGTTGTCCTTTTTTCATTGCTTGTGCATGAACAAGATAGACTCCCACTTAAGGCATTTATTCTGTTTAACAGAGAACACTGAGCCATACTTACTAGCTGAAATTTATAAATGTCAGTCACAATCTGAAATATTATTATAATTTTGTCCAAAGGACAGTTGTCAATTTTACTTAATTCCGTGTTTCAAGAGTTCACATTTAGCTGATGATTGATTATAAAGCTTGCTTGGCATGCTGTCCCAGGAGAGAGCCCTGAGCTCATAAGATCCTTGAGCCCGGGGCTCCCTCCCGTTTGCAAGGCAAGAGGGGAGTTTGAGCAACCCAGGCTCATTCTGAAAACGTAGTCCCGTGGACGTTTCTGGAGACCGCAACATTTTTGCAGTTTTTGTTTTCACAAGGCCGCTGCATGTGCTTTTTCGTATCTCAAATGTCTGTCGCGAGTACCGTTCGCGCCCGCGCTGTTCTTGCGTAAACCCACCAGAGGCCGCTGTTGACCTACCGTTTGTCTGTCTGTCTGACTGAATGACTGACTGGGCGACCGGCCAATTGACTGACCCACCCTCCTCCTTCCCTAAACCCAACCAATTTTACCGATTGACCCGCCCACCCACACACTTCCCTAAACCCAACCAACAGTTTACAAAAGCCGTACAGAAAAAAAAAGCCCTCGTCTGATTTTTACCACGTTTTCGGATTTTACCCCATTCTCACCCTGTTGTTCACTCGTAAATTTTTTTTTTTGGATTCTGTTTTTGTCTTACCTGATTTCTGGAACTGCTCTTTGTAACACTAACCCTAACCCCAACCCCAACCCTAACCCCAACCTAACAGTCTACTTATAATCTAATGATAATTAGTTGCAATGTAACTTAAATTCATCAAACGGACCATCAAAATAAAGTGTGACCCTGCTCTTCCCCGGACTAGAACCCGGTCGTCGTCATGGTCAACTCCTCTCTGCGTCTCAAGTCCGCCGATGTACACGATGAGCTAACGGGGCAAACTGGTTGCGGTGGGAAAGGCCTCCACTCGGAGGTAAGCGGTCAGCCGGTAAGTGCCAAAAGGAACAACGTCATACCGCCCCGTAGCGTTCGCTTAAAAAACGAAATGCACCCATAAGTACCTCCGGCTACATAATTCGCGGTCTCCAGAAACGTCCACGGGACTACTTTTTCAGAACGAGCCTGGGTTGAGTTTGAGCTCAGGTAGATCTCGAGAACTCCCCTGCTGTAGTAGCTAATGAACAGATAGTGATTGCTCTTAAGAGATAACTACTTACTAGGAGCTTGTCTATGGTGCCGATTTGGATTAGTCAATTAACTTAAGTTGCATGTTTTTGGATGGTGGGAGGAAACCGGGGAACCTGGGGGAGAACACGGGGAGAACAAGTAAACTCCGCACAGAAACGTCGACTGGCTTGGTAAGGACTAGAACCAGTGACGTTCTTGCTGTGAGGCAACAGTGCTAACCACTGGGCCAGTGTGCCACCCATCTAGAAAAGGAGGAGGAGTAGGGGTGGAAGGGGGGATTCTTCAATATGAAGATGGCTGTTACATGGAACTTAGGGTGTTCATAGTGGCTTAGGAATCATCTGATTGGTGAATCATAAATTGAATAATGTGGGACCGGCTGCAAGCAATCATAAGCACGTGATCTTCTCGAAATTAGTTTATAAATAAACTTCACTAATTATTTAATAATGATTATGAATTATATATGTATTTTAATATCACATCATAAAACTATTTTATAATTATTTTTCATTTAAAATAATTTTGTTTATATTTTTCTATTTGTTTGATTCATTAAACAATACATGTGTTGCAGTATTTATTCATCTTTGTTAATAGATTTTAATAATACGTTAGTACATCTTGAACTATGATTAATAATGCTGTACAAGTATTGTTAATTATTAGTTCATGTCATAGATATTTACATTGGATGTCGCTTATGCTATTGTTGTCTATTGGAAGGAATGTGTCAATAGAGCCGCCATTTTAGTACAGGGTAGTGCTCCTTTGAAATGAATGTGGGACCAAGGTGCAGTAGAGGACTGGCCATCCAGAGCCAGAGATATATACACATAAATACATATATCTATGATCGGGAGTTTTCCCGATGGTCAGTCCGCAAATATTTTTTAAATAATAAAAATTATAATTTTACATCACTTTTCTACATCAATGGATAAGTGACCGCATGGGCATTGCCGACAAACTGTTTGTGTGCATGGAAATGTATTATGCTCCCTCCGACGACTCATTCACTTAGCCGACAATAATACAAGTT
Source organism: Danio kyathit (assembly GCA_903798195.1). Classification (NCBI taxonomy): domain Eukaryota; kingdom Metazoa; phylum Chordata; class Actinopteri; order Cypriniformes; family Danionidae; genus Danio; species Danio kyathit. Next base: position 8,217,310 of record LR812541.1, on the reverse strand, counting down.
TCTAGCACCGCAGCGTCTTGTCATATTTAATTTACATTGTTTGCTTATTTTATTCAACAAAACTAGCATAAGCCTAGAATTTAGTGCGAGTTGGTGCTACTTTGCCTTATGGTCAGTGCAGTAAGTGACTGTATTATCATCAGTAATGTTACTTGTTAAGCACAAAAGTTCGTAACATACAAAAACGTAAAAAACGAAATCTTACCAATGAAATGTTCTGCCTTTGTGCTTTGTTTTCTTTTTTTGCTCGTTACTACACCCGCACACAGCGCTAAAGTCCAGCATCTTCACATTGGCTTTAGTCTTGACTAAGTGCGGTTAAATGACTTTTGTCCTGGGAGCACTGTACAAATGTGGCGGCGCTATTGATGCATGCTCAGGGTCCGTATGCAATGTGTATATATCTATGAGTTTAAATCTTTAAATCTTTTTTTCTCCAGATTGTTATTTTAGGGCACCTTTAAATATTTACTAATATTATAAATCTGTACATTTCGATGATTCTCCACTCCTGATTGGCTGGTAAATGTCATTTCACCATTTTCAGTTATTATTTTTAGGTGCACTCTGAGGCTTTGACTTATTTAATTTTAATTGTAAAACAAAGAGAAAAAAGTGATCAATGAATGGACACAACGTCAAGGGCTTCCTCAAAACTTGAGCTATTTGTTCCTTTGATTTATTTACATTACCTCCTTGTTTAGTTGTCACCAAATATTCTAAACCTCACCTTTATAAAGTCATACATCATACGGCCTTGTAGCAGCACACGTCTTTGCACAGAGGAAATGGCAAGTTTGCAATGTGTAGCAAAGCAAAATGCATTTTCTCTGAATAACCACAGCAACAACAAAAAAAAGCTTCAACCTGCACTTTCAGCACATTACATGCATCATCTAAAGAATTACAGCCACCGAAAAAAGGTTTGAACTGCTTGAAAAACGACCCTATTTAAATGGAAATCAACCACGATGTTTCTCCATGACAAAAGTCTCCATTAGTGTAAATGCACATTGCCATATACAAGCACATATCTTTACTAAATACGCCATGCCACCAGCAGTCCCTTAAGGTGAACGCGATCTAAATCCCATCATACAAATACAGCCCGCTCATTGTAATCACATTTTGAAGCAGAAATGCTGTTTTCCTCCCTATCCAAACCTGACCTCCCATCATCCTCTAATGGCCCGTGAAACGACCCTAAGCTTCTTTCGGCTCTCGCCGCAGGATTACAGACCTGCCACAATTTCCCTAATTCACAAGCTGAATGCCATGAGTCTGGCCTATAATCTTAAGTTTAATCATACCACACTGCGAATGCTCAGCTTTACACATATTTTACAGACAACAGGTTTCACACACAATATTCTCGTAGTGATATGCTTGAGAAGGAAATTAATGTGTCAGAAAGAAATATGCAAACGCAGTGTTGAGATTTCACAAGCACATTATATTTAAACATGACTAATGCTATAGTATGTTGAATCTATGTGGGGATATTTGGGTGATGGTAAAATTAAAATATTCATTTTGATAACAGCATCTGTGTGATTTAACACAGTTATTTGCAATTGTGTAAAATGCAGCAAACCAAAGACTCTGTACATTTTATAAATGCTTATGCAGTTGAAGTCAGAATTATTAGCCCCCCTGAATTATTAGCCACCCTGTTAATTTTTTTCCCCAATTTCTGTTTAACGGAGAGAAGATTTTTTCAACACATTTCTAAACATAATAGTTTTAATAACTCATTTCTAATAACTGATTTATTTTATCTTTGCCATGATGACAGTAAATAATATTTTACTAGATATTTTTCAAGACACTTCTATACAGCTTAAAGTGATATTTAAAGGCTTAACTAGGTTAATTACATTTACTAGGCAGGGGTGCGTTTCCCAAAACCATCGTTAGCCAACTAAGGTCGCAAGTTCCGTCGTTACAAACATAGTTCTTTGATTTGCCGTTTCCCAAATCCATCGCTCCAACGAACATTCGCAAACGGCGTCGCAAACTTGAGCACTTCAAACGACACCTCTGGAGCTGTAGTTAGAAGCATAGTTCCTGGCTGTGTTCTATTCCCACTTATCCCCCCTATGCCCTTTTCATTTAGAACATTCTAACATTCAAAGTTTGAATTATTAAAAATAAAAAAGCATTAAGGTCATCTCTCTTAGGTGTCATTTTCTTTCAAAGTATTTTTACAGTTCAGTTTTGGCGATCTTCATGTTTACAATTGTGCTCCCTTCGCAGTGCACTTTGAAAACATTGATGTCATTTTGAACACAGCCTCATGGCGAAAGCTATAGGTATATTCAAAAGCAGAAATTATGTTACAGTACGTCTCCAAAGCTTGTGAAAATAAAAAAACATAGCATACGTTAATTATTTTATTTTATAGTGGGTTATTTATTAAGTTTCTCTGCTGTATATGACATGGGTCTGTTCTTTAGAACTTTCTGCTGTGGTTTGCATGTGTCAAATTGTATTTAAAAAAAATAAATAAAAATAAACAATATCCTAAATATTAATAATAATGATAATAATAATAATAATAATAATAATAATAATAATAATAATAATAATAATAATAATAATAATCATCATCAATATTATTAATATTATTATTAAAGTAAATATATTTATAACAAATCGCCTCATTATTTATTTATTTATTTATATGATTTATTTATGATATTAGAATAGTTTTAGCTTTTGTAAGTGATTTTATGTTTTAGAATAGAATATGTAATGTTCAACTTCTCAATAATATTAGTAAAGCAAACATTGGCTCTATATCTGCCATTTACATTTATTTTATTTAATATGGAAAACGAGTGCATGTTTTTACCAAAACTAATATTGGATTTTATTTTAAATGCGTGTGCGTGTAAAACAATATAATTTGCACAAAGAAATGATGGGGTTGTTCTCTAAAGAAGTTACTCCACCCCATTTAGAGCATCATTATGGGCGTTTTACGTTATAACTAACGTGGTTCAAGCGATGGATCTGCGACAGAGAAACTACGGGTTTTGGGAAACACTCGTCACTACATCGTTCTTTTCCCAAACGATGCATCGCACTATGATAGTTCAGCTGCGAGTTATGTCGTTGTTTGGGAAACGCACCCCAGGTTAGGACAATTAGGCAAGTTATTGTATAGCGATGGTTTGTTCTGTAGACTATCAGAAAAATATATAGCTTAAAGGGGCTAATATTTTTGTCCTTAAAATGATGTTTAAAAAATTTAAAACTGCTTTTTTTCTAGCCTATAGAAAGGTTTATCTCACCCCTCTCAAACCAATTCCAATTTGATTCGATATGCACATTTGAGGTGTTTGATTGACTGTCAGATTGGGCATTTAAACCGATTAAACTCCACGTAAACACACCTACTGATTTCTCCTGCTCAACATGCTTCAAACATGACAGAGAGACAGAATATTTCCATGCTTTCAGCTTCTCACGGCCTGATATTGAGAAATGTAGAAGTATGAAGAGCCACGAGTTATAAGACCCTTCACTGAAATCATCTTAATCTGCTTTGAGAAAACAGTTAATACATGTGGACATGTGGAGACAAATTCAGTCAACGTCTTTAAAATCCTATTTAGGTGTTTGTTCCGTGTTATTGAGGAGTTTAGAGTGTCTTTAAACTGTTTGGAGAAGACCAGAGTGTTGAGTGATAAAGCACACAGGGACTGTAAACTTCAGAGCTGAAGATGAAGACAGTGTCCAGAGAACAGTAAACACACCGTCAAGGGGGTTCAGTGTTTGAGATGGTTCATCATAGGAATAGTTCATCCAATAATGGAAAAAATCCCAAAGAACATAGACTAATTCTGAAAATGTAGCCCTATATACATTTCTGGAGATCACAAATTATGTAGCCAGAGGTTTGTATGGCTGCATTTAATTTTTAAAATGAAAGCTATGGGGCTGTATGGCGCCGTACCTTAAAGCAGTGGTTCTCAACTGGTTTGGCCATGGGACCCACATTTTTACATGGTCATCAAGCCGCGACCCAAACTTTTAGGAACTATATTATAATTTTTGGAATTATAATTAATTTGTATTTATTTGTTAACATACACAAATAGTGACAGATAAATCACAAGTCACCAATATTTACAAATAAACAATATTTTATTGCTGTCATTTAACAAAATGTATCAAATTATAGAAATATTACAAAGTAAGGGTAAGAAAAGGTTCAGTTACCATGAACTAAACTGAACTGTTAATAAAACATTAACACTGATCCTGTTGAACAGAACAAATCAGCAAATTACAGTAAAATTATTAAAACAATCATAACCATTTTTACATCTAATATGACAGCAATTATAAAAATCTGTTTCACTTAACAGTAATTTGGGAAGCTAATGAGATAACTGAGTATGTGCTTTACTTATGATAAGAGTTTCAAAGTCTGGGGTGATGGTAGACCCGAAGATCGTGCTCTATGTCCAACCTGTTCCTTTGCTTTGACTTAAGCTGCACCAAGGAAGAGAAGCCACTTTCACACAAATACGTAGTGCTGAATGGTAGGATGGATTTGATCGCACGAATGGCAAGGGACGAATACTCAGAAAGCACTTTGCGGCACCAAAACGGCTCCACAAGCTGATTCTCTTTGTTGCTCGGCAACGTGACGCTTTCTTTCCACGTCGATTCCAAAGGGATTGCTCATCCACGGATCATCATAATGTTTATCGGGAAGTAGTCGGTACGGTTGTCGCGTGCGCATTTCAAAATAAAAGTCCGGTATAAGCAAAATAAGTTAAAAAATGAAACTTTTGTTGTTTTTTTGACCACACACTCTGCGACCCACTGAAAATGTTCCCGCGACCCACTTTTGGGTCGCGACCCACCAGTTGAGAAACACTGCCTTAAAGTGACCGCTTACCTCCGTATGGCAACTTTCCCGCTGTTACCGGTTTCCATTTGAGATCTCAAAAAGGATACACATTGGCATCTGGTAATTTCGCCAAAACAAAAACTGCAAAAAAACATCCTGGGACGTATTTGTCGATCTCCAGAAATGTATATAGAGGTATGTTTTCAGAATTAGCCTGGGTATAAAGAGCCCATAATTTACTCACCCACCCTCAAGCCATCCTAGTTTTATATGGCTTCTATTCAGGTTTATATTTGTGTGTTTTTGTTTTTAAAATGGATTTTTAGAATGAACACACACCCACACACGCTTACTGTTTCAGAAAAACAATCTCTTTCCACACTATACAGCCTAAAATGCATGATACATGACCATTCATGTTCTGTAGGCATATGTGTATTTTCCCATAATAAAAAATTGTTATGATCACTAGCGATCGCTTGAGAACACTCCCTGTCCTTCACCCAAACTACACATCTGCCATCGTACTGAACTACTTATGCCATCGGGCCCCTCTGTTGCACACCAGTTTCAGATCAGAAGACTGAGCATGAGGATGTCTGTGTGAGTGGAGTGTATATAGTCCAAGTAATCAGTCCTGATTAGCATCAGCTGTATGTGTATGTGTGTAATCAGGAGGTGAACTGAAACAGGTGTGTGACTGAAGGGCATAATGGGATTTGTAGTTCGGTAGAATGACAGGGAGTGTTCTCCAGCAATGTGGAAGGTCAACACTATTGGTGATCATAACAAACATCTTGTGAATCTTGTAAAGACAGCTGATATTTGCAGAAATGTAATGAATCAAGACTGATCAGTTTATATTATGCTTACTGCATTTTTAATTCTCAATAACTTATTATTTCAGACAGCAAAGTTTTCTAGCTATGTGTAATGTATACCAATGATTTAAACACATTCAACCACATGAGCATTTACACTACAACAGGAATCCGATCAAAATATGTTTTTGACCACCTTTGAAAGTGGACAAGCTCAGACGTTAGTCCATTTTTTGGTTTGTTGATATCGCTAGCACAAAGCAGTAGTGAATCTCGCTGGCAGGAGAAAGCATGACCCGTAACTGCTGCCAGTCTGCTGAAAACTGTTGAAGCAGTAAGTGTAAACACAAACACACACACATGCTTTAGGTCTTCCCATCACACTACGCTGGTCAAAGCTCATCCTGTCCAGCCATCAAACCCACAGTGGCGAGAAAGTGTCCAGACGGTGCTCTCTGTAAAACACTCCATGGTGTAAAGCTACAGGTCACGGTGGACAGTGTTAAACGCCTGTGCTGTCTGCCAATTGCCCAGCAGCAAACGCTCACCCAGTTCTTAAATGTCGGGGTCAGCCGGGGACTCTGGATCTGCAGTCTCTCCGAGGACATGGACTGAGGGCTTTTCCACTCTCGTAATAGGATTTATCCGCACGGAGAGAGCTGAAAGATGAGGAAAGTTTGAGGAGCAGCGGGAGGCTGAACTCACTCATTATCATGGCTGAAGATCGAGTTGCGCTGTCGGATTAGCACGTCGCTGAGTGCATGTGATGAGGTAAACATGGTTTCACACCAAATCCCTTCGAAGAACAACAACAGCTGAAACTTTGTCGTTGTGGAACATTTTGAAGAGTTTAGATGCAAAAACCTGAAGTGGCATCTGAAATTTTCTTCTAAAATGAAGATTTTTCCCAGCCTCTTATGCTTATGATCAGTTATATCACATTAAAGACAATGAAAGTAACCTATTCTTTGCCATGCAAGTGAAATTACCAAACCTACACACTCAGAAAAAAAAATCTAATTTTAAAAGAAAATGGCAAATGGCACTTAGAGGTTTTTGGATCTGAAATCTACACTTTGTTAGAGTGTGTTAAACACTGCTAACACTACACCTTTGCTATAGGACCAAATATGTTTTGTCACTGCCTTATTGTGAATTAGTGCCTGCCCATCCATATAGAAATTGGCTACATGGCAATATATGCAAGTTACAAATATGGCATATTCAGTTGAAGTCAGAATTATTAGCCCCCCTGAATTATTAGCACCTCTGTTTATTTTTTCCCCAATTTCTGTTTACCAGAGAAATTATTTTCTCAACACATTTCTAATCATAATAGTTTTAATAACTCATTTCTAATAACTGATTTATTTTATCTTTGCCATGATGACAGTAAATAATATTTGACTAGATATTTTTTCAAGACACTTCTATACAGCTTAAAGTGACATATTAAAGGTTTAACTAGGTTAATAAGGTTAACTAGGCAGGTTAGGGTAATTAGGCAAGTTCTTTTATAATGATGGTTTGTTCTATAGACTATCGAAAAAAAATTAGCTTAAAGGATCTAATAATTTTGTCCTTAAAATGGCTTTTAAAAAGTTAAAACTGCTTTTATTCTAGCCGAAATATAACAAATAAGACTTTCTTCAGAAGAAAAAATATCAGACATACTGTGAAAATTTCCCTGCTCTGTTAAACATAATTTGGGAAATATTTAAAAAAGAAGAAAAAATTCAAAAGGGGGTAAAAATTCTGACTTCAACTGTAAGTTCATGTTTGGATTTCATTCATTCATTCATTTCCCTTCAGCTTAGTCCCTTTTTTCATCAGGGGTCGACAGACCAGAATGAACCACCAACTATTCCAGCATATGTTTTATGCAGCGGATGTCCTTCTAGCAGCAACCCAGAACTGGGAAACACCATACACACTCACATTCACATGCTCCTCCAATTCATTTATAACAAATGTCTTTAACTGTGGGGGAAACCGGAGCACCCAAAGGAAATCCATGCGAACACGGGGAGACCATGAGAACTCCACACAGAAATGCAACTGACTTGGTAAGGACTAGAACCAGCGGTCTTCTTGACCTGGGGGAAACCCACGTGAGCACGGGGACAACGTGTAAACTCCGCACAGAAACGTCGACTGACTTGGTAAGGACTAGAACCAGCAGCCTTCTTGCTGTGAGGCAACAGTGCTAACCACTGAGCCACCGTGCTGCCCTGTTTGGATTTCACAAATATAAAATATGACTTATACGCAACATATATTTCAAAATATTGCAAAAATTGTTGTTTACACATTTTTTCAGCCACTGGAATATATATATATATATATATATATATATATATATATATATATATATATATATATATATATATATATATATATATATATATATATATATATATATATATATATATATATACAACTGTCTAGGTTCTTGAATCTGATTGGCTGATAGCCATGCAATATTCTGCCAGTAATAGCTCTCGTCCAGCCTCCTCACCCTTCACCCTTGTGTATCACTCTGCCCACATACAGCAACAAGCAAAGGACACTCTACAGTTTGACAAATATTGTTGCTGTTGGGCAACATAATGTACTTTTGATGCTTTTTTAGTCGAGAATGTAGTTGTTTAGATTGCAAGTATGCAGTTTATTGTGTACGTTATTGTGTATTGTGAACGTTTAGTGACGTAACGTTAGTGATTGCATTGCTTTAGCTTTTTCAGGGATAATTATTGTGATCTCCCAATTGCAATAGAGAAATACTGGAAAATCTCTGTAGACTGATGGCAAAATCACCTGTTTTGTCATCACTTTAGATATTACGCTAAAGAATCATTCAAATACTAGCTCTAAAGTGACGTTTGTGAAGTAGCAACCATTTCTGCTGTTCTGACCGTCAGCTATAGATGTGAATGAATGACGGAAAAAAGTAGTTCCTCATACAAAAGGGTTTTGAGACTCTCTCTTATATACACAATTATGCCATCTAACTGTATAAGCGCAATATCATACTCGTAGCAGTGATATTGCTCATACTGTATATATATAGTTGAAGTCAGAATTATTAGCCCCCTTTGAATTTTGTTTCTTCTTTTTTAAATATTTCCCAAATTATGTTTAACAGAGCAAGGAAATTTTCACAGTATGTCAGAAAGACTTATTTGTATTATTTTGGCTAGAATAAAAGCAGTTAAAAAATTTTAAGAACAATTTTAAGGACAAACTTATTAGCCCCTTTAAGCTATATTTTTTTCTCAATAGTCTACAGAACAAACCATCGTTATACAATAACTTGCTTAATTACCCTAACTTGCTAACCTAATTAACCTAATTAAGCCTTTAAATGTCACTTTAAGCTGTTTAGAAGTGTCTAGAAAAATTTCTAGTAAAATATTATTTACTGTCATCATGACAAAGATAAAATAAATCAGTTATTAGAAATGAGTTATTAAAACTATTATGTTTAGAAATGTGTTGAAAAAATCTTCTCTCCGTTAAACAGAAATTGGGGAAAAAAATAAACAGGGGGGCTAATAAATCAGGGGGGCTAATAATTCTGACTTCAACTGTATATATGAAATGATTAATACCCTTGGCAAATTCTGACTTAAAGTTACTTTTATTCAACCAGCAAGTTAAAACCAGTCTTCTCCAAAAAGATAATAAGTTGTCAAGAGGCATCATTTTGGAAAAAAAATTGTTCTCAGCTTTTATTTTACAGTTCAACAAAAACTTTAAGTCAGAATTTGCCAGGGGTATGAATAATTTCAGGCTTGACTATATATATATATATTTGAAAATAAGCACATATTTGCAACTCTAATGGTTAAAATTGTCAAAAAACATAAATGTAAATGGGCATTTTTTTTAAACCTTTTATTGTATGTTTCAGATTCACATCCTTCTTGTACATGTACAGAAGGCAGGGCTTGTCATAAAGATCAGCTAGACCAGCTAGCCACTGACTTAAGATCTAATTCCTAATCCCAACCAATACTGTTTTTAAAAGCAAACATAACAGAAAAGTGCACTGCTAACACATACTGTTTAATTGTGACTTTACATTGCTTTTATATCTTTTGTGGAACTAGACTGGAACCCGAGCGCTCTGTGCCACAAGTAAAACACCATACAAAGCGAGCAAGGTGAGGCAAACATATTCATTTACAATTCATAGGCACTTTTAGGTTGTTTTGTGGTATTTATTTGGTGTTGTGCAAAGAACTGCATGAAAACAATCCTTTGGCCAATAATATGCCGCTGTAAATACCAATTAATTACCAATTAATGTGAAAAGGAGCAAAAGTTGTCCTGACACTGCCCCTAGTGTTCATTTTACCTCGAAACTGCAGTCAAACCTATGTTAAAGTATGCTTTTTGAGGTTTCACAAAAATGAAGACTGAAGCACTTATTTCCATTGAGCTTGTGTTGTCTATTGTAGATGCACAGCACACAGTTCCTTAAATGCACAACGATGCATCCTCAGTTGATGAGCGTTGATATTTTCACACTTCTAAAGGCAGAAGGTTTCTATTTCTGCCCAAACACTGCACATTTAATAATTCATAACTCATCTGAACTCACAACAGCTGTGAAAGAGAAGAGCCGAGACCCTGCTCTCTCAGAAAACCAGTAACACAAGCACTGCACGCCCCATAATCCTTCAGTTCTGCTGTAAACTCACCGCCTGTTTCCGGTTTGGAAGTTGAAGGATTGGGATTATCAAAAGCACACTAATCCAGAATGCAGAAATTAAAGCTTACTCAGCACTAAACACACACACACACAAAAGATATTTAGAAGAATTTTGGAAATCATTAGCCAGCGGGCACCTTGACATCAAATTGACATTGGCTTCAAATATATGTCAAAAATGCTAATCGATTTTGACTTCAACTTTAACTAACTTCAACAAACGTTATTGTCTTTCTACAAAAATGGTTAGAAAATTGCCTTCAGACATACAGATGCTCATACACATAAATCCCCAGAATTTTTAGTCCATCGTTGAGTCTATTAATTTACTTATGTAAAACTTTGTGTAAACTAGGAGTGTGATGAGACGCTTACTCCATGAGACAAGACGAGACACAAGATTGGGTTCACAAGAACGAGACAAGATGAGATTTTTATACTTTTTTTTGGAATCCTCAATGCTGAAATGTCTTTAATTCAACTGAAAAAAATGTACCACAAAATGCTAAACTATTTAGGAGAACTATTTATTTAAAATAAATTTATTTTAAATTTAAATTTATTTAACTTGTAATGAGTGTTATTTTACTTCTATTTAGGGTTGACCAATTTAGCGTCGTACGATGTCTAATGTGAAACATTGCGATGGACGATGGCATCGTCTTCATAGGCGGAGGTGAATTAATTATTTATGAATAATTAATTAATTCATAACGAATTAATTATTTGTAGCCTACCGTTTCAACTACCTGGTCTTTGTTTTACCCATAAAATAAATAAAGATAAGTTACACACAAATTACCACCTGTCAATAAATTTTTCCACGGGACTCTGGCATGAGTAGGCAGAGTGATCCGTGTCAATCATTTGTTTGGTGCGGTGGATGGCAGAGGGGTGTCGCGGATGAAAGTGAGCGGCGTGGGGGTTGCTCACGGACAAAAGTGAGCGGCGCTGGGGTGTCGTGGACGAAGGTGAAGAGGGTTGGGGAGTTGCGGAAGAAAGTGAAAATGAACAGCGGACAGGGGAGGAGGGTGGTTGAGGAGGGAGATCGGTAAAATGAGGTGCCAGATCAGATTTCAGAAGTGCGTGTTCCTACACAAATTAAGCCCTGGATAGAGACATGATTAATTAAATATCACGTTTAACAAATATAGTGAGACACAATCCAGCAATAGATCCTTGATAAACTGTCCGACATACACTGTTCTCTGGAGCTCAGACGAGCACATGACAGTATGTGTGTCTGTGGCTGTGTGTGTGTGTGGGTGTGGTCACGTGATGTGCGTTTTCTGTGGACAGAGGGCTGTACAGAAATGCTAGGTGAAACACCAGTGTGGACGTGGATCATTTTTGTTCTAAAATGCTATTTTAAAACAAAGCTGTATTCGTGTAAATGAGGCCTAAGTGTGTATTTTTCACGAGCAGATGGCGATGGGGGCGGGGTGGAGGATCGGCGATGCCGGCTCAGCATCGTGATGTCTATCGGCTATCGGCGATGGACGATGTCATCGTCTATCAACCCAACCCTATTTCTATTTTACTGAATTATGCCATAAAGGACATGCAAACACTGGCAATTTTTTTGCTATAAACTCTACTGACTGGACAAACTCTGAGCTACTGGATGCGAGTATGAAGTAAGGACTGATAGGATAGAGCTGTTTTAATGAAATTTGATACCGCACGCCGAATGAAAAAAAAAACTTCCGTTTTTCAAGATGGCATAAATCATAAATCGGTGGGCCGCGGCTTAAAATTAACTCTCAATATTATACTATAATTTTTGGATTTCATCAATAATATGCTATATTAAAATTATTAAAGTAATGCACATTCTTCTGTTCTCTGATTGATTACTTCAAACTCTGCAAAAAAGCATTTGCAACTAGTACAAGCAAGTCTGTTCATTCACAAACTATGCGTGAAGTAAAAATGAAAGTCTCTCTTTGCTTGAACTATTTAATATATTCTCAAAGTTGTCCGACTTAATGTCACATTAAATATTTGTATACTACATTAATACCCTACATAATTTTATTAATAATCTTTAAAATCACAATAATTAATCTCTGTAATTAAAATAATAACCTGCATAATTACAGTTATAATCATTATAATCACATTCATTATTTGTATAATTACATTAATAACCTACATAATTACAGTAATAATCATTATAATCACAATAATTAATCCGTATAATTACAATAATAACCCGCATAATTACAGTTATAATCATTATAATCACAATAATTAATCTGTATAATTACAATAATAACCTGCATAATTACAGTAATAATCATTATAATCACAATAAATATTTGTATAAATACATTAATAACCTGCATAATTACAGTAATAATCATTATAATCACATTCATTATTTGTTTAATTACATTAATAACCTACATAATTACAGTAATAATCATTATAATCACAATAATTAATCTGTATAATTACAATAATAACCTCCATAACTACAGTAATAATCATTATAATCACAATAAATATTTTTATAATTACATGAATAACCTGCATTACAGTAAAAATCTTTAAAATCACAATAATAACCTGCATAATTACAGCATTAATCATTATAATCACATTCATTATTTGTTTAATTACATTAATAACCTACTTAATTACAGTAATAATCATTATAATCACAATAAATAATCTGTATAATTACAATAATAACCTCCATAACTACAGTAATAATCATTATAATCACATTAAATATTTTTATAATTACAATAATAACCTCCATAACTACAGTAATAATCATTATAATCACATTAATTAATCTGTATAATTACAATAATAAATTATATATTTACAGTAATAATTTGTAAAAGAACAGCAATAATCTGTATAATTGCAGTAATAATTAGTAAAATGGCAGTAATTAACATTTTTTTTCCATTTTTTTTCCAGTTTAAATGCAAAATATCAACAGTAATAAACTGTAATTTAATGAATTTTGACCGTAAAATATGTTCTGTATTTTTACAGTTTTGCATGTAATTTTGTGAAATGGTTATTTTTTGTAATTTAATAGAATATCTCTGGAAGCCCAGCTACCAGATTTTTGACCGTTTTTTTACAGATTTTTTTTCACAGTGTGTCTCAGTATCTGGACTTTGGTCACATGGTCAAGAAAGAGACAAAATATGTGGTAAACTTTGCTCTGCCTCTTTTCCTGGTCTTCTCTTTTCCTGCTCTGTCTCTCACCTACACTGTAAAAAAAATCCGTACTTTTACGATTTACGGCAGCTGGGGTGCTGGAAATCAACTGTAAAAAAATTGCCGTTAAATTACAGAAATTTACTGTGAAATAACGGACATTAAATTACAGAAATTTACCAGAAATTTCAATTTAAATACATTTCTGTAATTTAATGTCCGTTATTTTACAGTAAATTTCTGTAATGTAAGGGTCGTTATTTTACGTTTTTTTTCCGGCACCCTAGATTTTTTTTTACAGTGTGCTCTGTCTTCCTTCCCTGTCTCTCCCTCTCTCTCTCTCTCAGGTAACTTTATTTTACATTTAAGCTGAGTACAATTAATATCATTTTATACAGTTTTGTAACTAATTCAGTTGTAACCATAGAGAATCATTGTCATTAAATCATTTCATTTTCAAGTATTTGTGAATTTACTTAACACTTAATTGCTCCATATTGCAATACAATACAGTCACATGATAGCAATGCTCTCCCACATTTTTAGCGATTAATGCTGCCTTTATTTCCATTTATGGTATAAGATTGGAGAAGGATGGTTTGACTAGAAATGTACAGTTTTTCACCATCATATTGATAACTTTTTAGTCATTCGGCAGAGGTACAGTTCGAACCGCTGCAGCTAAATCCCATTCTTTACAAAGTCAGCTCTACCAAATAGGTTTGTAAGCATCAACCAATAAAGTCGTTCAGCGCCAGGAGTCGTTAAAAACTGAATGTGCGTTCGGTTCGCATTAGACACATGGTGCCGCCGTCTCTGACCTAGTTTTGTCCTGAGATCAGTGACGGTCTGCACATGGCACACATTCTGATCTGACTGACTGGTTTCATGTCATTTCCAGGATCAGCGCTCACAGGTTTTTTACCAGCCCATTGGGAAATAACGCTCCGTTTACAAGGTGGCGGAGGATACTACATTTAGCCCTTCTGAAGAAGATCTATTGGCTGAATTTGGCAGCATTTGTATGGTTCACGACATCAAATTTTGTGAGTTATTTGAGGGTATATTCAGTTCAGAGTAAGCCAGTCTATTCATCCCACACAGACACCCAACAGCAAATAAGAGATAGAAACCTCTTTAAAGAAAGTTAAAATACAGTAATATTGTGAAATTCTCTTGCGATTTTGGATGTATATTTCAGAATGTCATTTATTCCTGTGATCAAAGCTGCATTTGGCAGCGTTTGTAAGGTTCTTGACACAAATTTTGTGGGATATTTGAGGGTGTATTCAGCTCAGAGAGAGCTATTTTAGTCTGTTTGTACTTCACAGTTTTCTTGCAGACACCAAACAGCAAATAAATGAGATACACACATTTTTACACCACAGTGGGTAATAAAGAAACTCTCTTCTGCTTATCAAGGTTTCATTCGATTTTTTGGGCTGCATTTATATATTAATAATACAGTAAAAACAGTAGTATTGTGACATCTCATTACAAGTTTTTTTTTAACTTGGTGCACTGAAGTGATAGATTCAACATAGGCGCCAAGAGAGTGATTCTGATGGAGTGGAAATCCACGACACCTCCAAATTTTTTTAAATGGTTAGCTGAAATAGTTTCTGCCCTCAAGCTGGAAAGGTAACGTGTCTCTAGATTTGGCAAACAGAAGTTGTATGACAAAATATGAGCCCCTTTCCTTAGATTTATAGGTTAATAATGTTTCTGTAATAATTTTCTCCTTCCTTTTTACATGTCATTCTATTTTGTTTCTTATTCTATTCCTCTGGCTGAGATTTTTTTTATTGTTTTCTTCTTTCTTTTTGATGGTATAATTGCTGTATTTTTTGCTAGTGTTTTGGTGCATGTTCTAGTTAGTATTAGGTAATAACACCGACATAATTTTGTTAACATATATATATGATGTACACTATTTGGTGTTATGTTTTTACAAAAACTTCTATAAATAAAGTAAAAAAAAAAAAAAAGATGCAACATAGGCTCATTCTGAAAACGTAGCCTTATATATGTTTCTGGAGATCGCAAATTATGTAGCCAGAGGTACATATGGCTGCATTTCATTTTTTAAATGAACGCTACGGGGCGGTATGACCCCATTCCTTTTCGCACTTACCAGCTGACCGCTTACCACCCTATGGACAGCTTTTAGCTGTAACCAGTTTGTCCAGAAGCTTGCCATGTCCGTCAGCGGACTTGAGGTGCAGAGATGAGTTGACCACGACGGCGGGGTTCGAGTCTGGTGAATAACGATTCCAGAAAGCAGGTAAGACAAAAACAGAATCCAAAAAAATTAAATAAACAAGTAAGTAACAGGGTGAGAATGTGGTAAAATCTGAAAACGGGGTAAAATCAGGCGAGGGCTTTTCTTTTTCTGGACCGCTTTTGAAAATTGTTGGTTGGGTTTAGGGAAGTGGGTGGGCATGTCAATCAATAAAATTGGTTGGGTTTATGGAAGGAGGAGGGTGGGTCAGTCGATCGGTCGGTCAGTCAGTCAAACAGTCAGTCGACAGCGGCCTCTGGAGGGTTTATGCGAGAAAAGCATGCGCGAATGGCACTCGTGAGAGAAATTTGAGATCTCAAAAAGCGTACACAGCGACCTCTGGTGGATTCGCGAAAACAAAAACTGCCTCCTGAGACGTATTTAGCAGTCTCCAAACATGTATGTATATAGAGCCTGGGTTGGTTGGATTGCTATTACAGAAAGTAGTAATCTGCACTCACATGAGAATTGTTTTGACGTTTTATTTTTTCTATAGAAAACAGACATGTATAATTATTTTATGAATGTAAAGTAAAATAAAACTGTGGAAAAAATATATATAACTTGTTTTCTACAAGATTTTAGCCATTTTTGGTCATACTTTACAACTAACTTTCGTTAGTTAATATTCACTCACTTTTGGGGATTTACACCAAACTAATTTTAAATAGAAACAGTTCTTGACCCCCGTAAGCTACAAAGAAAAATTGTTCAATTTGGTCAATCTGGGATGTTACATGCTCAAAAATATAAAAAATGTATACATTATGAAGAGAAAAAAATGAATGACAAAATGAATTGTATTGTGTTCAATATTTGTTTTTCCAAATACAAACACAGAAAATAATGCTCCAAATGAAAAAAGTTATAGATGCTTAATCAATGTATGACCTAAGAATGAACTATACAGCATTTATTATTCTACACTGTTAACCCTTGCTGTAGATTATGTGGTAAATTACTCTTAAGTAGCGAGTGTGTTGCTGTAATAAAAGAAAACAGTATTCCACTTTAAAAAAAGGGGTCAGTGAAGGGCCAGTGTCCTGCATATTTTAGTTCCAACCCCAATTAAACACACCTGAAGCAGCTAATTAAGCTCTTTCTAGGTATACTAGAAATTTCCAGGCAATTGTGTTGAAGGAAGTTGAAGCTAAACTATGAAGGACACCGGCCCTCCAAGACTGAGTTTGGACACCACTGGTGTAACAATTACTAATGCATTATTAAAAAAACTAATTCTTCCTTGTTAACACTGTTACTGTCCACTACCTGACAAAACACTTGTCGTCTATCCAAGGTTTAAGATCAACAAATAATAACTTGACTTCTAGTTGATCATTTGGTATCAGAAGTGAAAGGCAAAGGTCTCTAGATTACGTTTATTTTACCAAAATAAAATATGATCATGCCTTGATTATTAATTATTTAATTAGGACAGTAAGGTCTGACTTTGCTTAGACAAAAGTCTTGTCACTTAACAGAAATAATGTACAGTATAGAATATAAAGTCATGGTGCAGTGAAAAAAGAATTAATATTGTGTATGACTCCCATGAGCTTGGAGGACTGCATCCATACATCTCTACAATGACTCAAGTAACTTATTAATAAAGTCATCTGGAATGGCAAAGAAAGCGTTCTTGCAGGACTCCCAGAGTTCATCAGGATTCTTTAGATTCATCTTCAATGCCTCCTCCATCTTATCCCAGATATGCTCAATAATGTTCATGTCTGGTGACTGGGCAGGCCAATCCCGGAGCACCTTGACCTTCTTTGCTTTCAGGAACTTTGATGTGGAGGCTGAAGCGCTATCCTGCTGAAGAATTTGCCCTCTCCTGTGGATTGTAATATAATGGGCCGCACAAATGTCTTGATACCTCAGGCTGTTGATGTTGCCATCCACTCTGCAGATCTCTCGCACACCCCATACTGAATGCAACCCATTTTTTTCATTAACAAAGAATGAATAAATACGGTAATAACTCTATCAATTGTTCTTGCTACTAAACATATTAACTAACAGTAACTAATATAAGCTTATTGTGAAGTGTTACTGATTTTTTTTCTTACAGTCTAGCTGTACACGCTTCATCACACAGTCAATGCTTTTGGACTCTCAAGATGTTTTTTTTGCAAGGAGAGTGACACTCAGAAATGTCAGCTCACACATTGTAAAAACAACAATTATGATATTACTTTGATGCTAAATATCACACAGCTCTACACTATTAATTTTTTAAAAGGCATCAGTCTTCCATTTCCAGTATTTAGCAAATGTTTGTCCCATTTATCCTGAGAGACTTACAAAACTGATGTCCCAGAAAGAAAGAAAAACTGTGATTAGGTTGTGTTACTCAAGGGAGCAGAGGTGATAAAAATGTTGTGATCTTTGACTTGGTAGTGGATAAATCTTTAAGGTCAGACACGCAAACCACTGATTCCCACCTTCATCTGATATAATATGTAACCACTATCCCTAGCTTTTGGATTTAAGGCCCCATTTGAATTACATTCTTCAGTCTTCATCAACTTTTTTAAGCATGAAAGTTTTACTGTAATGAGCTATAATGTACCATTTCTTATACTACTTATACTACAAAATGGCATAAAATAGTGCACAAGTAAGCAATTTGGGACACACCTAATTTACGCACCTAATATTTAATTTTTAATGCACTACTTGTACTCTACGCCATTTTGTAGGATAAATATAATATAAAGTACGCGATTTGGGACGCACCTAATTTACGCAGTTAATACTTCAATGTGAATGCACTACTTAAATATACCACGAATAATGTAGAATAGTACACAGGTATGCGACTTGGGATGCACTTAATTGAGGGGCCGATTATACCGAAAGTGCTTTTACATTCCAAAAACGTGAGGTGCACCACACTTTTATTTATTTTTTTTTTGGCAAGAAAAAAAGAAGTGCGGTGCGGTTTTTTATGTCACTAGGCAATGACAGAATCAGCTGCATATTGTGCATGAGATATTTTTATAATTTTATTATTTAATAATATTGTGATATTTGGTGTTTCCCAGTGATGGGTTGCAGCTGAAAGGGCATCCGCTGCGTAAAACATATGCTGGATAAGTTGGCGGTTCATTCTGCTGTGGCGACCCCAGATTAATAAAGGGACTAAGCTGTAAAGAAAATGAATGAATGAGTATAAAATGATATTTGATAAGATTTGTGAGTCATACAGCTCCAGATAACTCAAATCTTGTCTCCATCTTCAAAAGTCTCCGTAGCTGTATTGACAACACAAACACTGCTGTCACCTCAACGAAAACCCCACCTCTGCTTTCATTTGATTGGAGAATGAAAAAGACGTGACTGACGTAACAAGCTATATTAAACACAATATTATGTTGCAAAACATAATATGACTGGTGGAACATGCCTAGAACACCTCCCTAGGTAGGCGTCCAGGAGGCATCCGAAACAGATGCCCGAGCCACCTCAGCTGACTTCTCTCGATGTGGAGGAGCAGCGGCTCTACTAGCTAATGGTGCGCCCTGCCACCCTGCGAAGGAAACTCATTTGTGTCCGAGATCTTGTTCTTTCGGTGATGACCCAAAGCTCATGACCATAGGTGAGAGTAAGAACATAGATTGACTGGTAAATCAATAGCTTTCAGCTCAGCTCCTTCTTTACCGCAACGGAGCAATACATAGACAGCATTATTGCTGCCGCTGCACCAATCCACCTGTCAATCTTACGTTCCAACCTTCCATCACTCGTGAACAAAGCCCCAAGATACTTGAACTCCTCCACCTGGAGTAAGGACTTTTCTCCAACCTGGAGTTGGCAAACCACCTTTTTCCGGTGGAGCACCATGGTCTCAGACTTGGAGGTACTGATTCTCATCCCAGCCACGTCACACTTGGCAGCAAACCGCCCCAGTGCATGCTGAAGGTCCATGTTCGATGAACCCAATAGAACAACATCGTCTGTGAATAACAGTCGAGATCCTGTGGTCCCAAGGCTGCGCTTTGAAATTCAGTCCATAAAAATTATGAACAGAATTGGTGACAAAGGGCAGCCCTGACGGAGTCCAACATGTACTGGAAACAAGTCTGACTTATTGTCGGCAAGGCGAACCAAACTTCTAGTCTGTTCGTATAGGGACGAGACAGCCCTTAACAGAGTGCATTTGGCCCCATACTCCCAGAGCACCCTCCACAGAATGCCACAAGGGACACGGTCAAATGCCTATATTAATACAATATAAATTTGTATAATTCCAAGCCCAAGCTCCTATGGCTTGGAATGACCTGCAAAATCAGCTAAATCTTGACACACTTGCGACTTCCGAGTGCCTTTAAACTTTTTCTGTCTTAAAGGATACTTGTAATTGTTTTATATGATCTGATCTTTTTTATGAATGGGGATTTTGTAATTTTGTGGTATTGTTTTTTGTGATTGTTTTGTGAAACTTTATGTGCTGTCTGCCGTCTTGACCAGGTATCACTGGAAGAAGAGACAGCACTGTCTCAATGTGACCTCCTGGCTAAATAAAGGAAATAATAATAATAAAAATATAAAAAAACTAGAAGCCACTGACATCCGCGGTATGAAAACATATACCACTAGAAAACTCTTCGAAATATCTTCTTTTGTGTTTAACAGAAGAAAGAAACTCATTTTTGAACAAATGGAGAAAATAATGAAGGAAGTTTCCTTTTTGGATGAACTGTCCCTTTAAGTTACAGGTAAACTCATCCGTTAATATGTTAGGATCTGGAATAGTCCACTAGTTTCATAGGTGCACTTCACCCCTAACAGCATTTCTCAAAACCTGACAACACCTCTGGGCTTTCAGAAACTCATATTGCTTGGTAAACGTTAGTGGTTCACATGCGGCACATCTCCCTTCAGAAAGAGACAAAGACACACATCTCACGACTCAATCCATCAGCGTCCGCTCGGCCTTCATGCGCTGATATTTCCCAGAGGAGAACCCGGAAAACACAGAGCAATTTGCGCACTAAAACCACCATACATGGAGGCAACAAAAACTATTGCTCTGCTAGAGATGCCGCTTTCCTCTTCTGATCTGCCGTTCCCTGTATTTCAGACAGAGGGTAAAGAGCTGGTGTTTTTTTTGGTCTGTGGATCAGAGCCTGACAGACGTGTGGCTTTGACAGGGTCACCTCAAAAGATGACCGCATTACATTCCAGCCTCCGCTTTCCGATCTGACACACAATAAGACGTCCTCTGAGGAGAGAGACAGAGAGGCCGACCATGGTAAAAAGCATTTGTTGATTAGTCAAATCAAAATCTATACAATCTTGCTATTTCTCAGCTATTTAAACTACTCTGATCTCTAAAACTTTTAAATAATGAATCATTTGTTTATGGAAAAAAGTCTAATTAATTTACATTTAATATTTATTATGTAAAGTTACTTAATAAACGTAAGTACAGTGTATATAATATAATATAATATAATATAATATAATATAATATAATAAAATATAATATAATATAATATAATATAATATAATATAATATAATATAATATAATATAATAAAATATAATATAATATAATAATATAATATAATATAGTATAATATAATAAAATATATTTTAATATAATATAATATAATATAATATAATATAATATAATATAATATAATATAATATAATATAATATAATATAATATAATATAGGGGCAACCCAGTGGCGCAGTAGGTAGTGCTGTTGCCTCACAGCAAGAACGTCGCTGGGTCGTAGGTTCGAACCTCGGCTGGGCTGGGTCAGTTGGCGTTTCTGTGTGGAGTTTGCATGTTCTCCCTGGGTTCGCGTGGGTTTCCTCCGGGTGCTCCGGTTTCCCCCACAGTCTAAAGACATGCGGTACAGGTGAATTGGGTAGGCTAAATTGTCCATAGTGTATGAGTGTGAATGTGTGTGTGGAAGTTCCCAGAAATGGGTTGCGGCTGGAAGGGCATCCGCTGCATAAAATCGTGCTGGATAAGTTGGCGGTTCATTCCGCTGTGGCGACCCCGCAAGGGACAAAGCCGACAAGAAAATGAATGAATGAATGAATGAATAATATAATATAATATAATATAATATAATATAATATAATAAAATATAATATAATATAATATAATTTAATACAATATAATATAATATAATATAATATAATATAATATAATATAATATAATATAATATAATTTAATAATATAATATAATATAATATAATATAATATAATATAATAATATAATATAATATAATATAATATAATATAATATAATATAATATAATATAATAATATAATATAATATAATATAATATAATATAATATAATATAATAAAATATAATAATATAATATAATATAATATAATATAATATAATATAATATAATATAATATAATAATATAATATAATATAATATAATATAATATAATATAATATAATATAATATAATATAATATAATAATATAATATAATATAATATAAAATATAATATAATATAATATAATATAATATAATATAATATAATATAATATAATATAGGCGACATGGTGGTTCAGTGGTTAGCACTGTTGCCTGACAGCAAGGTTTCTGGTTCAAGTTACAGCTGGGCCAGTTGGCGTTTCTGTGTGGAGTTTGCATGTTCTCCCACGCAAACACGGGGAGAACATGCAAACTCCACATACAAACACCAACTGGCCCAGCCCGGGGTCGATCCAGCGACCTTACTGCTGTCAGGTGATTGTGCTACCCACTGCGCCACCGTGCTGCCCATGTATAATATAATATAAACCTAATATTATAAGTTAGATTTAATGTTTTTATATATAAAAAAAATTATATTATTAAATTACAAATTAACACACACACAAATTAGTATTTACATTTAATCTATAGGTTTATCATACAATTAAACATTTCCATTTAAATGTTGAAGTGCTTTTATATTTTAAAAATAAATTTGTAATATTTTCAAATATGCAAAATTATACAAATTTATGTTGTATTAATATAGGCATTCGACCGTGTTCCTTGTGGCATTCTGTGGAGGGTGCTCTGGGAGTATGGGGCCAAAGGCGCTCTGTTAAGGGCTGTCTCGTCCCTGTATGAACAGAGTAGAAGTTTGGTTCGCATTGCCGACAATAAGTCAGACTTGTTTCCAGTGCATGTTGGCCTCTTGCAGGGCTGCCCTTTGTCACCAACTTTGTTCATAATTTTTATGGCCAGAATTTGAAAGCGTAGCCTTGGGCTGGAGGGTGTCCGATTCGGTTACCACAGGATTTCATCTCTGTTATTCGCAGACGATGTTGTTCTGTTGGCTTCATCGAACATGGACCTTCAGCATGCACTGGGGCGGTTTGTGACGTGGCTGGGATGAGAATCAGCACCTCCAAGTCTGAGACCATGATGCTTCACCGGAAAAAGGTGGTTTGCCATCTCCAGGTTGGGGGAAAGTCCTTTCCCCAGGTAGAGGAGTTCAAGTATCTTGGGGTTTTGTTCACCAGTGAGGGAAGGATGGAGCGTGAGATTGACAGGTGGATCAGTGCAGCGGCAGCAGTAATGCGGTCGATGTACCAGTCCGTTGTGGAAAAGGAGCTGAGCCGAAAGGCAAAGTTCTTGATTTATGAGCTCCTACTCTCACCTCTGGTCATGAGCATTGGATCATGACTGAAAGGACAAGATCTCGGATACAAGCGGCTGAAATGAGTTTCTTTCTCAGGGTGGCAGGGCGCACCCTTATAGATAGGGTGAGGAGCTCTGTCACCCGAGAGGAGCTCGGAGTAGAGCTGCTGCTCCTCCACATCGAGAGAAATCAGCTGAGGTGGCTTGGGCATCTGTTTTGGATGCCTATCTAGGGAGGTGTTCCAGGCATGTCCCACCGGAAGGAGGCCTCGGGGAAGACCCAGGACACGCTGGAGGGACTATGTCTCTCGGCTGGCCTGGGAACGCCTCAGGATCCCCCCGGAGAAGCTGGAGTAAGTGTCTGGGGAAAGGGAAGTGTGGGGTTCTCCCGTAAGACTGCTGCCCCCGCAACCCAGCCTCGGAAAAAGCGGATGAAAGTCAATGAATGAATAAATATTGTGTTAATAAAAGAATTAATAAATTGTATATACAATTATTTATATATATATATTAATATATATATATATTAAATATATTACTACCAGTTAAAAGTTTATTTTTTCATGTTTTTTTAAGAAAATTATTCTGTTCATCAAGGCAGCATTTATTAAATGTAAAACAAAAAAAGTTAAATTGTTAAATATTTATTAAAATTTTAAATAACTGCTTTCTTATTGTATATACAGTTGAAGTCAGAATTATTAAACCCCCTTTGAAATGTTTTTTTCTTTTTTAAATATTTCCAAAATGATGTTTAACAGAGAAAGGAAATTTTCACAGCATGTCTGATAATATATTTTTCTTCTGGAGAAAGTCTTATTTGTTTCAACTAGAATAAAAGCAGCTTTTAATTTTTTTAAATTCATTTTAAGGTCAAAATTATTAGCCCCTTTAGGCTAAATGTTTTTTCCGATAGTCTACAGAACAAACCATCATTATACAACAACTTGACTAATTACCCTAACCTGCCTAGTTAACCTTATTAACCTAGTTAAGCATTTAAATGCCACTTTAAGCTGTATAGAAGTGTCTTGAAAAATATCTAGTCAAATATTATTTACTGTCATTATGGCAAAGATAAAATAAATCAGTTATTAGAAATTTCCGTTAAACAGAAATTGCGGAAAAATAATAAACAGGGGGGCTAATAATTCAGGGGGTTTAATAATTCTAATTGCAACTGTAGTTTCATTCATTCATTCATTCATTCATTTTCTTGTCGGCTTTGTCCCTTGCGGGGTCGCCACAGCGGAATGAACCGCCAACTTATCCAGCACGATTTTACGCAGCGGATGCCCTTCCAGCCGCAACCCATCTCTGGGAACTTCCACACACACATTCACACTCATACACTATGGACAATTTAGCTTACCCAATTCACCTGTACTGCATGTCTTTGGACTGTGGGGGAAACCGGAGCACCCGGAGGAAACCCACGCGAACCCAGGGAGAACATGCAAACTCCACACAGAAACGCCAACTGACCCAGCCCAGCCGAGGTTCGAACCTGCGACCCAGCGACGTTCTTGCTGTGAGGCAACAGCACTACCTACTGCGCCACTGGGTTGCCTACTGTAGTTTCAAATAAAATTATTACTCTAGTCTTTATGTCTTTATTGCTTTTAATACTACAGTATTACCATTATTATTAATAATATTAATATTAAAATTAATTAATATATGAGAGATTTCTGAAGGATCACGTGACTCTAAAGACTGACGTAATGAAGCTGAAAATTCATCTTTAAAATCACTGTAATAAATGATTAAATTAAACTATAAACTACTTTTGAACAGCTATTTTATAGTGCAATAACATTTCACAATTTTACAATGTGTACTGTATTTTTGATTAAATAAATGCAGCCTTGGTCTTTTTTTAAAAATCCTACTGACCCCAAACTTTTGACCGGCAGTGTATATACATACACTCAATCATTTCAATAAACTAATAAAATAGTTGTATATTTGTGTATAAGATAATATCTTTTAGTATCAATTTAACTTTTTTTTTGTTTGTAATTAAAAAAGACACATATGTCAAATTTAAAAAATAATTAATACTTAAAAGAAACAATACCTATTTTAGAAAGTCATAAATCCTATAATTCTGCATAATGATGCTTGTAAAGCATATATACAAACATAAATCAAAGTCAAATTGACTTCCACTGTTTGCTTAGTTAGCTGGACAGCTGTCTGACCTGGTTTATCAATCTGAGATGAGTGAACGAAAGAAGAAAAGTTCTTAATTTAGCCAACAGCTATTTCATTATTCCATCAAATGGCAGGTTAATCATTAATTAACCTGCATTATCAGGTATGTGTGTGTGTTTGCAGTAATTTGTGTGTGTGTGCTCTTGCTCTTGCGGTTTAATTTGGGATGACTCACCCACTTTCCACCTTCGTCTGCAAGGGTGCAGCAACCTCCACCCTTCCTCCACAAGAAGAGCACGAACCCACACCCACACAAGCCTGCGCCGGGACGCATCGTGATCAAACACACCAAACACACTCCTCTTCCACGGGGAGAACAAAGCGCAGCGGCGCATGATTGTCTGTGGCACTATAAAGTCTAACTGTCTTCTCCATCCGCCATCACATACATCTGTGAACCTGAAGCAGAACAAACTCCGCTGAATCTTCTATGACATTTCACAACGTAGGCACTGTTACATAATCCTCACATGAATAATATATAACAGCCGTGTGTGTGCGCGCCGTTTGAAGTGTACAGTACGCGGCGAAAAGACAAAGGGAGCTCCTTTAATAATCCTGCACTAAAAACCCATCAAAACCCCGTGCCTTGAAAAGAAGACGAGTTTTTGAAGCATTTGTTTCCGGATGATTCTTCTAGCTCATGTTTATGCATGCATGTCGGACAAGAAGTTTCTCTCAGTGGGGAAAAAAAGGCAACTTTAGAGTTACAAAAAATGTACATTTATTAATGGAAGAGTTCGTATGAGGGCTGCAGGATTGACATTTCTGCTTTTAAAGACATATGGATAGCCTGAATCAGAGACTTCTGAAGAAAACCCTTCTGGTTGGTCCTGCCGTCAACAAATGATTGGTACACTGTAAAACCCAACAGTTAACTTTATCAAATGAAATGAGTGTAGTTAACTCAAAATGTACTGAAAGTTAATTCTACTCATTTGAAAAGAGTTTTGAACTCAGTGTTGAAGGTAATGAGTTAATTAAATACCTCATTACTTCAACTTAAATGGAGTAAGTTTACAGTACTCATATAGATTAGTTTTTTAACTCAAATGGTTTGTAGCAATCGGTTTCCTCAAATGGTTTGAGTTGCCTTAACTTACTGGGTTTTACAGTACTCAGTTGGTTTGAGTTCTCTTCATTTATTGGGTTTTACTGTGCTCAAATTGCTTCATTTACTCAAATGGATTAAGTTCACAGTACACATTATAGTTTTTGAACTTAAATGGTTTGTTGCAATCGGTTTCCTCAAACGGTTTGAGTTGCCTTAACTTACTGGGTTTTACAGTACTCAGTTGGTTTGAGTTCTCTTCATTTATTGGGTTTTACTGTGCTCAAATTGCTTCAATTACTCAAATGGATTAAGTTCACAGTACACATTATAGTTTTTGAACTTAAATGGTTTGTTGCAATCGGTTTCCTCAAACGGTTTGAGTTACCTTACATTTTTGGGTTTTACAGTGTAAAAAATTGTTTATAGTGACGCCCTTACAATTAGAGGTAAATGGAAGTAAATTGGGTCTATTGTTTTGGCATGAAGAAGTAAAAAACCCTTTAAAGTTCAAATAAAACTGCTTTACATTAGCTCTTTATAAATATGCGGTAATAAAAATAATAATAAAAGTAATTAAAGATGCCCCTAAATGAAAATTCTGGGCTGAAACTGAAGCCGAAATTTGTGGATGCACTTGGTCGAAAAGCAAAACTGAAAATACTAATTCAGTCATTCATTTTCTTTTCGGCTTAGTCCCTTTATTAATCAGGGGTCGCCACACCGGAATGAACCGCCAAGTTTTCCAGCATATGTTTTTCGCAGCTGATACCCATCCAGCTGCAACTCAGTACTAGGAAACACCCATACACTCTCATTCACACTCATACACTACGGACAATTTCATTCATTCATTCATTTTCTTGTCGGCTTTGTCCCTTGCGGGGTCGCCACAGCGGAATGAACCGCCAACTTATCCAGCACGATTTTACGCAGCGGATGCCCTTCCAGCCGCAACCCATCTCTGGGAACTTCCACACACACATTCACACTCATACACTATGGACAATTTAGCTTACCCAATTCACCTGTACTGCATGTCTTTGGACTGTGGGGGAAACCGGAGCACCCGGAGGAAACCCACGCAAACCCAGGGAGAACATGCAAACTCCACACAGAAACGCCAACTGACCCAGCCCAGCCGAGGTTAGAACCTGCGACCCAGCGACGTTCTTGCTGTGAGGCAACAGCACTACCTACTGCGCCACTGGGTTGCCTACGGACAATTTATCTTACCCAATTCACCTATCCCGTCGACACTATGGCGCTGTAGGTAGTTCTGTCGCCTCACAGCAAGAAGGTCGCTGGTTCGAGCTTCGGCTGTGTCAGTTTGCGTTTCTGTGTGGAGTTTGCATGTTCTCCCTGCGTTCGTGTGGGTTTCCTCCGGGTGCTCCGGTTTCCCCCACAGTCCAAGGACATGTGGTACAGGTGAATTGGGTAGGCTAAATTGTCCGTAGTGTGTGAGTGTGAATGAGTGTGTGTGTATGTTTCCCAGAGATGGGTTGCAGCTGGAAGGGCATCCGCTGCGTAAAACATGTGCTGGATAAGTTGGCGGTTCATTCCGCTGTGGCGACCCTGGATTAATAAAGGGACTAAGCCGAAAAGAAAATTAATAAATGAATGAATTCACCTATACCGCATGTCTTTGGACTGTGGGGGAAACCAGAGCACCCGGAGGAAACTCACACGAACATGGGGAGAACACGCAAACTCCACACAAAAATGCCAACTGACCCAGCCAAGGCTCAAACCAGCGACCTTCTTGCTGTGAGGCAACAGAGCTACCCACCGAAAATACTAATATTAGTTATAATTATTTCTTAATTTATTAGATAACATTAAGTAATTTTGACTTGTTAAACTTGAACTCAATAACATCCTCTCTATTGCACTTTGGTCGGTAAATCAAAAAAGACTGTAGAATACACAAGACGTGTCACTCTTATAGATTATGAGAGAGATTATGCCCCCCCCCCCCTTCTAGTAAAGAAGTCAATCGTTGATTGCAATAGACTGATGATTCTCTTGGGGAGGGGCTAGGTTCAGGTCTGTGTTTTTATGGCAGTTTATGGAAGTTTTCTTTTAAAAATGTCCTGACGTTATCAGCGCAAAATGGATCATGGGATGTTGGAGGCCACGAAGGATGCACCGGTTGTGTCCTTCATTACCTGGGAAACGAAGGACTCATTTTGAGGCTGCATTTGAAGGAGCCTTCTAATTTTTTTTAAATGAGACAGCCTTTGTCTGAGTTTGACTAAGAGTGTGACATCTAATCACTTCCTCCAGATATGGCCATAAAGGACGTTGGTGCGGTGAAGTTGTTCCTTCGGGTGCGCGTTAGCTTGGGCAACCAGAAACAAATGCAGGTTTTTGTCAATTTTCAAAAGTTTAGTAGCAAAATTTTGCTTGGCAAAAGCCATTGAAATGAATGGGTTTCATAATGCGGTGGTTTCTGCGTTTGGTGTGAAAGCCACTTCAAATCATGCAGTGAGTTTGGCTGGAGGGAGAGTGTAACCTGCCTGCTGACCATTGCAGGCTATTGTGGCCAATTATTGTGAACGCTTATTATTGTAGGGTTAAATCAAGGAAAAAAGTTTTTTAAAAGTCGCTTTTCTCCCTGTATTTACTGCTGCTTTAGGGTTTTATGTTGCCATGGCAACAAAGTTGGGAAATTGGATATGAGTGTACACAGAGCAGTGTAGCAAATGTTTTCCTTTCCTCAGTAAAATCATGTTACCATGAACTCGATTTATGTCTTGTGGCTGCACAGTCAAGAAGTGAACATTTTAACATTTGCAAATTGGCCAACATTACATCACAAGTGCTGTTGGCAGAGCTCAACATTCATTCAACCCAGAATATTCTTATTAAACAACAGGCAGACCTGTAAGGTGCTTTACTTGGACACTGATATTTAATGGGGACATATCATGCAAAGATTACTTTTTACGTGATTAAGTGGTTAAAATGTTGTTCACGTACGTTTTTAAGTTGAATCAATTTATCTTTACAAGTAATTTTAACTTACATCAGTTAAGCTGACTTAAAAGATCAAGTTAAAAATTGCTTAATTTAAAAAATTAGGTTGAAACCTAAATAACTTTCTAAATTCAGTTAAAGTAACGTAAAAAACATACGTTGTCTTGACTTGTCTATTATGTAACTTTTTTACATTGTATAATTGTGTCCCCGGTGCACCTACCAACCAAGAAAATGAAGCGTTCTGATTTGACCTCCACTACTGACATACAGTAGGAAGGAGACTGTATTATACAGTATATTGTCAGCTTTTAAAGGGCCACGAAACCCCCTGTCTCAGCAGGGTGTTTTCACACCTCTAGTTTGGAAAAAGTCAGGAAAGTGTGCATGTTCAGCTCTGTTTAGTTGGGAGTGTCAGGGGAGGGAAAGAGGGAAGGATTTGCAAATATGGGAGTTTCCATTTGGTCCCGCACTGATTTACACAGAGACAAAACAAACACAAAGACAGAGGGGAGAAAGACAATGACTGTGTTTACATGGGCATCAGTAATCAAATTATTTGCCAAATGATTAATTTGTCGACTTTAACTGCAGTTTGGCACTTTCACTTTTTATTCAGGAACATTTCCTGAATGCCCCCTGTGACAAACGAGATATTAAAAGCGAGGAACTGCTGGAGAGTGGAGTTTTAATTGAATCTTTGATACTGCACGGGAATGGGAGAAAAAACCCTCCGCATTTCTCTGTAACTTAGATGCACTTGGTAGGTAGCGTCAGAAAGCCGTGTGTGTATAGACTATCCTGTTCTACATTCTACACGAAATTTTACACGACAGTAAAAGTTTGATTGTGGTGTTTACATGTTTACATTGGGAGAGCAGCATTTACAGCAGATCTTTCAGTCTATAATATTGTACTATAATATTGCAGTAATATTAATATACTGTAAACTTAGTAACTAAATCATTTTGACTGAGGTATGTCTTTAAAAACTGAAAGAGTACTGCTGATGATACAAAGTAACTTTGCCATCTGAATGAACAAACAAAGGGCACTGCTCTCACACACACTTACCAAATCTGTAGACACAGGACAATCAGCACAAACTAGAGCCGTGTCTTTTAATAAGGAGACGAGCGGCAAATCCGGATTTCATCATTTCCAGATGCGAAAAGCTCTCGGGTAAAAATGTTCCTTACAAACGCATTTCTGTCGCGTGCACTGTAATCCACACGTGAGTCCACTGTTTCTATCATAGTGGGAAAATGAAAACAAAACCTTCATTGCAGCACATTAATAAACGCAGCACACTAATAAATGCGACACTGATGACCCATGTCTCCAAATTCTTGTTCTTCCATTTGTTTTGGCAACACAACGTGGCGTCTCTCTGTCGTCTGAACACTGTAACAGGTAAAACAGTCTTCGAAGGGATCATGCATATTAATGAAGTTGCACCGCATACACAATAGAGCGCGCTGATTGGTTTGAACCAAGTCATGAATTAATGCCGCACACTCAGAGACGTCACGATGCACTCGCAGGTACAGACAGCCACTCTCCACGCTGGATTACACGCAAGTATCTAATCACCGTGACGCAGCTTCGAAAATTAGTTTCAAACCGGAAGAACGAATTTGCTCAAAATAACGCAAAAACAATCAATTTTCACTTTTTAGTGCATTATATGTGTCCTAATAGTGTTTATAGCAGCGTGGGACACATATATGACTGTCAACAGCTCAAAAAATGTGTTTTGGTGTTTCGTGACTCTTTAATCTGCACATTTTCAACCACAGTACAGTTACAGCAATTTCTGCTTACTGACTGTAGCGGCTAAAGATTTATGATGTCTGCACCAGAAATAAACTTTACAAATATTCAGTTGTTGGATGAACCAAGAAACATAAGAGTCTCCATAGACATCTCAGCCACTGATGATATTTAAAGGAAATGTGCTGAAGAATTGCAGTAGACTTTTATAACTTTGAACAAAGTATATTTATGCTGGACTGCCTCATCAAAGAGAGTCAGTTCAACACTGTTACTGGAGAATGGATCAATACCAACATTTACTGCTCTAAACTGCTGCTCTAAATGTCGAGTGTTGCTTTATATTTTGAGAACATTTCAGCATTTACTTTCTGAACGTGCTTGTTAACATGCTGTATTGCTAATACAGTTACCACTCTCTTCAGTGTAATTTATAATACACATTTTATAATGCACTGTAGAGGCAGGTGACTGACTTATAATTATTACATTTTCTGTACAGATAAGAAAATTGTATAGTGTAATGTTTATTTATAATGTCCAGCACATCAGAACAGAGCCATAAGTCATGCAGCATGCTAGTCGATGAGTTCAATCAACTTTACTCCACAACAACTACATACTGTACACTCAAAAAAGTCAACAAGCCATTTGCTTGATTTGCAAAATACAAATATGTCTTATGGAAAAGAATGGAACAAGTTTAGTTCTGCTAAACTATTCATGGGGCATCACGGTGGCGCAGTGGGTAGCACGATCGCCTCACAGCAACAAGGTCGCTGGTTCGAGCCCCGGCTGGGTCAGTTGGCATTTCTGTGTAGACTTTGCATGTTCTCCCCGTGTTCGCGTGGGTTTCCTCCGGTTTCCCCCACTGTCCAAAGGCATGTGGTATAGGTGAATTAAATAAACTAAATTGGCCGTAGTGTATGAGTGTGAATGCAAGAGTGTATGAGTGATTCCCAGTGTTAGGTTGCAGCTGGAAGGGCATCCGCTGCGTAAAACATATGCTGGATAAGTTGGCGGTAGATTCTACTGTGGCGCCCCCTGATTAATAAAGGGAATATGAATGGATAAATGAATAAACTATTCATTTTGAGACTAAATGAAGAAATAATAAAATGAATTAGATGAGAACTTGCTGATTGAACGAAATTTAAGCTCTTCATCTGAACGACTCTCTCTGGTGAGTTACAGTGCACCTCCATCACAGTAGGTGGCGGTATGCTCTTATAAGCTGGTTCGAATACCCACTAATAAAACTGCATGAGAAGAAGTCACTGCGCATGCTTAGCTTAACACACTGAACTTTTGGATTTCTGCAGTTGTCATGTTCCACATATATAATGCATCCAGAAACTATTCATAGCGCTTCACTTTTTCTACATTTGTTTATGTTACAGCCATATTCCAAAATGGATTAAATTCATTGAGTTCCTCAAAATTCTACACACAATACCACATAATGACAATGTGAAAAAAGAGTTTTTGAAATTGTTGCAAATTCATTAAAAATAAAAAACCTGAAAAATCACATGTACATCAGTATTCACAGCCTTTGCTCAATACTTTGTTGATGCACCTTTGGCAGTGATTACAGCCTCAAGTCTTTTTGAATATGATGCCACAAGCTTGGCACACCTGTCTTTGGGAGTTTTCGCCCATTCCTCTCTGCAGTACCTCTCAAGCTCTATCAGGTTGGATGGGAAGTGACGGTGTTCAGCCATTTTCAGATCTCTCCAGAGATGTTCAATAGGAATTAGGTCTGGGCTCTGGCTGGGCCACTCAAGGACATTCACAGAGTTGTTGTGAAGCCACTCCATTGATATTTTGGCGGTGTGCTTTGGGTCATTGTCCTGCTGGAAGATGAACCGTCGCCCCAGTCTAAGGTCAAGAGCACTCTGAAGCAGGTTTTCCTTCAGGATGTCTCTGTACATTGCTGCATTCATCTTTCCCTCTATCCTGACTAGTCTTCCAGTTCCTGCTGCTGAAAAACATCCCCACAGCATGATGCTGCCACCACCATGCTTCACTGTAGGGATGATATTAGCCTGGTGATGAGCGGTGTCTGGTTTTCTTTAAACGTAAAGCCTCGCATTCACTCCAAAGAGTTCAATTTTAGTCTCATCAGACCAGAGAATTTTGTTTCTTATGGTCTGAGAGTCCTTCAGATGCCTTTTGGCAAATTCCAGGTGGGGAGTGACTTCCGTCTGGCCACTGTACCATACAGGCCTGATTGGTGGATTGCTGCACAGATGGTTGTCCTTCTGTAATGTTCTCCTCTCTCCACAGAAGAACGCTGGAGCTCAGACAGAGTGACCATCGGGTTATTGATCACCTCCCTGACTAAGGCCCTTCTCCCCCCATCACTCAGCTTAGATGGCCGGCCAGCTCTAGGAAGAGTCATGGTGGTTTCAAACATCTTCCACTTATGGATGATGGAGGCCACTGTGCTCACTGGAACTTTCAGAGCAGCAGAAATTTTTCTGTAACCTTCCCCAGCCTTGTGCCTCGAGATAATCCTGTCTCGGAGGTCTACAGACAATTCATTTGTCTGAATGCGTGAATGCGTCTGAATGTTCTGATTGGCTGGAGTAGACGTCTCACGTCGTATTCTAATCATGAACGCGCTCTTTCCCACAATTTTTCTTCTGCATTCACACAATTTGCATTCCGGCAAATTACCGGTAATCTTACAACTTCTCTTTCCAGAAAATTGATTAAATAAATTTACCGGTATTTTTAAAAAGGGCCTATTCACACATAATCTCTTTACAGAAAATTGCCAGTGATTTTCCGAAAAGGTCTGCATGTGTGAAAGGGGCTAATGTCTGACTCTGGTTTATTAATAAATTAAAGGCTTTGGTTGCATGAAATTCACTTGCTTTATTGATTCTGTCTGAATATAATGTAAAGGCTCCGCCCAAATGAGCAGCAGCAGCTCATTTGCATTTAAAGAAACACACACAAAAAAAATCATGTTTTTGCTCACACCCAAATAGGGGCAAATTTGACAAGCCAATATAAATGACCTGTGAGGTAGCTCAAGCTAAAACCTCACAGACACATTCTGGGGACACCAGAGATTTATATATTACATCTTATAAAAAGGGGCAAAATATATCCTCTGTAAGACACAGTAGCTATAAATAAACCAGAATGTTTGTTTGTAGCTGGGTTCGAGCAGAAAAATGCAGAGGTGGTCATTTGTTTGTCTGATTGTCTCTGTGTTTTTGTTACAATAGATAAACGAGTCTCTCTCTCAGAGGTGTTCACATGCGGTCATGAACTATGAAGGGCGGCGGTGAAATGAAGCGGTGCAATCGCAGGTTAATGGTGCACTCATTGATTTTATGCTGCTTGAAAGCTGTGGCAGATTTACGCCTGACAGAGTTATGAAAAATGTACTCCCGAGTGAATCTGACCAACCGCCCATCTTTCCTTAAACCCCTTTCTCATTCTGGATAGGAACTGCACTATAAGACTGCAATTAAAGTGACTTAAACTTTGCTTATGTGTGATTATACATTATAATATATACAGTGAAGACTTGAAATGTTGTAATTTTTTATTAGCATTTGATAAATCTTTGATCTCTTTTTAGAGAGTTATTATGGATTTAAATATATGGAAAAAGCTAAACAAATTAATAAAAGCTTTGCGGTAATAAAATATGAACGTTAAAATGTTATTTAAATCAGTAATTTGAATGTAATATATCTGTAATTTGGAATTGTTGTTAACCTGTTAACTGTACACATTAGAGATGCGCGGATTAGCTCAAATGTCACCCGAATCCGCTCCTTCATTCTAATCATCCACCCGCCACCCGCCCGCACATATTATTTTATCTGATATATATATTCACTTTCTCCGCAATGTCCGGCGGCAGAGTAACAGCTCGTTAATTCATGCTCGAGCAAATGATGAGACAGACAAAAGTGCTCGATGCATGCCCTTCTTTTACTTATTTCCGTGTTTTCAGGATCACAGTGCAAAACAGCTCCCGGGTGGAATTACTGAAGTAAACATAAAACAAAACCAGATAAAACAGCACACAGCGAGAGCTCACATCACACAGCATTCGTGTCGAACTACACTACCCACAATGCCCCTCGCTATGGACTACAACTCCCGTAAAAGCAGTCCTAAAGCGGCCACACTATTTCCCCTCTCCTGCAACATAGGTCACAGTGGATCGTTCGTTATTAACAGCAGATTCAGCTTTTACATAAACAGGAAAAAGAGAACAAAAACGGCGTCCCTTCAGCCTAAGCAGCAGCTATGTTGTGTGTACTTGGCGCTTTTCTTAACACTGTGCAAAAACAGAATAGCATCTACTGTGCCTGGATTCGGGCGATTCCGCCTCGCCTCCAAAACACGGCTGGCTGCACTAAATGAGCGTTCGCGCGAACCGTTTGTTGCAGGAATGCACAAGCTTCTTCTTGCAAGGCGCTGCAGTCGTGTAAATAAGCGATCTTGTTTCTCCCAGAACGATAGCAGATTTCCCTCTGATGACTCCTCTAACTGAAGTTAGCACAGTACTCTTGTACTTCATCCATTATTTTGGGCGTCTCTCATCTTCACATTCTGCGAAGTCCACTCTCTGCTTTTTTGCTGGTCAACTGCTATGACCCGCTACACCCACCCGCGACCCACCCGCAATTAATCATAATGTATTTTTTTATTACCCGACCCGCGGATTATCCGCAGCGCCCGCGGATTTAACCGCCATCCGCGCATCACTAGTACACATACAAAATGAATTATGAGCTGCTCACACATGTGCTTTGAATCGTTTTTCATTCATTCATTTTTCTTCGGCTTAGTCGCTTATTTATCAGAGGTCGCCACAGCGGAATGAACCGCCAACTATTCCAGCATATGTTTAATGCAGCGGATGCACTTCAGCCGCAACCCAGTACTGGGAAACACCCATAGGCTCTCACATTCACACACACACTCATACACTATGGCCAATATTGTTTATTCAATATTCAGCGCATTTCTTTGGACTGTGGGGGAAACCAGAGCACTCAGAGGAAACCCATGTGAACACGGGGAGAACATGCAAACTCTACATGGAAATGCCAAATGGCCGAGTCGGTACTCGAACAAATGACCTTCTTGCTGTGAGATGACAATGCTAACCACTGAGCCATCGTGCTGCCTTGAATCATTTTTGCACTACTTAATTTGTCCACAAGATGTCAGCACTGAACAGGGTCATTGTTTGTTTCACAGTAGGAAAAGAAAGCAATACAGCAGATAACACAAAAGATAGCTATAACAATAAACACAGACGCGATGAGTTCGATGAATACATGTGAGAAGGAAATAACGGTTATCAGCTACATAAAAATATATTTTATCAATAACTTTTGTGGAGAAAAAATGCTGACAAGTTATTTTATTGCATCACAGGCTTGCAACTATTCTGTCAACATGTAATATTTGAAAAATTGTCACATTTCTGCAAAAGAATTGCAGAATTTTTAAGCTAGTTTGTAATATGCTGAAGACTTTGCTGTTATTAATACTGGAATTCATTCATTCATTTTCCTTTGGCTTAGTTCTTTTATTCTTCAAGGAGTTGCCACAGCGGAATGAACCACCAACTTATCCAGTCTATGTTTTACACATGTTTTACCCATCCAGCCGTAACCCATCACTGGGAAACACCCATACACTCTCATTTACACTCATACACTATGGCCAATTTAGTTTATTCAATTCACCTAAAGTACATGTCTTTGGACTGTGTGTGGGGGAAACCAGAGCACCCGGAGGAAACCCAAACCAACACGAGGAGAACATGCAAACTCCACACAGAAATGCCAACTGACCCAGCCGAGGCTCCAACCAGCGACCTTCTTGCTGTGAGGCGACAGTGCTAACCACTGAGCCACCATGTCGCCCACAAATTAACATATGAAATAAATAGATGAATATGTTCACTAATGGTCAGATTGATTCATAGTACCTAATACCATATTTTGGTTTTGGAGGTCTCCAACAACAGGCTGATATGCATGCAAGGTTTAAAAAAAACACTTTCATTGTCTTATAATACGCATTTATTTTTACCTAATTATCCCAACGACGGCAACGCAGTGGCGCAGTAGGTAGTGCTGTCGCCTCACAGCAAGACGGTCGCTGGTTCGAACCTCAGCTGGGTCAGTTGGCGCTTCTGAGTGGAGTTTGCATGTTCTCCCTGCATTCGCGTGGATTTCCTCGGGTGCTCCGGTTTCCCCCACAGTCCAAAGACATGTGGTACAGATGAATTGTGTAGGCTAAATTTTCCGTAGTGTATGAGTGTGAATGAGTGTGAATGAGGCCCATAATCTGTTCTCTTCAAACCGGCAACCGCTGCTGCTTACAAAAAGACATCTTTTAGAAACATCCGGAGCTTTTGGAAGCAGCAGGATTGTGAGTGCATGAGCATCACTCCAGTCTATTTCAAAGAGAACCAATCGCAGCAGTTGCGTTTCCAGTCACTGTTGCTTCGCACCAGGAAACGGGAGCGCGCATGCTTTTTAAACAGCCGCGCGCATCACATCACCTGTGCGCGCAAGCGATCCTCACATTCGGTATTCATCTGTTTTCCCTTGCTCGCGCGAACGCTATTTTTGTCGGTCATGCTGCTTCTCGATTCTAAGATGACATATGCACGCATATTGGGCCATCTTTACTGTCGAACTCTGCTTTTAAGAAAACTATAATTTAAAAATTACCTTCAACCAGCCAAAGTGGCTAGTGAGAGTGGTTGTCTAACCTGCCACAGCTCAAATCTACCTGCATTTGGCGGGTGGCCAACATCACTACTTGCTATACACTTTTATACACATATACACTTATTTAACAACACACTTTACATGCCAATTTGCACATAACAGCTGCACATATTATGTTGTATATAGTAATATACCTGTACATACACTTGTCAATTTGTATATTTGCATTCACTACTTTTTAAAATATATTTATTATTTTGTTTTAGTCCTGTCTGTAATTCTATTGCACTGTAGAAGCTCTGTCATGAAAAAAAAATCCTCGTATGTGTGAACAAACCTGGCAATAAAGCTCTTTCTGATTCTGATTCTGATTCTGATTAGCTGGTTCAGGTGTGTTTGATTAGGGTTGGAGCTAAACTCTCCAGGACACCGGCTATAATTAAAGCAATGCAGTTAAACACCAGCATATTTCTCCATTCTTAACCATGACACACATTCAGTATTAATCCACACAGTGGCAAAAGCTGAACTATTTTGAAACTTGACCGCCACACATGTGTAGGAACAGCTGACGGTGGCCATAGCAATGACAAACGCATTCATAAACAAATCGGTCGTGTTTTCAACGTGGCTTTAGATGCGATATGAGAATATAAAGAGTTAACCAGATACAGTGCAAGCGGCAGTACGAGTAACAAAACACAATTAAATACATAATTTGCAAGCTAGAGAAAACGAGGCAACCATTTTAAATCGCACCTAAGTTACTTACACTTGTGAAATGGAGGAAGGAACTGATCCATGAACTGTGTACTGTAAAGTATCTGTCAACCTCTGACAAAGTCCCAAACATCAACAGTCTTTTCTGATCCTTCCTTTTAACAATCGTCCAATTATCCCCCATTGTAAGCGTGTAGATTGCTGAAGCACTCGTCAGGAAAATGACAGGAACACAGCACAAGGCTGGGGCTATAATGCTGAGGTATTTTTGCAGAAATAAACTTCAACCACTGACTCTTCACAGCCTCATCTTTGGAAAACTTTCCCTCACACTTCAGCGCACAGCGTCTTCGTGACATGATTTAACCGGGATCTGCTACAGTTTGTCTTCCTCTTTTTCTTTCTACAGTGTTTGTGGCGGGGCCGGAGGTTTCAATTTTCCTGGGTCTGCAAGCGCAACAAATGGGCGGGGCTACAGTTTAAGTAAAGACTCGTTACCAAAATGATTCATTTAAACCACTCTGAGTCGACTCTTACAGATGAATCAATAGTTTTAAACACAGCGCACTTTCAGATTTAAGCCTTAGCTGGATATTTCACTTCACTCATTTTAACGTCATTTTCAAAAACCCATAATAGGGTTTTTAATAGTTATAATTACTGTCCTTAGTGTGAATGGGCCTTTTATAAATCTATAATATACCAAAACATTTCCCTCGATCATCAAACTAACAGATTTTAAAATTTAGTGTAAAAAACAAATGCTGAATGACATCTGAAATCACACAGCTAATAAAGCAGTCTGACATTCATTGACCTTGCTTATCACTAATCAGCTTGATAATAATGTCTTTAGCTCATTTCTTAAACTGGCACCCAAGCATAACGGCTTGAATAATTCATAAGCTGTGTTTTTTTTCCTCGTTTTTTCGCAGCTAATTGGGTTACTAACAATCTCATTAGTGTCCTCTGTAGTTCTCAGAACAGTCTACCTATTGATCAAAACGATCGATGTGACACAAATCTATTCATCACGTTCAATAAAACACAAGCGCGCGGCGAGCAAACACTGCGACGACCTTTCAATTCAAACACGCAGGAAGAGCGAGGAGAAAAAAAAGGGAAAAAATGACTCCGGAGAGCAGCAGAAGTGGGAGAAGTGAATCAGACAAACTCCTCTCATTCCTCAACTCATCAGTTCCACCAGGGACCGAGGGATGCTTTCATGTGGAGGTGCATGCATAAATAAACCAAATTAATTCAACAAAGAAAACGCCAGAAATAGAGCCCTCTCTCTCTCTCTCTCTCATCCTCCAATCACTTCAGCAAAAAAAATAAATTAATTAAATAAAAACGCTCACCTGCTGTATAAAGGAATAAAAAGGTTTTCTTTGATAGGATAATACCTTGCAGCTATATTAAGCTCATTTCATGAACAAGGTGTAAATTAAAAAATAAAATAAACTAAACTAAACTAAACTAAACTAAAATAAAATAAAATAAAATAAAATAAAATAAAATAAAATAAAATAAAATAAAATAAAATACAATAAAAATATTTTAAATAAATAGTTTAAATAAAATTCAAATAAATGTAAGGAAAAAAATAAAATAAAATAAAAATATTTTTAAATAAATAATTTAAATAAAATTCCAATAAATGTAGAAAAAATAAAAAAATTAATAAAACGTAAAGTAATTTGAAAATATAATAAAACAAAAAATAAATGTTTTAAAAAATATATGTATATTTAAATAAAAATGAATAAATAAATAAAAATTCAAATAAATCTAAAGAAAAAAATAAAAAATAAAATAAAATAAAAATGTTATATTTTTTAAATAAATAATTAAAATAAAATAAAGGCAAAAATTTTAAATAAAACTAAACTAAAACGTAAATAAAAATAAAATAAAACATAAAAGTAAATTGAAAATATAATAAAACAAAAAGTAAATGTTTAATTAAAAAATATATGTATTTTTAAATAAAATAAAATAAAATACAAATTTTTAAAAATAAATATATGAAAAATAATTTAAATAAATTCAAAGAACAAATATAATATAAAATAAAATTAAAAATATATATTTTTTAAACAAATAATTAAAATGAAATAAAGGCTAAAATTAAAAGTAAAATTTAAATAAAAAGTAAATAAAAATAAAATAAAATATGATGTAAAAGTAATTTGAAAATAAAATAAAACAAAAGTAAATGTTTAATTAAAAAATAGGTATATTTAAATAAAATTAATATAATAAAATAATAGTTTGAATGGCTGCTTTTTTTGTTAATGTTATTTCTATTTTGTCATTCTCCAACAATACACATCAAATATTTATTTATTTAAAATCAATTGACACTTTTGAAAAATGATGGCTAACTGAGTAACAGAATTGCTTATTTAGTTGTTATTAAAAACTTGCATTTCCAATAAACAAAGAAAAATATATAGAAAATGATTAAAAATATGTTTGCTAAATACTTATAATATAATATTGGATGAATGATTCAGCACTGTATTTGTAAAAACTTCCAAACGATTTCACCTTTTCAGTTGCAGAATTGTATGATGTAATGCAGTAACAGTTGCATGCCAAATGTGGGATTTTACATTTGCTAATACATTACTGTTGTGTTTATTAACATTCGATCATTCAGTGTAAACTAACATGAATAAATAATTGTATACTGATGCTAGCAAAGATTCATAAATGCTGTAAATATATTGGTACTGGTAAATTTCTGTTAGCTAATGTATTATCTTATGGTAACAACTCAAACCTTACTATAAAGTGTTATCATAAAAATTACTGTAGAAATATTCACAAAAAAAACACTATTCTTTCTCTTACAAAACATTAAATTTTTATTAAATGTGTAACTAGCAATAATTACATGTCACAGTAAAAAGTCATTTGTTAGAATTGTTACATAAACCCTTCATTGTTTTCAGTGTTGCGTAAAAAAGGCAATTCAAAATAATGCTACACATCCTTACAAAATCTAATTCAAGTAGATCAGATACAACTTCTGAGGTAGGAGTTTTAACAGAACATAGACATATTTTGTTTAGACCCACAGGGAAAAATGATTTATAGTAAATACTAGTGTTTTATAAAAAGTGATTTATAGTAAATACTGCAGTGTTTTTAAACCATACTATAATAAACTGTATACTGGAGCTATATATTATAGAATTTACAACTTATTGTTAATGAACACTACAACATACTGTAGCATTAACCATAGTGCACTGATAAACTGTAATAAATACTGTAGTATACTCTAGTTTTTGGTGGCACGGTGGCTCAGTGGTTAGCACTGTCTCCTCACAGCAAGAAGGTCACTAGTTTGAGTTCCGGCTGTGTGAAGTTTGCATGTTCTCCCCGTGTTCGCATGGGTTTCCTCCGGGTGCTCCGGTTTCCCCCACAGTCCAAAGACATGCGCTATACCAGGGGTGTCCAAACTCGTCCTGGGTGTCCTGGAGGGCCGGTGTCCTGCATATTTTAGTTCCAACCCCAATTAAACACACCTGAACCAGCGAATCAAGCTCTTTCTAGGAATACAAAAACTTCCAGACAGGTGTGTTGACATAAGTTGGAGCTAAACTATGCAGGACACTGGCCCTCCAGGACCGAGTTTGGACACCCCTGTGCTATACTGTAGGTGAATTGGATAAACTAAATTGGTCTTAGTGTATGTGTGTGAACGAATATGTATGGATGTTTCCCAGTACTGGGTTGCAGTTGGAAACCCTGCTAAAAAATCCAGCTTAAACCAGCCTAAGCTGGTTGGCTGGTTTTAGCTGGTCGACCAGCCTGGTTTTAGAGGGGTTTTGGCCATATCCAGGCTGGTTTCCAGCCATTTCCAGCCTGGTCTTAGCTGGTCAGGCTGAAAAATGACCACCTTAAACCAGCTAAAACCAGCTTGACCAGCCTGGTTTAAGCTGGACATAGCTGGTTTTGGCTGGTTAAGCTGGTTTTAGATGGTCATTTTCCAGCCTGACCAGCTAAGACCAGGATGGAAATGGCTGGAAACCAGCCTGCAAATGGCCAAAACCCCTCTAAAACCAGGCTGGTCGACCAGCTAAAACC
This sequence comes from Danio kyathit, assembly GCA_903798195.1. NCBI lineage: Eukaryota > Metazoa > Chordata > Actinopteri > Cypriniformes > Danionidae > Danio > Danio kyathit. Next base: position 8,174,252 of record LR812541.1, on the reverse strand, counting down.
AGCCAAGCAGCTTAGGCTGGTTTAAGCTGGATTTTTCAGCAGGGAAGGCATCCGCTGTAAAACATATGCTGGTGAATAACCCCTGATAAATAAAGGGACTAGCCGAAGGAAAATAAATAACTCTAGTTTTTACTACAGTAAACTGTGGTGTATTGTAATGCAATATAACTTATAGTTGTAGAAAAACTGTGTATCTCGGCAATTACTTTATTTTACTGTGGTTGTTTGATTACCATAAAAACTACAGGATTACCACAGCAGACTGATTCTAGTGTATGATTCAAAAAACACTACAGCATTTAACATAAATTACTATGGTATTTTATTCATATGGTCAACTACGGTAGTTTTTACCTTCATATGTAACAGTTACGACAACAAAAACAGTGCATTTGTGCTTTTAAAAAAGCAACGTGAGTCCAAATTGTGCAGTATTTATGAAAGAGTCCTTAGCATCTAACATTAGCAGCAAAGCTAACCTAAACCCTCAGCTCTGCACTTTCTGCGAGTGTCTAAAAATAGACACATTTTACACAACACGTTCCTATCGCCGCTCAACAAACATTGAGTTATATGTTGCATTTAAGATTTGCTCATGTTATGTAGCAAGATGCAAAGATAGCTAACAGAGCTACGTATGCAGCTAAGCCAAATTTTAACAGGCACTTGCTAAAAATAGACTTGCACTGGTGTCTGCCGTTGCTTCGCCTGACACGCTGGTAAAAAGGGGACAGTGTGTGTGTGTATGTGTATGTGTGTGTGAGCATCTTCCTGCATACTGACGTGTGTTTCTTCATATGTGAAACCACAATATCTTTGAACTACCACAACTGATTTCCTATACCGCACACCGTCTCACTCTTTCACCTCCTGGCAAACTGCAGACTCGCAACAACATGTAGGTGTTGTTTTGATAAGGATGTCGTTGCCGTTTGCCAGGGCGATGGCATTGATAATGTGCGATGGTAAATAAACTATAAATAAACGACTCAAGCGTCTTGATCTTGGTCTCCATGGTTCCAATCAGCAGCGTTTTCACAGCAAAATGGAAAGCTGACACTTGATTTGTTCATAGGCTGTTTTTATGTGATACAGTACATCCTGTTGTTTTTTGCATGAGGCGGCGAGTGGAACATTGCAATACTGTGGTTTAATGAAAGGGGTCGAAGTGATGAGGAAACTAGAGGAATCTGTTAAACTGACTGCAGTTATCAAGCTGATATAAAGCTGATGATGTCTCATTTTGTGCCTATAGTGGTGCAGCAGGGCATTGTGGCACATATCCCACATGAAAAAATACTCATTCATTTATTTATTTTCCTTCGACTTAGTCTTTATTTCAGGGGTCACCACAGCAGAATGAACCAATAACTATTCAGCATATGTTTTATGCAGCGGATGCCCTTCCAGCTACAACCCAGTACTGGGAAACACCCATACACACTTATTCACACTCATACACTACGGCCAATTTAGTTTATTCAATTCACCTATAGCGCATGTCTTTGGACTGTGGGGGAAACTGGAGCACTCGGAGGAAACCCACATGAACATGGGGAGAACATGCAAACTCCACAGAAATGCCAAATGGCCCAGCCGGGGCTCAAACCAGCTACATTCTTGCTGTGAGGCGACAGTGCTAACCACTGAGCCACTGTGCCACATTGAAAAAAATTGTATTTTATTCTAATCTCTCCTAAATACTATAATGTTTATGAAGCATAAAATAAAGTAAATTATACTCTATTGATGTGTGTATACATACAGTTGAAACCAGATGTTTACATACACTCTAAAAAAAGGAACATAACCATTTTTTTTTAAATGTCTGATTGTAAATTATACTAAACGTTTACTATTTTAGGTCCGTTAGGATTACCTAAATCATTTACATTTGCTAAATGCCAGAATAATGAGAGAATGTCTTTTTTGAGATTTTTTTATTAAATTAAGTCAAAAGTTTACACACATTTCCTTGGTATTTTTTTAGCTTTGCTTTTAAACTGTATAACTTTGATCAAATGTTTTGGGTATCCTTCCACAAGCTTCTCACAATAGTTTGCAGCAATTTTGGCTCATTCCTCCTGACAGAATTGGTGTAACTGAGTCAGATTTGTTGGCTGTCTTGCTTGCACAAGCTTTTTCAACTCTGCCCACAAATTTTCTATAGGATTGAGCTCAGAGCTTTGTGATGGCCACTCCAAAACATTCACTCTGTTGTCCTTAAAGCACATTTTAACTAATTTGGCAGTATGCTTAGGGTCATGGTCTGTTTGGAAGACCCATTTGTGGCCAAGTTTTAATTTCCTGGCTGATGTCTTGAGATGTTGCTTCAGTATTTCTACATAATGATCTTTCTTCATGATGCCATCCATGCTGTGAAGTGGACCAGTCCCTCCTGCAGCAAAACAGCCCCACAACATGATGCTGCTGCCCCCATACTTCAAAGTTGGGATGGTATTCCTAAGCTTGTAAGCTTTCCCCTTTGTCCTCCGAATTTAACACTGGTCATTATGGCCAAACAGTTCAATCTTAGTTCCATCAGACCACAGGACATGTCTCCAAAATTATTATTTTTCCCAGTGTAATTTAGCAAATTGTAATCTGGCTTTTTTGTTGATTCTGGCTTGTTGATTTTCCCATGTTGTCACACAAGAAATCAGTGTGTTTGAAGTTTACCTTAAATACTATTCTACAGTTGTGCCCCCAACTAACTCAAATGTTGTCAATTAGCCAATCAGAAACGTCCAAAACCTTGACACCATCATCTGAGCTTTTTCAGAGGCATAATAATCTTATTGTATGTAAACTTGACTTTCAAGAAAAGTTATAACAATTTCTCAAAAAATATCTCTTTCATTATTCTGCTATTAAGCATAACAGAAACACATTTGATTATAACTTACCTAAAAGAGAAAAAGTTTAGTTTAGACTTTTTTTTTAAATGGTTATTTGCCTTTTTATACAGTGTATGTAAACTTCTGGTTTTAACTGTAGATGCTGCTGCAATTTTTAATATTAACTATAGTGCACTGATAAACTGTAATAAATACTGTAGTATAGTTTAGTTTTTACTTCAGTAAACTGTGGTGTACTGTAGTATAATATAATTGGCTGTAGAAAATAATTAACGTTTATGACACTTAAATCCATTTTATAATCGTTTGGAGCCCCTATTACACATTGAAAAGAATCATATTTCGGTTTTATGGGTCTCCAACAACATATTGATATGTTTGCAAGGTCAAAAAACACTTTCATGGTCTTATAATATGCATTTATTTTTATTTAATTATCCCAGCGACTCCAATATGAATCGTTCAGCGATTCATTTGTTCTCAAACCGATGACAGTCTGTTGCAATTGGTCGACAGCGTTCAGCGCAGGCCAGTAAAATGCCCAGCGTGGTTTATCAAGCCCCCGGGTCGCCAACATTGGATCGCAGCGGACGCCCGAAACACGCTTTAAAGTAAACTTACTAACACCACAGTAAGCAGTACCCGGTTCTCAACAGTGTTATTCAGACACCTCTGCGCCGAAAGCAGTGTAGTTAAACACCAGCATTGCTCTCAAGTATGACACACATTGAGTATTAATCCACACAGCAGCAAAAGCTAAACTATTCTGAACCTTGACCGCTGCACGTGTGCAGGATTAGCTAACAGTGGCCATAGCAACGACAAACGGCAGTGAAACGAGCTCACAAATACATTTAAATGCGTAAACAAAGCAGCACGCGTCGCGTTTTCAACGTGGCATTAGACGCGATATGAGAATAAAAAGAGTTAACCGGATACAGTACAAGCGGTAACTAGTAACAAAACATGTAGATCATTTCTATTTGCAATCATTGCTCTGGCACCTCGTCCGTGAACTGCTATATTTTCTTAGGGCTTACCTGTACTCTGCTATTCCAAACGATCACATACCCAGCCGGGAGGTTGTAGCATCCTCTGTCCTCTGACAAGCTATCTCTGCTCCCTTCACAAGCCCGAAGCCCAGCGTGCAGCAGCCTGCCGGTGTACCTAATATTTTGTCCTTATTTTGCCCGCACCCCTGGTGTATTATCTGTCCATTACAAGATGGAGGAAGAAACTTAATGCATAAGCTGTGTAGTGATAGATCGCCCATTGTAAGTGTACAGATTTCTGAACGACTCCTTTCCCCTCACACTTCCAATAATATCCAGGTAAGCACAGCGTCTTCATGAGCGTCCTGCTGCTGTGTTAGTGGGCGAGACTGCAGGTTTGAATTTTGCCGGGTCTGCGCGCGCAACCATTATGTTTCGTAAAGACGTCACACCGAAACGGCTGATGACTCGTTATCAAGACGATTCGTTTAAACCACTATGAGTCGACTCTTTTATAGATGAATCAATAGTTTTAAACACTGTCCACTTTCAGATTTAAGCTTCAGCTGGATATTTCACTTCACTAAGAGCTGTGTTACACACTACATGGAAGGTGATTTTCAAAAACCCATAATAGGGGCTCTTTAAGAATTTGTAGATATGTGGACTAAAACACGACAAAAATAATGAGAAGCACTTTTTGCAGTCCAGCTCTAATCACAAAGTCTATCAAAATAACTATTTTTAAAGGTTAGCACATCCAAAAGGTATTATCTCTCCATTCACTCACTCCCTCACATGTTCTTTTTCTCACCTATATTTGATTGTCCATGTTTACCACAGTATGTGCATTGTAAATCTGTTATCATATAAAGCCATTCCATCTCTTCAGAAGACTTGGATTTGGACTAGACTGATTGATTTAACATTTTACAATGTTTTTATGCCCCTTTTTGGATTTTTTTTTTCTCAATAATCAACATAATATTGACTTTTCATGAAATATATGGACATGAGCTCGATCATTTTTGGAGACGCAATATAACTTGCCCATTGTGTTTGCATAAAAATAAATATCAGCAACATTTTAGCTGATTGCGCAGCTTCTGTCATGTCATCTAATCTCAGTTAGAGATATAAGAGAGCTCAGGTAACCCATTTAGAAACAATAGTTACTGACAGGCATAGCAAAGGCAATTTTTTAAATTTTCCTGAAAACTACTGATGCTTTAGAAAAAGCATAAATGAGATCTGCTTTAAAGTTGCAGTCTGCTTCCATAAAATATGACACATTTACAAATAATACACATTTTTTCAGGCGCATTAACATTCTACATCACCAATGTCTCCGTATATATTAGCACATTTACTTTTTAAACATCAAAGTACAGAATCTAAATAACCTTAGGAGTGAAAAGCACTTGTCCCTGAAAAGTGTGTATGCCTATTCACTTTATTACGCTGTTGTATAATCATTACGTAATCAGTAGCACAAACTCGCCTTAAAATGACAATAGTATCACTTAATCCAATAATTTCTGTGACAATATATTGCACAACAAAAAGTATTCATCGTGACAGACTTACTTTTCGGGGATCTTTTAAGCTTCAGGGGAATCAACTTTAAATGGAGGAACAGAAATCTTAGGTTTCTTTAAAACATTCCCCATCTGTGTTAGGAAGATAAATGGAAAATCTTATTGGTTTGAAAGGACATGAGTGTGAGTACATCTTTACAGAAAGTGCACTTCTGGTTGAATTACATCTTATGAATAGAGTAAGCTGACTCTTGGAAATCATATCTCTAAATATCAGGATTCATGTTGTTTACATCAGCAATACATAATGTCACATATGTGTGTGAAAACCCCCGAAGATCAAACATGCAATGTTCAGAGTCACTTAAATCACCTTTCGTCCCTATTCTGCCTCTCAGTTTGAGATTCAGCAGATCTCTTTGACCACGTCTACATCCGTAAATGCACTGACTTGCTTAGGGGTGGGGGAAATATTGTTGCAACATAGTATGATGATATTTTCTGCAGAATTACTCAATCATACATGGACGCCATATTGATACAGTTGAAGTCAGAATTATTAGCCCCCCTTTGATTTTTTTTCTTTTTTAAATATTTCCCAAATGATGTTTAACAGAGCAAGGAAATTTTCACAGTATGTCTGATAATATTTTTTCTTCTGGAGAAAGTCTTATTTGTTTTATTTCGTCTAGAATAAAAGCAGTTTTTAATTTTTTAAACACCATTTCAGGGACAAAATTATTAGCCCCTTGAAGCTAATTTTTTTTTTGGATAGTCTACAGAACAAACTATCGTTATACAATAACTTGCCTAATTACCCTAACCTGCCTAGTTAACCTAATTAACCTAAGCTTAAGCTGTATAGAAGTGTCTTGAAAAATATCTAGTAAAATATTATTTACTGTCACCATGGCAAAGATAAAATAAATCAGTTATTAGAGATGAGTTATTAAAACTATTATGTTTAGAAATATGTTGAAAAAATCTTCTCTTTGTTAATCAGAAATTGGGGGAAAAATAAACAGGGGGACTAATAATTCTGATATATATATCTATCAAGTGGACGGCCATCATGTCCCAACAAGGCAACATCACCTAGAAGGTGACAAAGTTTTGTTTTGGGGAGAGAGCTGGTAGGTCCCTTTTGGTTCCCAGAAGGTGTGAAAATGAGCTCAGCAAAGTATATAGAGTTTCTGACTGACCACTTTCTTCCATGGTACAAAAAGAAGAACTCATTCCTAAGAATGGTGTCATGCGTTATAGGAAATTGGTTTTTCAGCATCAAACACAGAACAAACAACAACCTGCTGCAAAATGTGTTTGAATAAGCCCGCTCAGGTGCTTCCGGCAAACTGTCATCCATTATAAACTTGACGTGTTTAAGATCTATATATATTTTTTATCAATGATCTTCACTGTCTGATTGGAATACAGTCTCAGACCGGACAAGAAGCACTGCATTGAATTCTATTATTCAACACCATGGGCCCTATCATACACATGGCGCAATAAGGCGCAAGACGTGTATGGCATGATTTGTTGTCATTTTCAGATCAGCGCAACTGTAATTTTCACGTTTTGCGCCATGTTGTTTAAATAGCAAATCCATTTGCGCCACTTTGTGGACTCATGGGTGAGCTGGTCTGAAAAGAAGGTGTGTTAAGGTGCATTTTTGGCACGTTGCTATCTTGAGGAACTGAAATAGGCAGCTCCATTGACCAACTAAAAGCTGGTCTAAAGTCCAGCGCAGGGCACGTTTATTATGCACCTATGCAGGTCCAAATGCTTACACATTGCTTAATACACACAGGACAGCAATACACAAAGTGAAGTTTATTTATAAACTAATTTCGAGAGGATCACGTGCTTATGATTGCTAGCGGCTGGACCCACATTATCCAAATCACCATGCACCAATCAGACGATCCCTAAGTTACTATAAATACCCCGGGTTTCATATCACCGCTATCTTCGCTTTGAAGAATCCCCCCTTCCACCCCTACTCATTCCCTTTTCTAGATGGGTGACACGGTAGCCCAGCACTTAGCGCTGTTGCCTCACAGCAAGAATGTCAATGGTTCTAGGCTTTACCAAACCAGCGGGCATTTTCTGTGCGGAGTTTGCATGTTCTCCCCGTGCTCATGTGGGTTTTCCCCGGGTCCTCCGGTTTCCTCCCACCGATTAAAAACACGCAACCTAAATTATTGATTGATCAACTTTATAGACTTGCTCCCTATGTAGTACCTATCTCGTTAAAGAGAACTACTATCTGCTCTTCAACACTACGAAGGGGGAGTTCTCGAGATCTACCTGAGCTCGATCTCCCCTCTCGCCTTGTAATGGGAGGGAGCCCCGGGCTCGAGGATCTCATGAGCTCAGGGCTCTCTCCCGGGACAGCATGCCAAACAAGCTTTATAATTAATCATCAGACAAGTGTGAACTCTTGAATATCTTTATATATGAAAAATGTAACGATTAAAATGTTACAAAAATTAATTATTCAATTACATTATCGATGCTGTTGAAGAAACCTTATGAAGTTAAAGAAATGGGCTTGGTGGAAAGCGATCACAGATGCAGTCAAAATGTACGTTGCAAAAAATGTGGTAGGCCTGTACGATTAATCGATTTTAAACCAAAATCGCGATTTGAAGAGATGCGATTTTCAAATCACAAAAGCTGAGATTATTTTGATTACTATGATGGGGGAGGCGAGCGCGAGTAATTAAAATGATCCAACTAACGTTACTTAAACAGCAGACAACTGTTACAGCAGAGCTCACGAACCCCTATTTCACTGCTATGAAGAAAATAAAAGCTGTAAACTCCATCTCTGTTCTGCTTCTCTGTCACCGTGTGTGTGTGTGTGTGTGTGTGTGTGTGTGTGTGTGTGTGTGTGTGTGTGTGTGTGTGTGTGTGTGTGTGTGTGTGTGTGTGTGTGTGTGCGTGTGTGTGTATGTGGACCTTTGACTTGCTTGCATGAGGTAACGTTTCCTCTCCTCTCTCAGCTGTTACAGCGATTCTTGTGGATTCACACACACACGAGCATGTTACTCTGTAGCCTGAGTTTTCTCCACCGTGCCTATCATGTGATCAACTGCTGGTTTATCCATTCACACGCTTTTTTATCATCACATGAGCCATATATAACAAAATCACATGACCTTTTTTTATGCACTTACTGGAGTTTGTTCGGGAAAAGAGTTTCCATCGTAGTTTATGCGCATCTTTTCTTATCGAATAAAAAGTATATTCTACTCGGTTATGCACGTGTGCATTTTCAAAATTTATGCGCATCTTGGTGTTTCCGTCAAATGATTTTTTATGCGCACATCCAAAATGCACATAAAAATAGGTGGATGGAAAAGTAGCTACTGGCTGTTGTGGGCATAAAAGGAGAGAGACTCATGGTGTGGCCACCATCATCCCTTAACCTCAACCCTATTGAGATCCTTTGGAGCATCCTCAAGCAAAAGATCTATGAGGGCGGGAGTCCGTTAGCATCAAAGAAATGTCCAGATAGCATCCTGCAAATAAATTAAAGCAGAAAATATCCCAGAACTTAATGGAAAATTTTATGGATGCAAAAATTGTGACTGTGATATTAAAGAATAGGTCCTATGCTAAGATGTAACATGCCCTGTTAGGATGTTTTGATTGAAATAATTTTGATTTCTGTAAATGTAACCTCCTAACCTACAAATTCAACAAATGAAAATAATCAGTTCTGTAAAACCTATAACTCTGTTTAATGGGCCATGAAACCTCCCTGTCTCAGCAGGGTGTTTTCACACCTCTAGTTTGGAAAAAGTCAGGAAAGTGGGCGTGTCCAGCTCTGTTTAGGTGGGAGTGTCGGGGGAGGGAAAGAGGGAAGGATTTGCAAATATGGGAGTTTTCATTTGGGCACGCAGACGCAGGGGAGAAAGACAGTGACTGTGTTTACATGACCATCAGTAATCGAATTATTTGCCAAATTATTAATTTGTTGACTTTAACTGCAGTTTGGCACTTTCACTTTTTATTCAGGAACATTTCCTGCATGCCCCCGTGACAAACGAGATATTGAAAGCGAGGAACTGCTAGAGAGTGGAGTTTTTTGTAATATTTGATACCGCACGGCGAATAGGAGAAAAAATCCTCCGCATTTCTTGGTAACTTAGATGCACTCAGTAGGTAGCGTCAGAAATCCGTGTGTGTATAGACTACCCTGTCACAAAACACGGCGAAAATTCTACACGACAGTAATAGTTTGATTGTGGTGTTTACATGTTTACATTCGGAGAGCAGCATTTACAGTGGATCTTTCAGTCTATATTATTGCAGTGATATTAACATACTGTAAACTTAGTAACTAAATCATTTTGACTATGGTATGTCTTTAAAAACTGAAAGAGCACTGCTGACGATACGAAGTAACTTTGCCATCTGAATGAACAAACAAAGGGCACAGCTCTCACACACACTTACCAAATCTGTAGAGACAGGACAATCACACTGGAACCGTGTCTTTTTTTAAAAGGAGATGAGCGGCAAATCCGGATTTCATCATTTCCAGATGCGAAAAGCTCTCAGGTAAAAAATGTTCCTTACAAACGCATTTCTGTCGCGTGCACTGTAATCCACACGTGAGTCCAGCTGCACTCTCATTGCGGGAAAATGCAAACAAAACCTTCGTTGCAGCACATTAATAAATGCAACACTGACGACCCATGTCTCCAAATTCTTGTTCTTTCACTTGTTTTGGCAACACAACGTGGCGTCTCTATCGTCTGAACACTGTAACAGGTAAAACAGGCTCCGAAGCTCTCATGCATATTAATGAAGTTGCACCACATACACAATAGAGCGCGCTGATTGGTTTGAACAAAGTCTTTCTTATGAATTAATGCCGCACACTCAGAGACGTCACGATGTACTCGCAGGTACAGACAGCCACTCTCCACACTGGATTACACGCAATTATCTAATCGCCGTGACGCAGCTTTAAAAACCGGAAGAACGAATTTGCTCAAAATAACGCAAAAACAACCAATTTTCACTTTTTAGTGAAATATATGTGTCCTAATAGTGTTTATAGCAGCGTGGGACACATATATGACTGTCAACAGCTCAAAACATGTGTTTTGGTGTTTCGTGACCCTTTAATAAATGTTTAATAACTTGGAACAACGCATTTTGATTTTTCCTTTATTTTTAAAATAAATACTGTTACCATTGGAAGGTTTGTTCAATAAAATTTAAATATACATTAATTCAGTTGATGACTTGAAAATCGACTGGTATCTGTATCGACTAATCAGGAAAATCTGAGAAAGATATCATTTTCATAATAATTTTAAAAAAGTCAGCGTACAGAAGAGTCCCATTTTAAATAGGAAAACTACAGAAACTCTGGTCATGTACGAGTAATATACTAATAGTCTAATCCAATTTAATGATTTACACTAAACTAAGCTAAAAGTGCTCTCGCCAGACCTGGAGATCGGCTGAACGGATTCCCACCCCTATTAGATACCTAATAAAGTGTCCGGTGAGTGCATGTTGCAAAATCTCTTCATCTCATGACTTTTTACCTCTATGTCAGATCTGTGGCTTAGTCTGCTGTGTTTTTTAGGCGGATGCTCTGCAGCTCACAGGCATGCTGCACTTTTCCTGTTGCGCTCTACCATAGTGAGCTACACCAACCAGAAACCAGGACTCAGCGTGGGGCAAAAGAGGACATGGAAAGCTGATCTCAGACCATGCTCAGAAAAAAATAGGTCAATACGCATTAGCTGCGACCACTTAAAAAAATTCCCTTCAGTTGGACAGTAGAAAGCCTTATGTATGTGTCCAGCGTTTCCTCTTTTGGTTAATATTCATCTTATGAAGCATCACAACAACAGACGTCTGCTTCAGAAGTAGAAACTATCAATGCAAATTGTAAACTGATGACCTTTTTTTGTAAATTTACAATTTACAACTCCCCTATACAGATAAAGAATTGAGTTTGACCATTTTTCAATCCATTCAGGAAATCTCCTGGTCTGGCACTATTAGCTTAGCTTAGCAATGTCATTGAATTGAATTAGACCATTAGAATCTCACTCAATAATGACCACAGAGTTTCAATAATTTTTGTATTTAAAGCTTCTGTGTTTAAATTGTGTACTAAGCCAATTTCTAGGCTGATTCGGATAGGAACTATACTCATTTCTGTGTAATAATCAGGGAACTTTTCTGCTGTATCATGACTGCAGCAGCTGCAATGATATTAGAGTCAAGCTATTTTTTTTTTTTTTACATTTTTGAACAAGATGCTAACGGTCTAATCTATTTCAATAATTTATGCTAAGCTAAACTATAAGTGTTCCCTTCAGATCTGGAGATTGGATAAATGGATTCAAAACTGGCCAATATGGATAAGAACTATACTCATTCCAGCATAATAATCAATGAACTTTGCTGCTGTACCATGACTGCATCAAGTACAATGATATTAGAGTCCAGCTTTATATAGAAAAATGATCTAAACTCTTTAATAACATTTTTGAGCAAGATGCTAACAGTCTAATCCATTTCAATGATTTATGCTAAGCTAAAATAAAAGTGTTCCCGCCAGACCTGGAGATTGGCTGAATGGATTCGAAACTGGCCAATATGGATAAGAACTATACTCAGTCAGACGTAATAATCAATGAACTTTGCTGCTGTACCATGACTGCATCAAGCACAAAGATATTAGAGTCCTGCTTTATATAGAAACATGATCTAAATTCTTAAATGACATTTTTGAGCAAGACGCTAACGGTCTAATCCGTCTCAATGATTTATGCTAAGCTAAACTAAAAATCTTCCTGCAGCTATGGAGATTGGCTGAATGGATTTAAAACTGGCTGATATGGATAAGAACTATACTCATTCAGGCGTAATATTTAAGAAACTTTGCTGCTGTACCATGACTGCATCAAGCACAATGATATTAGAGTCCAGCTTTATATAGAAACATGACCTAAACTCTTTAATGACATTTGTGAGCAAGATGCTAACGGTCTAATCCATTTCAATGATTTATGCTAAGCTAAATTAAAAAGGTTCCCGCCAGACAGGGATATTGGCTAAATGAATTCAAAACTGGCTGATATGGATAAGAACTATACTCATTCAGGCGTAATATTTAAGGAACTTTGCTGATGTACCATGACTGCATCAAGCACAATGATATTAGAGTCAAGCTTTATATAGAAACATGATCTAAACTTTTTTTTGACATATTTGAGGAAGATGCTAATGGTCTAATCCATTTTATTGATTTATGCTAAGCTAAACTAAAAGTGTTCCTGCAAGATTGGTTGATTGGGTTAAAAACTGGTAAAACTAAACTGTTTAACTATAGGGGGCTTGCAAAATGAACCTATTTGCTAAAAGCAAACTGAATCCATGTCACTGTTACGTCAACAATGTCAACTACATGCCATTCTATTGACACAAATGCTTTAGCGCTTCATTGGGAGATTACTGTTGGTGTTTTAAGCATGTTAAGGGCAGTGAACAGTCAAAGTGATTAGGCAACAAGGGTGATAAGGAGTGAAAATAGATAAAGGCTATTATACCCTTCGCCCTGAGGAAATGAATCAATATTGTGTAGTGTTATGGATGAAGCCTGTTAGTCTAATGCGTATCACAACAGGCCTCCCGAAATACTCCTAAGTGCTTAAATGCCTATTGAGTTCGGTGCAGCCCACTCCTATTTCCTGACCATATGATAGCTTGTGATGAGAAATGGAGAGCGAGAGGGGGCTCCTGTCTGCCTAGATGAGAGGAAGAGCAACATGAATCTTACTTTCTGTCATCCACGGTGGAAAGAACGAAATGAGAGGGTGGTTCCTCGGGTCAGCGATGAGATGCAGGATGACGTGAGTGAACCGAACGCACGCGGGTCATTCATTTGTGAATAACAACACATTCAAACTAGAAGCAAAAAGGGCTGATGCCACAGGAGAACTTTCAGAAAGAAAGAAAGTTTCTGGAAGAAAACCATCTGTGTGCTGGTGCTCTAAAAACCCAGAAACCAACAGACTCTTATGATAAATGGATTCTAAATGGCACTAAATAAAGCTTGTTTGGGTATACAGCAGGATATTTACACTCCAGAGAGCCTCTCTCCTGTTTAATTACACGGCTCTCTGGAATACTTGATTCTGATTGGTCAATCACAGAATTCCAATAAGTTTGCGACCTAATAAAAATCTGTACAGTATATGCAAATATACAAAGTATATGCAAATGTGTAAATGAGTTTGAGAACAGTTTTGGACCCCACTGACTTTGACTACAAGGCAAAAAAAAAAAAACAGCTGGCAAATACCCATTGACTTTGGGACGAGGGAACCGGAACTGCTAAAATGCTACACGGCTCTCTGGAATACTTGAATCTGATTGGTCAATCACGGAATTCCAATTAGTTTGCGACCTAATAAAATCTGTACAGTATATGCAAATTTACAAAGTATATGCAAATGTGTAAATGAGTTTGAGAACAGTTTTGGACCCCACTGACTTTGACTACAAGGCAAAAAAACAGCTGGCAAATTCTTCAAAATATCCTTTTTTTGCGTATATGTTTACTTCACATTAACCTGAAGTACCTATAAAGTGACACCAATAACTGTTTTAATGCATGCACTTTAAAAATAAAGCTGCAAGGAAAAACTAAAGCGCAATGCTATTAAAGTACGAGTTTCTGAACCTTTTCGCAGAAACATTTTAAGAACATTTTGAGCTTTGGATTTAAAAGGTCCTTTGTAAAAACAAGCAAAACATATGATCCTATCAGAAAACTTTATGTCGTTCCAACCCTGTTTGACTTTCTTTCTCCTGCAGAACACACAGGAGATATTTAGAAGAATGTTGGTTACTAAACCATCTATTTTTACAAAAAACATTTCTAATATGTTTAGATATGATGCAGTAATCGCTTTATCCCTTTAACTGCCTGCTCTACTAAACGGTTGACCATATTTTGACTGTTTTAAACAATGACTGGTAAAGTAATTTAAAGAATGACTGGTTTAAATAATGGTTTACACCATGGGCGTTGCTAGGCCTATTTTAGGGGGGCCCCCCTAAAACTTAATAAACTCATAAACTGTACAGTAAATTATCGCCTCAGTCGCCTTTAAATTTGATAAAACGGCGGCAGAATTCGGCTCCTCCTCGTCTTTTGTTTTTCCTTTGATCAACAAACCACAGCATGGACAGTGAGAGAACGAGGTGTGTGTTTATTGATAAATTGTTATAATATCTGCTTATTTGCAGTTCTTTGATATAGATAACCTTGTATCACCTGTACCCCAATGTCACGGAGGAGCAGCCGGGTTTTCTCGGCGTTCACCTCATCAGCACAGCTGTTTCCTCCAGCGAAAAATGTAACTCTTAACGAACATTACGCTATTTTTATTTTAAAAAGAACGACCCATGTTAAACACTTTACAGTTGGTGTGCCATTAACTATACCATACAGTCTTGCACAGAAAGGATTAAACACAGTGACAGAACCTCGTAATGTACTCGTTTTAACTGACAATGACAGAGATAGAAACCTTAAGTGTTGTCTAGTATTAAAAAAATACTTCTTATTTATTATTATCGCTCAGATCGTGAAATGTGTGAATTAGCCTGTAAGTTAAAAAATATATATTTATATGTATGTCATTTAATTAGAAAAGTGGCAGTTTATTTATTTAATACATGGAAACCAAAAATGCACTAGAATATAGAAAGTGGTTTTTACTACAATAAACAGGTGGGTTGAGCCTATTTGGCTTGGTTATGCCTGTCTATGTAATACAGTACTAGTATACAACCCATATTAAACAAACATTTGTAAGTGTATTACCATTAAATTACTACTTATAAATGTAATATTATGATATATATATATATATATATATATATATATATATATATATATATATATATATATATATATATATATATATTTTTTTTTTTTTTTTTTTTTTTTTTATTTATTTATTTATTTATTTATTTTTTAACCTTATAAGGAGCTGAGACCCCCTAAAATGAAAATCCTAAAATCGCCCCTGGTTTACACTAAACAGCATTGTTGGTTTACAAAAAAATCAAATAAACATAATCCTGTTGCACTACTACAATTGATTTTGGTTTTATTGAAAAAAATAATAAAACAAGAAAACATGTTAAATGAGAATCTGAAATACTTTATGGTATAATTAAAAAAATAAAGATGATTTAGTATATAAAAATGTTTTATTTTGATTATGTTTTTAAAATAAATTGATCTTACACTTCATATTTTCTGATTTTCAGATTATATTAATTAATTCTGGTACTTTTACCATAAACCAACAGCCATTTGGTAGAGGTTGATTTTTTTAGAAATTATGGGATGTGCTGGAAAAACGCATTAAGTGTGATAACTAGCGCCATTAGGAGTTATGTTAAAAAAAACAGCTGGGGCAGTTAAAGGAATATCTCCATTAATGTTTTTTTCATAATCATTGAAAGTCAAAATTGAAACTGAATTTTGATTAATTGCGCAGCCTTACTGTTACGTCAACAATGTCAACTACATGTCCTTCTATTGACACAAATGCTTTATTTTATCGCTCTTTATTTCTGGTGAACTCTCTCCTAGAAGTGACACACGGAAGAGCATTCTGGGAGATCCCCCAACACTTTTCAGTATAATACATTGCTTCTAGATAGCGTGTTGACCACTCTGCGCAACTGTTAGTCACATACACAGTGGGTTTGTACACTTCCTCTACCCCTGTGTAGCGTTAATTATTGAGGGAGTTTCATACAGTTATGGCGTCTGGTGATTTAAACCCTCCCTCAGCCCACAGTCATGCATATTCCACTGAAATCCATAGGGACAGCTCATTCTCTCTCTCTCTCTCTCTCTCTCTCAGTTTATCTCATAAGTGTTATAAAGGCGACATGTCATGAAAATCTGACTTTTTGTTTTTAACTTTAAGTGCTATAACCGTGTCCCCGGTGCATCTATCAACCCAAAAGGGACAACCCAATAACTTTGTAAGCCTTTTTCTGAAAGCATGTTGAAAAAGAAGAGTACAGAAAAGTCGTACTTAAGTAAAAGTACCATTACTTGCCAACAAAAAAAAAACAAAGTGCAAGTAAAGTAGGAGTATCTGCTCTAAATACTACTCAAAGTCAGAGTAAAAAGTAGCCCTTTTAAAAGTACTCAAGAGTAGTGAGTATTACGCTGTGAAAATGATTCCATCTTATAACCTGCTAATTAAAATAGCTTACATCAGTGCCATTTTTGTTTGAGAGGGGTTCTTAAGTATAAGTTAAATTATTTGGCATTCATGGACTATAAATTTAAAATGTGAGATTAGTTCAATGTGAGAACACATTACACTTTTATATGCATCTAGTATAAGCTGACAAAAACAGGTTGATGCTTTAACGTGAAATAGGGGTAACCCAAAATTCTTTAAAAAAAAAAAAAAGGCAAAACTCTAGCTGTGATGACATGTTAATGCTTAGGTTGTGTACACTGTAAAAAAAAATGCTGGGATCAACAATTTTTTCATGTTGTCCCAATGCAAATCAATTAAGCTAACTTAATTGTTTTTACAAATTTAAGTGGATTGAACATAAAACAACCAAGTTGTCCCCAAAAAAACTCAAGAATTGTGTTGTTTCAGCTCATTTTGAATAAGTAGTTTGAACAAGCAGCCGAAATCCTTTTTTCAGTGTACTTTGACCTCTGACTAACAAGCTAAGTGTCTCTTGCAGCACTGATAAAATACATGCAATTTGCGCATGTGTTTGAAAACGAAACATTATATAGTGCATTTAGCTACAGTTTAAAGCCATTTGGTGATTTCAGTCACCACACAGTAGTCATCCTTCATCTTCTCATAGGTGACATGCAGTCTAAAGAGTCTCTCTGTTGTTGCGTCTTACGATTTAGCATCTTTTTTGACACTTTTAATGTTTCATTATTTTACAGTGCATCCGGAAAGTATTCATAGCGCTTCACTTTTTCCACATTTGTTTATGTTACAGGCTTATTCCAAAATGGATTAAATTCATTTATTTTCTCAACATTCTGCACACAATACCCCATAATGACAAAGTGAAAAAAGATTTTTTGAAATTGTTGCAAATTTATTAAAATTGAAAAAGCTGAAAAATCACATGTATGTAGCTTTTGTCGTGAATCTCTAAATTGAGCTCAGGTACATTCTGTTTCCACTGGTCATTCTTGAGATGTTTCAGCAGCTTAATTAAAGTTCACCTGTGGTAAATTCAGTTGATTGGACATGATTTGAAAATCTATATAAGGTCCCAGGGTTGACAGTGCATGTCAAAGCACAAACCAAGCATGAAGACAAAGGAATTGTCTGTAGACCTCTAAGACAAGATTGTCTCAAGGCACAAGACTAGGGAAGGTTACAGAAAAATTTCTGCTGCTCTGCTTTGACCTCAGACTGGGGCGACGGTTCATCTTCCAGCAGGACAATGACCCAAAGCACATCGCCAAAATATTAATGGAGTGGCTTCACAACAACTTGGTAAATGTCCTTGAGTGGCCCAGCCAGAGCCCAGACCTAAATCCTATTGAACATCTCGAGAGAGATCTGAAAACGGCTGTACACAGTCACTTCCAATCCAACCTGATAGAGCTTGAGAGGTACTGCAAAGAGGAATGGGCAAAAATTCCCAAAGACAGGTGTGCCAAGCTTGTGACATCATATTCAATAAGACTCGAGGTTGTAATTACTGCCAAAGGTGCATCAATAAAGTATTGAGCAAAGGCTGTGAATACTTATGTACATGTGATTTTTTAGGTTTTTTATTTTTAATAAATTTGCAACAATTTCAAAACCTCTTTTTTCACATTGTCATTATGGGGTATTGTGTGCAGAATTTTGACAAAATAAATTAATTTAATCCATTTTGGAATAAGGCTGTAACATAAAAAAATGTGGATAAAGTGAAGCGCTATAAATACTTTCTGGATGCACTGTATAAAGCTTCTGTGTCTTGAGGTCTGACACAATTTGATTTGACGGGGATCAAAAGACTGATTATTTTACTTACCCAATTACCATAGAAAAGAAAAAACAAACATGTAACATAGTGAATGCAGGTTGAAGGAAAGTAGCGCAGTAAAATTACAGATACAGCACTAAAAAATGTACTCAAGTAAAAGGACATATTTTTAAAAAATGACTTATTATAGTACAATTCCTGAGGAAAAACTAAAGAATTACATTAAATTTAATATTTGTAATTCCTTACTTTTGCCACTTGAAAAAAAAAATCATTGAGATTTCACACCCTTGAGATTTATACCATTGGGATTTCACACCCTTAGTGATGTAGAAAGGGGATGTTATTATTTAAGGTCTTTTTACATTTTCTCTAAAAGATTAAAAAAAATGTATTAATAGTTTAATGTACAGTTGAAGTTCATTTGCCCTCCTGTGATAGTTTTTTTTTCTTTTTCAAATGTTTCCCAAATTATGTTTAACAGAGCAAGGATTTTTCACAGTATTTCCTATAATATTTTTTTCTTCTGGAGAAAGTTTTATTTGTTTTATTTTGGCTAGATTAAAAGCAGTTTGAAATTTTTTAAAACAGAAATTTTAGTTCCATTAAACAGAAATTGGGGGGAAAAATATACAGTTGGTCTAATAATTCAGGAGGGCTAATAATTCTGACTTCAGCTGTATTTATAGCAAAAAACCATGCCAGTCAATGAGTTCAATCCACAACAACTACATAAATTCATTCAGTAATCGTTTAGAAATGTTCTTGTTCAGTCTAGAAGTTATAACCTCATGTTTATTATCTGTTTATTTGTTGTCTGTTTATTATCCGACTATGGAATGCACATGTAAAGTTTCTAATTCATGCGGCATGGTGGCTTTGTTTTCCCCCACAGTCCAAAGACATGCGCTATAGATGAATTGGAGAAATTAAATTGGCCTTAGGCGACGCAGTAGCGCAGTAGGTAGTGCTGTCACCTGACAGCAGGAAGGTCGCTGGTTCGAGCCTCGGCTGGGTCAGTTGGCGTTTCTGTGTGGAGTTTGCATGTTCTCCCTGCATTCGCGTGGGTTTCCTCCAGGTGCTCCGGTTTCCCCCACAGTCCAAAGACATGCAGTACAGGTGAATTGGGTAGGCTAAATTGTCCATAGTGTATGAGTGTGAATGAGTTTGTATGGATGTTTCCCAGAGATGGGTTGCGGCTGGAAGGGCATCTGTTGTGTAAAAACCTGCTGGATAAGTTAGTGGTTCATTCCGCTGTGGCGACCCCAGATTAATAAAGGGACTAACCCGAAAAGAAAACGAATGAATGAATGAAATTGGCCATATAGTGTATGAGTGCGTGTGTGAATGAGAGTGTGTATGGGTGTTTCCCAGTAATGGGTTGCAGCTGGAAGGACATCCACAGTGTAAAACATATGCCGGAATAGTTGGCGGTTCATTCTGCTGTGGGGACTAAGCTGAAGAAAAAAGATGATGAATGAATCATTCATTAATTTTCCTTCGGCTTAGTTCCTTTATTTATCAGGGGTTGCCATAGCGGAATGAACCGCCAATGAAACACCCATACACACTCATTCACACACATACGCTACGGCCAATTTAGTTTATTTAATTCACCTATACCGCATGTCTTTGGACTGTGGGGGAAACCGGAGCACCCAGAGGAAACCTACGCCTACACACGGGCTCAAACCAGTGACCTTCTTGCTGTGAGGCGACAGTGATAACCACTGAGGCAC
Organism: Danio kyathit; assembly: GCA_903798195.1. Lineage (NCBI taxonomy): Eukaryota > Metazoa > Chordata > Actinopteri > Cypriniformes > Danionidae > Danio > Danio kyathit. Next base: position 8,154,075 of record LR812541.1, on the reverse strand, counting down.
TGCGCTGCTATTTCAGTCCAATCATTTCTCATTAAAGTTACAAATGTATTTTTTTTTCAGTCCGAATGCTTCAAACTAGAGCTGCACGATTAATTGAAAAAAGATTGTGATCTCGATTCGACCATACACACGATCTTATTTCAGCTTTTTTGCGATTCAGCCAATTATATTTTCAAGGTAAGGAGAGAAGCAAAAAGGCGATCGCACAAGTCTTCACAGCAACATGGACACATCCAAATGGCGTTAAAGTGTCACATACTGTATTCATGAGGTATAATTCTCCCAAAATTATTTCTGTCTTAATGTAATGATGTATTTGTGGCCGCAAAATCACACGTGAGCTGACCGTGAACTGCTTGTTTACTACCGAGAGGATGCGCGCGTGGCCGCCAATGATGCCTACTTTAGTGAACAGAACCTGACTGTGAATAACACTTAATAAAGTTGTAAATAACATTCAGTTTGTTGCACAGTGCGATCGTTTGGGAGCCGCGTGGAAAGTACGATTTGCATGTGTGTGTGTTTTTTTCACAATGATGATGACATTGGCAATGAAGTGAAAGTGCAACCGGCACGCAAATCATTTTAAATGATCATATCGCATTTTACAGTTATGATTACGACAAGCATTTGATTTTTTTTTTCTTTCATAGCGAACACAAAGTGTTGTGCATGAAAATAAATGTTTACTGGGTCAGTATAACTAGTCTAGCCTGTATAATGTTAAATAAAATGCAAGAGGGAATTTAATAATGACAAATCGTCACCTTAGAATTATAAGGTTGTATCTGACATTTTTGTCAAAATTGAGTTATTGACATATTCTTATTAAATGACAACTTATTTACATTATGGAATGTTTTTTTATTAGATGTTTGCATTTTAAGACATTTTTATTTAAAAATCAAATGTTACATATGTACTGTTGCTATGGAATGCAAAAACTTTGAAGCTCAATATCTCAAAATCATTCAGAATGCAGGTAGAACCTTATAATTCCAAGGTGACGAAATGTCTGATTTTACCAGTGAATAAATGGTGTAATAATGTTGTCAATGACAGATTGCAAGCATGTGATTTAAACATAATAATTCAACTTCAGAATTATGAATAGTTATATTCTGATGTTATCACAGTGAGTTAACAAACAGGACATTTTTAAAGTCTGTTCAAGTCCATCATTCCAAGTCATAGATATATACACTAGCTATCACATAGGAACCATGAGCATGCGTCAATAGCTCCGCCATGTTGGTACAGTGCTCCTAGGACAAATGTCATTCAACCGCACTAGTCAAGACAGTGTGCCAATGTGAAGATGCTGGACTTTAGCGCTGTGTACGGATGTAGTAACGAGCAAACAAAGAAAACAAAGCACAAAGGCAGAACACTTCATAGGTAAGATTTCGTTTTTTATATGTTTTTGTATGGGGCGACACATGCGTGGGTTTCCTCCGGGTGCTCCGGTTTCCCCCACAGTCCAAAGACATGCAGTACAGGTGAATTGGGTAGGCTAAATTGTCCGTAGTGTATGAGTGTGAATGTGAGTATGGATGTTTCCCAGAGATGGGTTGCGGCTGGAAGGGCATCCGCTGCGTAGAACATGTGCTGGATGAGTTGGTGGTTCATTCCGCTGTGGCGACCCCAGATTAATAAAGGGACTAAGCCGAAAAGAAAATGAATGAATGAATGAATGAATGAATGTTTTTGTATGTTATGAACTTTTGTGCTTAATACAGTAATACAGTCTCTTACTGCAGTGACCATGAGGCAAAGTAGCACCAACTCGCACTAAATTCTAAGCTTATGCTAGTTTTGTTGAATAAAATAAGCAAACAATGTTATGAAATATGACAACAAGATACTGTGCTGCTAGAAACTTATTATTATTGTCGTATTATTGTCGGCTAAGTGAACGAGTCGTTCATAACGGAGATTCATTCACAAACGATACGCTCCCTCCATTAGAATGAGAAGTGAAAGCAGGAGGGCCCCCCATGCAGGAGGGGGGGTGTTTCAGGACATGAATTAGATCAAATTAAACAGGGAAGGAGGGTAATGCATTTCCATGCACACAAACACATACTCTTTGTCGGCAATGCCTGTGAGGTCACATCCATCAATGTAGAAAAGTGATGGAAAATTATAATATTTCGTAATTTAAAAAAATATTTGCATACGGACCACCGGGAAAACTCTCGATCATAGATATATGTGTATATGTGTATTTCTCTAGCTTTGGATGGCCACAGTCCTCTACTTCACCTTGATCCCGCATTCATTTCAAAGGAGCGCTACCCTGTACTAAAATGGCGGCTCTATTGACGCATTCGTTCTAATAGACAACAGCAGGGTAGGCGACATCTAATGTATATATCTATGATTCCAAGTCTATACAAAATGTAGTTTTTTAACCAACAGTAGACCTACACATAGGCCTAATATTAATATTGTTGTTTTACCATATGTTTGAGAATTAACAATAACAATAGCCTACTCATATTAACTTTTATTTTACATCTACAGAATCGTGAGAAAATCGTGATCTTGATTTTAAGTAAAAAAAATCTGTGATTCTCATTTTAGCCAGAATCTACTTCAAACTCTCTTCATAACACATGCAAATGATAAATGTTCACTCTGTTATGTCTATACATGTATTCCCAACTGTAGCACTGACCTCATATCCTGCATATCCTGCAATGTGACTATTGTGGACACACACATTGCAATATCGATGCTGAAACGATATATTGTGCAGGCATAACCCCGGGGGTGGACTTAACCTAGAAGCAGGGTAAGCAGCCGCTTAGGGGCCCGGGGAATTAGGGGGCCCCGAACAATGTCAAGAAGCCTATATTAATCATAGCTTATTTATACATTTTCGATCATATGTTCATAAGTTTTAAATGTTATTACTTCTTTTCAAAACCGGGGGCCTCCATGAAGGCAAGGCAAGGCAAGGCAAGTTTATTTATATAGCACATTTCATACACAGTGGCAATTCAAAGTGCTTTACATAAACAGGAATAAAAAAGACAAGTGTAAGAAAAAAATAAATAAATAAAAACAGATAATAAAAAACAGATAAAAACAGATAAAAATATGTTAAAACAGGTTGTAAAAGAATGAAAAAGAAGAGAAAAACATAATAGTGCGATCTGTCGGCTGTAGCACAGTGCTCATTCAGTAAAGGCACAGCTAAACAGATGTGTTTTCAGTCTGGATTTGAATGTGCCTAATGTTGGAGCACATCTGATCATTTCTGGGAGTTGATTCCAGCAGTGAGGGGCGTAGTAGCTGAAAGCCGATTCACCCTGCTTTGACTGAACTCTTGGAATTTCTAGTTTATATGATCCTAGAGATCTGAGTGTTCTTCTAGGTTTGTATTCAGTGAGCATATCTGTAATGTATTGAGGTCCTAGGCAATTTAGTGATTTATAGACAAGTAATAATACTTTAAAATCTATTCTGAATGTAACTGGGAGCCAGTGTAAAGACCTGAGGACAGGTGTGATGTGCTCTGATTTTCTGGTTCTGGTCAGAATCCTGGCCGCAACATTCTGGATGAGTTGCAACTGTCTGACTGTCTTTTTGGGAAGGCCCGTGAGGAGGCGGTTACAGTAATCCACCCTGCTGCTGATAAAAGCATGAACAAGTTTCTCTAAGTCTTCACTGGAAACAAAGCATCTGATTCTTGCAATGTTTTTGAGATGATAGTATGCTGATTTACTAACTGCTTTGACATGACTATTGAAACTCAGATCTGACTCCAGAGTCACACCAAGATTCTTGACCTTATTTTTTGTTGTTTGACCTTTAGAGCCAAGGTACGCATTCACCTTGAGAACCTCATCTCTGTTCCCAAACGCAATGACTTCAGTTTTCTCTTTGTTTAACTGAAGAAAGTTTTGGCACATCCAACTGTTCATTTCATCAATGCATTGGCAGAGGGTGTCAGAAGTAGATCTGAGTGTCATCAGCATAGCTGTGGTAGGAGATTTGGTTCTTTCTCATTATTTGGCTCAGAGGGAGCATATAAAGGTTGAACAGGAGAGGTGCCAGAATCGAGCCTTGTGAATAGCCTAGTGAAATGTTTCTTCTGTACTGCACATGCAAATATTAAAATCTAATCACAAATATGGCTATTTAACTGTACATAGTTAGTTTGTGAACTTATTTTTTTATTTGTGAATTTATTGTTTTTAATTTTACATTAAGAAGATTAAGGCTCCACTTCAAATATATTTTTAACATGCAGCTAATTTACAAAAAATAAAGAATCTGCAGAGAAAAAAACACATCTGTAGAGAAAGAGTTTTGAATTTCAGTGCTGCCAGAGACACATTTTGGACGAGAGATTGAATTTATGAAAACATTTTATCTTACGCTTTAAGATCCAGAAGCGTACTAGTGTTGCTTGATCCTGAATCTACTTTGACATCAACAGTGGCAGCAGTGCATGGCATGCATATTAAACCCCAGCGCGCGTGCATGTGCATCTATGCAAAATGCATATATATATGGAGTAGAAAGTGACCCACTGGTGCACTTTTCAAACACTTACCACAGTGAACGGGGGTTTCTGCATCTCGCTGTGCCAGCACGACGGTCTGTCACGTCACACAACACAGACTCTGGTCATGTGGTTAAAAATGCAGCCACCGTAGCCTGTCTGTGAGGATGTGGCATGTTTAATATATAAAGAGTCAAGCAGCAGAACTGAAAAAAGCTGCTGGTGGCCCTTAAAGGCTCGTCTTGTACGTCTCGCTCATGTTTGCAGTTGGTTTTTGCATGTGGGTTTGATTGCATATGCGTATCATTAAGAAACTTCATTTTTCATTAGGTTATTATTATTATAATTATTGTTTTTTGAAGGTGGTGCCAAGTGGCAGTTCTGGCTACTGTGGTTTGCCACATGATAAAAAACAATGACGTGTTGTTGATGTCATCGTTTTAGAAACATGTATGTAGAGGTGAAGCATTTTATTGGAGAGCAAAGGGCCACAAGTTAAAGTCTTGACACTATTAATGATCATGATGATAATAATAATAATTATTATTATAATAATGATTATTCATTCATTTATTCATTTTCTTTTCAGCTTAGTTCCTTTATTAATCTGGGGTCACCACAGTGGAATAAACAGCCAACTTATCCAGCATATGTTTTACGCAGCGGATGCCCTTCCAGTAGGGATGGGCGATATGGCCTAAAATCCATATTGCGATATACATTGCAGCCTCTTGCGATAACGATATATATTGCGATATATAAATTATAATAGAACCATTTCAGAACAGGTTACAGAGACCCTTAGGAAAGCCAAACTGCTATTTTTTTTAAGAAATAAAGAAACGTTGCATGTCATTTTGAGAACATTTATTATTAAAGTAAAACTGTAATTAAACAACACAATGTTGCAGATAAATAAACTAAATGTAGTGCCTTTTAGAAAGAAAGACTTTTCTTTTAAGTCCTTGGTTCCTAAATGCCAAGTTGCAGAGAACAAAAAAACTGGTGTCTTTTTAGTTAAGGAACTTACACTGTACTGAAAATACTTCCAGTATAAATTAGTCAAATAAAATTGTGTATTGCAGATACTTTAAATAAAAACATATTTCTAACCTGCAGCCTAAGGTAACACATTTGATTTTAAACATTTTGTTCTCCTAATGAAATTAAAACTGGTGTCTTGATCTGCTCTTTCTCTCTCTCTCCCTCTCCCTCTGTCTGCTGTAGTGTTGGTGCTGCTGAGAGATTGAGACGCACCAGACAAAGTTTGCTTATAAAGTAATGCAAAAATGAATACAATTAATATCGAAAGCGAAAGCAGATTCTCGGACATGTCCGGGGAAAATGTATTGTCACCCCAAATAATGAGCTGGATCAGTCTATTTAGTCTTCGCGCTCTTCTTAAAGCTGCTCCCAAATCAGAACAACAGTTCTGTATCCAGCGCGATACAGCGCATCTCTGTGGGTCTGGATGCAGAGCATGCGAGAGAGTCTGTGGCAGAGTGTTCTCAGTTTCTCGCGAACACAGAACCGGGCCGCCCCAATAATATATCGGCAGCCCAGGTAAAATCTGTGTGGGAGGCACTGATGTTCACTAGACAAGCCACAATATGCCATGCGTTGCTTAGTGCTGTTGTTGCTGTTGCTCTTAATTTCGCGGGTAGATTGGGTCATCAAACATGCATTATCGCAATAGTGCAATAGAATTAGAATCTCTATCGTAGGCCAATTTTGTATCGTTTATATCGCATATCGTTTATATCGCCCATTACTACCTTCCAGCCACAACCCATCACTGGAAAACATCCATACACACTCATTCACACACATACACTACGGACAATTTTAGCTTACCCAATTCACTTGTACCACATGTCTTTGGACTTGTGGGGGAAACCGGAGCACCCGGAGGAAACCCACGCAAACACAGGGAGAACATGCAAACTCCACACAGAAACACCAACTGACCCAGCCGAGGCTTTAACCTGCGACCCAGTGACCTTCTTGCTGTGAGGCGACAGCACTACCTACTGCGCCACTGCGTCGCCTATATATATTTATATATAATATTTTTATATAATATATATATATATATATATATATATATATATATATATATATATATATATATATATATATATATATATATATATATAATACATTACACAAATATTAACAAATATTATGTCAAAACAAACTTTTATTTTGAATGTGATTAATCGCAATTAAATATATAATATAAATATAAAAAAATATATATATTTTTGTTTATTTTTATATTATTGTTTTTGTTTAGTTCAGCTGTGATTTTGCTGTGATTAAACAAATGACTATTAAATAATATGATGATAATACTAATAATAATAATAATAATATAAAATAATAACTGCTGATAATGTTGATGTAATATTTTTTATTTATAATATTTATTTATATTTTTTATTTTTTATTTTCTTTTCGGCTTAATCCCTTTATTAATCAGGGGTCACCACAGCAGAACGAACCACCAACTTATCCAGCATTTGTTTTACGCAGCGGATGCCCTTCCAGCTGCAACCTATCACTGGGAAACACCCACTCTCTTTCACACACATACAGTATGAACAATTTAGCTCCCAGAGGAAACAAACGCCAACACGGGAAGAACATACAAACTCCACACAGAAATGCCAACTGACCCAGCCGAGGCTCGAACCAGCGAAATTCTTGCTGTGAGGCGATAGCGCTGCCCACCGCGCCGCCGTAATATTTTTTAATTATCATTAATACATAAATAAGGAGAATATTTGATATGTCAACAATGTAAAAAAATCTTTGAATAATTGCTTTAATTATTTATTTTTAACGTTTTAACTTTTTGACGTTTTAGGCACATATGAGTGGGTAGATGATGACAAATTTTAAGCAAATGATCTGTGCAAAGTGCGCTTCTTCAAACTGCCCAATATTACACCATCAAATAAACGGGTGATTTCTGTCTCAGCATTTACAGTAATCATGCAATATTATTAAAGCAACATTTTTTTTCTGTTGATGATTCATAATAGCGCTTCCTACATCAACACAGATAACACAATAAGGTGCAAAAGACAGTTCATCAGTCACTAAAGCCTCAGTAGAGAGCATATCTCTCTCTCACACACATACACACACACAGAATTTGAGCTGAAGTAAGAGGATTTGATTCATCCATATTCACTGTATTGAAGAGACTGGAGCAGTTTCTCGGTCAGTGTGCACTGGGGGCCATAAGCTCTTGGTGTTAAGTCACTTTCCTGCTTGAATAAAGTCTATCCCGCTGGGGCCGGAATAACTTCACACTTAGGGATCATACCGTTAATTGCACTTTCAGAATGAAGACACGATGGAAAGAGCTGCTTTATTACTGTACAGGTGCCAAAAAAAAATCAATAATTAACTAATAATATGGCTGATTGAAGGCAATAATGTTTTAAAGTTTTGATCATTTTGCTTTACAAGACCTCAGTGTGTCATCAAGCAGCCACAGTTATTAATTTTGTTTTGCATGTATATGCGTTTTTGACTATCAAAGTACTGGCATGCGTTAATCTGATGTTAATTTTGGTGGTTAATGTTTAATAACTCATTGAAATCAAAACATTTGCATAATGACTTCTACAACAAATGTAGCCATTGATGTTAATGCATTAACCAACGTCAACATGACCTTTTAGCAAAGTGTTTCCTACTGTACTTTATACTTCTCTTTCAGTTGTATGTGTTTTAACACAATAAATACATGTTTAAAAATGTACTTTTTATATACAATACAGCAATAAACAAAAAATGTAGAGGATTTAAAATGTACCTTGATATGATACTATTGATAATAATGCTTTATTTGATATTTGAGTTATTTTGAATACTATATTATACACAGTGGTGTAAAGAAACTAATTACAAATACTCAAATTACTGTAACTGAGTAGTTCTTCTCAGAAATTGTAACTTACTGAGTAGTTTTAAAAATGTGTACTTTTACTTTTCCTTGAGTACATTTTTAGTGCAGTAACTACTTTTACTCCACTACTTTCTTTCAACATACAGTAACTACTTTATTTTTCTTGTCCATGGGGATTACAAAAATCAGTCCTGAGATTCCTGTCCAATCAAATCGCACATACCGTAGAAGGTAAATCGCATCATAATGAACTACCTCAAGACGTGTGCACTTTATAATTGCAGCAAACTGTTTGGAAGTATTAAAAGTGTCCATGAAGATGTTCAAAATCTTTACGCACATTGACCCAGAGACTGTTTAGATGCATGTCACTGATGGGAAGATGACGGATGTTTACTGTATGATGACCGAAATGGCCTTAAACACCCAGCAGGCACAGGACATCAACATGATGTCTGATTGACATTGAACCCTAACGTCATGGGGACTTTGCATTTTGTTTGGAAATGAAAATCGGGTTGACGTCAGAACTCAACGTCAGGCCGACATCAATATCCAATGTCCAACCTAAAACCAATCAAATATCAGTGTCTAATGATGTTACAGCTTGACATTGTGTGAACGTTACCCCTATGACATCTATCAGACGTTGGATTTTGGTTACCGTACCTGATGAATAAATGTCAGTATTTGACATCATATATGACGTTGGTTTAAGATGTTGGCTCAACGCTTGATTTTGGTCAATTTCTAACAACCTAAACTCAACCAAATATCAACGTCATTTGACGTCATTATTGGACAACAAAATAACGTTGTCTAGATGCTGGCTTGACAATTAATTTTGGTCACCTGACATTACAACCTAAATTTAACCTAATATTAACGTCTCATAATGTTGTGTGCCTTCAGGGCAATAACTAAATGCACTACAGAATGTTACGTTTACACACACATGCACAAATTACATGTAAACATATCAGCTTTTGACAGTATAATACTCACTACTCACTACTCTTGAGTACTTTTAAAAGGTCTTTTTACTCATACTTTGAGTAATATTTACAACAGATACTTTTACTCTACTCACACTACATTTTTAGGCAAGTAATGGTACTTTTACTTGAGTATGATTTTTCAGTACTCTTTCCACCACTGATTATACATTCTTTGATCTTGTCACAGGCCAATGACACTTATCCAAAATACCATGCTATATGATTTAACACTTTAAAACAAAAAAAGGTAGAAATACTATTGGAAACATGTAGATAAAACATAGAAATACACACCAAGAATCCCTAGACGGAACCACTTATAAAAAATAGCTTATACCATACCATGTAACTTTTAAATAGTTTTCATCAGTAGAAGATGACCAGCATGACATTTTCACAAGCGAACATTTTAACCCAGGACACACTTTAAACCATCTTCACCTTATTAATATCCTCTCAGTCCTGTATCTTCCCCCTTCAGCGCCCCTCTCAAGAAAATACCGAATCAATAAAAGCATCAATATGAGCTCAGAATACACATTCAATCATCTCCAGTCTGCTGAAGAAGAAAAAAGGAGATCTCAGCACAGCCCTTAATCGTGTTTCAGACTCACCGAGGCTCAGAAAATGTCTCGAGTCTGCAAGCAAAACCCGCGTATTTGGGCTATTAAGGGCGAGAGTTATATAAAGTGACGAACAAAATAAGAGTCTCGCAAAGTTCAGCCCAACAAACCAGCACATAAAACGCGACTAAATGACAGAAAGCACAGCTTAAAGTTTGACATTTGACGGCAAGGTTTAAGGGAAGACGTATAGCGAGCTTACCGTGCGTTTTACAAAGCCAGAGAGACTGATGCGGCGCGCAGCATCCCTGCCATCCTCACAGACAAGTCTTGTTCTCCGGCATGATCCAGCGCTCCTCAGCTGTCCTCCGGCGCACGCAGCGGCAGCAGGAGCATCGCGGCCGGGCTCGGGCTCTCGGGTCGTCTGCTGTGGAGCGCGTACCGCCGCCTACTCTGATTGAGTTTGCAGAGGCTGCGATGATCGCTCACTTTCTCCAGGCATATGGACCATGTGATGAGACTCATCCCTCCATCTGCACGAGCCTGAACAGCGCCACCATATGGAGAGATCGTGCTAGACAACACCGGTGATGTGTCTATAAATAAATAAATAAATAAATATATAAAAGTGGAGCAGGAGATTTAGAGGCAAAACTTCGACACTTTACTTGAAGGGGTGTTCATAAGACTGTCATGACACCTTTATAATCAAGACATAAGGCAGAAAAGGGAAAAAAGAGAAGTGTCTTCCCTCAGGCAATCCATCTAACACTGTAAAGGTTTCCACATAATTTGTTCATGTTGTCCCAACAAAAATTGATTAAGTTAACTTAACACTTTTAACAAATTTATGTGGATTGAACATAAAAAATTAAGTTGTCCCAATGAAATCTCAAGAATTGCTTTGTTTTAGCTTATTTTAATTAAGTAGTTTGAACGAGTAAAAAAAAACATTTTGAGTGTTTGAAAGCTTGATAATAATCGTGGAACAACAACACTGTTTATACACACTTGCACTTTTATGTGTTTAACAACATACTTTGTTTACATTTCAATTTGCACGTAATATAGCTATAGATACAATATTTTATATAATATAGCTGAATACTTTTGTCAATTTGTATACTTTTATTCACTACACTGAAAAAAATGTATTTATTGAATTTATTATTTTTAAAGTAAGGCAGGCCTGTAGCCAGCCTGGTAAATAGGGTGGTTCTTTTTTCTCAAAAAGTAGACCTTTTTGCAGTTATTCGCCTCATTTTCTATTTAACTATGAGGTTTAAATAGTGCATTTTAGTGACATCTTAAGCACTATTTTTAGCTGGATTAGCTTGTCGGATGTCATCATAACCACACCTTTTTCATTCATTCATTCATTCATTTTCTTTTCGGCTTAGTTCCTTTATTAATCCGGGGTCGCCACAGCGGAACGAACCGCCAACTTATCCAGCACGTTTTTACGCATTGGATGCCCTTCCAGCCGCAACCTATCTCTGGGACACACCTTTTTAATATACCAAAAATATTTTCTAAAGAAATAAAATAATGAAATATAAAAAAATACTTATTTTTAAAATACAAATTTATTACAGCATATATCATTTAAAGTTTTTAAAACTGTGGCCTCTTGTTGTTTTTTTTATTAGGCAAATAACAAACAACAAATAACAAATAGCAGAGCTTCACGGCAATGCAGTGGCGCAGTAGGTAGTGCTGTCGCCTCACAGCAAGAAGGTCGCTGGTTCGAGCTTCAGCTGGGTCAGTTGGTGTTTCTGTGTGGAGTTTGCATGTTCTCCCTGCGTTCGCGTGGGTTTCCTCCTTTTTCAATGGATATTTTTTGCTATTTATATTGCAAACAATTTATATGGGCTGAATTTAAACAAACAAAATAAGTTGAACGTTACAAAATGTATTTATTTTTAGTTTAAATTCAGCCCATATAAATAGTTTGCAACCACTTAAAAAATTGAGTAAATCCAATGATTTTTTTTCAGTGTATTTTTTTTTTAATCCTTTATTATCTGTGTTTTGTCACTTTGTTGCACTTTGGAAACTTCTGTCACAAAAAGTCCTCGTATGTGTAAACAACTGGCAATAAAGCTTTTTCTGATTCAGATTCTTTCTAGATATGAATGAGATTTTATGCATGCTTATGACAACAGTTATGAGGTGTCATTTATCATTTTAAATGCAGAGATGACTCTGAGATGTCGTGTTTTTTTGACAACTTGACATAAACAAATACATCACAACCTCTCTTTGTTTTGTCAAGACAACGTATTATAAATCTGTCATAAACATGATTGTCTTGAGGCCATTATAAATGTGTCATGAATACTTTTCTTTTGTCATTAAAATTTCTCTGTAAAAGTTTCAATAATAGGGTGGCACGGTGGCTTAGTGGTTAGCACTGTCCCCTCACAGCAAGAAGGTCGCTGGTTCGAGTCCCAGCTGGGTCCGTTGGCATTTCTGCGTGGAGTTTGCATGTTCTCCCCATGTTGGCGTGGGTTTCCTCTGGGTGCTCCGGTTTCCTCCACAGTCCAAAGACATGCGCTATAGGTGAATTCATTTATTCATTTTCTTTTCGGCTTAGTCCCTTTATTAATCCGGGGTCGCCACAGCGGAATGAACCGCCAACTTATCCAGCACGTTTTTACGCAGTGGATGCCCTTCCAGCCGCAAACCATCTCTGGGAAAGCTATAGGTGAACTGAATAGAGTAAAATGGCTGTAGTGTATGTGTGTGAATGTGAGAGTGGATGTTTCCCAGTACTGGGTTGAGGCTGGAAGGGCATCCACTGCGTAAAGCATAAGCTGGATAAGTTGGCGGTTCATTCTGCTGTGGTGACCCCCTGATGAATAAAGGGACTTAGCCGAAGGAAAATGAATGAATGAATAAAGTTTCTATAATTTTATAATACTGTCATTACTATTTAATGACATTTTAATCACAAATTCAATTTGGTCAAGAACAAATATTAATGACGCTGTTATAAAACACATAACACAATTATAATGACCTCATGACAATCATGTTCTGGACAGATTTATGACAAGTTTTGTTGTCTTGATAATGTCAAGTTGTCATTACAACGACATGTTATGATGTATTTGTTTATGTTAAGTAGTCATAACAAAGACATCTCAAACAATGTCATCCTAAACATGCATAAAATCTCATTCATATTCATGACGTGTCAGTTCATGACATGATAATTATTATTGTGTCATCTTATGAACACCCCCTTCATTTCTCTATCTAAATAGATTTTTGTCAGGTATTATAGATATTCATTTTATTATGATGAACAGTTATTGCTTTCAAAAATATATGTGAGAGCGGGGCTAGTTGTATTCTTGATTTAATGTTACGAGTGGTTGAGTACATTACAGGCTGTGCTCAAATTCACCCCTAACCTCATTCACTGTTCCCTACATTAGCCTACTCATATAGTCCACTTCAAGGCATGAATGTCCAAATTTAACCACTATACACTCAAATATCGCCCTTTTTGAGAGAACAGTGGTGTCCAAAGCCATTATCAAGTGCACTCAATCAATCAGTCCCGTGATGCACCACAATAATAAGCATCCAACTGTTTTTTTTTTATTTGCTTTTTTGTTATTCACACTAAAATGCCATTTTAGTTAGCATAAAATCAATATCTACTCTTCTTATTTTTATATGTACAGTGGGTACAGAAAGTATTCAGACCCCCTTAAATTTTTCACTCTTTGTTATATTGAATAGCTGCATCCCAAATGGCACACTATACACTATGCACTATGTACTTATGCACTTACACACTCAACAGCATAGTATATGTATGTAGTGTCGTCCCAAATGAAACACTAATGTTTTTTTTACTAAGCGGAAATTCAACCCGTTTCTCTGATGACGTTTGACGGTTGCCAAATCAGTGAAATAAATGAACAAAGTACCAAATAATACCTGCCGTGAGTATTACCGTATTCTCCATCGGGAGGCGCTATAATCACTCTCATAGGAGAATTGCGCTTTCACAATCCAAAATAAATAAAGTAATCCAACATGTGCGCCCGAAGGCTCCGCCCCTTCTGCTACGTGAGCAAAACCAGCCTGATCTCATGAGGAAACGTAAGTATTTTACGTTTTGTCAGTTTAGTGGCTAATTCGTACGAATTCGTACGAGTTCAGTCGTACGAAAATGTACGATTTTAAAAAGGAGGCGTGGCACCTAACCCCACCCCTAACCCCAACCGTCATTGGGTGATGGGCAAATCGTACTAATTTGTACGAATTAGATCGTACGAATTCATACAAATTAGCCACTAATCAAAAAGTTACGAATTGGCCGTGAGATAGCGTTGGCAAAACTGTGGTTGTTGAGTGCGTGAAGTGTCCATGATTCCACACTTCATTTTACCGGTCGAATGAGTGCATCATCCGGGTAATTAAAGTGCACTTATTATTTTTAGTGTTGTCAGTGTAAACGCACTACTTACACTATTTACACTACAAAATGGCGTAGCATAGTGCATAAGTATGCGGTTTGGGACGCACCTATAGACCCTAAGCATAGACCCAAATAACGAAGGACTGGCTTCACAACAACTCCTTGACTGTTCTTGAATGGCCCAGCCAGAGCCCTGACTTAAACCCAATTGAGCATGTCTGGAGAGACCTAAAGATGGCTCTCCACCAACGTTTACCATCCAACCTGACAGAACTAGAGAGGATCTGCAAGGAGGAATGGCAGAGGATCCCCACATCCAGGTGAGACTCATGGCTGTATTAGATCAAAAGCGTGCTTCGACTAAATTCTGAGCAAAGGGCCTGATTACTTAGGACCATGTGATATATTTTTTTTAATCTTCAAAAATGTCAATAATGCTGTGTTTTTCTGCCAATATGGGGTGCTGTGTGTACATTACTATAGAAAAAAAGAACTTATATGATTTTAGCAAATGGCTGCTGTATAACAAAGTGAAAAATTTAAGGGGGTCTGAATACTTACTGTACCCACTGTATATAGTAGTGCTTGTTATAAACAATGCATCTGCACACTTCATTATTTTGTAAAAATCCATTTGCTCTCATGATCACCAATCAAATACTGAACTTTACAAGTTCAAATAAAAAAAGGACAAATATATTTTTCACAAACATTTCACCACTTAATTTTGTAAGATGGTCACCTTAATGTAAAATCTTTCCTATTTTATTTTATCTTATTTTTATGTTATTTCTGCCTTTAGGGCAGGGCTATCAGTCCTTTGGGGTGAGGCTTTCAGTGTTTGTTTCTGCCCTGCCATCACAGGAGGCAGTGGTTTACAGTTTTTCTCAGTGGCTTTGGTGCATTTCTCACAACACTATTTACATTTGCACAACAGTTAGTGCATTTTTCAAAACAATTAGTGCAAACTGCAAAACCTAGTTGATAACCTGCAAAAGCGAGTCACTTGCTCAAAATGGAGAGCTCATTCCTAAAAAGCAAGTATTCATGTCAATGAAAGTGTCAGTCATCAAGATGAAAAGTCCTGACACCATTGTTTATGAACAAGATAGTCAAATGGCTTTATCATGTTTTCATTATGACAGTTTACTCTGTACATATTTTCCAATGCAAAAAAGTCAGATTTTGGTGACACTTCCTGAAAGTGCTCAAGACAGCACTATATACTATTTGCACAGCCATTTGAAAACTACAGTAAAGTTAGACATCACTGCATTTAGTGAGGTATCTGAGTACAAAACACTGAATATGTATGTTTCACATTTTACTGCATTTGCTCTTCGCAATTCTAATTTATTCACAGCATTGTGCAAAAAAATAAATACACCCTTATTTACAACAAACATAAACTTCCTTTGGGTAGAGCTGTAAACAACTGTAAACAATATTGCAGTACATAATGGAACTGAACCTACAACATACACAGGTCTGTAAATCATTCATGAAATTGTTCAATTTAGAAGACATTTTCAGGAAAAAAACATTTAATTATTATTTTTTTAATTTACTTGACAGATTTTGACAACTAGTTCAACATTTTTGTATGTAATGACTCAAGTAATGAAATGAGGACTATTAGTTTTATATGGATTGACTATTCAGCATCCACAAGTTCAGTTCATTTTGACTGACATGACATGAGCAAATGATAATGTTACAAACAGCAGAGAGTTGTAGGAAAGCAATTGATGCATGTCCAAAAGCATTTGCAATTTGTTGGAAGGAATGAGAAACTGCTACTGTGATGTGCACAAATGACTAATTGTTTTCAGAAATGCATTAACTGTTGTGCAAATGTAAAAACTGTAAATGAATATGAATCATATCATTGGTGATTCAAATAAACTCTCTACATTAAACAGCACTTGTATATAAACCAAAAATGAATCAACACATCACAGTCACATCACAGCACAAATAGGTTGAACAAATGATTAAATGATTCCTAAAGACAAAATAACTACGCAAAAATTAAACTGCACTCTTAACCCAAACTAGCTGACTTTACTAGACAATTTAATGGAAACCCGTTGCCTTAAAACACTCGTAAAGTCAACTATTTGTGTTAAGAGTGTGTATCTTTATGGCATTGTTTCTTTACGGTATGTGTTTTCATCAGTGTTGAATTGCCATGTCTCAGTCAGCGTCTGCTTCAGTGTCTGTTTGCCTGAATCTAAACGACACCTCTGGGATTAATAAAGCTGTGTTGTGCTGTACTGCCTCCGCTGGATTATATAACCTTTTCTTATCTTGTGCACTGTGGAAATCAATAGTTTTAATCAAATAATAGCTGCTACACTTTACATAAGTGCTCACATTTCAGCATAATCGTGGCATTACTCAGTACAAGTAAGCAGAGGTTAAGACTAATGATGAGCAATGCGCTTATTATATAGTGGATCTGTGTTGAAATTTCAAGTATGAATCACATGGTAAGTTGACTTGAAAATGTTAAATAAATGTTTATGATAGATAGATAGATAGACAGACAGACAGACAGACAGACAGACAGACAGACAGACAGACAGACAGACAGATAGATAGATAGATAGATAGATAGATAGATAGATAGATAGATAGATAGATAGATAGATAGATAGATAGATAGATAGATAGATAGATAGATAGATAGATAGATAGATAGATAGATAGATAGATAGATTCTGATATTTTGTTTCTATTGTTTTATTTTGATATTTTATTGTAGTTTTATATTTGTCCTTCTATTTCAAGCTTTGGCAATATTGTATCATTTGCAGTCATGCCAATAAAACAATTTTAAATGAAATTGAATTGATTCATTAAAATGAATGAATAAAAGTTCAAATTAATAAAATAAATGTTAATTTAATTTAATTTTCTTTATTTATTATATTTCTTCTGGAAGTTTTCCTTTTCTTTATTTTTATTTTATTTCCTCCAGATTCGTCAATTTGTTGCTTTAATAAAAATATAAACAAACAAACAAATCTGTTAATAAACAACATATTAAAAATCGGTACATTTGGTAAAACAAAAAAATAATAATAATGATGAATAATAATTGAAATAAGTCCAGTCATTGTATTAATAAATAATGTACATTCCTGTTACATATTTGTTTTCATGTAGTGTTAATAAAACAATCACTTAATATAAATAATAATTATAATTTTTATTTATTTAATTATTTCACTAGTTTTTTTATTGTTTTATTTAATTTCCTAAATAATAAATAAATTTATTGTAAAAAATAAATAGTTTATTTCCCTCAGAACCTTCTTTCTTTTTTGCATAAATAAATAAATAAATAAATAAACAGATAAATAAATATATAAATATATAGATAAACAAATTAATAAATAAATAAACAGATAAATAGATAGATAAATTAAATAATGCATAAATAAATAAATAAATGAATGAATAAATAGATAAATAAATATATAAATATATAGATAAATAAATAAAAAATAAATGAATAAATAAATAAATGAATGAATAAATAGATAAATAATATATAAATATATAGATAAATAAATAAATAAAACATAAAACATAAAACATAAATAAATAAATAAATAAATAAATAAATAAATAAATAAATAAATAAATAAATGAATGAATAAATAGATAAAACTATAGATAAATAAATAAATGAATGAATAAATAGATAAAAAATATATAAATAGATAAATAAATAAATAAATAGATAAATAAATAAATAAATAAATAAATAAATAAATAAATAAATAGATAAATAAATAAATAGATAGATAGATAGATAAATAAATAAATAAATAAATAAATAAATAAATAAATAAATAAATAGATAAATAAATAAATGCATAAATAAATAAATAATTTTTTGTCTTTTATTGTATTATCTTTTATTTTTAAATGCACTGAAAGTGGTCTGTCACATGTTGTCAGCATTCACTACAATAGAAGCGTCTGTGTTTAAAACAGGCCCATATAGACAACACTTACTGTACCGCAGTTGTTTTATTGGTCTGGACCAAAAGAATCAATGAGGAAACTCACTTTCTCTGAGTGCTCTTCTGTCCCCTTGTGTGTGTGCGTGTGTGTGTGCGTGTGTGTGTGTGTGTGTGTGTGTGTGTGTGTGTGTTTTATCCTCCTCCGTCTTTGTTTGGCGTCTCATTGTGCTCTGGATTTACGTCTGGCTGATTGCACAGGTCTGTCAGTCTGCATTAACTCCTGCTGTCTGTAAAGTGTTGAACACAAAGGCCTGACGCTCCTCTAGAAGAGCACAGTTTGATTCGAGGAGCTCAGGATCCTCACACACGTTAACCTCGGTCACTGCATGCCTTCAAGAGTAGATCATCTGTAAACCAAACTGTAGAGAGAAGCAAACAAACAAATTAATGATTGTTTATTATTATTATTATTATTATTATTATTATTATTATTATTATTATTATTATTATTATTATTAAAAATAAACTAAGTGCACAAATGTGTCATCACATTTAGAATAATATTAAATAGACTATGGGTTGCAGCTGGAAGGGCATCCGCTGTGTAAAACGTATGCTGGATGAATTGGCAGTTCATTCCGCTGTGGTGACCCCTGATTAATAAAGGGACTAAGCCAAAAAGAAAATCAAAGAATGAATAAATAGACTATTTTTTTGAACAAAATATAATAAATAAAACAAGAAGTCAGGTGCAAGTCATTAATAAAATAATGTTCATTAACAAAAACATTGAACTGAATTGAATAAACAACGAATTTAAAACAAAAAGGTGCACAAAATATCCCATCAAATATTGCAAGTCATTTCTAATATTATTAAACAATATTTAAATAAAAAATTCACACAATAATGTTTCTGAAATAACTAAACAAAAAGAAAATGCACTATTACAAATAAAAATTTCACTAATCGATTACAAACAAATAAATTAACTTTGTAAAACGTTTGAATTGGGGCGTCACGGTGGCTCAATGGTTAGCGCTGTAACCTCACAGCAAGAAAATCACTGGTTTAAGTCCCGACTGGGTCAGTTGGCGTTTCTGTGTGGAGTTTGCATGTTCTCTCCGTGTTGGCGTGGGTTTCCTCCAGGTGCTCCGGTTTCCCCCACAGTCCAAACACATGCGCTATAGGTGAATTGAATAGACTAAATTGGCCGTGAGTGTGTGAATGCGTGTGTATATGGATGTTTCCCAGTACTAGGTTGCAGCTGGAAGGGCATCCCCTGTGTAAAACCAAAGACTACAGAATACACAAGACATGTCACATATCTTTTTAAATGGGGAAAAGTGTAACTGTCAATATGGTGAATAAAGCCCCGCCTACTAGTACAAGAGCCAATCATCGATCGCTACATAGTGAAAAAAGCCCGCCTTCTAGTACAGGAGCCAATCATCGATCGCTATTGACTGACGAGTTTCTGCAGATTTTTGTGTGATTTGGATGTTTAGAAATGAAACTCAAGGGACAGTTCTTGTTGTTTAATTTTATTGGTGATTCCTAACATGAAATTTAATCGTAAGCTTGGCAAGCAGTTGTGGAGAATTTGATGTTTCCCCATTTAAACAAAATGCTCGAGCATACTGCTCGAGAAGGCTGCTGAGTGAAATGACTTGCCTTAAAGGGACTTTGGTAAAACATATGCTGGATAACTTGGCGGTTCATTCCGCTGTGGCCCTGATGAATAAATGACTAATTAATGAGAATTTATAAGAAAGAAAATTAATGAATAATGAATAAATTAGCTTTGTAAAATGTTTAAATTTAAAATATACACAGATATTATAGATAATAAATAAATTATATTGGTAATATTTACAAAGGAATAACAAATAACCTAGTTGTTTGTATTATTGAATAGCTTTGTGAACAAATAAAAATGGAAACAAATAAAAAACAAAACAAAAAAAACTGTCACAAGTTAATGTTGATATTATTAACTACATTTGTTTAGTTTTTTTATTTGTGATTTTTCCCCTAAGCTTTAACAAAACATTTTGTACAATTAAGGTTGTATTTTTCCCCATAATGATCATTGCCACCAAAATAAATAAACAAACAAGTAAAATAAAAATAAAATAACAGAAATAGTTCAAAATATAGTAAAGCAAAATAGAATAAAATAAAAATTATAAAAAAATGTTTAATTAAAATTACATTTTACAATATTGCATACATTTACAATTTATAAAATAAGTCAAATAAATACATAGAAGATAATACAAATCAATAATCTGATATATTTATAGTGGTCTTTTACATAATATGAAACCAAACAATATTGGTGATCACATTTAAACCTGTTTGCACAGATTTATTTATACGAATCAGTTAAAGGGGAGAGTCTTCATTTTTGGTATCACTTTATTTTGATGGTCTCTTTAATGTATTTTGTTGAATTTAAGTTACATTGTATCTACATGCTAACTAATTTTCATTAGATTAGAAGTAGACTGTTAGGTTAGGGTTAGGGTTGGAGTTAGGGTTAGGGTTTGTGTAAGTTGACATGTACTTGCAAAGTTTCTTATAGTCAGTTAAATGTCTGTTGAAGGAGTATCAGCAGATATTAAGCAGACAGTCTACTAATACTCAAATGAGCAGCAATTGGCATGTAGTTTCAGTGCAACTTTTAGTCAACAAAATGTTCAATAGGGACCATCAAAATAAACTCTTACCTCATTTTTCCACTACATTTGTAAAACCAATGCAAATATACAAAAGTAAATGTTCTGAAAAAAAAAAAAAAACATGAACAAATAAATAAATTATGTTTAAAAAACAACCATTGAACATTCAAATGAAACAATCGAACATTTAAATATGGACACTACTGACTAATAAATATTGATTCATTCATTTTCCTTCGGCTTAGTGCCTTTACTCATCAGGGGTACGAACCACCAACTTATCCAGCATATGTTTTACGCAGCGGATGCCCTTCCAGCTGCAACCCAATTTAGTTCACCCAATTCACCTATAGTGCATGTCTTTGGACTGTGGGGGAAACCGGAGAACCCGGAGGAAACCCACGCGAACATGGGGAGACATGCAAACTCCACACAGAAATGCCAACTGACCAGCCGGGAACCAGCGAACCAGCGACCGCTGTGAGGCGACAGTGCTAACCACTACACCACCGTGTCGCCCGATTCATAAATAATTAAATTATAACAATAAAAAAGCAATCCTCTCATAAAATTTTGCAAGTCATTGTTAGTATAATTAAATAATCAAATATTTACAGCAGGGCCTGTTCCTGGAGAGCTACTCTTCTTCAGATTTCAGTTGCAACCCACATCAAACACACCTGCCTGTAATTATCAAGTGCTGTTCAAGTCCTAATTAATTGGTTCAGGTGTGTTTGATCAGGGTTGGAGCTAAAATCAGCAGGAAGGTTGATCTCCCGGAACAGAGTTGAGCACCCCTGATTTACAAAATAATGATAATGTTTAACGAAGAGCGTGCTCTGCTGTTTTTTCTCAATCCAAAAATACCACCGACACTATTTATAGAGTTTTGTGTGTGGAACGCGGGCGCGTGCGTGTGTATGTGTGTGCACGTGCGTGTCTGAGATCGGCTTTTTAAGATCGGGATCGGCGCAGTCTGCAGTGATGTAATGAGAAGTGAAGTGCTTCATGGCAGTACAGGCTGAAGCTGTAAAAGATTCATCAGTCTTCCTCATGTTCAGAGAGCACGAGTCGCTTTTAAAGCCTCTTCTATAATGGATCAGCGCGCGCGCACACACACACACACACACACACACACACACACAGCTGTCATGAAGAGAGCAAGCCTCAAATACTGATATCATTAACATCTGACGCGTTATTAATATCTGTATTGTATTTGGTGTGTATGCGTGATACCCTCCAACGATGGAAGTCCTTATTTATCATGAATTGTCGATAAATATGGATCTGACAATGAAGGGCGGAGTATGAGAGGATATAGCTGTAGGGAGATGGAGTTATCAATACAGCATCAGTCTGCATTGAGCATTTTATGTCCCTCAAATAATTAGTGTACACAATGTTACACAATGTAAGTGATATGGAATCTGTGCCCACAGCTGACCGCCCATTTATTTCAGCTAAACATAGTTTTTTTTTTTTTACCAAACAGTTGTATTCGCATTGTAAACTTTAAATAAAAGTGAAAATGTATTATTTTGCATTTAATGTGTTTTAGCTACTAACCGACACACTTGTGGTTATTAATAGTTACCATACAATTTAATTATGCATAATTAAAATTTTTAAATAAAGTTTACTAGCATTATTCCTCAGAGTACAGTTTCAGGTGAGTTAACTTAATTGACCCAAGTAAATGTGACTCAGTATAAGTAAGAATTACTTTTCCTATATTAGTAAATATTACTTAATGCAATAAAGTTACGATTACTTAATTGAATTAGATTAGATTAGATTAGATTCAACTTTATTGTCATTACACATGTACAAGTACAAGGAAACGAAATGCAGTTTAGGTCTAAGGCAACGAATTTGCATAATTCAATTAAGTAAACCTAACAAATTACTTTTAACAGTATACTCAAAATCATTCCTCTTTATCTGCAGATTTTGTATAAAATTCATTCATTCATTCATTTTCTTTTCGGCTTAGTCCCTTTATTAATCAGGTGTCGCCACAACTTATCCATCATATGTTTTACGTCCATACACACACATTCACACACATACACTACGGACAATTAAGCCTACCCAATTCACCTATACCACATGTTTTTGGACTTGTGGGGGAAACCAGAGTCCAAAACTAGGTCCAATTGTCCTAGTGTCACTGTGCCACCGTGCAGCCTGTATAAAATTCATTCATTCATTCATTTTCTTGTCGGCTTAGTCCCATTATTAATCCGGGGTCGCCACAGCGGAATAAACCGCCAACTTATCCAGCACATTTTTACACAGCGGATGCCCTTCCAGCCGCAACCCATCTCTGGTAAACATCCACACACTCATTCACACTCATACACCACGAACAATTTAGTTAACCCAATTCACCTATACCGCATGTCTTTGGATTGTGGGGGAAACCGGAGCACCAGGAGGAAACCCACACGAACGCAGGGAGAACATGCAAACTCCACACAGAAACACCAACCGACCCAGCCGAGGCTTGAACCTGCGACCCAGCGACCTTCTTGCTGTGAGGCGACAGCGCTACTGCGCCACTGCGTCACCTTTGTATAAAATTCAGCGCAGAAAAAAATTTTCCTAGTAAAAACTTTATGGCAAGACACTATAGGCTAAAACCAACTATTATTTCCCACCATCAGTGTTGGGGGTAAAGCATAACAAGTAACGCGAGTTACGCATTAATATTACTTTTCTAAGTAACCAGTAAAGTAGCACACTTTTCAAAATTAAGTAATAATATTTGAGATACTTTTTAAAAAATGTAATCCGAGTTTTTTTTGTTTTTGTTTAATTAGTTCGCTTTTAAAAAAATTAATTGCTGAATTAAAATGAACGTGTTAATAACAGAGCTCCTCTATTTTTAAAAAAAGAAGATATACCCCCCCCCCCCCCCCAACCCCCTCAATACTCAGCCAGGTCAGAAAAGGTAACTCAAACCGTACTCAAGGTAAAGGTACTCAAGAAAAGGTCATTAAAAAATCGATCGAGTCGTAAGAGCAACAAATAATAACTTGACTTCTAGTTGATCATTTGGAAAAGTGGCAGAAGGTAGGTTTTTCAGATTAATCATCTGTTCAACTGTATCCCAATCATTACAAATACTGCAGAAAACCTATTGGAACCCACATGGACTCTAGATTCTCATAGAAATCAGTCAAGTTTGGTGAAGGAAAAATCATGGTTTGGGGTTACATTCATTTATGGGGGCATGCGAGAGATCTGCAGCCCATAACATTACAAACCACAGGTGAGGGCATATGTTTCAGCAGGATAGCGCTCCTTCTCATACTTCAGCCTCCACATCAAAGTTCCTGAAAGCAAAGAAGGTGAAGGTGCTCCAGGATTGGCCAGCCCAGTCACCAGACATGAACATTATTGAGCATGTCTGGGGTAAGATGAAGGAGGAGGCATTGAAGATGAATCCAAAGAATCTTGATGAACTCTGGGAGTCCTGCAAGAACGCTTTCTTTGCCATTCCAGATGACTTTATTAATAAGTGATTTGAGTCATTGTAGAGATGTATGGATGCAGTTCTCCAAGCTCATGAGAGTCATACACAATATTAATTCTTTTTCTATTGCACCATGACTTTATATTCTATACTGGACATTATTTCTGTTAAGTTACAAGACTTTTGTCTAAGCAAAGTCAGACCTTACTGTCCTAATTAAATAATTATTAATCAAGGCATGATCATATTTAATTTTATTAAAATAAGCATAATCTAGAGGCCTTTGCCTTTCATATAAGCCACTTCTGATACCAAACGATCTACTAGAAGTCAAGTTATTATTTGTTGATCCTAAATTTGGATGAGTGACAAGACTTTTGTCAGGTAGTGTAGTTGATTGATTTTGTTAAAAACTGAAAATATGGTTTTGTTTTGTTTTATGTTAAAATCTGTGAAATCAAAATTTACAGTGTTTATTTTGCTTGCACGCATTATTATTTTTAGCTGAACAATTAATTTGTGTAAGTTAATCCACTAAAAAAGTTTCTTTTGGTAATCTTCAATCAAAGTCTGACCATTAGCATTTAATTTGGAGTGGCAGACCTTCTTTGCTGACTTCAGTTTGATCACTTCATAGACAATATTCTTAACCACGCCCGT
This sequence comes from Danio kyathit, assembly GCA_903798195.1. NCBI lineage: Eukaryota > Metazoa > Chordata > Actinopteri > Cypriniformes > Danionidae > Danio > Danio kyathit. The sequence continues at coordinate 8,128,836 of LR812541.1, read as the reverse complement.
CTTATAGTTAGTTTGCTATGAGGGAATGATGCAAACGAAATTCAATTACTTACTCAATATTCAGTTTCAGTTGGACAGGTCAGTAGCCAGCATATTGAAAGGGGTGGTTCTTTTCTCTAAAAAAGTGGAGCTTTTTGCAGTTATTCTTCTCAATTTCTTTTAAATTATGAGGTTCAAACACGGCTTTTAGTGACATTTTTAGCACAAATCTAATCTAATAACTACACTTTTTGATGCAACAAATATATTCCCTATAATTTTGTCGAAGTGCCATACTTTTTATACTTACCATACTATTTTAGCACAATGTGTTTATTTAGAAATTATTTTAAACTGTTATTACAGTTTTATAAATAATGTTATGAGATTATAATTTTAAATGATAGTTTTGAATAAAGAAATATGAAAAGAATACTTATTTTTAAAATACAAATTTATTATCATGCATCATTAAAAAAAACAATTAGGAATCTGTTAAAACTTATTAAAAACCAACTAAAAATATATATTTGTAGCCTGTATGTAAATAACAAACTGGCCAGCTCATTTCCTCAGTCAGAATTTGTAAATTTGAATAATTTAAAATTTGTTATATAATAATAATAATAATAATAATAATAATAAATGAGCAGCACGGTGGCGCAGTGGGTAGCACAATCGCCTCACAGCAAGAAGGTCGCTGGTTCCAGCCTTGGCTGGGTCAGTTGGCATTTCTGCGTGGAGTTTGCATGTTCTCCCCGTGCTTACATGGGTTTCCTCCAGGTGCTCCGGTTTCCCCCACAATTCCAAAAACTTGTGGTATAGGTGAATTGGGTAAGCTAAAATTGTCCGTAGTGTATGTGTGTGAATGAGTGTGTATGGATGTTTCCCAGTGATAGGTTGCTGCTGGAAAGGCATCCGCTGCGTTAAACATATGCTGAATAAGTTGGCGATTCATTCCACTGTGGCGACCCCTGATTAATAAAGGGACTAAGCCAAAAAGAAAATGAATGAATGAATAATAATAATAATAATAATATAATAAAAATAATAATTTGTCTTAAAGACTTCTTCTATCGCTTATTTTCACAATATGATGACATACTGTCAAAAATGGGACAAATGAGCTCATATATGGGCCAAATTCTGGACTTTGTCAGTGGCAAGGGTGGGTCTTTCAAACCACCTGAACCCCCCATGGCTATGGGCCTGTTGGAAGTACATAAACATACTGATATAAAAGTCTCAGCAAACTTTAAAACCTGTGTGAACCGCAACATTCTGAGAGTTAGACTTATATTTCAGTATGTTGATAAATTTCAGTAAGTTTAGATATGCAAATGAGGCCTTTTTTAATGAAATATTGCATTCATTTCTACTACAAAGATAAACAATGGATGACGTTTTTTGGAGTCAATTTTTTTTTAAAAATTTTTTATAGAGGGGTAATTTTGGGTATCACTCAATATAATTTCAGAATTTTAGTAGAATAAAATGTACATAATCAGGCAAATTATGTATGCACATGTAGCTAGGCTACCTCCATGTAAAAACTTGAGAATAAAAAAACATTGTTTGAAACAGCCATTAAAGCGAACTGTAATTAAAATATGCAATGATGGGACTTCCGGTTTGGCAATGTGAGAAGAAGACGTCTATCAACAGAGCTCCCGATCATTCCTGATAATACAAGTTTAAATAGTGCCATTTAAATATTCTAAAACGCTTTAATAAGTGTTAAAACAGTGGTTAATATAATCGTGTCGAGACTACATGATGAGCAAGAACAAATCAGCTGTAAATGCCCCGCCAACGACGAGAACCAGTGTGGCTAGTAAATTAGCCACGATGACTAACGCCGCCAAACCTGAAGAAACCCATGCAGACGATGACGGTGTATCAATGAACCAACTCGTAGCAGAACTAACAAAGCAACGAACCTCGATAAAAGAAGACATCTCAGCTCTGATTCAAGAATCTATAGTGCCTCTTCAGACATCGGTCAATGCTTTAACGGAAACAATGGCGAGTTTTCAGTCCCGCCTGTGCGTCACAGAGACACTCGCGAGCGATAACTTTTCAGCGCTGGCTACAGCCGAAAAAACTATTAAAACCCTAAAAGAGCAAAACGCGACGCTATTGGATCGAGTGGACGACTTGGAAAACCGGTCACGGAGATCAAATCTCAGGATCTTAAATGTCCCGGAGAACAGCGAAAAAGGTCAGCCGACTGTTAAATTTGTGTCCGAGATGTTAATGGAAATCATGGGTGAAGATGTCTTCGAAAAACCTCCAGAATTGGAACGAGCACACCGATCGCTCGGTCCAAAACCACAGGGTGGCCGACCTCCTCGACCATTGGTCGTGTGTTTTCACAGATTTCAAGAGAAAGAAAAAGCATTAAGATGGGCCAGGCAGAATGAGGCAAACTACAAGGGCTCGATTTTGAGGATTTATCCAGACATCTCCGCCGATCTCGCCAGAAAACGTGCCATGTTCAAAGACGTCAAACAACTCCTCTATCAAAAAAAGGTACGATTCCAGTTACTGCATCCTGCACGGCTACGAGTTCATTATGAGGAACAGACATTTCTTTTTGATACACCAGAGAAGGCGCAGCAATTTTTTGATCATCGGATTGCGACACATGTTAACTCTTGACTCCACAAATATTTTGAACTACTGAAAAAGGGACACGTTGACTTTCAGACGCCAAACTTGTATGTTACATAATACACTTTTTTTTTTTTTTTTTTTTTTTAACTGGACTGTTTTGCAGTGTTTATATATATTCGTGAAGAACAGTTCCGCAGTAAGTCGGAATTTGTTTTACCAAACTTTACTATTAGGTCAAACTGTCTAAATATTATTTAAGATCTGTGGATACTTTTTCTTTCCTTTCTTTTCTTTTCTTTTTGTTATTAAGTAGCACTGTATCTATTAACAGTACTTACGATCTGCAAACACATTTATCTGTAAGTTTGATTGAGCACTTTATACCTAACTTGGATTACTTTGGGAGCTCTGAGGAGAATAGAAGCACATAGACTTGGAGTATCGGGAGCGGAGAGAAGTTAGTGAGCTGCGGTTTGTCATCGTTCAAAGGGCAAATCTAGAATGTATTATAGTTTTGGATGTTTACCAATGTTCAACCATGCCACTTCCTTATTTTATTATTATTTATTTTTATTTATTTTTATTTTTTCTCCCCCCTTTTTCCCCTGCCCTGCGTCCCCTCTCCCCCCTCAACCTACTCCCAATATACAAAATTTGGGTACATAGTTATTAAATAAAAATGGCAGACATAGACAATAAGGAAAACACAAAAAGATCAGCAGTACGCTTTGTTAGCTGGAATGTTAGAGGGTTAAACGGACCAGTGAAAAGAACTCGCATATTTACACATATTAAGAGATTAAAAACAGAAATAGCCTTTCTACAGGAAACTCACTTGCGTATTGAAGATCATAACCGACTTAGGAAAAATTGGGTTGGTCAGATTTTTCATTCCAGCTTCAATCATAGAACGAGGGGAGCTGCAATTATAATTCATAAAAGAATACACTTCATTGCATCTGAAACTATTTCAGACCCCCAAGGACGGTATATTATTGTATCTGGGCACCTTTTTGAGGTACCAGTTGTCTTGGTCAGTGTTTACGCACCCAACTGGGATGATGTTAACTTTGTGAAAAAACTATTTTCCTTGTTACCAGATTTAAACTCTCACCATCTTATACTTGGTGGAGATCTGAATTGTGTAATGGATACAACTATGGACCGTTCCAACCCTAAAACAGTACCTCTTTTAAAAATGTCTCAAGTATTTGCCGGACATATGACTCAAATTGGCTGTATAGATCCATGGAGGTTTTTATTTCCTGATAAAAAAGTATTCTCATGTTTTTCACATGTTCACCAGACCTACTCGCGGATAGATTATTTTTTTGCTGATAAAAGACTTATTCCGGCAATAAAAAACATAGAATACTCAACTATTATTGAATCTGATCACGCCCCTGTAATTTTTGATATTTGTTTTTCATATAACGATACAACAAGACCAGTATGGAAGCTAAACCCAACCTTACTCTCAGACTCAAACTTTTGCAAATTCATAAGTCGTGCAATTGACAATTTTTTATTAGAAAATAAAACAGACTCTATATCACCATCACTATTATGGGAAACATTTAAGGCGGTAATAAGGGGAGAAATAATATCATATTCAACCTCGCGTAATAAGGAGAGGAAACAAACACAGGATAAACTTATTGAATCTATACAAAAAACTGACCGCCAGTATGCCGATACCCCAACACCAGAACTGTTTAGAGAAAAACTTAGTCTAAAGACAAAGTATGATTTATTATCAACAGAAAAAACAGAACGTGACTTATTTTTTGCACGGGCTAGATTTTATGAACACGGCGATAAAGCAGGCCGTCTTCTCGCCCAACAATTAAAAAGTAAATCAGCATCTCGGCTTATTCCAAAAATTAAGAATACAATACAAGAAATTACAGTAGATCCCCAAGAAATAAATCATATTTTTTATAATTATTACTCTGATTTGTACACTTCAGAATTCCCACAAGAAGACAGCTTCATGTCAACATTTTTAACTAATATTAACCTACCCACTGTCAAAACAGACCAAAGAAAGGACATGGACAAACCTTTACAACTTCAAGAAGTGGAAAATTCAATCAGAGCTATGCAGGGTAGTAAAACCCCAGGACCAGATGGATTTCCCATCGAGTTTTACAAAAAATTTTCCTCACAAATCTGCCCTTTGTTGCTGAATATGTTTAACCACTCATTTGAACATTCAAAACTACCACCAAGTCTTACACAGGCCCATATTACAGTTCTCCTGAAGCCAGATAAAGATGCCCTTTACTGTAACTCTTATAGACCCATTTCCTTACTAAATGTTGACGTCAAAATTCTATCTAAAATGTTGACCTCAAGAATAGAGTATATAATACCAGAAATTATTTCACAAAACCAGACAGGCTTTATAAAGGGACGTCACTCATTCATTAACATTAGAAACCTCCTTAATGTTGTGCATTCTCCTGCATCGGAAGATAACCCTGAAGTGATTGTCTCTCTGGATGCAGAGAAGGCATTCGATAGAGTTGAGTGGAATTATTTATTTGCTGTAATGCATAAATTCGAATTCGGCTCAAAATTTATTTCTTGGGTGCGCTTACTTTATCATCAACCAAAAGCAGCTGTAGTAACTAATAAAATAGTGTCTCAATATTTCTCCCTGTCCAGAGGAACACGACAAGGATGCCCCCTTAGCCCTTTGCTATTTATTTTGGCTATAGAGCCATTGTCAACAAAACTTAAATCATCACAATCCATCAGGGGTATTAAAAGAATGGGTGTAGAGTATAAAGTCTCTTTGTATGCTGATGATCTGTTATTATACATAACTGATCCACTATCATGTACCTCTGAAATTGAGAAAATATTAAAAGAATTCGGCAATTTTTCAGGTTATAAATTAAACTTCTCTAAAAGTATATGCTTCCCTATAAACAATATGGCAGACCAGATTGCAGATACTGACTTGCCCTTCTGTATCTCCAAATCAGGATTTAAATACTTAGGAATTAATATTACTCGTTCATACACAGGTTTATTCAAAGCAAATTATAGTCCTATACTTAAAAAACTAGAATCAGATTTCCAAAGGTGGAGTGTTATCTATTTATCTTTAGCGGGTAAAGTCAATTGTGTTAAAATGAATGTACTACCCAGATTATTGTACTTGTTTCAAAATCTCCCAATTTTCTTGCCAAAATCCTTTTTTCAGTCGACCAATAGACTACTGTCTTCCTTTATATGGGGGGGCAAAAGGCCAAGAATACGCAGAGACTTTCTCGAAAGACCCAAAGAAGATGGAGGACTAGCTCTTCCAAATCTGTTAAATTACTATTGGGCAGCAAATTTACAGAAAATAATTTATTGGTTACAGTCCCCACATACAGCATGGTGTGAAGCGGAGGCTAAGTCTTGCAAATCAACTTCACTACCAGCACTGATTACAATGAAGTCCCCTTTCTCACCATCACAATATTCCTCAAGTCCTGTGGTAATTTCAACCCTCAAAATATATAATCAATTTAGACAAGCATTCCAATACACAGACTTCTCTTTAGAAACCCCCATATGTAATAATCATCTTTTTCCAGCAGCCAAGCTAGATGCCACTTTTAAGAGATGGCAAGGCTTGGGCATACTTACATGTAGAGATTTCTTCATTGATAATATTTTTGCCAATTTCACTGACATGATAAAAAAATTTAATCTTCAAAAATCAGACTTTTTTCGATACCTTCAGGTTCGTCACTTTATCCAGACCCAGTGCTCTGTATTCCCTCAAATGCCTGCTGAATCTGGACTGGACTTGATTTTAAAGACCCCTGTACACCCCAAGGGCCTCATTTCCAAAATGTACAACTTAATTATGACATTCCGTAACATAACACTAGAGAAGATTAAAACGGAATGGATAGAAGAACTAGGAATTAATATTTCAGAAGAAACTTGGGATAAAGCAGTTAAAATTATAAACAAAACTTCATCATGTGCGCGTCTTAATCTGATTCAGATGAAAATTCTTTACCGTATTCACTATAGCAAATCTAAACTGGCTAAAATATACCCCAATATAGATGAAACATGCGATCGTTGCAACTCATGCAAGGCAGACCTAACCCATATGTTCTGGTCATGTGATAAACTGAGACTATTTTGGTCCACAATATTTGAGATTTTAAACTCAGCCTTCAATTTAAGAATTCAACCCAATCCGGTAATGGCTCTGTTTGGAGTACCAAATGAAGACATGCATATAGCCAAAGAAATAGCCAATGCCTTTGCCTTTGTAACGTTAATAGCCAGAAGAAGAATTCTTTTAGAATGGAAATCACCAATGCCACCTAAATTATCACTTTGGCTTAGTGATGTAATGCTATTTTTGAAAACAGAAAAAATTAAATATTTTCTCAGAGGATCAACCAAAACATTTTTCAGAACATGGAACCCTTTAATAATTCATATTGAGACTAATGTACTCCTTCAATCATGAATCCCCCCCCCCCCCCCCCCCACCCCCACAGTTTTTGTTTTTTTTAATTAGTTTATTTATTTATTTTATTCATTTTCCTTTTTTATTTTATTAATTTATTTTTTATTTATTTATTCTTATTATTATTATTTTTTATTTATTTATTTATTTATTTATTTATAACTTTATGTTAATTTGTTTCTGTCTGTAATTATTGTGTGGTTAAAAAAAAAAAAAAAAAAAAAAAAAAAAAAAACGAAAATACCTTTGTCATTGTATACCAGTAATATATTGTACTTGTCAAAAACACAATAAAAAAAAAAAAAAAAAAAAAAATATGCAATGATAAACACATACTAACTGATTAAATGCCATGAAGGAAACAGTCATTGTTGACCACAAAATTTTAATTTCCTCACCATTTACTCGCGCTTATAAGCAGCTAAACTTTGATGAATTTTTTTTTTTGTTAAACAAAATTCTGCAGAAAATAAGCAGCCATTGACATCTATAGTTGAAACAGGAAGTCAATGGCTGTTTTTCCATCGTTCTTCAGTATATCTTTCAGCGTGCTTAACAGAAGAAAGAAACTCAAACAGGTTTGGAGGATGAGTAAATGACGGCAGAATTTAAATTTCTGGGTGAACTATCTCTTTAAAGACAACGTGTAGAGAATATGCGTCGGTGTTATTTTTGAGAATATTGCACTAGTTTCATTAATTCATTAATCCATTAACATTCTCGTTTTCAGACATGTTCCAGGGAGCTGTAGTTTTGAAACCCGACCCGCAGATGGCGCTTTGGATTTGATTATAAAATTCATTGAACACCAGTGACTTTGCAGATAAAACTACTTTGAAGCAGATGAAACTAGAGATATGAGTAAAATTTTCTGAGGTTCGTGAAAGAACATAAAACATATATTTAAACATTCAAATATTTAAAGTGTATTTTATTTAACCTGTATTTTATTGTAACTGCAACCATGGTTGATGTGATAATAACATTTGCCATCCTTGTTAAATAAATCATTCATTCATTATTTTCCTTCAGCTTAGTCCCTTTATTCATCAGGGGTCGCCACAGCGGAATGAACCGCCAACTTATCAAGCATATGTTTTACACAGCGGTTACCCTTCCAGCTGCAATCCAATGGAAACATCCATACACACTCATTCACACACACACACACACACACACACACACACACACACACACACACACACACACACACACACACACACACACACACACACACACACTACGGCCAATTTAGTTTATTCAATTCACCTATAGCACATGTCTTTGGACTGTGGGGGAAACCGGATCTCAAATAAATCAATAAAATATATAATGATAAAATATGATCAGTGGCGCAGTAGGTAGTGCTGTCACCTCACAGCAAGAACGTCGCTGGGTCGCAGGTTCGAACCTCGGCTGGGCTGGGTCAGTTGACGTTTCTGTGTGGAGTTTGCATGTTCTCCCTGCATTCGCGTGGGTTTCTTCCGGGTGCTCCGGTTTCCCCCACAGTCCAAAGACATGCGGTACAGGTGAATTGGGTAGGCTAAATTGTCCGTAGTGTATGTGTGTGAATGAGTGTGTGGATGTTCCCAGAGATGGGTTGCGGCTGGAAGGGCATCCGCTGCGTAAAAATCGTGCTGGATAAGTTGGCGGTTCATTCCGCTGTGGCGACCCCGGATTAATAAAGGGACTAAGCCGACAAGAAAATGAATGAATGAATGAATGAATGATCTTCAAATGAGAATACACACATAAAGGTTAATTACTGGTGTCAATTTTATGATGAAGAATCTTTAACATGGAAACATTTTATCACATATTGAAAACTGTGAGGAATTATCTGTAGGGTAATTTTCAATTCTGATTTATTTCTTGCAACTCTAAGTTTATATTTTGGGATTCTTATGTTTTTTTCTTGCAATTCTAAGTTTATATACAATGATTCTAACTTTTTGTCAGAGCAAATGCCGGTAATGTGACATATTGCACAAACTTCTTCACAATTCTGTCATAATATCACACAATTCAGACATATTTTGTCAGAATTGCAAGATTTAAATACAGAATTGTGAAAAATTAAGTCAGAATTGCAATATTGCAACTGCATTTGAAAAAAATCTGAATTGAACATCAGAATCTCAATTAAGTCAGAATACTGAGACAGACAAAAAACTTGCAACTGTGATGATAAAGTAGCAATTCTGAGAAAAAAGGTATTGCGAGATAACAAAATTTTCAGCGAAATAAAGTGAAACTTGTGAAGAAAAATGTTTGACATTTTGAATTCAGATTTTATTTTGAAGTTGAAATTTGAATTCAGACTTTTTTTTTTTTTTTGAAAATCTGAGTTTATATCTCACAATTCAGATTTTTTTCTGAGTTCTGCAACATTGAGTCAGAATTATGATAAATAAAACAGAAATTGTAGGATTAACCAGCAAATGCAAAAAAATGTAAATTTATATTAGTTTTTACTTTATTTTTCTCATTTGACTTTATTACCCTGACTAAAACTCAGGTTTGGGAATATAATAAATTCAGAATTGCAAGAAAACACTATAGCAAAATGTGAGAATTTAATTAGTATAAAAATCAAGTCAATACATCAATATATCACTATAGAAAGTCAAAATTTTGAGAAATATAAAATTGAGATGGGCAACCCAGTGGCGCAGTAGGTAGTGCTGTTGCCTCACAGCAAGAACGTCGCTGGGTCGCAGGTTCGAACCTCGGCTGGGCTGGGTCAGTTGGCGTTTCTGTGTGGAGTTTGCATGTTCTCCCTGGGTTCGCGTGGGTTTCCTCCGGGTGCTCCGGTTTCCCCCACAGTCCAAAGACATGCAGTACAGGTGAATTGGGTAAGCTAAATTGTCCATAGTGTATGAGTGTGAATGTGTGTGTGGAAGTTCCCAGAGATGGGTTGCGGCTGGAAGGGCATCCGCTGCGTAAAATCGTGCTGGATAAGTTGGCGGTTCATTCCGCTGTGGCGACCCCGCAAGGGACAAAGCCGACAAGAAAATGAATGAATGAATGAATAAAATTGAGATGTTTTGAGTTTATCAAAAGTGTGATATTAAATGTATTTTAAGTAGAGTTGACGTCATAATAAGCTCTCCTGTGAAATTTGTATTCTTTTTCAATTATTTCCCACAAGTGATGTTAAACAGAACAATGACATTTTCACAGTACTTCCTATAATGCGTTTTCTTCTGGGGATTTAAAAAATATATATTTTTAGTTTGGTTGGAAAAAAGCAGCTTTTAATCTTTTTAAAACAATTTTAAGGTCAATATTATACTGTAATACCCAATAAGTTAAGGTAACTCAAACCATTTGAGGAAAGCGATTGCAACAAACCATTTAAGTTCAAAAATCAATCCTAATGAGTACTGTGAACCTAATCCATTTGAGTAAATGAAACAATTTGAGCACAGTAAAACCCAAAAAATGAAGAGAACTCAAACCAACTGAGTACTGTAAAAGCCAATAACCATTGAGTTAAAAAACTAATCTATATGAGTACTGTAAACTTACTTGCTGTCTACAGAACAAACCAATTGTCCAAAGACTTGACTAATTATCCTAATTTACATAATAATCTACATGTAGTTAGGCCTTTAAATTGAACTTCAAGCCGAATACTACTGTTCATTCATTCATTTTCCTTCACCTTAGTCCCTTTATTCAGCAGAGGTCGCCACAGCAGAATAAACCCACAATTTATCCAGCATGTTTAACACAGTGGATGCCCTTCCAGCTGCAACCCATTACTGGGAAACACCCATACACACTCATTTACACACATACACTATGGCCAACTTAGTTTATTCAATTCACCGCAGGTCTTTGGACTGTGGGGGAAACCGGAGCACCCGGAGGAACGTGAACACAGGGAGAACAAGCAAACTCCACACAGAAATGCCAACTAACCTAGCCGGGGCTCGACCAACCATGTCGCCCCGAATACAAGTGTCTTGCAAAATAAATATAAACATATTATGCACTGTCCTCATGGCAAAGACAAAATAACCCACAGCAAAATTTTTCTGGCCCAAATCTGGCCCACACAATCAGTTTTTGCTTGGCCCACATGCTGCAGTGAATTACGATACATGACTGGACCAAGTCTGGCTTCCAGACAAGGGCCAAACATGGACCATATCTGGGCCAAGTCTCATCCAAGTTAATAACCCAGAACTGGGCCAGAAATGTTGGTGTCACGACTGCAATTAAGTTGATAAACCCATGAAGCATTGGGCCAATCTTACATGGCCCACAAATGTTTGTGCCGGAATACGCCGGATCCGGCACTTCTGAAATCTGATCCGGCACCTGATTTTACTAATCCCCCCCCTCCTCAGCCACCCTCCACCTCCGTCCGCTGTTCACTTTCTTCCGCGATTTCCTAACCCTCTTTACTTTCGTCCGCGACAACACACCGCTCATCCCTTTCGTCCTTTTTCCGCAACACCCCTCCGCCATCCAACACCCCTCCCCCCAAGCTCTCCACTTTCATGCGCGACACCTCTCCATCCTCGGGTAACATGCCGGATGCGTTACCTCGCAATTCACAAATTAAGCACTGGGCCCACATACAGATTTTTAACATCTGGGCCAAATACTACATTTGACATCTGGCCCAAGTCTTGTGTGCCGCCTTAAAGATGGTGCCACCTCTGCCAAACCCGGGCCATGTTTGGCCCACATGCTGTATGCCAGTACCGAATAAATGCCTGCTGTGCCAGCTTTATGCCAAATCTGGGCCAGAATTCTTTGCTACCTGGGAAATTAGTTATTAGAAATTAGTTATTAAAACTATATTATGTTAAAAAATGTGTTTAAAAATATTCTCTCCGTTATAATCAACAATTGGGAAATCATTCATTCATTCATTTTCTTTTCGGCTTAGTCCCTTTATTAATCTGGGGTCGCCACAGCGGAATGACCCGCCTAATTGGGAAATATCTAAAATTATTACAATTTCACAGGAGGACTAATAATTTTATTTAACCATATGCTTCGACATTAGCACATTATTTCTAGCAAGAGTCCCACAAAAAAAGTTAAGATTAGTGAGCTCAGTACTGCAAGAAAATAACTCACATGATAAATCATCACTATTATTCCTATTTCTTGTGATCCCTTGGAGGAGATTTCCCACAATGGTGTCTGCTAAGTTTCAAATGTTTGCTTAAAATCTTGTTTGCTGGTCTTATCTGTTCTCCCAGCCTGATTAGACTGGTTTCAGAGGGGTTTAGGGCACCTCTCAGCTGTCCAACCAGCTGACTGATCCCACTGTGGGGCCATAATCCAAACAAACATTCCATGCTTAGTGTAAGTTTTAATTTTCGGGAATGCTGTGATTCCTACAGGCAATTTCCTCCTGCTTTAGGGTTTGAAAAAACACAGCTCGCACCAGGTGGTTTGTTTATATAGTCCACACTCAGCTTGTGCCCGCGCGTGTGTGTGAACAACGCATTTTTGATTTACATACACCCCCTCTGCTTATACTGACCCCCGCCCCTCTTACCCTCTTCATCGTCTCTCTTCTGTCTCTTTCTTCACACTTCGCTCACACACACCCGTGTCTCTCTTTCTCACACTCACAGTCCTCCCGCCGCCCGTATTCGCGTTCACACTTCCACGCGTGTTTCACTGAGCGCCGCCGCTGGAAACAATGGGAACGGAGGCGCTTTGTGTCGGACAGAGACTGACGCGCTTCACTGTGTTTGTTTAGGACTTTATGCTGAAAGACTCATATATTCAGGATCTCATTATCTCGCTTTAACACAATGGGCTGCTGCAGCGGACGGTGCACCCTTATATTTCTGTGCACGTTTCAGTTGGTGAGTTTGTTTTCCGATAAATGTGCATAATTGTGAGTTTTAATTATGTATGCGAGTGTCTGTTTGTACGTCTGTCGCTTTGTTGTTGTTTGTATTTATGCTCAATACCCAGCCAGCATTCAATAATGAGTAGGCTTGAACTCTTTTGTCTCGGTCTGAGTTGAGACGGAACATGTGTTTAAGTAGTTGTTCCCCTTCATAAAAGAACTCCGAGTTGTAAAAGACACTTTTATGACCAGTTGAGTGCTTTTGCAGTAAATGCAGCTTCAGACAACTTTTCGCATTGCACTGTTACATTGGGATTTTCCGAGTACAAGGGACAGCACTGAATGCAGAGAAATTTAAGTTCAAAATAATGTTTCGAATTTATAGTGTTTGGAGATGTGTTCATTCAGTTTGTCAACATAGTCAGATGCAAAATGTTAACAACAATGTATAGCCTAATAGTTACAACAATAATCAGTAAGCTGAGAAATACTCTTTGTACAGTTATCTCTAATTTAAAATGAACTATTAAAGCACATTTAAAAGCATAGAGGTAAAGTTGGTTTTATATTCGGATATTCAGACGTTCTCCTTAATATTTCATAAAAGTATTATTTGCAAACTCTAAATAGCAAAATCATATTAGCAGCCAATGACTATCAACAAGTACAAATAGAGGTAAAGTTGGTTTTATATTCGCACATTCGTTCATTTAGATGTCTATGTATTGTTTACCATGTTACTTTGAATATTCGATCGGAATTAGCATGCAAGTATGACTTCAAAACAACATTAACACTGTCTAATTGACTGTGAACAGTGTTGTACTTTGATAGTCTTTGGCTGCTAATATGATTTCCCTATTTAGAATTTGCAAATAATACTTTTATGAAATTATATTATTAAGGAGAACGAAATAATGAATATCCGAATATAAAACCAACTTTACCTCTATCAAGTACAACATTGTTCAGAGTCAATTGGATCGTGCTAATGTTGTTTTGAAGTCATACTTGCATGCTAATTCCGATCGAATATTCAAAGTAACATGGTAAACAATGTAGAGACTGCTAAATGAACGAATGTGCGAATATAAAACCAACTTTACCTCTATTTTAAACGCTAGTATTCAAAGTGAAACTTCAAAACATCATCTTCTGAATTGTCATTTTAAGAATAGAGGTAAAGTTGGTTTTATATTATTATATTATATTCGTTCATTTAGAAGTGTCTACATTGTTTACCATGTTACTTTGAATATTCGACCAGAATTAGCATGCAAGTATGACTTCAAAACAGCATTAACACTATCTAATTGATTGTTAACAATGCTGTACTTTGATAGTCATTTGCTGCTAATATGACTTCCCCTATTTAGAATTAGCAAAGAATACTTCTCTGAAATTATATTATTAAGGAGAATGTCTGAATATCCCTATATAAAACCAACTTTACCTCTATATTTTAAGACCATACATTTCTTATCACACATGAATTAATAAAATTTTTCTTTTCTAATATTCCTAATTAAATTATCCAACTTAACTTCTGACCACATCATTTGTAAACATAATATCAAAGCTCAGTCTTTTAATTAAATGTTTTCTAGACCTCTCCAATGCTTTGTGGTAGGTTTACATGACAATGATCTTATAGATAGGCCTGTCACGATATCTATTTTTTGTTGTACAATATATTGCACCAAAATGTATTGCGATAAACGACATTATTGCCATTTTAAGACCATTTTATGCCACTCATTATATAATTCCAGAATGACAATATAATAGCATCATGATGCAAGTACACTCTTTCAAATAACACATCATATTTTATTCTTAGAAATGAATTATAATTATAGTCATTTTGACAATTTAATAATCAGGCATTGGAATCAGAATGTGAAAACTCAAATCCTACATAAATAATAATAAATGTTAACAAAAAGGTGGCCGCGTTTGCGTGGGTTCCTTCTGGGTGCTCCGGTTTCCCCCACAGTCCAAAAAACATGGCTATAGGTGAATTGAATAAATTAAATTCGCCGTAGTGTATGTGTGTGAATGTAAGAGTGTATGAGTGTTTCTCTGTGTTGGGTTGCAGCTGGAAGGGCATCCGCTGCGTAAAACATATGCTGGATAAGTTGGCGGTTCATTCCGCTGTGGCGACCCCTGATTAATAAAGGGATTAAGCTGAAAAGTAAATGTATGAATGAATGAACAAATAGGTGCAAGGTAAAAAGTAACAGAGGCTGCTACCAGATCTGTTTTCAGTTGTCAGACAAACTATAATATACTATATATTACTATAAAAATATACTATAGTAATTTATAGTAAATACTATAGTGTTTGTTTAACCAAACTGACACTAACACCTCTAAAAGACATAAACATGTTGCGCAATCAGCTAAAATGTAGCTAGAATTGGTTTTTATGTATGGGCGATATACAGTATATTGCATCACCAAAAATGATTGAGGTCATGTCCATGTGTTGTGCGATAAGTCGATATATTGATTATTGTGACAGGCCTACTTATAGAGGTAAAGTTGGTTTTATATTCGCACATTCGTTCATTTAGAAGTCTCTATATTGTTTACCATGCTACTTTGAATATTCAATCAGAATTAGCATGCAAGTATGACTTCAAAACAACATTAACACTATCTAAATGACTTTGAACAATGTTGTACTTTGATAGTCATTGGCTGCTTGTATGATTTCCCTATTTAGAATTTGCAAAGAATACTTTTCTGTAATTATATTATTAAGCTAAGCTAAGCCACTGAAGCTAAGCAGGGCTGCACCCGGTCAGTACCTGGATGGGAGACCACATGGGAAAGCTAGGTGTTATGGCTCGTTTCCACTGAGTGGTTCGGTTCAGGTCACCTTAATCAGGCTTTCGTTTCCACTGCTAAAAGGATACCAAGGGTACTCTTTTGGTGGGCGTGGTGTATGACAGAAAGTTTCAGACGACGTAATTTTCGCTCGAGGAAATGTCTACAGTAACGCTGTACACATAAATACTTCTGTATAAATGTTTATTACTAACTTTTCCATGAACAGGATTTAATTATTACATGCAGATTAATGACAGTGCAAAATAGCCTACTGTAACGTCTGCAATTATATAAAATAAATAAATAATGGCAACATATATGAACACATACAGTACAGACCTTTACAGTCTTCGATATGTTACCAATTACAGAAAAACTACACACAGCATTCATGTAGTCCTTATTTAGGTTCAAAAACAACACAAAATATAGCCCACAGTCAGTGCAAACCTCTCATCTGCGTCTTTAATCTTCAACAGCACGTGTAGCCTCTCGTTAGAAAGTAATTCCGTCATACTGAGTTCATAATAGTCCAAAAGGTGATGATAATAGTTAAACATGGCAGTTTGTTCATGTTTTAAGTTACAGACGCATCATTTCCTGCTGTTTTTTTCTGGCTTCTCCTTTGTGTTTTTGCGCTTCACTCTCATGAGATTATTCCTCCAATGGAAAAATTTCCTGCAGTGTGACAACAGCTGCGATGAGTGTCGAGCCAATAGCAGCTCCGAATTTGAAGACGCGATTCATGCAACAATTCTAATGACCGCAGGGAAATGTCAAAACAGTTTTTTATTTCCTGGTTTTATTATTGCGAACCCGCCTTGTGCAAAATTGCTGCTACAGATTGTTTACGTTTGCTGTGAGTAGGGCTGGGCGATATGGCAAAAAAAAAAAATCTCGATTTTTTCATAATGTTTGACCGATTCACGATTTCGATTTCGATTTTTTTTATTTATTTTTTTATAAAAAAATTTTTACTGTGTAACTACCTTACCAGCTTACCTTGTTCATTTAAATTTAAATAAATGCCGAAACTAGTTTTTTTCATGCTCACTTGTAAAAGAAAAGCAATAGTGTGACTAAACGCGGTTATGGCACTCTCTCATATAGGGATGCTAAACATAGCTACAATAGAAGTCACAGCAGGTCATATGTTGTGCAGCTTTGGGCAAATTTTATTTGGAGAGAAAATGACCAAAATGTAACTTGAAGATTGAAAAGGATTGGAGGGGAAATAAATATTTAAAATCTCTGTCCATAACAGAAAAATAAACAATGATAATGCAACAATAGTTTATCTGTATTAGTGGCATGGCAGAAATATATATTTAGACAGGCCTTGTCAAAGTGAGCGGGCACTTTCACTAATAAAAAATATAGCACTTAAATTATTTCATAACAATCAATAAAATAACAGCGGTTTTATATCAAAAGTTGGTAATGATATAAAATATACTACATTTTGATGGTGAAATATAACCATTTAAACGATTTCAGTATTTAAACATTAAATAACGAATGCATCAAGTTAAATATAAAAAAACGAATGAAACAACACACAGCATATCAGGATATAAAGGACTATATTTAGCAAAATGCTGCTCTTTTTATCTTTGTAATTTTATAGTTTTATTTTTGTTATTTTAATTATTTTTTGTCTTCATAAATAACTAACGAGCTGTAGACAAATATCTGCTTGACGTTTTAGAAAATATTTGTGCTCCACCACCCACCAAACACTAGACGTTGTGCGGACGTGCAGATCACGTATATTTTGCGTCAGTCCGTCCGAGACCATATCTGCACGTCAATTCTACGTACAAATGCGGTCAACATACTGACGTCGGACTGCGACCACTTTTGGACATGAATTCAACGTTTAAAACTGACCCATTTTGGACGTAGATGGCTGATTTTTTTTTTTTTTTTAAGTTACACGCATTATTGTGTTTGAGTGAAAGTCCGTACTATATTGTAATCAATATCCCTTTTTGCACTGCTTCGGTTCAGTGCTCGCTTGACATTGAATCAGATTCAGATATTTTATCAGACGTGTTCATAAGCTCATACTCATCAGCATGCAGTTAGTGTACAACTAGTGTATATATTGCGTGTAACCGAGCAGTATGATGAAATATTAGTGAATTATATGTTTGCGTCTTACAATATTATACAAAAAGGAATCAGTTTAAGGCGAATTCGATTCTTCACTGTTCACTTAAAGGAGCCGATTCGTAGAACCGACTCGACTCGACCGCAAACAAGCTCCGTCACTACAGGCATCGCCTGCATTTGGTTTGAACTGCACCTGCCTGTCGTCCTTTCATCCAACGGATTCATCCTCGGTAAGTGTTAAAATGTGACTTTTGTCCGTTAAATTATTGTTTTGTATGTATTTCTGTATAGCGCATGTCATTTAACAGAATTAACCAAGTAACTTTAGTTGTAGGTCCCACGCTATTAGTTAAACGGTTTTAGCGCGCCAATTTTTAAACAAGAAATTAACCGACGCCAGACGGCGAATGTAGTGTTTGTGAGGTATTAGAAAGCATAACGTTTGTTCCTGAAAAAAGAAAGGTAATTTTCTTTAATTAACTTCGTGTTAACTGCATTCTCTATTTCAGTACAAGACTGAAGTAAAGGTGAAGTGACTATACAGTTAAGGTAAGCTCTGGTAAGGTAACTTTAAGGTTAGTCATTTTTACCTTCATTATGGCTAACGTTAATTTTGTTCACAAGTTAGTTAATTAAACTAAACGCATTATGAAACAAGTCTGAACTGTTTTATTAAATGGAGCTGATAATACAATTCAGTTGAATGATTTTAAACTTACTCAGAGTACATGTTAATTGTCTATTTCTCACTGGTAATGTTAATGCATTACTAACATTTACTAATGAGAACTTATTGTATATGTGTCACTAACTACATTTTATTTTTTGGGGTTCAGGTGTACCTGATAGTTATTGCTGAAGTGTGAGGTGAGTGTACATGCTGAGTACACAAATTTAACCTGAAGTCATTATCACAATCTAAACCTATATACATACATACATACATACATACATGTATACATACATACACATGTGTGTGTGTGTGTATGTTCTGTTGAGTCTTATTCTACTCTTATATTCATATTTTTTGCAGCCACAGCCACTGACGTTGAAAAACTGATGCTACCAATCACCCCTCGCTTGATGATTCAAGGTAATGTTGATGCCTTCCTCATTTTTATCAGATTTTTAAATGTCAAGTTGTTCACAGATTTGTTGTGAGCAGTTTCATGTACAAACTCTTTTACTTCTTCCAGAAGTTCCTCCAGTACTTCCAGTAGTAGTAAATATTAGACTAAGATTTTTTAAACTATAGTCTTTGTTTTTATTAGCAATTTTACTGGGCATGTGTGTTTGTTTGCTTGGTTTTCAATGCCGGCGGTGCATGGAACATCAACTTTATTTCTACAAACAAATTTAATAATTCACAAACACCTCTAATTTAGTCTTTCTTTCCCCAGCAATAGAACATCAAACAAACAGTCTTATTCCTTGGAGGGTCGAGTGGTCATGGGACCTCACCTGGATTTCACAACTGGCTTTGGATCTGGTCTGAAATTGAAGTATCCTGAAGATCCCTTTTGCACTCTGGAATTTCAGGTAATGTCTACATTTAATATTGTACCTGAGGGCTTGTTTTGAGGGGTTAAACAAGGAATGTATAGGAGCACAAGTCATAACTCCCCTTGTGCCCTTGTTATAAAGGGGTGTGTTGCAGACTCAATTTGTGTGTCTGCTGGAGACCAAAGAGGACGCTGTCTTTAAAAGGATGGAGCTCTTATACCAAATGTGAAGTTACTGTACCTATTCAGGTGAGTGGATTACATACAAGTCATTGCAGATGCATAAATAGTGGGGAATTTTCACTGGGCAGCTCAAATTAAGCGAAACGCAAAACATGTGGAAAAAATATTTGAAATATTTGCAAAAAAAACTTGATTGAAATGAATACAACACATTTACAAGTATTGTATTCACTTCAATCAAGTTTTTTTGCAATTATTTTTCCAAATATTCAACTCATGAAAAATTTGCTTGATGCAAGAAACATCCTGCTAGTATTCAAGAGCAAGTGCCGTGATGCACATGTTCACTTTGCAATAAGTGTGAACCCAGCATTAGATTATACTCTGTAAACGTAAGATGTAAACCATATCAACTGTTTTGAAATGCTCTGCCTGGGTATATCAAAACCACTATTTGTTGTTGGACTACTTGATTGTCTGTTTGTGATGGAAATGTTTTTTTTAGATGTTTTTGTTTAAATGGTTGCAGTTTGACTGAGCTAGAGTATTGTGATCATGTTCAAACTGAGCTAACAGTAATATTGCTCTGTAGTGCAGCAGTAGTGTCCCACTGAAGGTGGTGATTTGGAACAGACAACCTCATTTGTTGAATGAAGCTAACAGTTTATCTGCCCTTTTGCTTATAGGTGCTGTTTGGGCATCATTCTGGAGACGGACGAAGTCAAAGAAGCAGAGAAGACACATCAACCAGCAAGTGTGTACAACTAGTAGGTAGTGCTTTCGCCTCACAGCAAGGAGGTTGCTGGTTTGAACCTCGGCTGGGTCAGTTTGCATTTCTGTGTGGAGTTTGCATGTTCTCCCTGCGTTCGCGTGGGTTTTCTCCGGGTGCTCCGGTTTCCCCCACAGTCCAAACACATGCGGTATAGGTGAATTGGGTAAGCTAAATTGTCTGTAGTGTATGAGAGTGAATGAGTGTTTATTGATGTTTCCCAGAGATGGGTTGCGGCTGGAAGGGCATCTGCTGTGTAAAACATATGCTGGATAAGTTGGCGGTTCATTCCGCTGTGGCGACCCCAGATTAATAAAGGGACTAAGCCGAAAAGAAAATGAATGAATGAATGATTGACCTTGAATAGTTGACTGCCAAATTTTGCAAGCAGTTTTGACTCTCTCTCTCTCTCTCTCTCTCTCTCTATATATATATATATATATAGAGAGAGAGAGAGAGAGAGAGAGAGAGAGAGAGAGAGAAAAAGAGCAAGAGCGCACTCTCTCTCACTGCTTTTTATTTGTATGTTACGTATGATGTCAGAAGATTTTTTATTAATATGTTCTTACAGTATTTTTTGGTTAAATGGAGAGAGGCTTCACCTTTTGAAAATTTTCTGAAATGTTTACACAGATGTCATTAAACTGCTAAATAAATGTGCAAAATGTATGTGTGTTTGTTTTTATTTTTATTTTAGAGTCTTCTTAGATCACCCAAAAATGAAGATTCTGTCATCATTTACACATTCCCAGGTTGTTTCAATCCTGTATAATATTTTTGTTTAGTTGACACAAAGGGAGATAAATTATATTTTATTTCTATGTGTTCAACAAAAAAAAATCATATTTAACAGAATTGGAACAACCTGAGGGTGAGTAAATCATGACAATTTCATTTTTGGGTGACCTACATTTGCCTTGAAATTTTACAGCACCAAACTGTTAAATTACAATAATCCGGGATATAAATGTAATTTCACAATAATTTAATGTGACAAAATCACAGTAAATTACTGTGAAATACCTCACAATAATTTACTGTGAATTTACACACAGTAATTTACTGTGAAAGTAATGCAATTATTAGCCAGTAATTTACTGTGAATTTAAGGTCAAATTTTTTACAGTGTGTATATATATATATGTATATGTGTGTATATATATGTATATGTGTGTATGTATATGTGTATATAAATGTATATGTGTGTATATATATGTATGGATATGTGTGTGTGTGTGTATAATATATGATTGTTTGTTTGTTCTTTAAATAAACATGTTTTAATTTAATGTGCACTGTCTGTTTATTTGTCCTATGGGTGTTTGTCAATTCAAAAGAATCACAAAATACATAATAAAAATAAATAAAAGTAAATAGACAAAAAAGACGTCAAAAATACTGCGAAAGGACGTCAAAAAGACGTCGAAAAAAGACGTCGAAAGGACGTAAATAAAAGACGTCATAAAAACTTTCATTCTGGCTCTTCAGAGGACGTAATTTCAACGTCTGACAGAGACGTAGAAAAGGTGTCTTTTGGACGTAACTTTGCTCGGTGGGCACCCAGTATATATTAAAGATCACCGTGAAAAAAAAACCTGTTACATATCTATCTATATTTAAATGTCTATCTTATATTTAACTGAATCGTGTAATGGCCTATAGCTGAAATGTTGGAAATTGCTTAATTTATTTTTATAAAACCTTTGTCGATATGTATTGATATTTTTGGAGTAAAAACTGCCGACATTTAAGAATCCATATTTATTTTATTCATTCATTCATTTTACTTGTTTATTTGTGCATATATGGGTTATGATTTAATTCATACAGTACCGACCTTCAGGTGGTGCGCGGGTATAATATACAAAACCAGCCATCTGGGCTTTGAACTAGGAGCAATTATTTCCTTGTGTGTGTGTGTGTGTGTGTGTGTGTGTGTGTGTGTGTGGAGCGATGGGTGCGCGGGCATAAGTGACTAAAAGTGACTCCACCTGTCGAGCCCGTCTCGCAGCTCGCGCGGGAGAGAGAGAGAGAGACAGACAGACGGCTGCGGGGACGCGAACAACAGCACGACGCGCGTGAAAACATAAGCGAAGCTGGTTGGCTGTGGAGCTGTTTATGCTCTAGCGGGAAAATGTCCCGGTGTTCCCAATAGCAAGTCCGCCCTGGCGCGCTTCCGCTAAATCAGCTGGTAGCTCATCAACAGAGCCGCGACGTCAACACACAGAATCAGCACAATTCAGCACGGTTGTCTAACAGTTTAGAACGGTTTGGCACGATAGTGGGAAAGTGGCTTTAATATTTTTATAAAAAAATCGCGATTTTTCGATTTTATAAAAAATAAAATCGTCTTAAAACGTAAATTCGAATTAATCGAAAAAATCGAAAAAATCGCCCAGCCCTAGCTGTGAGGAATCATTTCAGAATG
The DNA here is from genome assembly GCA_903798195.1 of Danio kyathit. NCBI lineage: Eukaryota > Metazoa > Chordata > Actinopteri > Cypriniformes > Danionidae > Danio > Danio kyathit. The sequence goes on along the minus strand of LR812541.1, from coordinate 8,106,087 downwards.
CGGGATAGTGAAAGTGTCACATGTGGATCACGTCAAACTCCAGGGGCGTTTTCTTTCGTGTTGGCCGCACCTTCATTGTCGTTCAGTCTGACTTCAGTATGACAGCTTCAGTATGACAGCTGAGATCTTACAGTGTGACATGGGAGCCATGCTCGTGCAGTCTGACATGCTACAATCGTTCAGGATTATAAAAAAAATTTGCCTCAATGCGCTGTCTTTCGGATGAGACATTAAACCGAGGTCCTGACTTTCTGTGGTCGTTAAAAATTCCAGGATGTCCTTTAAAAAAGTAGGGGTTTAACCCTGGCATCCTGGCCAAATTTGCCCACTGACGTCTGTCCATCATGGCCTTCTAACCATCCCCATATCATAATTGGCTTCATCACTCCGTCTCATCTCCACCAATCAGCTAGTGTGTAGTGTGTGGTCTGGCGCAATATGACTGCTGTTGTGTCATCAATGTGGATGCTGCACACTGGTGGTGGCTGAGGAGATTCCCCCCAAAAATGTGTAAAGCACATTAAGTGTCCAGAAAAGCGCAAAATAAAATGTAAGGAATTATTAATATACAAAATAAAATAAAAAAACCTGCTAAGCCTTTGCTGCCCTGAACTCATAACAGGTAAAAAAAATACTATGAAGACCATCAGGATGAAGTTTCCATAAACGTCTGACTAAGGGTGTACTCAGACTAGGCTATCCTAACCATGGCACGTTTGACCCCCATTTTTCCGGTTCGCTTGACAAGTGTAAGTCCTCTGAATCGGGCCTAGGCGCAGTTCAGTTGGCCGGCCCTGACCCGTTTGGAAGAGGTGTGCCGGAGTGTGGTTCGGTTGGGCTTTTGTGATACGCTTGTAGTCTGAGTGCAAGGTGTACCTGAGTGCAGAAGACCCGACGTCACTATTAAGAGACCGTTTCATATTAGTTTATTAACCATTCTTACTTTTCAATGAACACAAACTGTCATAGTTTAATAAAGATATAAACTCCTTGCTGCACATCAGCTGCACCTTTAGCAAACCACCTAATATGTGCAGCACAATTAATTTCATGAACATTTATGAGCATCAAAAGTGCTGGATCTGTTCAGAAAATTATTTGACTGTGTGTCACTGCATATGGGGCTTGCAAAATCTGGTAGCCCAAAGTCCCAGGGCTGTTGTTTTTTTGCAGTCGGGCTACCAAAATCTATGTACACCCTGCCTGACAGGCTATCTAGATAACCCACCAGGCACTGTGTAGATTGATTTTGAAATCAGTAGCCTCGGGACTTCGGGCTACCAGATTTTGCGAGCCCTGGAGCGAAAAACGCTTCTCCTCTGTTAAACTGAACAGTCGCATCATCGATGATGTAAGTGTCCTCAGGCTCTGAAGGCAAAAAAATGCAATGTGAGTTCGGGGTGAGGGAAGAGGGGACAATCAAGCCTGGGCACGGTTCAAGACAACCGTGCCTAGTGTGAGTACACCCAATGTTGACACAGAGGATATTGTGTTTGCATGTTTTTGAACAATAGTTTAGTATGTCAAAGTGCCTAGCAGGGGCTCTGTTCAGACCCCCTGCTTTGCCCCTCAACACTAAATTGATCCGTTTACACTTTAGATAGAGTTGGCAGGCACTTTCAGTGGTTAGTCATTAGTTAGATCTACCCATGTTCCTGTCAAAGAGAGAGATGTTCGTCTCTCCAAGAAGCTATTATACTCTAATTGTCGCTTACTCTTTATTGCAGCTCGATTCGCTTCATCGGATACTCTATCCTAGCTTAAGTGTTCGTAGAAGTTGTTTGTCAGTGTAATGTTATATTGACTTGAATCTCCGCCATCATGGTTCTGCAGTGAGTGGCTTCATCCTCATTTCCATACAGAGAGTCTTGCAGCTGCTTTTTGCATTGTTTCAGTCAGCCTCCCTCATTCACAATCCCAGCCTCAACATCTAAACTGATCCATGACAACGCAAACAGGCGTTGCACGCCTACAAACGGTAAACGGCTGCAAGAGATTGATTACACTTCATTCAAATGTGAAGCTGTGAAGTAGCCGTTTATTTTCTTTCTGTGGTACCTGTGGCGCTCATTGTGTAATGCTGCCAGTTCTTCCCATAAGCATCACTGACAGAGGCAATAAAAAGCTGCTGACACTTGCCCCCTAAAGACAGGCATGTAATACACCTCGGCCCACATGCATGTTTGCACGTCACACACACTCAGCTACTGTCAGACCTTCTGGCCTTCCTGAGCTTGACAGGGTCCGTCTTTCTTTCATTTTAGCCACCTCGGGGGGAAAACATTCCTGGGCTTTGATGTAGTTCTGCTCTCTGTCTTGCTATGAGATCTTATTATCTTGAAGTCACAGACTTTGCAGAAGGAGTCTGCCGGTTACTCCTGTTCCCACATGTGTTGTTCTCAGTGGAAAGATGTTAGAAAACTCAAAGTTACAGATGTTTTTATGAACTAAAAGTCTTTTATTATTAATTGTTTAATGATAGATTGGTGGAGGATAATCTGTTGGACTTGGGTGAAGTCATAATATGGAAGAAAAGATCTGCTTATACCATAGTGTCTATGATTTTAGCAGACACTTGTATCCAGATCAACTTGCATTGCATTGAAGGTACAGTTAATCAGTTGTTCTTTCTCTTAGGGATGCACTGATCCTGATATTTGGATTGGATATCGTTTTGATACCTCATATTTTTGCTGGATTGGGTATTGGCCAGCTGGTACCTATCCAAATCCGATCTTGCGCATGCACTATATTCTGTGTAATTTAAAAGCCAATTTCACTGACAAGCTACACATAATATTGCAGATTTAATTGGCGCAATTGTGAAATTGAAGATAATCATTCTGCAAATTTTTTATTTGCTTCTCATTAAACTACAGCTTTGTGTTGCTGGTCTATCCAAAAGCATGTGAAATACCACATTTAATAACAAGTTTTTACTACTAACTTGGCTCGTTACTTCAGTCAAGTGTTTGAAATCAACCATTATCTGCGATGGTTTCATAGTCTTGTGTTTATTTTTACATTGAGTCAGTAAAAGCAGTTAAATCCTCTGCTCTGTTTGATTTTCAGTGTTGTTTTTTGCGTCATATCTGCGGTGAAGGCACGGTGGCTTAGTGGTTTGCACTGTCGCCTCACAGCAAGAAGGTCGCTGGTTCGAGTCCAGGCTGGACTAGTTGGCATTTCTATGTGGTTTCTCCCACAGTCCAAAGTAGACATGGGACAAAAACCGTTTTAAGGTATACCGCGGTTTGGAAATTCAAGGTTTTAAAACCGCCAAAATTTCTGTAATACCGTTCCTAAGGTATGTGGATCATTTTTTATTTAATTTATTTAAAAAAAATATTTGAAGACAGCAGTATCTCCAGCAGAAAAGATATCCAAAGATGCTGTTTTAAATGGTAAAGAAATCTGTGTTTGAAACAAATGAAGACAGCAGAAGTCTATAATTCATTCAGCCTGACATGTTTACTGCTCCAAAATAAAATATATTGTGTTCAAAAGGGAAAAAAGTTTTTGTTTTTACCCAGACATTTAAAAAGAATATATTTTAGGGTGCTTTCACACCTGTGAATCAATTTGTTCCGAAACAGGGATTAAAATTGTTACGTTGTTGCTCATTGTTCTTGGTGCGGTTCGCTTTTACACGGCTAAGTTTCTAAACGGACCAAAATAGCTAAAACAAGTGACGTGTGAGTAAACTCCTCACATTGGTCAGAGTTTCAGGTTTATTTTCTGACAGGTGTTTGACAGGGTTTGACTGAAGAGAGAGGAGGGATGCGGTGGGGAGGGGTGAGAAGGGTGCTCGACGTAGTTGAGGACCGGGAGGTAGACACGCGATTTCAGGGAGATTATCACTCGTTTGCGGGCATCCGGGAGTCTCCTGCAAATGCACAGAGACTTCCGGATGCCCGCAAACGACTGATAATCTCCCGAAAATTGCGCGTCTACCTCCCGGTCCTCAAATACATAAACTTCCGGGAGACTTGGGATGTCTGGAACGACCCTCCCGCCCTACTCATAATTCTCTCTTCATATAGCCATATGCTTATTACATATTCATAAAACACTGTGATATAGCCGGGCTCGGATTGTATCACTTTCTCACTACAATCAATCCGCTCCAGAGTTCGTTTCAATCGAGCCGAGACCACCTCATTCAGGTGATCTCGGAGCGATTGCTTTGGCGCAGATCCGAGCGCGATTGCCCTGTTCACATATGCCAAACGAACAGCGCTAGCTGAGCAAACACGCCAGGTTCCGCAACAAAAGTCTAGGTGTGAAAGCACCCTTAGATCATTAATCACAATACCGGGATATTTTTATCCAAGGTTATCATACCGTTAGAATCTTATACCGACCCATGCCTAGTCCAAAGTCATGTGCTATAAGTGAGGTGGGTACACAAAATTGGCCCTAGTGTATAAGGTCGAGAGTGTATAGCTGTTTCCCAGTACTGGGTTGCGGCTGGAAGGCCATCTGCTGCGTAAAACACATGCCGGAATAGTTGGCAGTTCATTCCACTCTGGCAAACCCTGATAAATAAGGGACTAAGCCAAAGGAGAATGAATGAATGTTTGCGGTGTGCAGATTGTTTCTGTATGAGAGCGACCTCTGGCTTTTGGAGGAATTTTACTTCTAATCGCAAAGCTGTGTTTGTGATGATGAGAATTGCAGCTTTTGCTGAATCTCAATCTCAAATTAATTTCCATTAATCATGCAGGCTATAATGTGAGCAATAAGAAAGCAGTATGTGTTTTCCATCTCGCTTCTTAAATATCTGTGCGTTCCCAACCAGAAAATCATATTATATTTGAGAGTCTAATCAGCAAACTATCCTGCACAGTCTTGCAATATAGTAACCAACTATAAAAGAAATCTTAGCAATCACATACCAATGCTTTATTGTGTCATGGCAGCAAAGTTTTCATGTCAAGGCTCCCCACTTCCACACCCTCATTCTGACATGATTCCATATTGATTTGAAGTTGTTCGTGAGAAGTGTACACACCTGTTTGTGTGCAAGATAGGGGAAGGAGAGGAATAAGCACAGGAGCATGAGAAGCACAGGTAGACAAACACACACACACACACAAACGGTTTTTAAATGTACCCTTTGTAGATCCTGAGGAACATCTGGTTTGCTTCTTCCGCCATATCTCTGTTCTAGCAGTAATAGATGGGGAGTTTGTTTAAAGGCGCATGAAACTGTCAGCAGCTGGTTTAAACACTCCCTGTTGGTGAGTTAATCTGCCTTTTTCTTACAAGCATTCTCCACATAGACGCTATGTTTGGAAGGAAATGGACAGTTATCAAGGTGAATGTAATTTTGAAACGTTCTACTACATGAACCATCTCTCATTACCACTTCTCTCGCATGACTGCTCTGAGCAGGGATTCATGGTTAACCTGGAAGGAATTTAATCTGTATCCAGGCAAAGCCTAATAATGAGGTTTTCCTGATTAAAAATTCCTTCTTTTGTTAACAAGCAGCTAGAATTTTTTTTTATCCTGAAGGAATAATTCACTAAGAATGAAGCTCTTTTTACAAACTTGCATGGCTGACTGACTTCAGAAGAACACAAAAGACAAAATTTTGAAGAATGGCCAAGAAGGTCTTATTAATCATGTGGACTTCTATTATGATAGTGATTATGGTATTCTTTTGGGCTCATATTTGTGGTTAGATCAATATTGTGAGCCTTGTAGTTTCTACTCTCACAGATCCAAATAGCATTCAAACCAGTCTCTCTAGGAATGTGAGATGGGCACATTAACAAGGAACGCTGCCTCTAGCATCTATTAGCTGATCTCCGTTACACTCAGCCCCCAGAATGTCACATCCATCCAGGTCAGAGCAAATGTAACCCCTTCAGTTCCATTTGCTTTCCTCTGTGCAGGAGCCCCTGACTCTATTATTCTAACACTGCTCAAAGCAGGGTTCAAAGCTTTGTTGTGTAGTAGGTGTGCATGTTCACAAGAATGCTAAAGTCCAGTTTACAGTCTACTTGGTTTAAGAAGGGAAGGTTCACAGTCCCCCCCCCCCCCCCCCCCCCCCCCCCAAAAAAACCTCATTCCCTTCTGTGTCATGACACCAGAATAGCAATGCAAGTGCTGTTGCAAAGCTTTTAAAGGCTGTAGCCTTAAGCATCAGTTGTAAGTGCACAATTGTTAAGCAAGGGATGTCAGGTAAACTGCTCACCTTTTACAAGCCTTCATCCCCCACCAATCCCACCACAATGGGCTATATGCACACAGACTTTAAATTTTCAGCCAGGCAGCCCAAGAGCTTCCGGTGAACTGTCGTTCCATTACAAAATTGTCACGTTTATGATCTGATTTCTTTAAAAATCAGGTTTTTTAAAAATCAGGTTTAAGAAAGGATTTTTTTTCTTTAAAAATCAGTGATCTTCACTGCCTGTTAGATATATACGATATGAAGTGGGTCTCAGATTGGACAAGAAGCACTGCATTAAATTCCATTTGCCCCCGTCATGTCTTTAAAATATGACAATTTATTATACTCCAGTATTTTCAATAGAATTTTCTTTGTCTTTCATCTCGTTTTACACTAAATTAATTCTTATGTATATTTAACTGAATGTATTGTAATTACATTACAACATTGATGCTGTAAAAACAACCTTGTGAAATTGAAAATAGTCACATTAAGCTTTCACCGGAAGTTTATTGTTGGCTTTAAAACTCTAGCTGTGCATAGAGCCTATTGTTTACCTATACATTTCATGACAGCAGTTTAACCATCATAGGCCGTACTCACACTATGTACAGTTGCTTTGAATCGGGCCAAAGCACGCTTGTCCCCCCTCCTGTCTCCCCCGACGGCCTGCACTCACATTACATTCGGGCCTGGGCACGCTTTTGTCATCGATGACGCACTGTCGAAGTTTGCTGAAGGCACAGCTATCGTGCAGTGAGGGGTTTGCGACTTTGATAAACTACGACAGTTTGTGTTCATTAAACAGTACGAATGATTAATTAATCCATATGAAACAGTCGCTTAAAAGTCACGTCTCGCTTTCAGTTTCGGGCTCAGGCGCGTTTTCACACACACACAAGCGTACCACGCCAAAGCCCATGTGAACCGCGCTCTGGCACACCTCTTCCAACCGGGCCAGGGCCGGCCAAGTGTACCGTGCCTGAGCCCGATTCAGAGCACTCACACTTCTCAAACGATCCGGGAAACGGGCCTGGGCATGGTTCGGATAGCATAGTGTGAGTACGCCCATAGGTTGTACGTACTTACTCTGGTCATGATTCAGCTTCCATTTCCAGCATGAAATGCAGGCCACAGATTTTACCGTAGTCACTAGTATGGTTCTTGTGGCCTGGGAAGGGAGGTTTCCAGTCTAACCCCCAAACCTCATTCCCATCATGACACCAGCATAACTATCAAAGCTCCTTTAAGGGAAGTGATTTCATTCTGTGTCTATCGCTTTTCTTGTCTATTTGAATAGGGAAACATTAAATTCTTTAAATCTGTTTACCAAGCTTATGATTCAATTTCAGATTTAGAATGATTAAAATTTAACAACAATTTCAAATTGTTTCTGAAGATTTGAATCAAGACATAAATCTGCATTGTTTCAGGTTGCTCAAGCCAATGTGCAACCTAAGGAAATTATTTTAGAAAACCAACCTTTTTTATTCTGTTTCTGGAGGACACAATCAGATGTCATACTACCATTCAAACTATGTAATTCCCTTAAAACTCAATAACTTACATTTGACCAGTGGTGGAAAGAGTACTGAAAAATCATTCTCAAGTAAAAGTACCATTACTTGCCTAAAAATGTAGTGTAAGTAGAGTAAAAGTATCTGTTGTAAATATTACTCAAACTATGAATAAAAAGTAGCCATTTTAAAAGTACTCAAGAGTAGTGAGTATTATGCGGTCAAAAGCTGATATGTTTACATGTAATTTGTGCATGTGTGTGTAAACGTAACATCCTGTAGTGCATTTAGTTATTGCCCAGAAGGCACACAACATCATGAGACGTTAATACTAGGTTAGATTTAGGTTGTAATGTCAGGTGACCAAAATCAATTGTCAAGCCAGCATCTAAGGACATCGTTATTTTGTTGTCCAATAATGACGTCAAATGACGTTGATATTTGGTTGAGTTTAGGTTGTTAGAAATTGACCAAAATCCAGCGTTGAGCCAACATCTTAAACCAACGTCATATATGACGTCAAATACTGACATTTATTCATCAGGTACAGCAACCAAAATCCAACGTCTGATAGACGTCATAGGGGTAATGTTCACACAATGTCAAGCTGTAACATCATTAGACGTTGATATTTGATTGGTTTTAGGTTGGACATTGGATATTGATGTTGGCCTGACGTTGAGTTCTGACGTCAACCCCATTTTCATTTCCAAACAAAATGCAAAGTCCCCATGACGTTAGAGTTCAATGTCAATCAGACATCATGTTGACATCCTGTACCTGCTGGGTGTTTAAGGCCATTTCGGGCATCAAACCGTAAACATCTGTCATCTTCTCATCAGTGACATGCATCTAAACAGTCTTTGGGTCAATGCGCGTAAAGATTTTAGACATCTTCATGGACACTTTTAATACTTCCAAACAGTTTGCTGCAATTATAAAGTGCACACGTCTTGATGAAGTTCATTATGATGTGATTTATGATTGGCAAATCTTCTACAAAATGCATTCAAGTGGTTGCCTTCATGGGATTTGTGTTTAAATGGCAGGGACTGTAATACATTTAAAAGAAGGATGTCCAAAGTGAAAGATCTTGCGTTCGTTTAATAAAGATTACAAAATTGGACAACATTTCATGTGTAATTGGTCCATTTAAAATATTTTTTTTGTGTAGATATATGATTTTTATTGTTTAGTCTTTATGTAGATATATTTCTCAGGTCTGTAAGGCAAGTATTCACTGATTAATTAATGAAAATTCCTGTGTAGTCACTGACCCAAGAGGGTTCAAGACAGTGAAGCTGCAGAAACTGCTTATTTGAATCGACCCCCTTCCCCAGTGAATCATCAATCTATAGCAATCAATGATTGGCTCATTTACTAGAAGGCAGGGCTTCATTGGCTAGAGCATTCATATTGACCATTACATTTTTCCCCATTCAAAACTATAGTAGTGACGCGTCTTGTGTGTTCTGCATTCTTTGGAACTAGACATGTGCAGCTAAAGCCTGTAGCCTCTAGTATCAGATATTAATGTGTCTGAAGCGAGGGAAAAGTGGTTTATATGCTCAGCATTTACTAGCTGTCTACTAGCTACCCAGTATACATAATGTTACGGCTGGCTGATAAAATCAATATCCGTGTTTATTGACTAAACAACATTGTCAATAATGCTAAAAAAATTTGGTATGAAGCACCATAGTTTTATTAAAATGTGGCTGCTGAGTGAACGCCTTGGAAAGAATTCCAATAAGCTTGGGGTGTAAGTTTGTCATTTCCAATGGAGGCACACAACTTGCATGACACGTACATGGGAGCGACGTGCACGTGACTCATACGTATTTTCCAGGTACTCACTCATTCATTTTCTTTTCAGCTTAGTCCCTTTATTAATCCGGGGTCGCCACATCGGAATGAACCGCCAACTTATCCAGCACATGTTTTATGGGTTGCCCTTCCAGCTGCAACCCATCTCTGGGAAACATCCATACACACTCATTCACACTCATACACTGCGGACAATTTAGCCTACCCACTTTACCAGTACTGCATGTCTTTGGACTGTGGAGGAAACCGGAGCACCCGGAGAAAACCCATGCCAACGCAGAGAGAACATGCAAACTCCACACAGAAATGGCAACTGGCCCAGCCGAGGCTCGAACCAGCGACCTTCTTGCTGTGAGGCGACAGCACTACCTACTGCGCCACTGCATCGCCTTTTCCAGGTACTCCTAGTTGAAAAACATCAAAACTTTTCTGAATGCCGCAAGCGCACAGGGATTCATGCAAGTAGAACTAACCAATTTGCTTCACACTTGGTATGGAATATACACATTTCAATAACAATACCATACCATAACAATAACAGCAGACTAATTGCCTCAGACAAACACTGCAGTGGTTTTTACTTTTCTTAATAAACTTGCTGCAGCAATGATTTGTCCATTTGTCATCCTCTGAGAAAACGGTTGATGGTCGCGTAGTTACGAGAGACGCCAGGCGAGTGTAAGCGCAAAGCTCATTGTAAATGGGTTAAGGAAACCACGCACTCGCGCTTGTCACTTCAGGTCAGAATAACAACACACGCAAAAATGAGTGCCGTATAGCAGCAGTAAGGAGATTGAAAAATAAATTATGTGTTTAAGTCACCAGAGCAGCTTTTTGGTTTCTTTTCTTGTGCATCTCAGCCACTAGCTCCCCATCTGAAAGTGTTTATAGCATAGGGATAATGTAGTCATTCCTCTCAATGTAGTCAACTTAACAATTTGTAATGTTGCAGGATGTATTTGAATGATGGTTGGTTCCTTTACTTGAAAGCTCAGATTTGATGATCATGATTTGGTTTGTTGACAGAGTTTAAGGTTTACTGTATCATTATTAATCACACCTAACAGATGTTGATCTACCTTAAAATTTGCTTTGATTGTTCAGTATTTACGCTTTACAATTGCACACACTTTGCAACATTTCATTTATCAAGTTTACGAGTATCTTTAACACTTTTATTATTTATTACACGTTTATTTTATTATAAAGAGATGAGATATTTTGTTTAAAGAATTTTTTTTTTGACCATTAAAACTATTTGTCTTCGTAATTTAGCCAGCAGCTAGCTCTCTGCAACTCTCACATGGTAGCCCACTGAAACTAAGCAGGGCTATGCCTGGTCAGTACCTGGATGGTAGACCACATGGGAAAGCTAGGTTGCTGCCGGAAGTGGTGTTAGTGAGACCAGCAGGGGGCACCCAACCTGCGGTCTGTATGGGTCCTAATTCCCCAGTATAGTGACGGGGACTCTATACTGCTCAGTGAGGGCCGTCTTTTGGATGAGACGTTAAACCGAGGTCCTGACTCTCTGTGGTCATTAAATATCCCAGGATGTCCTTCAAAAAGCAGTAGGGGTTTAACCCCGGCATCCTGGCCTCTGTCCATCATGGCCTCCTAACCCTCCCCATATCATAATTGGCTTCATCACTCTGTCTCTTCTCCACCAATCAGCTGGTGTGTGGTGTGCGGTCTGGTGCAAAATGGCTGCCGTCGTGTCATCCAGGTGGATGCTGCCCACTTGTGGTGGATGAGGAGATTCCCCCAAAAAAGCAATTTGAGTGACCAGAAAAGAACTATATAAATGTAAGGAATTATTATAATTATGATTATTATTAATGTTAAAATTAATTTTAAAATAAAATAATTTTATTTATTAATTTTAAAATTAAAATAAAGTGGTTAAATAAAAAAATCCTAATATTCCTAAATGGATTGTTAAAAAATAATCAGTTATCGATACCGAATGATATGAAACATGATATCAGGATCACTTTTTTTTTTTTTTTGCATTATCGCCCAGCCCTGCATAATGTACACTTATTCTGGTTATGACACTAATTAACACCAATGTAACCCATAGCAGGATTAAATCTGGTTTTTCTATCATTGTAGGTCAACACACAAACAAGGAAGTTAAAGACCATCGCCTCTAGCATCAGTCGCTAATGCCCCTCTTGAGGCCAGAAGATTGAGGGTTACTCGCACAGTTCCAACTAGCTGACCTCTGTTACACTCTTCCCCCCTTTAAACCTTACATCCATCTAGGGCACAGCATGGTAAATTTCATTTTCGTGTGAACTAATCCTTTAAGTAAGTAAGTGGTAGAGATTAAGTGTAAAATGCAAACACAAACACACTGCCTAACGCAATAAATGTCCTCTACAGTGTCTCCCTTTTTAAGACACGAACCAAACTAGGACAGAAATGAAGAGACACTTTAAAGTGAGCCAGAAAAGGAGGACTAATCAGTCAGAGAAAGTGGGCTGTAATTGCGTCGTTGTACACGCTGGTGACTAAAGAAGTAAGACACACTTAATGGTGTGTGTTTGACAGCCACTGAATAGAGAAAGTGACTGATGGACTGTGGATAATGTATGGCTGTGGCTTTGACCTCTTTATGGCAGAACAGAGAGACCGGTTTAGAGAGATACGGTAATGAGGTCAGGAAGAGGCTACTCTCTGACTTCTGACCCGTAAACGCACACAAGTCAGATCTGAGGACTGAATGTTGAGCGTACCACATGTGATCTCTATGGTTCTTGCACGTTTTTTTTATTTCCTTTTTAAACATACAGTATAGCTAAGGAAAGTTTAGCATTCAGACTCTATTGATGGCGTTACTGACTTCATTTGACCAAAGATTGCTGAAATTAAATTAATTTATGATTAAAGAAAAGGCTCGCCTGGTAAAGCACTGCAATCAAGTGCTGTTAAACAAGCTGAAAGCTTTGTAAAAACAAGGCAGTATTACATGGTTGCAAATGCACTTTCTTCACACTTTCAGTCCTTGAAAAAAGAATAGTTGCATAGAGATTTTAGACATTACAGAGATGCAATCCAAAACAATCAGCTACAATGTATGTTTTGTGCCTGCTTTAGAGGAAAGAACTCTCCATTTCAGCTGGAAGCAGTAGTTTAGATTCATCTTTTAAAATGGGGAACGGGAAGAGAATTACTCGCTTACCATTTTGGTATATACTTCTAGTGCACCCCTAGCTGAACTGCCAATCAGAGCGATCTTTCACACCAACCGGCCGTTGTTGCCAATTTAACACACTCAGTCATATGAAAAGCTGCAGACAGAGGTCCAAATGGAGCCAATGGTGCGGAACAAAACCCAAACAGTTCAGCGACTGTTGGTTTGGTGTGTCATGGCCTTCATGCATTTGGTAATTGCAGTGGTTTTCTCTGTTGCTCTCAAGATTTAGTAGCGCTGTTTAGGGTCCATTGAAAGTATTTCTGTGTGGCGTTCTGTCCATTTCAGCCAATGGCATGCTAGTGCCATTTAAAAAAAATGTAAGGGCAGTATTCTGTTAAAGCCTGGATGAACATTTTTACATGACTACTTGCCACAAAATGTAAACATTAGACATAAAAGAGGCGGTCTCATTCACTAAACATGCGTACGCACAACTTTGTGTGATATGTATGGACATTTTGATGAATAAATCATGATTCATCCGAACTTTCATACTAAGGCCCCATTTACACTAATGCGTTTTCGTTTTGAAACTGCGTTTTAGATCAAAAACGATCCGCGTCCACACTAGCGTTTCATCTAGCGTTTCTAAACATATCTCCGTCCACACCACTCCACCAAAAACGTATATCACGTGACCATTCGCGCACTCTGGGCATGCGCGTCCAAGTATAAACAGGAAGCATGTGTCTCGCTTGGCATTTGGCTATTGTTAGTCAACAAACACTGGTAGAACGATGAACTCGAGCGATTAGCGAGTGCTCGAACAATAGCTTGCCTCTTGCGAATATATGCAGCTGCTGTAGTAAAAAAGGTTTAACTGCACAATGGCGCCTAAAACGGACAATAGTGCAAACAACGCTCCCATTTCTGTGTCCATGTTGTTGTTTACAGTGAAGGCTGGTCTGCCGTCTTCCGGTAGCGTTATAGTCTTGTGATAGGGGCTTGACAAATAAGGGAAGGATACGCAATGATCCAAAAGCCCCAATCAGGTAGCGAATCTCAGCAGCCATGCCTTCGTTTTCAGATGTCTCCGTTTTCCCCCATCCACACTGAGACAGAGCAGCAGCGTTTTAGAATGAAAACGACCTCTCCAGCGTGTTCAAAACGCTCCGTTTTTGGGGCTCGAAAACTCCGGCGTAGTGTGGACGGATGGCGTAATCGTAGCAAAACTTATGCGTTTTAAAACGAAAACGCATTTTATTGTGAATGTACAAAGCAATTCAAGAACAACTGATCCCACATGTGCACAATAATCATGTACACCCAAGGCCTTATAAACATGTATAAAGAACCCTACGTATAATTGTTATTTACAGGGTGGATAAAAAGTAACCACACATTACAAGTATTTTTACATATAATAATTACCCTTATATAAAGGATGATTATTGTGTCTCACCTTGTCTTTGCAGGCATGGCAACTGTGACTGCGTCTTTAGAGAGCATTCAGATACATTTCCTGAGAGTGATAAAAGGTTGTTCAGACCCCAATCAGTGTGTTTTTTGAAGTGAGAGGTGCCTTTTTAAAATAGTTTTCTATAGGCATCAAGTGTTTTGCGCACTGCTCATGTGCCCTGCATGTGTCTTACTTTCATTTGATGGAACTGACATTTTGACAGTGTGCAAAAAGTCATCTCTGCAGATAAAGCACCTGAGCTTTAAAGGGCCACGAAACCCCCCTGTCTCAGCAGGGTGTTTTTACACCTCTAGTTTGGAAAAAGTCAGGAAAGTGGGCGTGTCCAGCTCTGGGAGTGTGGGAGTGTCGGGCGAGGAAAAGAGGGAAGGATTTGCAAAGAAGGGAGTTTCCATTTGGGCACGCGCTGAGTTTTACAGGCAAAACAAACACACAGACGCAGGGGAGAAAGACGGTGACTGTGTTTACATGGACATCAGTAATCGAATTATTTGCCAAATGATTAATTTGTTGACTTTAACTGCAGTTTGGCACTTTCACTTTTTATTCAGGAACATTTCCTGCATGTCCCCCGTGACAAACGAGATATTGAAAGCGAGGAACTGATGGAGAGTGGAGTTTTAATGGTATGTTTGATACCGGACGGCGAATGGGAGAAAAAAATCCTCCGCATTTCTCGGTAACTTAGATGGACTCGGTCGGTAGCGTCAGAAAGCTGTGTGTGTGTAGACTATCCTGTCACAAAATGCGGTGAAAATCCTACACGACAGTAAAAGTTTGATTGTGTTTACACGTTTACATTTGGAGAGCAGCATTTACAGCGAATCTTACAGTCTATAATATTGTACTATAATATTGCAGTGATATTAACATACTGTAACTAAATCATTTTGACTGAGGTATGTCTTTAAAAACTGAAAGAGCACTGCTGACGATACGAAGTAACTTTGCCATCTAAATGAACAAACAAAGGGCACTGCTCTCACACACGCTTACCAAATCTGTAGACACAGGACAATCAATACAAACTGGAGCCGTGTTTTTTTTTAAAAGAAGACAAGTGGCAATTCCGGATTGCATCATTTCCAGATGCGAAAAGCTCTCGAGTAAAAATGTTCCTTACAAACGCATTTCTGTCGCGTGCACTGTAACCCACACGTGAGTCCAGCTGCGCTCTCATAGCAGGAAAATGAAAACAAAACCTTCGTTGCAGCACATTAATAAACGCAGCACAATATTAAATGCAACACTGACGCCCCGTGTCTCCAAATTCTCGTTCTTTGAATTGTTTTAGCAACACAACGTGGCATCTCTCTGTCATCTGAACACTGTAACAGGTAAAACAGTCTTCTTGTAACAGTTCTTGGTTATCATGCATATTAATGAAGTTGCACCGCATACACAACAGAGCGCGCTGATTGGTTTGAACAAAGTCTTTATCATGAATTAATGCCGCACACTCAGAGACGTCATGATGTACTCGCAGGTACAGACAGCCACTCTCCATGCTGGATTATACGCAAGTATCTAATCACAGTGACGCAGCTTCAAAAATTCGCTTCAAACCGGAAGAACGTCTTTGCTCGGCCATGAGATACTTGTGTGTAAATCCAGCGTAGAGAGTGGCTGTCTGTCCTTGGGAGAACATTGTGTCGTCTCTGAGAGTGCGGCATTAATTCATGAGAAAGACTTTCTTCAAACCAATATAAAGCTCTTATAAGGAGCTGGTTTGGGTGTGTATTATGTAAATTACTAACTTCGTGCATGCATACACTTTTTAAAAGCTCTTTTTTTCAACTCTTTTTCTAATTCACTTACAGAAGAACGAGTTTAAGAACAAACTCGTGTGTATATCAGCAGATCAGCAAAAAAGGGAGGAGACAAATGTCAATTGTTTTCCATTTACAAAAAAACATTACTGCAAAAACAATTGCTTTTAACAAACATAACTTAGAATCTGTAATATTACTAAAAATACAAATCAAGAAAGAACCAGCTGAAAAAAAAAGAAAATATTCAATATGGAAAATGATCTTCGCTACTGTTCCTGATAATGCTAAATATAGAAATCTAACATCTTGTACAACATATCATATTTATTTTCAATGAATGATTCAACAATTCATGTTTCATTATGGGTGTATAATATTTGAAAACCTATTCAGTGACATAATTTTGAGGATTGTTTGTCGCCACCCATTGGTTACACAGTGTAATTGCTACAACATTCACCAGCGTCAAGTTCCATTAAGCGGTCATTTAATCTTTACTATAAACATCAGTGTTTATATCTGAACTATAAACTGTTCTCCTAGTACTTCTGTGTCATTTAATTGTTTGTAACTAACTAAAAAAGTGTAAAAACTGAATCTCTCTTGGTCAAACACAGATTTGAATGCAGCGCTTCGAAGGATTAATAAACATATGCAAATCATTATAATTTATCATTCATGTTGCGCAGGTTTGAATTGAGATCACAATCTTTTAATGTTTAATTGTGCAGCTTTAAACTGAGTGCATTAATGCAGGCTGAAGAAACAGTGATGGAAAACACCTATAATAACCTAAGAAAGCATTTTGGTAGGTCCCACCACAATCTAAATCATTATTATATTTTACAGGGAAGCCAAACTGCTTTCACACATGTGATTTGAATGATGTGGGAGGCAATCTATCTGCACTTGGTATAAATGTTGGATTAACCTACAAGTTCAAAACAAGTTATTAATTTCCGGGTCATGTGCGTTCTGAACTGTGGGTTGTGATCCATGCAGATCACAGATAAACCCCTAGTGTATACACATGTTTTCGAGTGTTCTGAGGCATACTAGATTACTAATTCTTTAATTTAAGGCAAAGTTGACAGATATGACAATTGCTGAGTGGAGCTGGTGGAGCATACACTAAGCTATGTATTATTTAGTCACAAGATGACACCAGACACTCAAAAACAGAGGCAGAGACACAAGTAAATAATATAGATGTGAACGTATTCACTGATGGTGAAGATGATTAATAGTTCATTTATATTTATATTCAGTTAGATTAATAAATTGAGCCTTTGTTATTCAGAGGATGTAATATCAGAAAAACATATCTGGGAATGTTGCGACTGACCAGTCAGAATCCAATATTTCAGGCAGCCGAAGTAATACATTTCTTAAACCTGTTGTGAGTTTCTTTAATGTACTCACATGCATGTAAAAAAAAAAAGTCCCTTCAGTATGCCTTTCCTCTTGGTCAATCTATAAAAACAAGAAAAGTTGACATGTCATGTGTTTTTACTCTTAACCCCCACTGAGAAGCAGATTATCTAAACAAACAGCACTCCCTTTGGAAACTAAAAGCCACAGAAACATGTACCAGCTGACTCCAGAAAGTCAAAGACCCTCACGGGAGGGCAGAAAAAACAGTGAGGACGGGGTAATTTGTGGTTTAATTTGCTCGAGAGGTGTCATTAAGGGGCTACAGGGGTTCACTGGTTATGTTGATGGAACCTTTTGCCCTCCTGTAAAGGTTAATTTGCCCCTGTTGGCTATTTCATGACAGCTAGGGGAGATAGAAACGCCCGGTGGTTTTACGAGACCCAGCGGCAGCCTCTATCTCCCAGACAAATGAGCACAGAGATGTGCGGCTCTGTTTATCAGCCGATTTGCATATGATACATCCATTCAGCCCAACACCCAATGTGCGTCCCCCAGCCAGACAAGCGGATGAATATTTATAAAACAAAAGACGCCGCCCCCTCTTTTCTCCCTCTCACTCACTTTGAATTACCAACTTTTTAAGTAATGCATTCAGGCTATTATTAAGCGTAATTAGTGGAATAAATCAGAATGAGACAGCAGAATGAGGCACAGCACACTTCCTATTGCTTTGGCGTAACCCAGGAGCGCCTGCTGAGTGTTGGAGAATACACCCTATGTAGGCATTTGGATGATATTCATGTAGATTAACTTTAATTAATGCACTAAAACATCTTAAACTGCTATTAAATTTTATGTAAACTC
Organism: Danio kyathit; assembly: GCA_903798195.1. NCBI lineage: Eukaryota > Metazoa > Chordata > Actinopteri > Cypriniformes > Danionidae > Danio > Danio kyathit. The sequence goes on along the minus strand of LR812541.1, from coordinate 8,087,939 downwards.
CATGAAGATGAACAATAAATAAATAAATAAATAAAATAAAAACAGTTACAAAAAGTGCTGAATTGAAAACAAACTGACAAAAACAGATATTACAGATGTAAATACAGGGCTCAGCATATATGAGTACACCCCTCACAAATCTGTCTTTTAAATTCATATTTTTAATAGGAAGCTATACAATAGAGTGTTTCCTCTAGGATTTTTACACAGATCTGCTAACTCTTTTAAAGACAAATATTACACGCAGTATCAAGTCGAGATTGCATTCATGTAATACAAGCATGCGAATCTCTTTGCTTGCGCGCCGATTTCCTCTGTTCGTGCACAAAACGTCTTGCACACCCTCAGTGGTGTAGTCGGGGCTGTACGCACGTATACTCAGTATGCCTACTTTTTTCCACAAGCTGCTTGGGTATTACCACTGCTGATGACCAATAATTGCATATACCCTCGGTATACTCACTTGTTTAGCTGATTAGACTTCCCTAATGTACATGTATATGTTCACGTCCCCTTTAACTGTATACCAAATGTTTGGTTTTTTTAACTCGCATCTTAATATGTTGCAATTGGAGCCTTTTTGTATAACTTGCGCCATTCCCACCCCTGACAACCACAGCAGCTGTGAGAAAATTTCATGAGTTTTTTGAAGACCACGACAAGTCAACTGAGTGATGTCTCACTGAAACATTCAGTTAAATTATAAAACAGCATGGGAGTTGCTTTAGCCTCTCTATATTTCTATTCAGCCCCCCTAAAAGTTTTGCTTTTTTTCTTCTGTTGAACACAAAACAAGATATTTTGAAGAAAGCAGGAAACCTGTAACCATTGATTTCCAAAGTATATGTATGTATATATAATGAATCAAAGAAACATTTGACTTTCGTTGTTTCTTTGCCTACATTCATTTAAAATTTGGGTTGGGTGGGTAATAGTACACCACCTTTTCTTTTAGGACTACACCACTGCACACCCTCAAATATACTCTGCTCAAGTGCAGATCTTTATGTGCGCTGTCAAATAAACACTGCTGACATGCGATTTAGTGCGTTTTTGTGTGTTTTGCGACATTAATGCATCCTGAAGTAAAGTGAAACGGCTATAAACTCCAGCAAGATAAAGTGATTGTATGCAGAGCCAATGACCTTTATTAATAAAGTATACTTATATGGAAACAGTGTTCATCTTAACTGAAAGCTACATCGTGTTTGCTGGCCTCCGGCATCACACCGCTGTCAGTCAGTCAGCCAGCATGTCACCCTAAAGGGTTGAACAAATAGCGCACAGCACTACCGTTACAGAAAAGTTTGCGCTGTTTAATTCACTTACCTTTCAATATGTTTTGGTGTGATATTAACCCGCTATAAAAAAAAAAACACGACTGAATGTTTTGAATGCGTTGTAATGTAGCCGTGGCGGGATGAATTTAGGTGTGGCTGCCCGCCACGGAAGAATGAATGTAGCGGAAACCTTGCTATATTATATTTGTGCTTATACATTAGATTAGACAGTTCTGACGCCAAATCTGGGGTTTATCTAACAAAATAACTTACGATAACGCTCCAAAAACTACACCTAAATATATATGTTAAAGAAAAATATTAAATACAAATTTAAAAAGAGGAAAAGCAAAATTATTGAAAAAATTATTTGAAATTTTGCAGGTTGTAATTTTTTTGTTGTTGCAATATTTAGCTTGAATTTAATTGTGTTATCTTTCAATTTCTAAATATGTTTGGTGACTAAAACATTATTTGACTAAATATATCTGTTTAATAAATCTGTTTTGTTCAAATGCAGCAAAATACATTGCCTATATTCACTGAGAAATGGATAAAAATATTCATTTTCAGAATGGGGTGTACTCAATTATGCTGAGCACTGTATATGTAAACTGAAATAGCAGTACCTCAGGCAGTTTTTAGCACCACACAACAGCTAATGTCCAAGAGTTTGATGCAAATAGACACATTTTTCATGATATCCTAAAAGGATAGTTCAACAACATATAGAAAAGCAAGAATGGTCAGTTTTATGGCCTCCTCAGATTTTAGGATTCACAGTTTGGGAGTTCATGTCTCACAGTTCTCTGGGGAAAAACATCAGAAATGCTGGTTTAGATCTGCATGCATTACATTTCGACCCTTTCTTCTTCTTGAAATAAATTTTATGTTCACAATTGACAGTATTTATCTTGCAATTCGGTCTTAATAACTAGAAAATGGGAGTTTATAATGAAAATCCCTAAAAATAAGTGTCAGAATTATGAGTTGCAATAGACAATGCAATATTTAAAGGCTATTAGTACAGTGCAATGGTATTAGCATGTTGCCGGGCTTACTGTTTGCCAGTAATTGACAATAAACATTTGCATAGTAAATGTTAATAGTGAGTTTTAATCTGTATTCTTCTGTATTCAATATATAAATATAAAGATATTAATCTTCATTGTTTTCTGCATTTCCTGTGAAAAAATTGTTACACTGTTACGACATTTGATAGGTTAAAATACAACTTGTTACGTTCTTTAGATGTTATTTATAAAATAAGGGTATTTCGACATAACATAATAATTTAGTGTGTGTGTGACCAATGGATGGAGAAAGAATAACTGAAAACTAAATATCACTGCAATTGATTATTTTTTGCCCGTACTTCCAGTGAAAACAAAAAATATTGGTAACACTTTATTTTGATGGTCCATTTGAGTATTAGTAGACTGTCTGCTTAATATCTGTTGATACTGACATTTAACAGTCCTTCAACAGACATTTAACTGACTATAAGAAACTTTGCAAGTACATGTCAACTTACACTAACCCCAACCCAACAGTCTACTTATAATCTAATGAGATATAGTTGCAATGTAACTTAAATTCAACAAACGGACCATCAAAATAAAGTTTGACCAAAATATTGTACAGTGAAAGAAAATATTTACAATAAATAAATGATCAATTACCTATTGGAGAGAAGGTAGTTAGAGGTGCTTAAATCAAAGAAAACAACCAATTTTCACTTTTTTTGTGAAATATATGTGTCCTAATATTGTTTATAGCAGCGTGGGACACAGATATGATTGTCAACAGCTCAAAAAATGTGTTTTGTGACCCTTTAAGGCCCGTGCTGGGCTCTAGCATGCATAACCCCAAAATACGTTCTGTAGGGGAACATAACATAACTAAATAAATGAAATGATTTTATTTATGACTTATCTTAAATGTCTCTTTGGAAAAAAAAAACATCTGTGTGTATCCAAATAAATGTAAATGGAGAGTGAGTGGAAATGGAGTTGTATTTAATGTTTTGCTCATATTTCAGAAATTCTCAAATGTTGTTAAAATGATTGTCAATTTCCATATCTGTGCTTACTCTAGCACACAGCCAACACCGTCTCAATGCATATGAATTACAGCGTTATCAACACCCCAGCAGCAAGCAAGGAACCTACTGATCTCCTCGACCTCTGACCTTCATCTACATTTACTCACATCCTGATCTCCCATTGTGAGCATCAGCGTTGATTACAGATATTCAGAAATGTTTGGTGTGCAGCACCTTATCCTTGAGTGTTTCTCACTCTCAGTCCTGATGTCCCATCAGACTGTGGCAAAGTAATTGTGTCAGGCCTCTGAATGTGAAGATTGGCGAGTTGACAAACAAGAAGAGTTTTTCAGAGAACATTGACATTGATTTTAACACAAGCAAAAAAGTACAAGTTTATCTTATACCTCATTCACACTTAAAGGGTCACGAAACACCAAAACACATTTTTTGAGCTGTTGACAGTCATATATGTGTCCCACGCTGCTATAAACACTATTAGGACACATATATTGCTCTAAAAAGTGAAAATTGGTTGTTTTTGCGTTATTTTGAGCGAATTCGTTCTTCCGGTTTGAAACTAACTTTTGAAGCTGCGTCACGGAGATTAGATACTTGCGTGTAATCCAGCGTGGAGAGTGGCTGTCTGTACCAGCGAGTACATCGTGACATCTCTGAGGGTGCGGCATTAATTCATGAGAAAGACTTTGTTCAAACCAATCAGCGCGCTCTATTGTGTATGACGTGCAACTTCATTAATATGCATGATAGCTTCGGAGACTACAGAGAGGCTACAGAGAGAGACTTCGGAGAGGTTTTACCTGTTACAGTGTTCAGACGACAGAGAGACGCCACGTTGTGTTGCCAAAACAAGTAAAAAAACAAGAATTTGGAGACACGGGTCGTCTGTGTTGCATTTATTAGTGTGCTGCGTTTATAAATGTGCTGCAACGAAGGTTTTGTTTGCATTTTCCTGCTGTTACTCCCACCTAAACAGAGCTGGACACGCCCACTTTCCTGACTTTTTCCAAACTAGAGGTGTGAAAACACCCTGCTGAGACAGGGTGGTTTCATGGCCCTTTTAAGGACAAGTGCAGTTTTTTGGAAATAGTCATTTTACAACTCTCGTAGTGTTAAACTGTTTGTTTTTAACATTTTTAAAACCATTTAGTTAATCTCTGTGTCTGACAGAAGCACTTTTAGCTTAGCTTAGCATAAATCATTGAATCGGATTAAACCATTAGCATCTTGGCCAGAAATTTAAAACAAAAAGTTTACATAAGCTTTGAATAAGAAAATGATCTAAATGCTTATTTGAAGTTTTTGGTCTAATTCAATTCAATGATCCATGCTTGTCTAAGCTAAAAGTGCTCCAGCCAAATCCAGAGACCGGCTGACTGGATTTAATAATGGTAAAACTGATATCAGCAGCTGCACACCTGTCTTTGGTACAAGAATCAAACTAGTTTTGGCTGCATTGTCAATAATTCATTGTGGCTAAGCTAACAGGGATAGCTTGAGTGGTGCATCTTGTCTTTTTGAATCATTACCCTGTCATGACAATGATTTGGACCACCTGTTTGCTGAGTCCACAACAAGACGTTCCTGAATGGGGTCGATTGATTCCTTGAGGATGACTATTGACCGCACTCTTGAAAACCTGAAGGCCCTAATATTGAGCGCAACAGCAGGTTAGTGATTCAGCCAGATGCTGATCAATATCTCTGAGGGGAAAGGTGACTGATCATATGATACTCTAAAGAAGTGGGTATGAAGAAATCGAGCTGACGGGGGAAATGCATCTACTTTAAAAACACAATTTGATGCTGTAACTGGAATATCTGTGGTCGTCTATTCAAAAATCAAGTGGTTAGCTTTGCATGAATAGAAAACTCTTTCAAAACTAATTAATAGGCTGTCATTTATCGTCTTTCTCGTCTTATGCCAGAGGTACACTTCAAACGTTGAAGCAGAAGAGCTCAACAGTGTTACTCCTGTCAGCTAAAGGTGCTGATATACTTCAAACGATTTTTTTTCTTCCTTTTGGAGGCAATAAAGTTTGAAAAGGCTAAAGGCTGATTTATACTTCTGTGTCGGCTGATAACCACAATCCATGGCACATGATTTGCACGTAGCTAGGCGTTTATACTTCTGCTTTCTGTTTGTGTTGCCCTTCCGAAACACTAGCTGGCAGTGGAGTTTTTATGTTCCACTGTGTCGAGTTTCTTTGTGAGTGTTTTGTTTAAACCGGAAATATTTGTAATGCTACCTTACTGTACAAGTAGCTAAAACTTGCTTATTCAGAGGCAAGAACTGGTGGATGTGCAAGAACTTTAGTTCCCTCACGTGACTCAACACTCGCGTTAACAGGCTCGCTCCTCCCTCTGCAGCTCTTTGCCATGCCCACACTCATCAACACTACCAAGGCAATCACAGAGCTTGCACTGCGCATCGTCACTACGCATCATCACAGTGTGTAGTTACATATAGTGTAGTTACTATGTGACAATGCGAAGCCGGCAAAGTAGAACACAGAAGCAGCTTAAAGCAGAAACCGTGAGTATGTCTGCGGTCTGGAGGTATTATAAAGTTGATGACGACAACATTGCCATAGCAAACTGTGAGATATGTAAACTTAGGATAGCCTGCCGGGTATTTTAAGTTGAGGTGATATTTGTTTTTATAGTACATTTTTTTTATATTTATTGTTGCATTAAAGTCCAAAAGTGAAGGATTGATGCTATTAATTAACTAAGGTACATCCTGGATCTGTTTCTTTGCTCTTCTTTATTCTTTTTATGTATTATAGAAGTATCGGATCGGGTTTCGGTACCGGTAGATACTCGAAATCAAATGACTCTGACTCGGGCAAAAAAATTTGATCAGGACATTCCTAATTGCAAGTGTTATGTGCGTCCACTTAACGAAAACAGAAAGAATGACGGCAAGTTTCATACTTCAGAATGTGTGCCGCATGCTTTGACCATCTCCTTAAAAGGGTGTCACCATGTGTGAAACATGCTAAAATGCACAGGACATTGTTTTGCACAATATAGAGAGATCGGCCTTGACACTCTGAGTGCTTTCTTGTGGAGTCACAAAGTGTAGCAGAAACATTCAAGATTGGACTGTGGACGGCCTGCAAGATAGAAGATGTGCAAGCCTATTTGGATAGTGTTTATCTCCAGTGATTGAGCCAGGAAAAAGAAAGTTGGATCAAAGAAGATGGAGCTCCAGAACACACTCACCGATTGCATAATCGCCATGGACCACTAGTAGCTCAAAGGTGTATTATAGTAGCCAAAATCAACTCTCCCAGATGGTTCTCTTTTGTGAGCTATTTTGAACTTTTTAAAGTAACTCAAAACAAACTTTGTTTCATCCTGAATTTGTTTAAAATGGCTTCTTATCGGTGTGTTCTTTGATTTGGTTGAAGCATATTGGGGTCTTAAGAACAATAGACTATAATTCACACTGATGCACCAAGAAATTTAACAGAAGACTGGAAAAATGTTGCCTAGTCGGATGAGTCTTGATTTTTGCTTTAACATTCAGTTGTTAGTGTAGGCTGCTGATAGTGTAGTGGTGTGGGCTATATTTTCTTGGCACATTTTGGGCCCCTTCATACCAATTTAACATTGTTTAAATGCCACATCCTGACTGAGTAACCACAGAGTTCCATCTCAAATGGTCTCGACAGTCACCAGAATTGAACCCAATAGAGCTCCTTTTGAATGTATAGGATTGGTAGAATTGCACCATGGATGTAAAGCCGCCATATCAGCCATAACTGTGTGATCCTGTCATGTCAATATAGACCAAAATCTAGAATGTTTCTAGTACCATGTCACATTTCTACTATTGTTGTGAAAGTAAAAGTGCAACTAACCTGGTACAAGCAAGGTGTATGTAATAAAGTAGGTACGCCTTGCTTCAGGCGCACCACTTTGTAAGCAGTCATGACGTTTGTTTCTCTCCAAATGCCTACACTCTCAGAAATAAAGGTACAGGAGCTGTCACTGGGGCAGTACCTTTTTAAAAGATACATATTTGTATTCAAAGAAACCACATTGGTACCTCAAAGGGACATATTAGTACCCAAATGTACCTAATAAGTACATTTGAGGTACTATTATTGACCCTTCAGGTACAAATTTGTACCTTTTGAAAAGGTACTGCCCCAGTGACAGCTCCTGTACCTTTATTTCCGAGAGTGTATGGAAAGTGTGGTTTAGGGGTTTCCTCAAAACCCTAAATAGAGAAAAAATAAAAGCTCAGACTTAAAGCCCCCCAATCAATGTTCCTTCTCCACATGGTCTCCTCTTTCTGTAATTGTCTCTTTGACCTCCTCCCCCTCCTTGAACATGTGTGAATTATTGATTGGAGAGTGTGATTTATCATATGCGCCTGAGGCCTGGAGCGGGACAGAGGGAGGAGTGCGCTGACTTTCCGCTCCTCCTCACCTCACCTTCACCGTTGAAGGACCAATTATAAATCTGAAAAGAGACCAGAGAGCTCTGTATCTCCACATAAGCATCTTCTATTAGCTGTCCAATGGAGTGGTTCCTATAGCAACACCCCAAAATTATGCAGAAATCAAGCCATTGTGAGGGATGTGGTTTTAATGTGGAACACGAGCAGGAGGGGCCTGTAGTTAAGTGGAGGGATGATGATGATGATGAATGAGAATATTAAAATCAATGCATTTTAAGATTCATACCTTCTTGTAATATTAAACTGCTGGAAAATGGCATTATTCTTTTAAGGGTGTCCAATCCTGCCCTTGGAGGGCCAATGCAGATTTTACATCCAACCAGTTTAAACCATACCTGTCAACATTGGGATGTGAAAATAATGGATATGCCCACCATAAGGGACCCCCCCCCCCCCTAAAAAAATCCCCAAATTACTAAATATGTTGATTTGGAGCTGTTTCATTGTAACTAAACAGTTAAATGGTCAGTAATATGTTTTATTTGTATTTTTTACAAAAGAAAAAATAAATAGTATACATTAGCAGCAAATACATTAGCAAACAGTTCAGCTTAATTAAATTAATAGCTATTGTAATGAAATAAAAACAAGCTATCAAATTTTATTAGCCGTTTCTTCACTGTATAACTTATACATTCTGATTAAAGAGCAACGAATGAATCTCTTATTTATTTAGATTTTTTTTCCGTTTGATTACATTAAATAACAGTGGTGTGACTTTAAAAATGCAACCATCTAACGTTATAATGAAAGCATTCGATTGCTTTCCTAACTTTTTATGCTCATTTAGGACGAAATTAGTTGTGTTTGAAAAAAAACCCACCAAGATCGACATCTTTAGATATTATTAATTATGTGTATATGTCTGTTTAAACACGCACCCAAAACCCAGACTTTCGCTCCGTTTCAAATCGCGTGTACAGAATCTGTTTGGCAAACTGCGTCTATTTATCACTATGGAGCACGTCAGCTGACAGTCTCGCACCGCTGTATGACCGTTTTGAGGATTGCATATGATGGGGAGACGACACCTGTAATAAAGGGAAAGGAAATCCTGCCGTTTTTGTTTATTTCAAAGTGTTTTCATGCCTAAACAAAGCAAAAGCACAGAACAGACTTACATTTAAGAGCAAAGGGCAGCCCCTGGTGGTTTGGTTGTATGGCTTGCGTATACGGAGGCTCTGCTCTTTAATGTTTATTGCGACCTATCAGAGAAAGACTGATAATATGGGAGAAATAGGGAAAAAACCTTTACGGGATGACAGCGGGATAGAACTGTAAAATATGGGAAAATCCCGGGAAAAACAGGAGTGTTGACGGGTATGGTTTAAACATGCTAGAGCTGTAATCGGGCCATAAAAGTTAGGCCCGATAGGGCCCAAGCCCGACCGAATTCTGCCTGAGCCCGACAAGTACATTTTGATTGACAGCTTTTTAAAAGTCCGAACCCGTTTACAGCCTGACATTATTCAAATGTGCACATTTTTTTCATGAATAAGTCGTTTATATGTGTTTTAACATAACTTATTCAAAACAAACGTAGGCTATAGGCCACTATAAATAAGTCTTCTGTAAAATTATCTCAGCGCTCTAAATAGGCCTAGGTACATACACTTAGCCTTTAAATTGGCCAATATGCCAATAAAAATAAGTGATTGGCTAAATTAGCACGTTTTGGGTGGGATTGTGTCCACCAGCCAAGAACATCCATTTCATTTTTCATGACAGCGGTTTCAATGTAGCGAGTGACCTCATCATCTTCCCTGTCAGCTTGCTGCACATTGCTGTTTAGCACTCTACCGTAATACGCAGTGTATTAGCAACCGCCAAAATACCTTGGCTGCTAGAATGACTGTTCTTTTTGAATTGGCTGCTGGCCTCACCACAGTCAAAATTCACTCTTTTTGACGTCTCCGTCATCATTTGTTTCACCTTTGCGGGGATGGATTTTAAAGGGCACCTATGGTGAAAATTCTACTTTTCAAGCTGTTTGGACAGACATATGTGTAGATTTAGTGTTTATACCACCATATTGGGGTGATATAAACACAACCAGTCCTTTTTTTCAATTTAACAGCATAAAAACGGTGGAGCGGTTTTGAGACCGACCGCAACTTGACGTAGGAGTGCAGTCCCCCCGCCCACCGAATTGATTGACAGCTGCATATTAACATGTCTTCGTAGTAACGCGTATAATCATATCAACAAGACAGGACGAGCGCAAAGCAACCGGGAATAAAAGGTCTGTTCAGTTTGCTAGGATCATTAATCATCATCAAATGTGATCAAGAGTGAGTTTTACAAGTTTTAAAACAGGGCTTGTTTGTAATGAATTACAGTGATTTACTTCAGCTTTACTTCATCACTACAGTGTCAGAACAATTATAAAAGAAGATGCTTCAATCCCGGGTTGTGGACGTTAAATCAGGTTTATTTTGTACAATAACATAACAGATATCCATACAGCAGTGGATATTAACCTGTATCCTGTCACATTTGCGTGCAAAAAGAGTGGAAAGCTACACGCGCGCCCTGTCTGTGTGTGTCCGCGCTGTGTGTGCGTGAACTTTGTAACGACATTTGTGTGTGATTCATCGTTGCAACTCCACAACAAATTCATCAAATACTCATTGTTAAAGTTCTTACTGTAGTATTTCTCATAAATGTTACGTGAGATCTGCTTCCATCATGTCTGTCTGTTGTCTGACGCAGCCAAAGGCGGCACACTGACAGGCACGTGGAAACGGTGGGCGGGAAGGACTAGCCTTAAAGGCGCAGTACACAGAAACAGCTCCCTGCTGATCAAAGCTAAAACTAGAAACTTATAAAAGCTATAATAAAAAATCTGATGGGTGTTTTGAGCTGAAACTTTACAGACACATTCTGGAGACACAAAAGACTTATATTAAATCTGGAAAAAGGGGTAACCTAGGTGCCCTTTAATGTTGTAACAAACGATTTGATTACTTTCTCGCGCTAATCGAAATGCATCACATGACTGTTCATTTACTGCGCAAGCCCGGCTTGACCCCATCTAAAATTATATAAATTAAGCCCGAACCCGTCGGGTTCAGGGAAAGATCTTCACCTCTAAAACATATGCTTGTCTGGCTGATTTTAGTGAGCCTGAACAGAAATGGTCTGAATTCAGGAGATGTAGGAGTCTTTAGCTCTGCCACTGGAAATAAGCAAGTACCTTTTCATATCCAATTAAGTTAAATCCTTGACGACCATTGACTTTCTGACAGATTTAGCTTTAGCCATTATGGTTTTAGGTTAAAGGTCACAGGACTGCCTTTAATAGGTTTGCTTTGGTCAGAAATCTGGAAAATAACAATCATAAGTAGGAAGACATCAATGAATTTCTGAATCCTAATCTAGCTTCACTTGTTGTCTCCTGGGATGTCTTTATCTGATCTATTTTTGAAGGCAGCGTAATTGTGTCCTTTGCTGACTTTGAAATCCCACAAACCTTTGCTTTTCACTTCTGGAAGTTGAGCTAAAAATAAAGATTCCATCAGAGAGCGGTGCTTGGTGGTAATTTGGTGTGTGTAATGCCTCGTTTCCACTAAGTGGTACAGTACAGTTTAGTACAGTACAGTAATTCGGTATGGGTCACTTTTATCAGGCTTGTGTTTCTATTGTTAACAGCACTCTTGTAGATGGTTGGTGTGATATTAAACAGAAAGTTGCAATTTGATGTCATTCTTGCTTGAAGAAGAAAACCATTTGTCTGATTCACATTGTGTCTTTTGCACACTCAAGTTTGGTATTTCAAATGTAGACATGCAGCAAGTGCACGGAAATTGAGAGAGATTACATTTAGGCAGCATTTACACTGCATGGTTCAAGTGACTCAATTCCGATTTTTATTTTTTTTTTCTCCCGTGTTCTCCCAATCTGATTCACTCTAATCAGATTCAGGCCTTGTTCATATGTGGAAATTTATCTGATATGAATCGTATCTGTGCCTGTGTGTCTGCAGTGCAAACAGGTAGATTGGATTTTCACCTGTCAATGCGAGTCGCGGGTCATTAACAACCATAGCGAATGTTGTCAGACTGACGCTTTCATTTCAGCAGAGTGGCAAACTTTAAATCTCATACACGAGGACTAAAAAAGCTTTTATATTGTCATGTAGCACAAGTATTTAAACATGTTAACGAGAGCGAGAGAACGCAATTTCCGCCACGTAACATTAACCAATATAAACTAATATAAAACTACTGCATACATCAAGTGCATAAATCACACCATTGACATTACATTAAGATGCCTACTGGTTTAAAAAGGCCTGGAGTAAAAGAACATGGCCAAATGAGAACTTTTCTGTCATTCATTCATTCATTTTCTATTTGGCTCAGTCCCTTTATTAATCTAGGATCGCCACAGTGGAAGGAAGTTGTTCAGCACGTTTTTATGCTGCGGATGCCCTTCCAGCCCATCACTGGGAAACATCCATACACACTCATTCACACTCATACACTACGGACAATTTAGCCTACCAATTCACCTGTACCGCATGTCTTTGGACTTGTGGGGGAAAGTGAAATACGCCACCGCGTCGCCCCCACTTTTCTGTCATAAACTAGTAAAACAACTTGTCAAAAAGAATGAAAAAAAATGAAACCCTGCGAACAGATTAAATACAGGAATGGAGAAAAGGGCGCTCTTTTATTATCAGCTGTCAGCAAGATCTTTTTTTTCTGGTCATTTCGCCTTTGCCGAGTGCAGTGTAAATGCAGGCAATCGGATACGAGTCACTTTTTTAAATTTATTTTATTTTTTTATTAGAATATGCAAAACGGTATACAAATACAAAGAAATTGAAAAAAAAAAAAAAACCTAAAAAAAAATAACAATACAGTAAGGTACTGGCAGGTGCGTGTGTGTGCGTGTGTGCATGCGTATGTAAAGGTAACATGGTGGACAAGTCAGGGTACATATATAAGGGTCAATAACAATCAATAAAAGAAGCAAGTATCATAGATATAAATAAACAAATAGAAAGAGAACAGTCAGTGGTAAGGGGTGACAACAATGCTAGTAATGTATAATAGTAATAATGACAGAAAAAAGACAGGACAATAGTAATAACTGACAACAATAATAATAATAATAAAAAATAAAAATAAATAATAATAAAAAATAAAAAATCACCACTACACCAACTACTACTACAGAGAGTTATTAATATTACGACTAATACTGCAGCTGCTACTACAGCCACAACCACTACTACTACTACTAGTGTCTACTACTACTGATACTACTACAACATCTACTACAACTGATACTACTACAGCAACGTCTACTACTGATACTACTACAACATCTTCTACAACTAATACTACTACAACAACGTCTACTACTGATACTACTACAACATCTTCTACAACTAATACTACTACAACAACGTCTACTACTACTACTACTGATACTACTACAACATCTTCTACAACTAATACTACTACAACATTCTCCACTACTGATACTACTACAGCAATCACTGCTACTGCAACATCTACATCGACAACATCTACTACTTCTGATACAACTACAACAACGTATCCTACTACTACTGATACTATTACAGTAATCACTACTACTACAATATCTACATCAACGACATCTACTACTTCTGATACTACTACATCGACTACTACTACTACAACACCTTTACAACTTCTGGTACTACTATTCCAACGACATCTACTACTACAGAAACTACTACAACTACTACTTCAACAATCCAAACTACAAATACAATTGTTACTTCCACAATGACTACCACCACTACTACTACTACTACTACAACAACTACAGCAACCTGAATAATGACAAGGGTAGAAATACTTGTAATAATGATAATGAGAAGATAATGGGAGGACAGGTCAGAATAGCAATAATAATAGTAATGGTAACAAAAAGTAAAAGTAATCCTAGTAATGATAATATTAAGGAGGTGAGGGGAGGTTACTAGTCACTTTTAAAAGATGATGTATGCTGGTCAACAACAAAAAAATCATGGTGGTCGACCATGGTGCATTTTTACATGCAGTTATTGTATTATTATGGTGTCATGTTTGAGAAATGCTGCTTTCTGTATTGTTGTTGTTGTTGTTGTTGTTCTCCTGGTTTGTTGAAAGCGCAAGGCACAATTCTCTGTAAACAGCATTCAGCAGTGGATCTAGCTCCACCCTTTTGGTTTACTGTTGTGCTAGGTACCCTTAAAGGCTAATTTATACTTCTGTGATTGGCGTGACCCACGGCGCCTGCCTTGTGCATTTCTAGTTCTGTGTGCTGTTTGTGTTGCTCTGCAATAACACTTCCAAAACGCTAGCTGGGAGAAGGTTTTTATATTCCTCTGTGTTGAGTTTCTTCGCTGGTGTTTTGTTTTTTCTGAACTCTACCTTAAAGGGTCACGAAACACCAAAACACATTTTTTGAGCTGTTGACAGTCATATCTGTGTCCCACGCTGCTATAAACACTATTAGGACACATATAATGCACTAAAAAGTGAAAATTGGTTGTTTTTGCGTTATTTTGAGCAAATTTATTCTTCCGGTTTGAAGCTAATTTTTGAAGCTGCGCCACAGTGATTAGATACTTGCGTGTAATCCAGCGTGGAGAGTGGATGTCTGTACCTGCGAGAACATTGTGACGTCTCTGAGTTTGCTGCATTAATTCATGAGAAAGACTTTGTTCAAACCAATCAGCGCGCTCTGTTGTGTATGCGGTGCAACTTCATTAATATGCATGATAGCTTCGGAGACTGTTTTACCTGTTACAGTGTTCAGACGACATAGAGAGACGCCACGTTGAGTTGCCAAAACAAGTGAAAGAACAAGAATTTGGAGACATGGGTCGCATTTTCCCGCTATGAGAGAGCAGCTGGAGTCACGTGTGGAATACAGTGCACGCGACAGAAATGCGTTTATCAGGAACATTTTTTTATCCGAGAGCTTTTCGCATCTGGAAATGATGAAATCTGGATTTGCCGCTCGTCTCCTTTTAAAAAAAGACACAGTTCCAGTTTTGGTAATTTGGTAAGTGTGTGTGAGAGCTGTGCCCTTTGTTTGTTCATTCAGATGGCAAAGTTACTTCGTATCGTCAGCAGTGCTCTTTCAGTTTTTAAAGACATACCTCAGTCAAAATCATTTAGTTACTAAGTTTACAGTATGTTAATATCACTGCAATATTATAGTACAATATTATAGACTGAAAGATCCGCTGTAAATGCTGCTCTCCGAATGTAAACATGTAAACACAGCAATCTAACTATTACTGTCGTGTAGATTTTTTGCTGTATTTTGTGACAGGATGGTTTAGACACACACGGCTTTCTTATGCTACATACCGAGTGCATCTAAGTTACAGAGAAATGCGGAGGATTTTTTTCTCCCATTCGCCATGCGGTATCAAGCATTACATTAAAACTCCACTTTCCAGCAGTTCCTCGCTTTCAATATCTCGTTTGTCATGGGCGACATGCAGAAAATGTTCCTGAATAAAAAGTGAAAGTGCCAAACTGCAGTTAAAGTCGACAAATTAATAATTTGGCAAGTAATTCGATTACTGATGTCCATGTAAACACAGTCACTGTCTTTCTCCCCTGTGTCTGTGTGCCCAAACGGAAACTCCCATATTTGCAAATCCTTCCCTCCCCCGACACTCCCACCTAAACGTAGCTGGACACGCCCACTTTCCTGACTTTTTCCAAATTAGAGGTGTGAAAACACCCTGCTGAGACAGGGGGGTTTCGTGGCCCTTTATTGTACAAGTAGCAAAAACTCACTCAGAGAAGGGAACCGGTGGACGTCATTTGTTAATCATAAGGTAAACACAAATCAACAGTCTCCATCTAGAGCTACTTCACAGGACTCGACACCTGTAAACAGTCGCTCCAACGGGTTTGCGCAGCTCTCACCTCCGCCCACACTGGTCACAGCTACCAAGCCAACCAATCACAGAGGTTGCGCTACTTGTTGTTATGACATGTATTTACATTTTTTGAGAGGTGCGCGTAAGTGTCGGCATCAGCCACGGCGAGGGCTATGTGACCACGTGAAGGCTGCGCCAGAACATACGCATACGCTTGAAGCAGAAGTATAAATCAGCCTTAAGAAGAGGTCACAATTCCCAAAAAAAGTGGTTTGAGTCAGTATTTTGGTGGTTTACACTAAGACTGTGCCAATAAAACCGTAACGAACACCTTTATTAATAACAATAAAAAAAATTATTGTTTTTGGAAGCGCTTTGGAAGGAGTGCCAATAAATAAAAGGGTTATTTTCAATTCAAGGCGCACGGCTTGGTGAAGGAATCCACGCACTCGTGCTTTTCACCTGCTTTTAGATGCAATATGTGAAACTAGCCCTAGTTCTGACAGTGGAAATGGAAATAAATGTGTACCGTAACTACTGTACTTTACCAAACCATACCAATCAGTGGAAATGAGCAATAAATGTACGTATTTGACCAACTTTGTCTATTTTTCATGTCAGTTCTAGTGAGAAGTTAGTTTAATATTATGTAAATATTTAAATCATCACCAAAGTTCTTTCTATTTTGTTTTACATCATAAAATCACCATGCTCAGACGCCAAGTTATCTGTCTATGTTTTTGCATACAGTGATGCTTTCTGCTCTAGTATTTAGACCTTGATTAGCTGTTTGGGGTGTCTTTAATCAAAGATGGGAAAGGTTTGGCCACTCTGCCCTAGATCAAACAATTTGAATTTGGAGTCTAAAACCTTTACTAACTGGTTTGTGTTGCCACTGCTTACAATGTTTTCGTTAATGGAAACATAAAAAGGGATTTTTAGTGGATTGAGAGAGTAGAAAAATGACTAGTTGTAGTTTAGTTGTTCATAACCATTATTTAGTGATGTCATTAAAGCAAATCTTTTACAAAGTCATGCTGTTCATGATGATCTCAGATTATCAAAGATGAATCACTGTCTGAGACTAGGGATGACTATAAACTTAGAAATTAATATGTTCATGTGTTACAGCATTATATTATTTTCATGTGTTTGGTTATGGCGTCTAATAGAGTGTTTAGACTGTGACATCACACTTAACAAGCGTGTATAGCTTTGTTTTTGGTATGAATCACCCTTAAGGTGCCAATCAGACGGGTCTCTTCATGTATAAATGGGCATGCCCTGGCTAAAACAAGCTGCATGATGGACTAGACCATCAGAGACGTGACATTCATGTGAGACTAAACAGCCTGTGAACATCTCCAGATGCAGACCCATTATCATTTCAGCTCGTTCAGATCTTCATTGATTTCCTGCTGACCCCAACCAAGGTCAGTGAACTCTGAAATGTAAGTCCTCCATGCGCTCTGGCTCAGTATGTGCAATGCATAGCGTTGATAAATGGCTTTACTTAAAGAGGACCTATTACACAAAAAATCACTTTTATAAGGGGTTTAAACACAGTTTTGTGTAAATATAGCCAGACCATAATAGTACAAATTAATTCATTAATTTTTTTTATAATCACACTTTATAAAAACAGTCTGTAGAAACACTTTGGTTAACATTCTCCCTTTGTACATGTCATCAGAGGGGGAAAGCCCCGCCCATTAGTGATGATCTCTCCCTTATTAGCATAGACAGCCCTGAATGAGAAGCAGCCCTCTGCCATTAGACATTTGAATCTGCCACCATGCTGACGCACAGGCATTTATAGCTCCGCCCTCTTTTTAAAAGAGCACAATCTCATTTGAATTTAAAGCGACAGTCATCAAAACTGCTCAATTTGGATCTAAACGGGGTTGTTTCAAAGAGTTACAAAACATTATTTGTGTGGTATTTTGAGCTTAAACTCTTGGGACATCAAAGACTTATGTTACATCTTGTTAAAGAGGGGTATAATAGGTCCCCTTTAAAGCAACAAAAAAAGCCTGCACCATGTTTCTGTTACCAAATATATGCGTAAATCTTTCATATGCAAAATCCCTCAGCGCAGAGACATTTGTTATTAATGCTGGGCTCGGAGTTCACAGGTCTGAACTGAATTCTCTGCCTGAAAAGCTGCTGACTGTGTTGTACAAGCTGTAATCACTTGTTGTGGTGTTCTAATTAACGGCTTTATCAACCGGACAGCTGACTGTGATTGGAGCAGTTAATTACTGCAAATAAAGGCGAATTATGATGGATTTTACAATGATGAATGCCAAAGGGGCTTAATTACAACACACTTTGATGAAAAACATCCTGGCAGCTGTTGCAGTTTTGCTGTGGCTTGGGGAAAAAAAATGCAATCGTAGCATTTAGCTTCAAAGGGAATGTTACAATAGTTTTCTAGCGTTATCATAGACTGCATGTGAAGTTAAAAATGAACTTTGTAGTTTCTCTTTGCGTTTGAAGTAATTCCCAGAGATCTAGTAGATGAGAACACACTATCAGTGTGTAAATTAAAGTGTGTTGTTCTGATGCTTTTTTTGCTTCTTAAAGGCGTCTAATTGTTATTCTGATATGAAAAACAAAAGCTATGCTCTACTGCTGTTTAGTGCCACTTATTGCGGTCCAGAAATACCCACAGAGACCCTCCGAACAACATATAAACAAATAACTTCATTCATTTCAAACAATTGGGCAGGAAGTAAAAAACTGAATGGGAGGCATAGAGGAAAGTCTGTATTTTTGTGATTTATACCATATTTCAAAGGAGATATAAATAGAAAATAGCCAAATATGTTGGGCATGATCCTTATATCATGACGAGGGCTGAGTTTTCTACTGAACTAAACTATATTTGCCTGTCATCGAGGCGGTATAGAGTACTTAGGAGCATACTATAGATCAGAGGTTCTCAACCTTTTTCACTTCGAGGCCCACCTCCTTCTCCGAAAGTTTTTTGAAGGCCCAAACTGGTTGTCTAGAGAAAATGCTCATTTTAAAGCTTTATTTATTATTTTGCCTTCTATTATTGTCTTTTTTTTAGATCCTTTAAAAAAAAAAAACGAAACATTATAAATGTATAAATTTAAATATAATATAAAATATAATAATATATATTTTAATATTAAAAAATAATGCACAGACAGGTTCAAAGCTCATCAGTTCTTTTCTTCAGTTATTCTTTAGAACTGCAGAGTATTTGGGCCTTTTCTTCAATAAATGAACCTGACAGGACAACAGGACATGGCAAAAAAAAAAAAACTTTTCTGCTTTGAATTAGACTGACTACTATTCATCTATTGATTTACTATTCATATACATTAAAAATAAACAAAGAAATGTAAAACACCGTAAACACACAAATCTGTTGAAACGCATCGATCTGAAGGCGGTTTGATTTGTAGCTGGACATTATTAGAGTTCGCTGACAGGAACAGTGAGCAGCTGTTCACTACTGAAACACCACCAAGTCGCGCTAGATCCTCCTGTACTCCATGTCTGTTATAAAACACTCGCGGGACATTACTTTGGACAACTATGCGTATATTTTAAAGTGTTCACACAAAGAGAGCACACATAGTTTGTGAATCAACTGACAGTACGGGTCGCGGACGTGAGGCACGCACGAGCTGGTTATTAAAACTTTAATTATTGTTAACGTTACCTTTTACATTTGCGTGATGGTTTGATTTATACAACTGAGAACGTATTCCTAGTTGACGCGCTGTGGTTGGAAGTTGAAGCCACGTGTCTGTATTTAACAGTGAGGCTGTTTTTGCACCATGTTCGAATTAGCCTTTTCAATCACAGAAAACGGGAAATGCCATTACTTCGATCATTTTAATATGACATATTTAATAATAAATTCAAATAATTATAGTGTAATATTTAAGTTAATTTTAAGCTATCTCGCGGCCCACCTGCAGGATCACTGAGGCCCACTAGAGGCCCACTGGTTGAGTGGCCCACTAGAGGCCCACTGGTTGAGAATCTCTGCCATAGATAATTACTTGAATTAATTATATTGTTGCTGTGGTACGACACAACTGTAGTAATAAACAATTTATTCAATAGGCTTCAGTTTTCTATGCTATTATTATACACCATCATGATGCACCACAGTTTACATTAATGTTACAGTATTTATTATAATTTACTATGCTACAGTATTCTGTAGTGTTCATTAACAAAGAGTTATACACGTTATACACTTTACTACAGGGTGGGCCATTTATATGGATACACCTTAATAAAATGGGAATGGATTTCTGAATACAGTTTCCTGAAAAGTGGATTGGTCGTCGTCCGCCAGTTGAATGGCCCCCAAGGTCTCCCGATCTGACCCCCTTAGACTTTTATCTTTGGGGTCATCTGTAGGCAATTGTCTATGTAATTTATTAAGGTGTATCCATATAAATGGCCCACCCTGTATGTGGTTCAAAAACATGTTACTATAGTTTTTTCCCCTTGCGGATATCTTCCAGACACCACAAAATAACAGATGAAAGCATACAAAAGCGTGTGACAGTCTACATTATTATTTATTTACTTTTGTAAGGGGGATAAAGTGCTCCACAATAATAACCGTCTAGTTTTGCTAGCAAGGACATTTCTTTTTTTGTTTGGTCGATGAACTTAACATCAACGAGCATTCACAGCTGCTGCGCATCTCATTGCTACGGTTGTTTATTCTGCCGAAACGCCAGTAAAGACTTGTATTATTGCTAAACAAGATAGAGATTTCACTGCAGCGATTACATGACAGAGTACGTTATTTATATTCCCCAGCATTTTGTATAACGTAAGTGTGGTGGTGCTTGGATCTGATTTTTATATAACACATTAACATCAGTGTTTCCTCTAGGATTTTTTCCAGCTGTGGCGGCAGGCTTTTTTTTTTTTACACAGATCTGCCAACAATTTTAAAGACAAATATTACACGCAGTATCAAGTCGAGTTCGCATTCATTTAATACGAGCATGCGAATCTCTTTGCTTGCGCGCCGATTTCCTCTGTTCGTCCACAAAACGTCTTCACGCCCTCAAATATACTCTGCTCAAGTGCAGATCTTTGTGCGCTGTCAAATAAACACTGCTGAAGTGTGATTTAGTGCGTTTTTGTGTGTTTTGCGACATTTATGCGTCCTGAAGTAAAGTGAAACGGCTATAAACTCCAGCAAGATAAAGTCATTGTATGCAGAGCCAATGACCTTTATCAATAAAGGATACTTATATGGAAACTGTGTTCATTTTAACTGAAAGCTACGCCGTGTTTGCTGGCCTTACGCATCACACAGCTGTCAGTCAGTCAGTCAGTCAGTCAGTCAGCATGTCACCTTAAAGGGTTGAACAAATAGCGCACAGCACTACGGTTACAGAAAAGTTTGCGCTGTTAAATTCACTTACCTTTCAATATGTTTTGGTGCGATTATAACCCGCTATAAAAAACACGACTGAATGTTTTAAATGCATTGTAATGTAGCCGTGGCGGGATGAATTTTGGTGTGGCGGCCCGCCACGGTAGAATGAATGTAGCGGAAACCTTGAACATATTTATACACATAGCTAGGCCTGTGTATAATCTTTATTGGTGCTGTCAACAAATTATCGCGTACACATGAATTGTATTAAATGAATGTTTATAACATGCTGCCTTTTCTTCCATTTTTCAGCTAGTTTCTTGATCTTTCCTCCCTTTATGAGCAAAAACGTTTGAAAGTCTATAAAAGCTGTTTCTTATTTTGGCTGATTTAAACAATTATAAACGACATAAAACAGAAACATTTTGACATTCTGATAGCGATTCCTGTGTAGAAGAATAACTTCCTGCCCTCCATCTGAATTTCGCACATCATCAATGACGTCATTTGAAAGCAACTTACATTACACCATTAATTATAATGTAAGGTTTATATATGCTGACATAGCTGCATGCTTAAATGCATATTAAAACATGCTAGCAATGTATTAAAACATCCTTGCAATGTATTAAAGCATCCAAGCAACACGCTAAAACATGTTAGCAATGTGCTAAAACATGATAGTAATTTATTTGATTTATAAACTAATCTTAGGGTTTTCACCTGATTAGGACTGAAGCAATATCAAAACGCTTATTATTTCAATTCACTTTTGTGACACTACACCCAAATATTGTACTTGAATATAAAGAATGATATTGTATATGGGCAACGCAGTGGCGCAGTAGGTAGTGCTGTTGCCTCACAGCAAGAACGTCGCTGGGTCGCAGGTTCGAACCTCGGCTGGGCTGGGTCAGTTGGCGTTTCTGTGTAGAGTTTGCATGTTCTCCCTGCGTTTGCGTGGGTTTCCTCCGGGTGCTCCGGTTTCCCCCACAGTCCAAAGACATGCAGTACAGGTGAATTGGGTAAGCTAAATTGTCCATAGTGTATGAGTGTGAATGTGTGTGTGGAAGTTCCCAGAGATGGGTTGCGGCTGGAAGGGCATCCGCTGCGTAAAATCGTGCTGGATAAGTTGGCGGTTCATTCCGCTGTGGCGACCCCGCAAGGGACAAAGCCGACAAGAAAATGAATGAATGAATATTGTATATGATCTCAGTCTGAGGTCACAGTAAAAATGTAGTAGTTTGGCCACATGGTTGCCATTTAAAATAGAAAATACCAAAAAAAAAACCTGCTGTAAATGCATGATCATTGGTCCAATTTACTTGAAATTTGGCATGTAAGGACTTTGTCCAAAGTGCCACCATGGCTATGAAGACAATGGCATGTTTCATTAAACATGGCCGCCATCGACCAGTGAAGATTGAGCACCTATTAGAGCAGGTTAAAGTGCTATTTATTTTTTGTGTTGCACACATTATTCACACACATAATATTCATACTGTATGACAGAACTTCTTATTTTGGACAACTTTGCCTGTTTGACCACCTCAGTCAATTAAATCCTCTGTTAAATATTGGAGATTTAAAAAAAAAAAAACATTATTTAAAAAACTAGTGCTGTAGTTTTTTATGTAACCCTTTAATTTAAGGGCTGTTCCATGCAGATACTGTAGTACGTACAATTAATTATGCATAATTACATGTAACTAATCCTAAACAACCCACATTCTAACCCTTAACCATACAGTAAGTGTAACTAGTTAATCTTACTCAATAGTTAAATGATGAAAATCATCTTTTGTAAGCTGTTTGAACAGAACTGTGTGTAAGTATAGTGTGTCCACAGTCATATTGGGGTGATATAAAGACAATAAGTCCTTTTTTTTTTTTTTTTTTTTTTTCTGACGTTAAAATGGGATCCAAATCCCTCCCATTTTGAGCCCAACCGCAACGTGACGTAGGAGTGCGGTTTCCCCGTCCACTGAATTGATTGACAGCCACGCATTAACATGTCTCCGTAGTAATGCGTATAATTGTATTAAGAAGACAGGATGTGCGCAAAGCAACTGGGATTAAAAGATCTGTTCAGCTCTCTGTGATCATCAGTCATCATCAAATGTGATCAAGTTTTAAAACGTCTTTAAAACGGTGCATGTTTGTAATGAATTACAGCGATTTACTTCAGCTTTACTTTATCACCACAGCCGCATGTCAGTACAATAAGAAGACGCTTCAATCCCGGTTTGTGGACGTTAAATCAGGTTTATTTTTTACATTAATATAACTGATATCCATACAGCAGTGGATATTAATGTATATCCTGTCACATTTGTACATGTGTGAACTTTGTAACGGCATTGTGTGTGACTCATCGTTGCAGAAAGGCTTGAAATAACTTCACAACAGATACGTCAAATAATCATTGGTAAAGTTCTTACTGTAGTATTTCTTAGAAACGTTACGTGAGATCTGCTTACTTCATGTCTGTCACTGTGCTGTTTATCTGATGCAGCCAAGCCGGAGATTGAGGCACACTCTGACAGGCACGTGGGAACGGTGGGTGGGGAGAACCTGCTTTAAAGGCACAGGCCACAAAAACAGCTACATTGTGTTCAGAGCAGAAAATCCCAACATTCTAAAAGGTATAATAAATAATCTGATGGGTGTTTTGAGCTGAAACTTTACACATTCTGGAGACACAAAAGACTTATCTTAAATCTTGAAAAAGGGGTGAAATAGGTGCCTTTTAAAATAAAAGTGTAACCTTTTTTTCCTCAACCATGTTTCTTGTTGTATGGATAGATATCCAGCTATAGAAGAAAAAATAAACGACAGCAAAGGGCAGGGTCATGGAAAGGCAATTATTTCTGTGTTGTGGTTGAGCTTTCATCTATGTGGTGTTTGTACAGCAGTCTTGTTATCAGGGATGGAAAACAGCCACCGCTTTATCAGTAGAAAGGATGGGGCAAAAAAAGTGCTGACCTCCCTAAGGGTTTGGTTGATCTCTCTGATGTGGGTCAGAGGAAGAGGGAGAAGGGACTGCATGGAGAGATGGATGCCGTCACGGGTCACGCTCTGGAAATCACACCCTCACTATCATTCACAAACACTGGGGTGTGTTTTGTTTGCGTGTGTGTCTCTGAATAGCTTTGTTTGCATAGTAGGCTTTGTTTTAATGCACTTTTAAAATGTTTTTTTATCTGGATTCAAATAAAGCAATATGCAATTACTTGATTGCACTGTGAAAAAAAATCAGCATTGATTAGATTTCAAATATTGGATGCAGTAAATATTTTTGAAAAGTGTGTTCAGGTCATAAAGGTTGTGTTTATTAGATTAAAATGTAATGTCATTTAAAAAATATTACAAAGTACGTTTTCTATTGTGATGTATTTTAAAATGTCATTTTTTTCTGCGATCATAACTACAGACATCAGTCACATGATCCTGCAGACATCTCATTAACAGAGTTGATTATTATCGTTGTTTAAAACCACTGTACTGCTTAATATTTTTTCAATTGACTAGACAAAAAGACATGCAACTTCATGTTGGCAATATGCTAACCCTGCTGAAAAATCCAGCTTAAACCAGCCCAAGATGGTTGGTTGGTTTTAGCTGGTCGACCAGTCTGGTTTTAGAGGGGTTTTGGCCATTACCAGGCTGGTTTCCAGCCATTTCCAGCCTTGTCTTAGCTAGTCAGGCTGGAAGTTGACCAGCCAAAACAAGCTATGTCCAGCTTAAACAAGGTGGTCAAGCTGGTTTAAGCTGGTCATTTTCCAGCCTGACCAGCTAAGACCAGGCTGGAAATGGCTGGAAACCAGCCTGGAAATGGCCAAAACCCCTCTAAAACCAGGCTGGTCGACCAGCTGAAACCAGCCAAACAGCTTAGGCTGGTTTAAGCTGGTTTTTTGAGATACATCCAGCTGCAGGCCCGCAGAACCACACACGTTTCAGGCACACACAATCTAGGCAAACCATATATGGTAATTAACTAACTCCTTACGAGCGTTATCGCCACCTACTGTATTTTACAAATATGACGATCGAGACTGACTGTGCTACCATTGCCATCCATTAGACTGTGAACAGTTTATGGTTTCCCATTTGAGTCATTATTTCATTGTTTATATCGTTATAATCACTTTAACATTTCTGCAGTTTCTGAACACAAATTATGTAAATAAAAATAATTGGTTAAACACTTATGACTTTCACGTATCCACATACACATAGAAAACATAACAGACCGTCTAATTGTATTAAGTGTAATAAACTATTTCAGGATCTTAATGTTATCAGACTTGATTAAAATCGTTTTATTGTGAAATATAAATAACAAACAATAACGTGTCGCATTGAAATGAATTACCATATATAATAATTTAAAATTAATATAGTTATAAACTGATTTAAACTACTATCTTTTACTAAACTGTAGCAACTGTTAGTAATATATATATATATATATATATATATATCTATTAGTGTATTATTTTTGAAAACCTATTCAGTCACATAATTTTGATGGTTGTTTGTCGCCATCTGTTGGTTACACAATGTAATTGCTTTTACCAGCGTCAAAAATTCACCAGCGTCATGTTTCATTAAGTGGTGATTTTGGGGGGGCTTTGGGGTTGTTGGGGCGGTGGATGGCGGAGGACTGTCGCAGATGGAAGTGAGCAGGGTGGAGGTGTCGCGGACGAAAGTAAAGAGGGTTGGGGAGTCGCAGAAGAAAGTGAAAGTGTACAGCGGACAGGTAGGAGAGCGGTTGAGGAGGGGGATCGGTAAAATGAGGTGCCTGATCAGATTTCAGAGGTGCCGGATCCGGAATGTTCCAGCACAAATTAAGCCCTGGTCCCACCACAACTTTTCCCGTCATTATTATATCTTACAGGGAAGCCTAAATGCTTTTATACACGCGATTTGAATGACGCGGGAGGCGATCTCTCTGCAGTGGTTATAAATGTTGGATTAACTGTCAAGTTCAAAAAATATATATATTAATCCGCGGGTCACGTGCGTTCCGAACCGTGAGTTGTGATCTGTACGGATCACGGATTAGCAGTGATCCGTTTCACCCCTAATATATATATATATATATATATATATATATATATATATATATATATATATATATATATATTTTTTTTTTTTTATTAACAGTTAATTTGTTTGTATTGCTAAATTTGTTGCAACTATAATTTCAAATTACCAGTACTTTATGGTTTAAAACAATATATTACTTACTATAAATTACTATAGTATTTCATGTGGGAAATCATTAATAAAAAATGTATTAGAAAATTAAGCAAATAAATACTATTAAATCGCTTGAGTAAAATATAGCGTTCACATTTGTTAAATGTAAAAAGATTTCTATTACATATAAAGATGTATTATTAACTATACATATTAACTTGTTATTATTTCCTTCATTATAAATGACTCCATTATATAAATTAAAACTGTCCAATTTAGATCGTACAGCAAGGCCAGCAAACGAGTATCTGCTAATGACTGATCATCTATGATGACTGAGAAAACTGATCAGTCTAAATTGAGTGGCGATCGGAAACAATGTTCCCCATTCGCCCGCCTCGATCGCAATATTTGCGAAACAGTAAACACTATTGTTTATTGTGCACAATATTTATCAACAATATATATAAAAACATATTGATGACGATGTCCGAGAAGACGTTAATAACATTAACATCCGTCGTAACCATAAATGGTTTGCCTAGATCGTGTGTGTGCTGGATTGTGTGTGCCTGAAACGTGTGTGGTTCTGCGGGTCTGCAGCTGATATTATTGGGTTTTTTCAGCAGGGAACTAGGTAGCTGCGAGGTAATTTGTGCATTATAAATGTTAAATATGTTAGAAACATGCTAAACATGATATGCTAACATGCTTAAAACATGTTAGAAGATTATCAAAAATTGAAATGTGCTAAAAATACTAACAATGTACCTTAATATATTAGTCATGTTAAACATGCTACATGTTAACCAAGTGCTAACATGATTAAAACATGCATGAGTCGTATTTTAAATCATGCTAGAGACATGTTCACACCATGTATGTAAAATGTAGCAGTTCAAATATTTGCAAATTGCCTACCACAAATTAACATGGATGTTAACATGCTAAAACATGCTAATTTCCTGTTCATACTTTTTATTGTGTTGATTCATGTTTGCATAGTGTCAAATAGAGGTGTGAACCTACACTGGTCTCACGGTTCAGTTCGGTTACGATTATCATGCCATCGATTCGGTTCAATTCGATATCTCGGTGCATCATGGTGCATTGACGATGCTTTCCATATACGCTTTTATATTTTACTTCACAGCACAAGAATTCTTGTATTAAAATGTATCATTTTAAAATACATTTTATATGTATTTGTAATACAATTTTGTCCTTTAATACAAGCAGTCAGATATTTGAACTGTACCTTTAATTTTACCTGCTCAAAGAAAACACTCTGCATCAAACAAATCTCAAGTACATGCACAGAACAACATGAGCATTTAAAGCAAATAAACAGATGTAAATATTATCCTGCTTGCTTTTTGAGAGTTGTAGAGCGAGTTGTTAAACGCCTATGATTGGTCACACGCTCAACAGAAAGTGCTGCGATTGGCTCTGCGCTGGACGAGACAATCAGCTGATCAATGATAGACGCGGAGGAAACCCGCTCACTCAACAGCCGAGAGGAGAGGAAACGTCACACCAGCAGGTCAAAGGGGCCACAGTGTGTGTGTGAGAGAGAAATGGAGTTTACTTTCCTTTTCTTCGTAGGAGTGAAAGCAAGCACAAACGCAGTGAACTGTGCAGAGTGTCTGCGTTTTAATTACTCGCTCTCGCCTCCCTCGCCATAGTATTCTACCGTGACATAGAGCATATGAGATAAATGACGTCAGTACATAATAACCGGTTATGATCTATTACTAAACCGATACCGAATTGTCCGCGTCTGCATCGCGGTGCACCGAAGAAACGATTAATTTTTACACCCCTAGTGTCAAATATGCTGTTTATCATGACTGTTAGCCATATGTTAAAACAAGTCAGAGATCTGTGAAGTTGGAAAACTTGCGAATTCATGCTTTACGCCCCATTCACACGGGGCGTCAGCTTCAACGCTTCCCATTCACTTTGAATGGGTGACGTCAGGCGTTGCCGAACTGCATTGTGGATCCGTCGGCGCCGCTTCAGGGGCGTTGCTCGCTGCAGAAGTTGGGACTTGCTCAACTTTTCAAGCGCCGACGGAAGCGTCAGCCAATCAGATCGCTGTATGCAAATGCACCAGCTCAGATAGTGGCCTATTGCTGACTAATTTCATTGGCTGGCGCTGCTATGACGATCGCGTCAGCCCCAACTTCAGACACGCCCTCTGTCAAGCGTTGAAGCTGAAGCCTCGTGTGAATGGGCCGTTATGTGTCAACTTGTTAGCATTGTGTTAAGCAGGAACTTGAACCTTTTCAAAGTAATTTTATAAGGTTTGTCAGGTCTAAATTAAAGTTTGACATCAAACTTTACTCATCTATTTTGAAATGGAAGTCTTTTGTAAGGTTATAAAGGTATTTGTGATCACTTTTATATAGATTAATGCATCCTGGTTGACAAGTATCCCTTTAGCCAAAAGAAGGCTTCTATGAAATGTAGCTGGCTAAGCAGTTAAAACATTTGTTGTAGATGGAATACGGTTTCACAAAGTAGGCCTATACATAACATAATAGCTTATATAACAGGATTTTTCTCCCCAGTGTTTACTAAGCAGCTGTGCGGATTTATTAGCAGTGAACAATGGCTCTTTTTATTGTTACTTAGGTTTTGGGGAGATGGAAAACTTTTTTACGTTCTCATATTGGACTTTATTCCCAACTCCACCTCCTTTAACACTCCCGCAGACATCATCTCCGAATGATTTGAAGGATTACACACACACTTTATGGGATTTGCTGCGATTTAAACAGATGATTACCGCAGCGGAGCACGGCCTCGTGGTAATCGATCAGGGACAAAAAAGGTGCATTACACAAGTTGATTTGTGGCCTAGCTGAAGCTAATCTAGGGGAAATGGCTGGTTTAAGGAGCGGGAGTGAATGCGATATGATG
The DNA here is from genome assembly GCA_903798195.1 of Danio kyathit. NCBI lineage: Eukaryota > Metazoa > Chordata > Actinopteri > Cypriniformes > Danionidae > Danio > Danio kyathit. Next base: position 8,058,714 of record LR812541.1, on the reverse strand, counting down.
GAGATCAGAATACTTTGCCAGGAACCTCCGCTTCATCTTTCAGCCTCTAAAAGCATTCCTCCATTCCTGCACGTGATAATGAGTCCCACAAGTGAAAGAGCCTTCTCCTCCATCATTAGCTGTTTGCTGCAAACACGCCATCTCTCGCCTTTTATTACTTCTCACACTTTCTAGATGTTTCTGTTCAGCAATTAAAGTCAGTTAGATGCGTAAACAGCAAAGTCAAATGTATTCTTTACTACAGTCATATATTGCTGTCCTTAGTATCAGGATTGGTATTTTTAAACTTAATCTACATCGGCCACTTTATTAGGTACACCTGTCCAACTGCTCATTGATGCAAATTTCTAATCAGCCTATCACATGGCAGCAACTCAATGCATTTAGGCATGTAGACACAGTCAAGACAATCTGCTGCATTTCAAACTGAGCATCAGAATGGGCAAGAAAGGTGATTTAAGAGACTTTGAATGTGGCATGGTTGTTGGTGCCAGACGGGCTGGTCTGAGTATTTCAGAAACTGCTGATCTACTGGGATTGTCACGCACAACCATCTCCAGGGTTTACAGAGAATGGTCCGAAAAAGAGAAAATATCCAGTAAGTTGCAGTTCTGTGGGTGCAAATGCCTTGTTGATGCCAGAGGAGAATGGTCAGACTGGTTATAGCTGATTGAAAGGCAACAGTAACTCAAATAACCACTCGTTACAACCGAGGTCTGCAGAAGAGCATCTCTAAACACACAACACGTCCAACCTTGAGGCAGATGAGCTACAGCAGGAGAAGACCACACCGGGTGCCACTCCTGTCAGCTAAGAACAGGAAACTGAGGCTACAATTTGCACAGGCTCACTAAAATTGGACAATAGAAGATTGGAAAATGTTGCCTGGTCTATTGAGTCTCGATTTCTGCTGCAACATTCGGATGGTAGGGTCAGAATTTGGCGTCAACAACTTCAAAGCATGGATCATCCTGCCTTGTTTCAACGGTTCAGGCTGGTGGTGGTGGTGAAATGGTGTGGGGGATATTTCTTGACACACTTTGGGCCCATTAGTACCAATTGAGCATCATGTCAACGCCACAACCTATTGTATTGTTGCTGATCTCAGACTGGTGAACCTGACAATGAGTTCACTGTACTCAAATGGCCTCCACAGTCACCATAACTCAATCTAATAGAGCACCTTTGAAATGTGGTGGAACAGTAGATTCGCATTATGGATGCGTAGCCGACAAATCTGCAGCAACTGCCTGATGCACTCATGTTAATTTGGACCAAAGTCTCTGAGGAATATTTCCAGTACCTTGTTAAATCTATGCCACAAAGGATTAAGGCAGTTCTGAAGGCAAAAGGGGGTCCAACCCGGTTACTAGTAAGGTGTATCTAATAAAGTGGCCGGTGAGTATATATTTAGCTCTAAAAATCTTCGCCCATTAACACTTCTCCCTAAATTGGCAAGTTACATTTAAGCCTTCAGATTTTTTTTGTGAATATGGGCCCAGGTTTGAACGCAACATTAACCAATCACATTAAAACAAACCAAAATGGTTACAAACCCTAAAGCCTGTCGTATACTATGAGCATAAAAAGTGTTCATTTAAATACATGATACAAAGCTGGATGAATATCTGTGAGCTGATCCTTTAGGTCAGTGGACTCATTGTCATTAGCATCTTCATATCTTGATTTTGCAGTGAAAAGTAAAAAAAAAAAAACCTTGCCTGAGTCTCTCCAGTCTGACGACTCAATTAGTTTGAGATCTATTCTGTACCCTCAGTCCCAGCAGACCTGACCATATTTTCTCCTATTAATCAGCTCACACACCAAGACAACCCCTTAAAACCCAGTCCAACACACTCCTTTCTGTGCAGCCGGGACAGAAATGACATTCAAACACTGAAGCCAGAATTCGACAAGCACAATCACAACACCTGCTAACATGTCCGATCTGCCTAATTCCAGCAATGACCAATGACAGGCTACTCAAACAATTATTATTGCTCGTCCGACTGTCGGTGTGTGCATGTGTGTTTTATTTTATCCTCCTGTGTGTCATTAAAGTTCATTTGGCTTCTCTTTTTCCTGCTAGAACTTGGCCGCCATTAGCTTGTGAGTACTAAAGTTGGATTGTAGTCAATATTCAGTACTTCTCACTTGCCGGCAAATGTATGGTCACTAATGGTTTGAATTTAAAGGGCCACGAAACCCCCCTGTCTCAGCAGGGTGTTTTCACACCTCTAGTTTGGAAAAAGTCAGGAAAGTGGGCGTGTCCAGCTCTGTTTAGGTGGGAGTGTCGGGGGAGGGAAAGAGGGAAGTATTTGCAAATATGGGAGTTTCCATTTGGACACGCAGACGCAGGGGAGAAAGACAGTGACTGTGTTTAAATGGACATCAGTAATCAAATTATTTGCCAAATTATTCATTTGTCGACTTTAACTGCAGTTTGGCACTTTCACTTTTTATTCAGGAACATTTCCTGCATGTCCCCCATGACAAACGAGATATTGAAAGCGAGGAACTGCTGGAGAGTGGAGTTTTAATGGAGTATTTGATACCGCACGGCAAATGGGAGAAAAAATCCTCCGCATTTCTCGGTAACTTAGATGCACTCGGTAGGTAGCGTCAGAAAGTCGTGTGTGTAAAGACTATCCTGTCACAAAATGCGTCGAAAATTCTACATGACAGTAATAATTAGATTGCTGTGTTTACATGTTTACATTCGGAGAGCAGCATTTACAGCGGATCATTTAGTCTATAATATTGTACTATAATATTGCAGTGATATTAACATACTGTAAACTTAGTAACTAAATCATTTTGACTGAGGTATGTCTTTAAAATCTGAAAGAGCACTGCTGACGATACGAAGTAACTTTGCCATCTGAATGAACAAACAAAGGGTACTGCTCTCACACACACTTACCAAATCTATAGAGACAGGACAATCAAACTGGAACCGTGTCTTTTTTAAAAGGAGACGAGCGGCAAATTTGGAGTCCAGCAGCGCTCTCATAGCAGGAAAATGAAAACAAAACCTTCGTTGCAGCACAATAATAAACACAGCACAATAATAAATGCAACACTGACGACCCATGTCTCCAAATTCTCGTTATTTCACTTGTTTTGGCAACACAACGTGGCGTCTCTCTGTCGTCTGAACACTGTAACAGGTAAAACAGTCTTCGAAGCTTATCATGCATATTAATGAAGTTGCACCGCATACACAATAGAGCGCGCTGATTGGTTTGAACAAAGTCTTTCTCATGAATTAATGCCGCACACTCAGAGACGTCACAATGTACTCGCAGGTACAGACAGCCACTATCCACGCTGGATTTACACGCAAGTGTCTAATCGCCGTGACACAGCTTCGAAAATTAGTTTCAAACCGGAAGAACGAATTTGCTCAAAATAACGCAAAAACAACCAATTTTCACTTTTTAGACCAATATATTTGTCCTAATAGTGTTTATAGCAGCGTGGGACACATATATGACTGTCAACAGCTCAAAAAATGTGTTTTGGTGTTTTGTGACCCTTTAAGAAGAGCAATAGTGGAAACTCGTCGACATGAAAAGAAGCGTAGCTTTTGGAGAAATAGGGTATTTTCTTGGCATTTTAAGGCTCATTTAATTTCGTCAACTTGTTTCCAAAATGTTTTTTTTTATTTTCATTTCTGCTGATGTTAAATAATACAACTAACTAAATGTTTAAAATATTGGTTTATTGACATTGATGATTCCATGAAGAACCTTTAACATCCATGGACCTTTTTGATCTCACAAAGGTTTCTTTATCATGGAAAAGGTTATTTAATTTGTTACAAAGTTTCTTGCGCTACGAATTCAATTTATTTTACAATGAAGATTGTGTCAAAGCAGCTTAACATAGAAGTTCCAGTAAATTGAAACTGTCAGTCCAGTTTTCAGAGTTGAAGTTCAGTGTAGTTCAGTTCAGTGTGGTTTCATTTTCACTGCTGAAAGTCCAAACACTGAAGAGCAAATCCATCGGTGCACAGCTCCACAAGTCCCAAACCAAGCAAGCCAGTGGTGACAGTGGCGAGGTAAAAACTTCACAAATTGACGAAAGTGATAGAAAAAAACCTCGAGAGAAATAAGGTTCAGTTGGGCACCACCATTTCTCCTCTGGCAAAACTTTTTGTGCAGAGTTGCAGTCTAGGCACCGGAGGCTGGAGAATGCTGGACGTCAATCGTGGAGAACTGCAGATGCGAGTAGTAGGGGTGTCAAAATTAATCGTTTCTTCGGTGCACCGCGATGCAGATGGGGACAATTCGATATTGGTTCAGTAATGGATCATATCCGGTTATTACGCACTGACGTCATTTATCCCCTATGCGCGATGTCGCGGTAGAATACTATGGCGGAGGAGGCGAGGGTGAATAAATAAAACACTCCTGCTACTTAAAAAGCAGATCTTTCACTGACACTGAAGAATGGTAAAGCACGAGCCGCTATTTCACTAGGGAGAAATGCTGTAAAACTCCATGTCTGCCCCTCTCTCTCTCACACACACTTTGGGCATTTGACCCGCCGTTGGCATGTTCGTGAGGTAAATTTTCCTCTCCTCTCGGCTGGATACTTGTGAATCGAGACACAAGCGTGCCTGTGGTGCGAGTTTATTGTATTGTATTTATTCTATTACGGATTACCTGATAACCGCGTATTATGCCCATATAGACTGACCCGCGGCTGTTTTTCCCGCATCACTCATGTGAACAACGCTTTCGTTTCTAAAGCCAATCGCAGCTCTTTCTGTTGAGCGGGTGAAGACAATGACCAATAATAGGGGTGTAAGAACTTGCCAGCGCTCAAAAAGCAAGGGGGATAATATTTACATTAGCTTATTTGTTATGAATGCTCGTGCGGTCTTCTGAGCATGTATTGGAGTTTTGTCTAAAACATTCACAAAGAGTTTTTTTTTGAGCAGGTAAAATTAAAGGTACAGTTCATATATCTGACTGCTTGTATTAAAGGACAAAATTGTATTACAAGTAATATATAAATATAAACATATTTATAGATTTTAATAAAAAAAAATTCTTGAGTTGTAAAGAAAAAAATCTAATTATGTATGAAAAGCATCGTCAATGCACCGAGATATCGAATTGAACAGATTCGATGGCATAATAATCGTAACCGAACCGTGAGACCAGTGTAGGTTCACACCCCTAGCGAGTAGGTCACCAGCGGGTGTTCAAGCTGGCCCACAGGATCAATGTGGAGACTTGACTGTCACTAAGTCTTGTAGTAATTAGTCTCATGCTTTCCACTCATCCGTGAACGCCACAGCATCTGCTAAGGATACGGCCTGGTCCAGGATTATCGATGCCTTTAGAAGTCCTCTATGATTGGCACCATCTCTTCTCAGGTCTTGGGTCACATCAATGGCGCTGCACAATCTTTAGAGGCCTTGGGATGAGTATCTCCAGGCGAAAATAAAGAACAAAGAAAATAATTAGCATAGCTGCTGTTCGTAGTGTATTTGAACACGAGAAATAAATATCAATGCAGAAACTGGTCTGTGAAGAACTAATAGGTTTTGAGGAACTTCTTTTATGGCATCACTTTTTAAAAAACAAACCTTTTTGGTTCTTTCTGGCACCTTTATTTGTACAGTGGCGCCAGGTCTTTTGTGACTATAAACTTTCCTCATGCAGTCACTAATTCTAATGAAACTGTTTAATTGTTTTTTTACTTCCTTTATTATTCTCTCTCTCTCTGTCATTTATTACTTGTTTTCAATGGCGTCTTATCCGTATGCTTCCTCACCACTTCATCTTCCTCATTGATAATTTGTGAATGATTGAAAAACTGAAGTGGTATTATCTTTCTACAATAACGTGTTCCTGTATCCCAGACGAGCCCCCAATTATTTGTTGAAAAATACATTTAAAATAAATTCTTTATTTTATCTTTATATAATTCTTTCATAATTTACGTTTAATTTTAATCTTCATTCATTCATTCATTGCTAGTAATATTCCTCTACATTACTACTGATTAACTAGAAGTTCTACATGTTATATTATCAATGTTTTTTTTTTTTGAATAGCTGAAATAATATTTCATAGAAGAATGTGCTGCAGTATCCCGGACGAGCCCCCAATTCTTTATTATAAAAGACATTAAAACTATTTATTTTTGAAGTCCATGCTAGTATTATATCTTTAGTTTACCACTGATTAAACAGAACTGCTACATATTTACAGTATACATTTTACAACACGGCAGCATTGTGGCTCAGTGGTTAGCACTGTCACCTCACAGCAAGAAGGTCACCGGTTCGAGTCCTGGCTCTGCCAGTTGGCATTTCTGTGTGGAGATTTCATGTTCTCCCCATGTTTGCGTGGCTTCCCCTACAGTCCAGAGGCATGCGGTATAGGTGAATTCGGTAAACAAAATTGGCCATAGAGTAGGAGTGTGTATGAATGAGTGTTTCCCAGTACTGGGTTGCGCCTGGAAGGGCATCTGCTGCATAAAATGGTCACACTTTATTTTGATGGTCCATTTGTTGAATTTAGTTACATTGCATCTACATGCCAACTAATTCTCATTAGATTATAAGTAGACTTTTAGGTTGGGGTTAGGGTTAGTGTAAGTTGACATGTACTTGCAAAGTTTATAACAGTCAGTTAAATATCTGTTAAAGGAGCAGTATCAACAGATATTAAGCAGACAGTCTACTAATACTCAAGTGGACCATCAAAATAAAGTGTTACCTATAAAACATATGCTGGAATAGTTGGTGGTTCATTCCGCTGTGGCATCCCTTGATGAATAAGGGACTAAGCTGAAGGAAGATGAATAAATGAATTTTACAACACACATTTTACTCATCATGTCATCACTTTCCACACGCAGTCACTGATTTTAAGGAGACAAACGTCCATTTAATCAGTCTTTTCACTACTCATCTTCTTTATTCCCTCCCTTTGTCATTCATCACTTGCTTTCAATTGCGTCCGCACCCGTCTGCTTCCTCATCACTTCATCTTCCTCATTGTTTTCCCTTTTCTTTCACTCATCTGTGCTCATTCTCTCCTCATCCATCACCCACTCCCGTTCTTTTCCTGTCACATCGTGTGTGTGTGTGTGTGTGTGTGTGTCATCTACTCCTGCTGTCTGTTTCACACATTGTCCAAGATGTTCAGCTCTGATCAAGCCATCATGGCAGATGCTTAATTGCGTCTGCCAGCTCTGTGATGTGCCACAGTCCCACAATCCCCTGGCACTGCCGCTCGTACGGGGTGCTGGTCTTTGTCAGACTGGATGCTGTGTTTCTTGGCATTTAGCTCCGAAATGTCAGCAGGACAGACGGGAAGTAAATAGAAGAGGACAAGTTTCTAAATGCAGAATCCAAGGCTTTCGGGTTTATTTATTAAATTGCTTACTCCGAATGGTGTCTCAGGACTCGGTGTCTGTTTTGATCATTCTGCACCACTTTGGCTGGGTTTTTTTATTTATTTTTTTATATACTGGCTGGTTGAATTTGTGTTTTAACAAACATTACGAATGACATCAATGCATGTCCTTTACATTCATGAAGACTATAAATCCTTCATTCTACAACAAATGGCAAAAGGAATGGGTTTTAATTAGTGTTAGCATGTTTAGTGTGATTAGTCGGCAGCCAGCTCTTTGCAACTTTCCCATGGTCGCCCACTGAAGCTAAGCAGGGCTGCGCCTGGTCAGTACCTGGATGGGAGACCACATGGAAAAGCTAGGTTGCTGTCAGAAGTGGTGTTAGTGAGGCCAGCAGGGGGCACTCAATCTGCGGTCTGTGTGGGGCCTAACGCCCCAGTATATTGATGTGGACTCTATACTGCTCAGATGAGATGATAAACCTGACTCTCTGTGGTCATTAAAAATCCCAGGATGTCCTTCGAAAAAGAGTAGGCCTCTGTCCATCATGGCCTTCTAACCATCCCTATATCATAATTGGCTTCATCACTCTGTCTCCTCTCCACCAATCAGTTGGTGTGTGGTGAACGGTCTGGCACAACATGGCTGCCATCGTGTCATCCAGGTGGATGCTTCACACTGGTGGTGGATGAGGAGATTCCCCTCATTGTATAAAGCAAAAAATTGTCTAGAAAAGTGCTATATAAATGTAAGGAATTATTATTATTACTATTATCGATGTTGTCTATGATAATATTGTGATTTTTGCTCTGTGAGCTAATATTGCACACTTGGGATTAAGACTATTAGAATAGTTAGAACCAGGCTAATTCTACTTGAAAGAATTAAATATCCCTGCTTTTTATATTAATATTTAATATTACACAAGCAAAAGGGAAGTTATCTTAATATTTGCTTGTGATCACTGTATACTACAATAAAAATCAGTACAAAAACAAGAGCTAGAAGTCAAAATTGAACATTTCCTCACCATTTCCTCACTCTTGTGTGGTTTTAAACTTTTAAGAATTTCTTATTTATCCTGTTAAAAAAAAAAAAAAATATATATATATATATATATATATATATATATATATATATATATATATATTTGAAGAATTTTATTTTTATTAAATTTGAGTGAGTTACATTTTAGACACAGAATTCTCTGTTTTCAATCATTTGTTGGTCATTTTAATGTACAGTGCTCAGCATATATAAGTACACCCCTCACAAATCTATCTTTTAAATGCTATACAATATTATATTTGTGCATATACAATAGATTAGTCAGTACTGAAGTCAAATCTGGAGCTCATCTAACAAAATAACATGATTATGATCCAAAAACTAGTACACCCAAATTTATACGTTATAGAAAAATATTAAATACAAATTTAAAAAAGAGGAAAAATCAAGTAAAGCAAAAAAATTGAAAAGTTTAGTTGAAATTTTGTAGGTTTAATATTTTTCTTGAGTTTAATTGTATTATCTTTCAATTTCTAAATCTATTTGGTGACAAAAATATTATTTAATAAATAAATCTGTTTAATAAATCTGTTTTGTTTAAATGCTCCAGTATATTACCCATATTCACTGAGAAATGGATAAAAATATTAATTTTCATAATGGGGTGTACTCAATTATGCTGAGCACCATGTATATTTCACTTTTTTTTTTTTTAGGAAAACTTTGTTTTTCTAGAAAACAAACTATAGTTTTCTCTGAAAACACAATGAAACTATTGTGATTTATCTTTTATCAGATAAAACAAAAAAGCTGTTAAGTATGAAGATTTTTTTTATCTCAATTTTGAAAATCATTTTTTGCAATAAAAAGATTCTGTATAGGGCTGTGGAATATAGCGATATATATCGTATGAATAAAATAAAAAGTCTATTGTTTCATATTAGGCTCTATTGTTTATTTTGTTGTGTCAGAAACAACGTAGTTTATGGAAATACTTTTTTCATAGTTGTTCAAATATATAATTTATATTGAGTGCAATATTACTTTCCATTATGGAGATGCAGACAGAAACATAAACAACCACATTGTGAGAGAGTCACAATCTTTACATTTAGCATTTTATTTAGCAGCATTTTCTATTATGTTCGGACATATAATCCGTCATTTTTAAAAAGTGTTTTATAGTTTATTCATATTTACTTCATTATTTCATATTTCTACATTTTTAATCAGTCATTTGCCCTGAAGTTCCAAACAAATTGAGAAATATGATCACATGCATGAGTACAATTCTGAGTATACACTACCTGACAAAAGTCTTGTCGTCAATCCCAGTTGTAAAAGCAACAAATAATAACTTGTCTTCATGTGGCAGAAGGTAGATTTTTTTGAATCATCTGTTGAACTGCATCCCAATCTTCACAAATACTGCAGAACACCCTATTTGAACCTGCATGATGCAAACAGGTGAAGGAAAACCTGCACGTTTGGTGAAGGGAAAAATCCTGGTTTGAGGTTACATTTAGTATGGTGGCGTGCAGAGACCTACAGAGTGGATGGCAACATCAACAGCCTGAGGTATCAAGACAATTGTGCTGCCCATTACATTGCAAACCACAGGAGAGGCAAATTTTTCAGCAGGATAGCGCTCCTTCTCATACTTCAGCCTCCACATCAAAGTTCCTGAAAGCAAACAAGGTGAAGGTGCTCCAGGATTGGCCAGCCCAGTCACCAGAAATGAACATTATTGAGCATGTCTGGGGTAAGATGAAGGAGGAGGCATTGAAGATGAATTCAAAGAATCTTGAACTCTGTGAGTCCTGCAACAACGCTTCCTTTGCCATTCCAGATTACTATTAATAAGTGATTTGAGTCATTGCAGAGATGTATGGATGCAGTCCTCCAAGCTCATGGGAGTCATACACAATATTTATCCTTTTTCCACTGCACCATGACTTTATATTCTATACTGTACATTATTTCTGTTAAGTGACAAGACTTTTGTCTAAGCAAAGCCAGACCTTACTGTCCTAATTAAATCAGTAAAATTCAAGGCATGATCATATTTTATTTTGGTAAAATAAGCGTAATCTAGAGGCCTTCACCTTTCATATAAGCCACTTCTGATACCAAATGATCAACTAGAAGTCAAGTTATTATTTGTTTTTCCTAAAACGTTTATAGGCGACAAGACTTTTGTCAGGTAGTGTACACTTTATAATGCAAAAAAGAAATAATCATTTACTTGTGGTCAATATGTATGTATAAATTATTATATGACTGAATTTACAGAAATGGTACTATAAGTCAGTGTTTCTCAACCACGTTCCTGGAAGATCACCAACACTGCATATTTTGGATGTCTCCTTTTTCTGTCTCACCCATTACAGCTCTTTCAGTCTCTGCTAGTGAGCTGATGATCTTAATCAGGTGTGTTTGGTTAAGGAGACATGGAAAATGTGCAGAGCTTGTGATCCTCCAGGAACGTGGTTGAGAAACACTCATTATGAGATTAAAGGTGCTGTATGTAAGTTTTTGACTCTTCTAAAGCATAAAAATACCATAATATGTGGGCAGATATTTAAGAAACATCCCAAGTGAACATACTTGTTTAACTGAAAAACAATGCTGAAGTCAGATATTCTGCTTTGAAAATGATTTTTCCGTGCCGGAACGCTGTCTTTGTTTAGGTAAATGTCACATGCACAATGCCAGTTTAGCCAATTATAATTCAGCACTCCGGGTTGCCTTGTTGGAAAACAGCGTATTTCATTTATTCATTCAGAAAGAAAAGCATGCGTCCGTGAGCGAAATGCGACAGTGTCAGTGGACAGTATCAGATGTCAAAATGAGACAGATTCAGTTCCACATAAGGTTATTAATTAGCAAATGACATAAGTATTACGAACGTGAGCAGGTTACATTGTAACCACTGTCCTAACAACACGCTGTGACGAGATTGTGATGAGTGATGAGCTGCCTGTTTGCGCCAGACCAAACACGACAGAAATGTAAACACAGCCTTTCAGAAGCACAGAATATGCACTCACTCACGAAACGGTAAGGTTTAGAATCTATTTAATACATATTAACCCTCTTTAACATCATTAAAGGCAGATGCTGAATCACTCATATGTGTTTAATTCTAAAGTTCAATTTCAAATGGTTTATTGTATTTTCAAGATCTGAGGTGAACTTTCTGCTTTCAGTATATGGCAATACATGTCATGTAAAATGCATTCAAACTCGCATTGTTAGCATTTAGCTATGAATAAAGCACACGAGGCTTACCTGAGGTGATCTGTCACTGGTTTCTGTTGTTCAGCTGTGAGAAAGCCGTTTCTAATATATCAATTCGAGGTGTTGGTTAGAACCAAAACTCCCTTTAATATGGAAAATATTCCCTCTATCGCGTGTCGTTGCTTTATTTAGAACACAGTTTAAATCACTTGCTCCTGTACTCAACCTGGCATCCCGGCGTGCCTTTATTATGATCCAGGAGTGCAATACCTAGTTCAACCACTGGGTGTCAAACTTACATACTGCACCTTTAACTATATCGAGATTTTTTGTCATATCACCCAGGCCTATTATATACAGTTGCAATCAGAATTATTAAACCCCCTGAATTATTAGCCCCCCTGTTTATTTTTTTGCCCAATTTCTGTTTAATGGAGAAAAACTTTTTTAACACATTTCTAAACATAATAGTTTTAATAACTCATCTCTAATAACTGATTTATTTTATCTTTGTCATGATGACAGTAAATAATATTTGACTAGATATTTATCAAGACACTTCTATACAGCTTAAAGTGACATTTAAAGGCTTAACTGGGTTAATTAGGTTATCTAGGCAGGTTAGGGTAATTAGGCAAGTTATTGTATAACGATGGTTTGTTCTGTAGACTATCGAAAAAAAAATTAGCTTAAAGGGGCTAATAATTTTAACCTTAAAATGGGTTTTAAAAAATTAAAAACTGGTTTTATTCTAGCCGAAATAAAACAAATAAGACTTTCTCTAGAAGAAAAAATATTATCATTATTACTGTGAAAATTTCCTTGCTCTGTTAAACATCATTTGGGAAATATTTAAAAAAGAAAAAAAAATTCAAAAGGGGTTTAATAATTCTGATTGCAACGGTAGATATTATGTACTTCCAAGAACCATCAACAACAATAATAAAAAAAAAAAAAACATTTAAGAGTCCACATGCGTTGGTAGAACACTGTTAAAATGCTGACTTGGGTTAAAAGTTGAGTCAACTCAAAAAAAACCTGTGCAAAAAGTTGCCTTACAATTTTGAGTCAACATTTTGTTTTACAGTGAATGAAATCAGCAGTATTCAATCTCTGTTCTTCTGTTTGACATTTAATCGGCATTTATGACTCTCATTGCACTTTCTCAGTGCAGCTCTGTGAACATGTAAAACAGGCTCGTTTAATTATCTCAACACCATTTCCATTTCATCACAATCTCTCGCAGCATTTGTTGCTTTTGCTAGCAGTTCCACCTCCTCTCCTCTTTCATCATCTCGCAGCAGTCGAGCACAACTCCATTCATTCTCATTAAATGTCATGTTTTAGCACGTCTCTCTCACTGCACCTTGCCACCATTGTGCTGCGCAGATTAGAGCACTATGTAAATACACTCTCGAGTAAATGCATGCTAGGATGATAAAACAAGCTGTCTGACGTGTGAGCAGTTTTAAGAGCCACTTTGAGACGCTTGATGATAAAACAAGTGTTTCGGTCTCATTCAGAGGCTCTGCTTTAGCAGCAGGTAAAGAGAGTTCTTTTAGGAGAGAGTCATTAATGCAAAAGCATGATTTATTACTGAGCTTGTGAATCAGGTATTGCTCTTCTGAATCCCTAAAAGGAGGTTTTATTATTTTATTTTAAAGTACTTTTACGTTTGTTTGTTCACAAGCGTAATATTGTTAATTACTAACACAGCACATGACAAGCACAAAATGCTCACGTTCAAGTATCATTCACTTTTGATTATATTTTTTCTTTAGGTTTTGTTTTTATAGCTATAAAAGAATTTTCCCGGAATGTTGCAGGAAGGTTTTTGTGCAGTATCTTAATAAGATAATAATGTTTTTTTTATATATCAACCAGTAAGTGTTCAGTAAGGCAAAAATGACTGACAACGTACTGTATAAAGTTAGTAGTCATCATTTTAAGGATGAAAGACAATTTAAGAGTGTAATAAGGTGCAGTAAAAATGTAACGTTATGATATGTCTCTTGCATATGGAAAAAATAGATCTAACGAGTCTAATGAGATTTGTTGTAATTTTACAACTTTACCGTAAAATAAATTATAGATGGTTCACTTTTTTAATGTGGGTTCCTTAGTTATAACAATGTATTATGCCAGACCCCCTAGTTTTTCCTCAATTTTTTTAATTTTTAATAAATTATTTTTGTGTGATTATTTTTGCGATAAAAATCACTGATGTTGTTGGGGTAATTCCTAGAAATTTGCGGACAATTTTGGGATAAAAATCTATATATAAATATAAAACAATTGTCTATATATAAACTATATATATATATATATGTCAAAATTATTAGCCCCCCTTTGAATTTTTTGCTTTTGTTTTTTAAATATTTCCCAAAATGTTTAACAGAGCAAGGAAATTTTCACAGTATGTCTGATAATATTTCTTCTGGAGAAAGTCTTATTTGTTTTATTTCGGCTAGAATAAAAGCAGTTTTTAATTTTTTAAAACCCATTTTAAGGTCAAAATTATTAGCCCCTTTAAGCTATATATTTTTCAATAGTCTACAGAACAAACCATCATTATACAATAACTTGCCTAATTACCCTAACCTGCCTAGTTAACCTAATTAACCTAGTTAAGCCTTTAAATGTCACTTTAAGCTGTATAGAAGTGTCTTGATAAATATCTAGTCAAATCTTATTTACTGTCATCATGGCAAAGATAAAATAAATCAGTTATTAGAAATGAGTTATTAAAACTATTATGTTTAGAAATGTGTTGAAAAAAATCTTCTCTCCTTTAAACAGAAATTGGGGGAAAAAATAAACAGGGGGGGCTAATAAATCAGGGGGTTGAATAATTCTGATTGCAACTGTATATATATATATATATATATATATATATATATATATATATATATATATATATATATATATATATATATATATATATATATATATATATATATATAGGGCTTCCCCTACCGTATTACACCTAAAACACGGATTGCCGTAAAAATCACCAATGGCAAGGGGAAGCGCTTTCTCTCATTAACTGCAGGAACAGAGTTAAACGAGAACATTTATCGATTTTACGCAGTACATCTTTTATAGATGTAAACACAAATAATGTCCTTCAATTCGGTAACATCCAGCAGCCGTCATCCTTGAACCAATCTCCATCATTGTAAGCTGCTTGCTTTTCTGTCTGTGCTATAGCTCCGTTTGTTAGATGTTTCCCACTTTCTTTTGCAGTCTAAAGTGCGTCAAATGCACAAAACACCCAATTCGCCCCACAGGATGCCTAATCCAATCTTTGCATTGACTTCACATGTAAATCGCTCGCTCTTCATTCGCGTCTGCTTACCGCAAAGGCTGTAAAACAATTTCGCCTCCTGTGAGGGCGCAGGTGAGACGTAATTTTTCGAGAGACACTCAAATACATCACGTGCGCTGCATATGCAACATCTATAAGTCATGTAAAACAATAAATTGCAAACTGAAATAAATATAATTTGATTATTCGGTTTGGAATCGAATGTTTTATGAGATTATTTAAAAAAAATTTGCAATTATTTTGCGTTTAATTAAGAATTTTGCAGAATTGCAAAAATTTGTGACTTTTTGTTGATTTTGTGTTGGATTCAGCGATCACGGAATCATGGAAAACTGGGAGGTCTGATTATGCATGGTTACATGCAACTAACCCTGAACCTAAAAATTATAATAATAAACATAACCATATAGTAAGTACATGTGGTGAAATTATTTTACAGTGTACTGAAATGTGCAGTAACACTTGCAATTTCACTTTAAAATGAAAAATGAAAAAACAATCTCTGTGTTTTCATATTTAATCGATTTTTATTTATGTATTTATTTGATTTATTTTTTTATTATTTACTTTTATTTATTGTTTAAAGTTCTTTCTTACCTGACAGTTTATTAAGGATAGAAAAATCAGACTGCAGGAATTTTTCAGGAATGTAGTGCTAAGCATATTCATATACAGTATGAGTACACCACACACAAATCTATCTTTCAAATTAATATTTTAATAGGATGCTTTACAATGATATATTTGTGGAACTAATATATTAAATATTAAATATATTAAATATTTTTTTAAAAATGTAAAAAAAAAATTAAAAAAAGTATTATCTTTGCATTTCTAAATATGTTCGGTGACTAAAATATTATTTAAATAAATATATCTGTTTAGTAAATCTCTTTTGATTCATTCAAATGCTTTCAAATACACCACAATATATATATATATATATATATATATATATATATATATATATATATATATATATATATATATATATATATATATATTACCTATAATCACTCAGAAATGGATAAAAATATTAATGGAGTGTGCTTATTTATGCTGATATGCTGTCTATCATTCATTCCTTCATTTTCCTTCAGCTTAGTCCCTTTATTCCCCACAGCGGAATGAACCTCTAACTTATCCAGCATGTTGTACAGAGTGGATGCCCTTTTAAGCTGCACCCATACACATTCACACACATACACTACGGCCAATTTAGTTTATACAATTCACCTATAGTGCTTGTCTTTGGAGTGTGGGGGAAACCAGAGCACCCGGAGGAAACCCATACAAACTCGGGAAGAACATGCAAACTACACACAGAAATGTCAACTGACCCAGCCGGGACTTGAACTAGCAACCTTCTTGCTGTTAGGTGACATTGCTAACCAATGAGCCACCGTGCCGCCCCTTATACTCTCGATGTTATTAATATTATTGTTTGCTGTAAACTTTCTTGCCGTCAATCTTTTTTTTAATTTATTATTTGCACTGTTGGTAAACGAGTCTGACTATGTGCGAAGCATGCTTGGACTCTGAAACTAAACTGAGTGCACATCTGCATATGAATATTTGAGGAAGTTTATCATTGGTTGTCTTTGTGCATCTCAAATTGGTCTAAAAGTGGTGCTAAACAACTTTCAAAAGATTCAGTGTAGGTTAAAAAGCCTGTAGGATGCAGATTAAATGAATAACTAATCAGACATTTTCCGCTAACTCTGAATGTGTGACAATAAAAATGAAGTTCTCTTCAGGTTTTGTGCATGTGAAAGGTGTGTAATGTTGCGCTCCAGATGTTTCTGCGCTGTCTTTATTTCCCAGATGATTTGAATGTGAAAGATTCATTACTGATGTTCTGTTCCTGCAAGAGAGTGTTTTGCGGTTTTCAGTTTGACACATAAAGAGGTCTCTGGTGTCAGAAATCCTTTGATAGTCCTCCAACCAGAATGATCAAAGACCGAAGGGAAAAAAATATGATCATGCAAATTAGTTGTCTCCGCATGCTTTAAACTTTCCTCCTTCATCTGAACGGCTCATCTGAATGATCTTTCTCTCTATTTCAGATGGTGGCGTTAGAGAGGCAGGTCTTCGATTTCTTGGGGTACCAGTGGGCTCCCATCCTTGCCAACTTCTTCCACATCCTGGTGGTCATCCTGGGCCTGTTCGGCACCATTCAGTACAGACCTCGCTACATTGTGGTGGTTAGTAAACCTTTTCTATAATCTTAATATATTATTTGTCTGTCTTTATTACTATTACTATTATTCTGTTATCTGGCTATAACAAAAGCTGCTTGTCACAATTTTTTAACTAAAAGGAAAAAAAAACTTGAATATTTACATTAAAATCTGCAGAAATTAAAAATGTTCGTATTTCGGTGTGGGTTTTACAGGATTTTGCTATTGAGAAGTATTTAAAAGAGCTTGTGACTCAACCTCATAACACCGTTGGACCTTTAATCTGTCAGTCAAGCCGCATAGCTCCTCCCACCTTAATCTAGAATGTAGTTCTGCACACTTTAGACCAGGGGTGCTCAACCCTTATTGCTGGACAGTACCTTCCTGCAGATTTCAGTTGCAACTCATATCAAACACACCTTCCTGTAATTATCAAGTGCTGTTTAGGTCCTAATTAATCGGATCAGGTGTGTTTGGTCAGGGCTGGAGCTGAACTCTGTAGGAAGGTAGATCCCCAGGAACAGGGTTGCGCACCCCTGCTGTAGACTTTCTCTTGTTGCTTCATATGCAAGGGTGAATAAACAATTCATTGTTAGAATAAATACAGTATTTTCTTTATCCAAGAAACTAACAGTGCTCAGCATAATTGAGTACAGCCCATTTTAAAAATGAATATTTTTATCCATTTCTCATTGAATATGTATGTATTTTGGTGCATTTAAACAAAACAGATTTATTAAACAGATATATTTATTAAAATATTTTTTAATTGAAAGATAATACAATTAAACTCAAGCAAAATATTGCAAAAAAAATTTACAACCTACAAAATTTTCTAAATTTCTCAATTTTTTTTGCTTTTCTTAATTTTTTCCACCCTTCTAAATTTGTATTTAATATTTTTCTATAACATAAATTTGGGTGTACTAGTTTTTGGACCGTTATCGTGAGTTATTTTGTTAGATAAGCTCCAGATTTGGCTTCAGTACTGACTAATCTCATGTATATTAACAAATATAATATTGTAAAGCTTCCTATTAAAAATATGAATTTAAAAGATAGATTTGTGAGGGGTGTACTTATATATGCTGAGCACTTTTCACAGTTTTAAAGCCTGTACCGAGGATGCCTTTTGCTTTTTTTTTTTTCACTGACTTTTACACCTTGTGACTAATCAAAGCCCTCCTGAATTATTAGCCCCCCTGTGTATTTTTCCCCAATTTCTGTTTAACGGAAATGAGTTTTTTTTAACACATTTCTAAACATAATAGTTTTAATAACTAATTTCTAATAACTGATTTATTTTATCCTTGCCATGATGACTGTACATGATGACATGGTTTACTAGATATTTTTCAAGTCACTAGTATTTAGCTTAAAGTGCGATTTAAAGGCGTAATTAGGTTAATTAGGCAAGTTTGGCTAATTAGAAAAATCATTGTATAATGATGATTTGTTCTGTAGAAAATAAAAAAAAATACATTGCTTAAAGGGGCTAATATTATTGACCTTAAAATGGTTTAAAATTAATTTTAACTGCTTTTATTCTAGCCGAAATAAAGCAAATAAGACTTTCTCCAGAGGAAAATATTTTTATTGGAAATACTGTGAAAAAGTCCTTGCTCTGTTTAACATCATTTGGGAAATATTTAAAAAAGAAAAAAAACTTCACAGGATGGCTAATCATTTTCACTTGTATATACTGTATATGCAAAAGTTCAATGAACATGAGGACTGCAAGAAGAGTGTTTAGCATGTGCTGTTCATGTCCAATCATTTATTAATAGCCTTTTCATAGCACCTTGCCTTTTATAAAATGACATGTCGGCCACATGACAGAAAAACAGACCATAACTCGATGACCGCAATGAACTTGATGAGAACTTAATGCGATGCACTTATTGCCTCATGTTTATGTGCTTACGTATGTATACATGTGAAAGTGAAGGAGTGACAAGACTGTCAAGTATGGTGACCCATTCTCTGCATTCGTCCTCTGCATTTAACTCCGTGGGCACACACATATTAGGAGCAGTGAGAACACACACACACACACATTTTATTTTTTGTGAATTGTGGGGACATTTCATATTTCTCCATTGTTTTATATTGTACAAACTCTATTTTCACCCCATCACCCCATCACCCTACCCCTAACCGAACACTCACAGGAGAAAAAAAAACTCTCTATCGCCTCACAGCAAGAACGTCACTGGTTTGAGTCCCGACTGGGCCAGTTGGTGTTTCTGTGTGGAGTTTGCATTTTCTCCCTGTGTTGGCGTGAGTTTCCTCTGGTTTCCCCAACAGTCCAAAGACATGTGCTATAGGTAAATTGAATAAACTAATTTGGCCGTAGTGTATGTGTGTGTGAATGTGAGAGTGTATGAATGTTTCCCAGTAATGGATTGCAGCTGGAAATGCATCTGCTGCATAAAACATATGCTGAAATGGTTAGCAGTTCATTCCTCTATGGTGACCTCTGAAGGACTCCTGTTTTACCCCTTTCGCAAGATGTAAGACAGTCTTTAATGTCTCTAGAATGGGTCTGTAAAGTGGCACTGCAAAGATTACATTGTAGTTTTGTTGCCTGCGCCTTTAAATGGAAATGAGCTGGTTCTCCCCGCCCAAAATTCCCACATGCCTGTTTCTCCTGCTGTGTAATGTCAGATGAACAGCAGTCAGTGACCGAGACGCAGAGATTCAGTTTATTAGTCAAAAATACCAAGTTAGATTATCTGATTCATTCGTTGTAGTTTTTCAAGCCTTTATGCAACAATGAGTCACACAAATGGCATTACAAAGTTCGTAGTACACAAACGCGTTTAACTTTGTTCTGTTATTGCACATCTACTTACAGTTAATATACACTGCTGTATGGACATCCATTGTGCTACTGTGATGCTGATTTATTGTCCAAAAACCGAGACTCCCGGGGCCCTGTAATACACCCAGTACAATAAGGTGCAAGACGTGTTTGGCGCGATTTGTTGCTATTTTCAGACCAGCGCAACAGTAATTTTCACATTTTGCACCACGTTGTTCAAATAGCAAATGCATTTGCGCCAGTTTGTGGACTCATGGGTGTGCTAGTCTAAAAAGGAGGTGTGTTAAGGTGCATTGTTGATGCGCTGCTATTTTGAGGAACTGAAATAGGTCTAAAGTCCAGCGCAGAGCATGTTAATTATGCGCCTATACAGGTCCAAACATTTACACATTGCTTTATACACACAAGATGTAGAGCAATACACAACTATCTTTACATATGAAAAAAAATCTAAAGGATTAAAATGTTGCAAAAATTATTATTTTCTACATAAATATAAAAACCACTGCCTCATCTAGGGGGGCTTTTTCAGTTTATTCATCACAATCTGCGTTTGTATAATGTTATTATTATTAGCAGTATTATTTATTAAATGCATATTTATATTTGTTTTAATAAAAACAAGTTTAGATTTGTCCACCTGTCTGGTTTTGTAGACATATGTGTCACCATATGGGGCATAAGAACAGGACGTGTGTTTGGATATAACTCAGTTTTTTTACCACACTTCATTATTATTGTTCATTTATTCGTTTGCTGGAAATTAGAACTGAATTTAGAAATGGTTTTAAAACAAGTCTTTGCGCTAAACAAACGAAATTAATTATGTAGGCTAATGGATGTCTTCAGCGGAGTGAGTACAACACCATTTCATTATCCACAAAAGTAAAGAGTAAAAGTAAAGAGAAAGTAAAGAGGCCGAATGGAGGAGGCTCGTTCTTTATCCTCGCACTGCAGATGGTCTGTTTAACTGTTTTCTCGCTAGTGAAGCACTCAGTTTTTCAACTTACAAAGTCCGCCATGTAAATAGAAAATGCACCATGGCGGGACGCAACTGACTCTTAAAGGGAATGGGAGATGAGACTCTGATTGGTTTAATGCACGCTATGCTCAAAACACACCCATAACTCATTAAGAGAATAAGCACAACCCTGGTAGATCATGCGCCGTGGCACAAAATGTATTTTTCCGTCCTTAAAAGGCAAAAGTGGATTCAGACACGCCCTTAATGTGTTTGCCCCATGCGCTTTAGACTATGGGCCCTATTTTAATGATCTAGGCACAAAGTCCAAAGCGCAGGGTGCAATAGCATTAAGGGCGTGTCAGAATCCACTTTTGCTATTTTAAGGACGGAAAATTCCACTTTGCGCCGCGGCGCATGGTCTAACAGGGTTGAGCTTATTCTCTTAATGAGTTATAGGTGTTATTTGAGAATAAACCAATCAGAGTCTCATCTCCCATTCCCTTTAAGAGTCAGTTGCGTCGTGCCATGGCGCATTTGCTATTTACATGGCGGACTTTGTAAGTGGAATAACTGAAGCTTCACTAGTGAGAAAACAGTTAAACAGAGCATCTGCAGCTCGAGAATGAGCCTCCTCATTCTTTACTTTCACTTTCACTCTCTTCCGTGGATAAGGGAAAGGAGTTGTACGCACAGACATCCATTAGCCCACACATAATTAATTTTGTTTGTTATGCGCAAAGATTTGTTTCAAAACTATTTCTATATTCAGTTCTAATTTCCAGCAAACATATAAATGAACAATAATAACAAAAAACTGTTGTTATTGTTAAAAAGTGTGGTCAAAAAACTGAGTTATATCCAAATACACATGCTTTGCCCCATATGGTCTAAAACCTGACAGGTGAGCAAATCTAAGCTTTTTTTTAATAAAACAAATATAAATATGCATATAATAAATAATACTGCTAATAATAATAATAACATTATACAAAAACAAATTGTCAAGAATAAACTGAAAAAGCCCCCTGAGATGAAGGCATGAATATTTTTATTTTTATGTAGAAAATAATACATACATTTTTATGTAGAAAATAATAATTTTGTAATCATTCCTTTAATTCTTTTTCATTTGTAAAGATATTTGCGTATTGCTCTACATCCTGTGTATATTAAACAATGTTTAAGGGAGGCGCACAACTAACGTGCTCTGCGCTGGACTTTAGAGCTGATCTCAGCTGGTCTATTTGAGATCCTTAAAATAGCAATGCGCCAGCAATGCGCCTCAACACACCTCCGTTTTTAGACCAGAACGCCTATGGGCGCACATATGAGCGCAAATGCATTTGTTATTTAAACAGCGTAGGGCAAACGTCAAAACCAAACTTGCGTCGAGCTGAAACAAGCAATCAACAATTGTGTCGCGCCTTGCGCCACATTGCGCCGGGTGTATGATAGGGCCCTATGTGTCTAGATCGTTAAAATGGAGCCCCTGTTGTGTGTTTGAAGCATTCTTGTATATAGTTGTACTAACACTATGCAGCAGTGGTGATTCCAGAGGTTATGAATTATATAGTGATTTTACTGTCTTTTCTTTATTACAAACATGCTCCATTTTAAAAGTGTTTTAAACTTGCAAAACTCATTCTTGAGGTTCAGCTGATCACAGAGAGTTGTAACAGATCTTTTAATCCCAGTTTCTTTGCAAATCTGTGGACATGTTTATATGTCTTACTACGGAGACATGTTAATACACACCTGTCAACCAATTTAGTGGGCTGGGAAAACCCTCTTACACTCAAAAATTATTAGTATTATTTTTTTGCTCATTCAAACTACTTATTTAAAATGAGCTGAATCAATACAATTCTTGAGATTTCATTGGGACAATTTAACTTTTTTTGTTCAATCCACATAAATTTGTTAAAAGTGTTAAGTTAACTTAATTTGTGTTGGGACAACATGAATGAATTGTGTGGAACACTGCATTTTTTACAGTGTATATCATGTTGTGGAGGTAGGCGTCAAAATCATTGGGATTTGCATCTTATTTCAACAACAAAAAAAAAAAAAAGAGACTTGCTGTGTTTTTATCACTCCAATATGAATGTGGACACACTATACCTACACACAGCTTCCAAAAGTTGGTTTTGCATCAAAGGTGTCCTTTAAATTATGTTTGACAGTGTTGTCAAACAGTATTTTGTTGATGGCTAGAGTCTTGAGAAACCATAAATCTACCAGCCATAAATGTTTCCAACAACCCATGAAAATGTGTTTTCAGCCGTATGTATATTTGCACCTCACCAGCTGAACAGTAACCATTATTTATGTGAAATATGCTGGACAAAAACTCCATTTGACACATGCTTGCAGGGCCTAAAATGAACACCTGTCAAGCACTAAATGTGAGTAAAAAACCAGTTCACGGTAGCGATTCAGTTCTCCAGTATTCATTATTTGTCAATTCAAACTATGTGAAAGTGAAATGGGGTATCATATATGAAAGACTGCATTCTAGTAAAATAAATACGTTATCTGAAGCACAGCATCGGCATCTTTTGATGTGAGAAGCTCATGATAAAAGCATTATCTGTGTCTCATGGTGCATTCACACCAGACGCAGATGAAGCATCAAGTGCGAGTGATTTCCGTGTTGAGTCAATGCAAAGATGCGAATAGACATCCTGCAGTGCGTTTCGCATGAATGGGCGCAAATTAAACGTTTGCATGTTTAAAATCTGAACTTTAGCAGACATTTGCGCCGCGTTAGCTTAGCAGGAGCTTGCGTTAGTTTGGCCGTGATTATGATGTAGTCCCTGTTGTTGGTGTCCCAATGGTAAATCCTCCTGCTGACACAGGAGAACAGCTCATCAAACTGGGCTCGGCTCAGCCGGGAGCACCGTTAAAAGCTTCCATCATCCAGGTATAGTTTCTGGAGGAGTTTATGAACCCACAGAGCTGGGTGCACCTCTGAATGGATCGACTGGACAGAGGCGCCGAATGAATCTGCGCTGTTTTTCAGCCTTCCTAAACCACATAAAGCACAGCTACTCTCTCAATAAAAACCATGGTAATCATTTAGCATCGAAACTAGAGTCACCGGGTGGACAGAAACCCCGCCCATGACGCAAATCCAAGTCTATTGTGAAGCAAAATTTACGCACAATTAAACGAATTTGACGCACGAATGAATCGAGTAAACTCAAAACATTCACGTGTCTATTTATGCACGAATATCACGATTTATTCCCACATTAGAGTGGCTCAGTTCATAGTTAAAGAACCTCATGTACTTAGTCTTTGCAAATATAGCGAGAGTACAAGTAGCTTATACCGTGTTTAACAATAAATTGGGTCACACTTTATTTTGACGGTCCGTTTGTTGAATTTAAGTTACATTGCAACTAATTATCATTAGATTATAAGTAGACTGTTAGGTTGGGGTTAGGGTTGGGGTTGGGGTTAGGGTTAGTGTAAGTTGACATGTAATTGCAAAGTTTCTTATAGTCAGTTAAATGTCTGTTGAAGGACTGTTAAATGTCAGTGTCAACAGATATTAAGCAGACAGTCTACTAATACTCAAATGGACCATCAAAATAAAGTGTTACCATAAATTGTCACCTTGGAATTATAAGGTTCTATCTGCGTTCTGAATGATTTTGAGATATTGAGCTTCAAAGTTTTTGCATTCCATATAGCAAACAGTATGTGTGTAACATTTGTTTTTTAAATAAAAAGTCTTAAATGTAAACAGCTTATAAAAAAGCACCCCATAGTGTAAATAAGTTGTCATTTAATAAGAATGTCAATAACTCAATTTTGACAAAAATGTCAGATAGAACCTTATAATTCTAAGGTGAATAAATGTGCCAAACTCCTTTCCAGAGGTTATGTTAAGGTTTGTGCCAAAACGAAAGCTCCATGGTTAAATGCTTACAATCTAAAAATCATAGATATTTAGATTTGATTAATAATAATAATAATAATAAAAACAAATTGTTAACTTTATTATGAAGAATAGTTCAATAGTACTATACGATAAACTCATTGACATCATTTACTTCCGCATTTTTAAATTTTAAAGGTCCAGACTGACCAAGTGTGCCACAAGCCTGCTTTTAAGTGAAGGTCTCGGCCGATAGATCGCTCCATGGGGGCTGGCTGCTGTACAAGTCATAAAGCCCGCCTCCTCCGTGTTAAGCCTGGTTTATACTTCTGCGTCAAGTGATCGGCGTGACCCACGGCGCAAGCCTCACGCGTAGCCGTGCATTTATACTTCTGCGCGCTGTTTCTGTTTCTCTGCAATACACTTCCGAAACGCTAGCTGGCAGTAGGTGTTTATGGTCCTCTGTGTCGAGTTTCTTCGCTGTTTTTTGTTTTTTCTGAACACTTCCTTAATGTACAAGTGGCTCAAACTCGCTCATTTTGAGGCGGGAACCAGCGGACGTGCAACAGCTTTAATCATGAGGTAAACACAAAACAACACTCTCCATCCGGAGCTTCTTCACGGGACTCCACACTTGTAAACACTCGCTGCATCGAGCGCGCGGCTCTCACCTCCACCCACACTTGTCAGCGCTACCAAGCCGACCAATCACAGAGCTTGCGCTACGCGTACGCGTTACATTTTTTGAGAGGTGCACGTCAACGACGCCGACGGCCACGGCGAGGGGCTATGCGTCCACGCAGAAGTATAAATCGGCCTTTAATGAGGGAGACATGATGAGACCAAATAAAAAAAATTAATTACACGTGCAATAAAATGTTCCGAAAGATGGTTCTGGTCAGTTAAGGCACTGGTTATCAGCTGATATAGATGCAGATCTTCATTTTGGTAAAGAGTATGTTTTGAGCAGTAATTTAATGCTGGGCGTGTCATCTTGATTGACAGCTGTGATTGACAGATTCTCAAAGCAGACGTCGGAGCTTCGGCAGGAGACTGAAGAGTTATTATTCGATTTCTGTGTTATTTTACCATGATAAAACGAGTTGTTCAGCAGTAAACTATAGTTTCTGACATACAGGATCTAGTGGAACACTGTTTATTCGGTAAGGTCAGGGCTTTATCAGTTTGCTGATACACACCTAACCACCCAGATAGCAAAATACACTCGGGCCAGTTCCGGCTAGACTCTCGCCTGCCGGAGACTTACCCCTCGGCCCGACTCCGTCTGCTGTACCTACTCGGGCCGGATGCCAATGGACTCACTGCCGATTCGGGCCAGATGCAGCAGCCGAGCTAGAATCGGCCCGCAAGTAATGTGCGTGGCGACCCGTAGCTGGCGCGATTAAATCTTTATTATAAAAACCTCACCTTTGTTAACGTTATTACAATCATTTGTGTTGATAAAACAGCAAACGCAGGCTACTATGTAAACGCAAAGTGTACATTAGCGAACCTTTGTTATAGTGCAGACACCAGCGGTCAAGTGAGAAGTTCGGGGGGCGTGGTTGATTTGATGTACAAGCCTTTGGTTGGAAGTTCGATTCCGCAGCTCCTCCTTTGGCTCCATCAGGCAGTCCTTCTGCCCAGGCTCCAATTTCAGCAGTCTTTTGCGACAGTTTGTGCCCTTCTCGAGGCGTTTTTTTAGTTCACAGCATTTAATGGAAAATGGCGCTGTCGCGTCGTCCATATTTTATACAGTCATTGGTACTGACCCAATACCCCCATAAGTGGTCCGTTCTCTCATCAGGAATAGAATAACTTTTGCATAGATTATGATAGAGACATTTTTCTTTTTTCCTATGATTACTGACATGTGCAGGAACCACCAAAATTAATTACAGCAACCTAGACCACACAGAACCTAAAAGGTACACTTTCAAATTTGAGTTTACCAAAAAAAACACCTCTTTTTTTGGAGGGGTTTATTATAACACAGACAACACATACAATTATTATTTAATCACTTTCAACAGTGTTTTATAAAATTTCAAAGGGTTTTCTGTAAAATTATACCAAACCTTTGCATTTACACCTCCGCATGTGGTAGGCGGAAAGCCAAAAATAGCACTTCACTTTAAGAGGTTAATATGATTAATACTATCAATAATTATGAAAATATAGATATTACTAATAGAGAAATAAATTGGATGTTTTTCACCAATTTGTTCTGTTTAATTAATAGGGGTGTGAATCTACAGTACACTGGTCTCACGGTTCGGTTCGGTTGCGATTATCATGCCATCAATTCGGTTCAATTCGATATCACGGTGCATTGACGATGCTTTCCATGCACAATTAGATTTTTTCTTCACAACACAAGAATTTTTTTTTAATTAAAATCTATTAATATTTATAAACTATTTGTAATACAATTTTGTCCTTTAATACAAGCAGTAAGATATATGAACTGTACCTTTAATTTGACCTGCTCAAAGAAAACACTCTTTTTGAATGTATCAAACAAAACTCCAATGCATGCACAGAACAACATGAGCATTTATAGCAAATAAACTAATGTAAATGTTATCCCGCTTGCCTTTTGAGCGCTGTCAAATGAGGTCTTACACCCAATGACTATGACTGGTCATTGGCCTCACAAACACGCCAGCGGGTCAAATGTCCAAAGAGAGAGAGGAAGAGATGGAGTTTTACAGCATTTCTCCCTAGTAGTGAAATAGCGGCTCGTGTGCTGTGCCTTCTTCAGCGTCAATGAAAGACTTTCCAGCAAAGTCACAAGTAGTTGAACTGTGCATAATTATCTACCTTTTAAGTAGTAGGAGCGTTTTATTTACTCGCCCTCGCCTCCGTGCCATAGTATTCTACTGCGACATTGCGCATATGAGATAAATGACGTCAGTACGTAATAACCGGTTATGATTATTACTGAACCGATATCGAATTGTTCCCATCTGCATCGTGGTGCACCGAAAAAACAATTAATTTTGACACCCCTAAGAATTAATATATATTAAATGCACAAATGGCAAATAAATTAATATTTATGTCTGGTACTTCATAATTTCCCGTTGTCCTGAAGAATAACCGACACTGTTTCTGCCTGAAAGTGATACATTGTATTAAATTTTAATTGTCAGTTGTCATTTACATTTCATTATAATAAAGAATGTCATACGAATGCAGTTAATTTGCATGAATTCAAAGGATTTTAGTAATGTTTTAAAAAAGATTTTAGGTAAGTTTAGTGTTTTTATGTATTTAAGGTAATAATAATAATGTATATTCATAGTTCCAGTTAAATGTACAGTTGAAGTCAGAATTATTCACCCCCCTGAATTATTAGCCCCCCTGTTTATTTTTTTCCCCAATTTCTGTTTAACGGAGAGCAGATTTTTTTCAACACATTTCTAAACATAATAGTTTTAATAACTCATTTCTAATAACTGATTTATTTTATCTTTGCCATGATGACAGTAAATAATATTTGACTAGATATTTTTCAAGACACTTCTATACAGCTTAAAGTGACATTTAAAAGCTTAACTGGGTTAATTAAGTTTACTAGGCAGGTTAGGTAATTAGGCAAGTTATTGTATAACAGTGGTTTGTTCTGTAGACTATCAGAAAAAATATAGCTTAAAAGGGCTAATAATTTTGTCCTTAAAATGGTGTTTAAAAAATGAAAAACCGCTTTTATTCTAGTCGAAATAAAACAAATAAGAAAAAATATTATCAAACATACTGTAAAAATTTTCTTGGTATGTTAAACATCATTTGGGAAATATTTAAAAAAGAAAACAAAATTCCAAAGGGGGCTAATAATTCTATCTTCAACTGTATATATAGAATAATTGTGTCTTTATTGTAATTTTACAAAAAAATAAAGAAATGCTAGATTTTGTTTTCATCAAAATATGATTTAATTAATGTGACATATGAGCTAGACAACTTCTTGATGGGTTTTGTGAATTATTTCCAACCATGCAAGCTAAAAATCTGTTTAAATTCAGTTTTGATCTGTTCCTTTTATAATGGACCGTTTTAAAGAAATGCTTATATGCAAATAATGTTTGTGGCTCATGCAAATCTGCTTACTGTTCATCAAAGACCGCAGGCCTCTGAAGCAGAACTGAACGCTTTCCTGATAATGGACTCTGGCACAGACACTGGACGGGCCTTATACTTTGACACATTGTATGGCATTTTAATCCCCTAAATCTGCAACTAATTACCATGAATTAAATGATTAGGGAGTCCAGCTCCCTTCAGTTCCTCACTGGGTCAGTCCATGATGCAGCTTCACATAAAGTTCAACAGGATTATCAAGCCTTTATTTTAGCTGATGAGATGTGGCGCAAGCTATTTTAGGAATTTTTAATAATCAGTAGCTTTCAGATTACGTCATACCCCTACGTATGTTTAAAAGAGCATTACATACTGTGGAGATCAAAATTAGATAAATGCTTTTTCCCTCCCTCTATGATGATGTAATTTTGATTTGTTCAAAATTTTTGTAAATGTATTTGTGGTCATACCATGCTAGTAGAACAGGGTTTTTAAAAAACATGACAATTCAGTAAAACCCCTTTTGTTTTGTGGGAGAAAAAAAAACAAAGCAGTTTACTGACTTTTTATAGATTTCTTATAGCCATAACTTTGTCTACAAGGATTTTCCCGATATTTTCAATCAGGTTTACGTCAGGACTGGGTTGCCCTTTTCTTATTTCAATATTTTCAGCTTTCAGAAACTGCTTTGCCTGTTTTGCTATGTGAATGGGGTTCATTTCTCTTCAGGAATATTGCTGATTGATTGTTTGAACGGAGGGAGGGGATCACTTGTTGCTGAGGGAGCTTCTGATAAACATTTCCATTAAACAGCCATGTTCATGTGAGGCTTGGCATTCAAATATGAGTTTTGCTCAGATCTGTTGTGTTAAATGTGGTCAATATTAGATTTCAAGTGTGATCATGGTTCTAAAACTGACCTGCATGTGCAAAAGAAAAATTACACGTAGTGTAACATTCTAGTTATGTACAAAATGTGTATATGTACACATTTTGTACACAGGCTTATCGGCAGGCCGACTCTAAGTGGAGGAAGACTAAATGGCTTTATTCTGTGTTTATGTGCCACAAAACTTAAATATTAGACACAAAATTATTTCTTTAATTATAGGCAAAGCTGACAGAAGCGAAAATGGCTTAATGGAGCATACACTAACCTACATGTTATTCAGTCACAAGATGCACTCATAAATATTTTCTTACTTTTTCAAATTACTTATTTAAAATGAGCTGAAACAACACAAACCTTGAGATTTTGTTGGGACAATGTAATTGTTTTATGTTCAATCAACTTATTAGTTTTTACAAATTTAAGTGAACTAATTCCTTTGTGTTGTCCCAACACACATTGATTATGTGGAACCCAGAATTTTTTAGTCCACTGTAAAAAAAGCTGGCTTCAACATCGATTAAGGACACAAATCGATTAAGTTAACATAATAGTTTTTACAAATTTAGTTGGATTGAACAGAAAACAATTAAGTTGTCCCAAACAAAAACTAACGAATTGTGTTGTTTCAACTCATTTTAATACGTCGTTTGAATAAGCAGCAAAATTCATTTTTTAAGTGTAATAAGATGTGAATAAACACGTCAGATTGTTTTTAAAATTATTATTATTGCTATTTACACATCAATGTGCATTTTACAAACTGTTAATGGTTTGCTTTGCTAGTACTAATGTGTATTTACATTTCTGAAACCTAAAAGCTATTTGGCACCTGATCGTAAACACACTCAAAAAAATGATATCTGCAAAATTGTTGCAAACAATTTATATGTGTTGAATTTAAACAAACAAATTAAATTTAGTAATGTTCAACTTAATTTGTTTGTTTAAATTCAGCCCAAATGAATTGCTTACAACTACTTAACAAAAAAAAAAAAAAAAGCAAATTCAAGCAGTCATTTAATTAATTTTTTTTTTTTGGCAGTGTACCACGTATGAAAGTGGTACAGTTCGAAATTAAAAGGTCAGATTTCATGCTGTTTGTGCAATCATGAGAAAAATAGATATAAAAAAAAACAAAAAAAAAACAAGAATAATAATCAGATTTGGGCCACACTTTTCTTCACCCAGTGGACAATTTAAGCTGCTGTGTTGAATTGATTAACTACAGAGATTCTCCACATTATATCCACATTCTCTTTTTTTATGGCTATGCTATTTATTGACCTTTATCTGGACAACCTGCTCACAGCACAAAAAGCCAGAGAAAAGTGTAATTATGGTTGCCAGTTAAACAAGGTTTGTCAGATAATGAATAAAACTACCAGCAAGTGCAGATTAACACCAATAAATAAGAGAATTTTAATTTTTCAGATTTTGATCACTGTTCATTTTCAAAGCTCATAAAATGCATTATTATCATTCATTCATTCATTTTCTTTTCGGCTTAGTCCCTTTATTAATCCGGCGTCACCACAGCTGAATGAACCGGCAACTTATCCAGCACGATTTTACGCAGCGGATGCCCTTCCAGCCGCAACCCATCTCTGGGAAACATCCACACACACTCATTCACACTCATACACTACGGACAATTTAGCCTACCCATTTCACCTGTACCGCATGTCTTTGGACTGTGGGGGAAACCGGAGCACTCGGAGGAAACCCACGCGAACACAGTAAGAACATGCAAACTCCACACAGAAACGCTAACTGACCCAGCTGAGGCTCAGCGACCTTCTTGCTGTGAGGCGACAGCACTACCTACTGCGCCACTGCGTCGCCCCATTATTATTATTATTATTATTATGAAATTAAAACAGCTGTTTGGATAACTTCAAACAGGACTAAGTAATGACCTGTACATTTAGGAAACTGTTCTCTAATTATGTTAATGGCTGTATACTGTATGATGGATGAGTGTTGTTTAAACTGATGATTTTGGAAAAAATGGTATAAAACATAAGTTGTTTTGATTTTTAGACACACATTTAATTTCTTTTTGCATTATCTGTGAATCAAACCCAAGATCTTAATGTTTCTACATCCGTAATATACTATTTTAGCAACAAGAATAGCGTAAAACATGAATCACAAAAAATATTTCTGAAAAAATATTTGAAATAATTTGACTTGCTTCTAATTTGCATAAAACACTGAAGCCTTTTAATTGAAGTACACCGCAAAAAAACCTAATTAACACTGAATTACTACTGCATATTATTTACACATCTAATTGCGCTCAAATGTGATAATTTAATTCCAAACACAAAACATTCGCACGGCGACTGGAACTATCAAGTGAACCAAAGTGTCAGAAAGTTGAGGAGCCGAGAATAGAACAAAGCCCTGAGAAAAGTGTTGAAGACAGACGAGCAGCAGACAAGCCTGGTGGTTTTGAGACTCGTGGGAATGATGTGGAGTATTGCTCAGGCTTGTGTTTTGTTTTTTTTTTTTTGTTTTTTTTTGTCGTGTTATAGAGGCTCATTTTCCTTCACAACAGGTTAAAATTACACTAGTCACCATATAAGAGTGAACTGGCATTATGTTCTCAGGGAACCCTCGCTCTTGCTAACCTGTTTATTTATTCTTGAGTCATACTGGATACAGTATCCAGGATATACTATTGCATTTAAAATTTAGTTAATATTGCAGTAACATTCCTCTGAGGAGACTGAACCTGAGAGTTTTGGAAAATGTGAACTTCCTATTGTTGTTAAAGCACTTATTATGTATTTTTTAGAATATTACTTGCTTTATAAATCATCTAATGTGTCTTGTATTTTAAAGTATACTTATGCCTATCCACTTTTTATAGCAATGTTGAGTCCAGGGGTAATATTCCCTTTCACTTTTTTCCATAAGATCTTTAAAAAGTATTATAAGCCATGAAGGGACCAACCAGCTATGAGGAAAATCACATTACAAACTTTGATTTGAGTTTTAACTTCCAGAAACTGACGTGCACACTATCAAGCAAGCAGGATTTGCAGAAAGGCTAAAGTTTTGCTTAGCACAATTCCTGCTTGCAAGTAAATCATATATGCATGCTTGACATTAATGATGAATGTTGTTTCTGATGAACTTCACTAAGATTTCTTTTTTTAGACTTCTATTTATCATTCTTTCTCTTACATTGAATTTGTTGGAGACTTAGTTTAGTGAGTTTAGCTAAAATACAGCGGGTGACAGTTCAATTTGTCTATTACCGCCGCGTGTGGCACCGCGGCGGCATTAAGGAAGTAAGAAAATGTTTTTAGGTGTAACGGCAGTTTGCGACTATGACGCCAGGGGCCACAAAGTGACTGAATGCAAATGAACAGAAATATAATGTAGCTGTAAATACCCATGAAGATGAAATGACAAAACAAAGCATTATAAGTCCTTCATGAATCATTCAAAACTTTATAACAAGCTTTATTATCATTGTAAACTTAAGTGCAATGAGTATTCATTTTGGAAATCAAAACTTAAGAATGTTTATAATATTTGTGAAGAGTTTATATAGGTCTACCGTCTATTTTACATTGTTTGAATGAAATTATCAAATTGGACTTCCACGCTATGGTATTCCAAGATGGTGGTGATTGCTTTCTGGGTAAAAATGATGCAAAAATCTTTAGGTTGTCATTTTTAGCTCCTCATATACTGTTTTAGAAAGTGCACACATAGAAATATGGACTGACACTGAGTATTACATTTAAAGGTGCACTATGTAAGTTTGACACCCAGTGGTTGAACTAGGTATTGCACACCTGGTTCAAAACAATGCAAGCGTAGGTTGCCAGATTGAGTCAAGCCTAAAGGCTGATTTGAGTCGTGTTCTAAATAAAAACAACGACATGCAATAGAAGGAATATTTTCCATATTAAAAGGAGTTTTTGTCCTAACCAACACCTGAAATTATATTTTTGAAACGACTTCT
The DNA here is from genome assembly GCA_903798195.1 of Danio kyathit. NCBI lineage: Eukaryota > Metazoa > Chordata > Actinopteri > Cypriniformes > Danionidae > Danio > Danio kyathit. The sequence goes on along the minus strand of LR812541.1, from coordinate 8,024,944 downwards.
ATTTCTTGCAGCTGAACAGCAGGATATTCTGGCAATGATAACCTCATGTACACCTCATGTGCTTTTTTCAGTGTTAAATGCTAATAATGTGAGTTTGAATGACATTTATTGGCGGACTACAGAAAGCAGCAGCAAACAGTTCACCTCAGATCTTGAAAATGAACTAAACTATTTGAAATTGAACTTTAGAACTGGACTCAGTGCAAACCTACACATATCAGTGATTCAGCATGTACATTTAATAATGTTAAAGAGGTTTAATGTGTATTAATTAGATTGTAAACCTTACAATTTTGTTGGAGTGCAGTGAGTGCACTATTCTGTGCTTCTGAATGGCTGTATTTAAATTTCTGTTGTGTTTTGTCTGATGCAAACAGCCCAATTGCTTAACGCTGCAAATCTCTTCACGTAGCATGTTTTTAGGACACGGGTACAATGTAACCTGCTCTCCTATTGTTTACGCTCATAATATTTATATTATTTGCTAATTAATAACCTCATGTGGAACTCTGAATCTGTGTCTCATTTCGGAGTCTGCTACTGTCCAGCGGAGGTCGCATTTTGGTCATGGAGGCTTACTTTGAGAACCTTCATGACTGAATGAAGTTTTCCACAAAGGCAACCCAGGGTGCTGAAATATAATTAGCTAAAGTGGCATTGGGCGGGTTTAATGAACAAAACAAAGACACCCATTCTGACACGTAACGCACATTTTCAAAGCAGAATATCTGACTTCAGCATTGTTTTTCCAAATAAACAAGTAGCATGTTTCTTAAATATCTGCAAGCATATTATGGTATTTTTATGCTTAAGAAGAGTACTCACCCCTCACTTGTTTTTAAACCTATTTGAGTTTCTCTCTTCGGTTGAACACATAAGAAGATCATTTGAGGTAAGCTAGAAACATGTAGCCATTGCCTTTCATAGTATTTGTTTTTCTTTTGTGTCCAACAACAACAACAAAAAAGAAGTCTCATAAAGGTTTGGAACCACTTGATGATGAGTAAATAATGAGTAGATTTTCTTTATCAAATTCTTTTACATCAACTCTCAAATGCACACTAGATTATGTGAGTATTTAATACAATATCGGTTGTGTGTGTGTGAATGTAAAAAGATAGGGCAAAAATCATGTGTATCATAATATTAGATCTGTTAAACAGCATCTTTTGTACATCGCACAACACCTATGCACTACAGCTCAACCAGAATCCACCCCTTTTATCCCGAAATATTTATATTCAGGACATTGTGTTGTCTACATTCTGAAAAGAAAACTCAGGACTATTCAAAGTATCCGAGCAAGTTCAGAAACAGGGTTTAGTTTACAGGGAATAACTCCCACTGGACTGCTTTGTAAACTTTGCAGATCTTCAGATGTTCAAACAGCAACATTATGCACTCAGGGAATTTAAAAAGTGCAAAAATAAGATCAAATAACACCCTATTAATGTTGACTTCTCTCTCTAAGCGAGGGAATCCTTTGTTATTGTATCACCAATGTAATTCTTTGGAAGGAGGTTGTTTTTGTGTAAACTTTTGCAACTCTGCTCCATTTGAAACTTTGCGAGAAGCACAGTTAAACTCTCCAAAATAGAAGAAATCCTCAAACAAAGTGCTCCTCTGATCTCTGTATATCGGCAGAGGAAATCCCAGCGGAGCACGTCTGGAGAAAAAACTCTTTTGCAGTTTGGAGAAAATTGCTCTATAAAGTCGTCTCAAGCTGCTCTTCAGAAAAGGGACCGACGGCAAACCTGAGATCCATTTTTACTCCAGTGACGCGCAAACTTCTGTATTCTCTTTCGACTCCCTGTGAACACCGTCTGCTTCGTGATAGTAACAGAAATTAGTCTTTTTCTCTGTCTGATAGCCAGGAGGCTCAGGGTGGAGCGCTAATTCAGATTAACATTTAAATGGGATTGATAAGCGCGTAAAATCCTAATTGATTGCGTTTGTGGGTGGTAAACAAAAGCACAAACGACCGGGAAGACAACAAGGCTTGGTGTTAAATTCCCGATGTTCCAACATAAAAGAAGTCAGAGCAATGGAAGATACAGATCTGGAGAATAGAGGGTGTTTTTTTCTGAAGGGTGTACTCGACCTCTTTTTATCACGTTTTCGAATGCTCTGATGCTGGTTCTGGAACAGCTTAAGTTTTGACTTGTTCTGGTTGAGCGCTTGGCACTTGGCAGCACAACATGTGCTCAGATGTTGTGGTATAGTGGTATGATGACGGTATTAGGCGGAATTACATGGCGTTTTGAGTGAAAATAATCCTAGTAGAAGTGTCTACTGTGCTAACACTTAAATTAATTGTACACTGAAATATCTGGTTATAGTTTCGGTATTTTGTGATATACAAGTGTTTTCTGTTTATTTACGGTTGTGAATTGCATTATTGAAGCTTGATCTCTGCCCTGTTGACTTTTGATTGTGCAAATTCAACACTACAGTTTAACAAAGTGACTTTAATTGACATTTTAGCACTTTGAAATAATATATAAAGAAATAAGTCTGTAAAATAACAGAAAATTTACTGGCAATTTATTATATGATTTTTGTAGCATAATATACAACTCTAACCCAGACAATATATTACATTTAAACATTTTAAAAATGTTAATAAAGTCACTTTTTTTAACTTTTCAGGGTTGGAAATTATTGGAAGAAAGCTGAAGGTCCCATGATGCAATTCAAAAGCATAAATAAATGCGAGGGGGGGGGGGTAAAAACATGAATCTCACAGTTTCTCACATTACCAACTTTCATTTTGCAGTTTTGTAACTGTATGATGAAATAGTCAATATTGACCAAAATTGTATTCATTCATTCATTTTTTTTAAACTGTCCCTTTATGATGGTATGTTCTATGTTTTGCAATAGCAACTTCTGTTCTGTAGTTTGCAGTGGTGTAAAGTAACTAATTACAAATACTCAAACTAGTTTTAAAAATGTGTACTTTCTTTTGAGTACATTTTTAGTGCTGTGTCGGTACTTTTACTCCACTATTTTCCTTCAACCTGCAGTCCTACTTTATTTTTTCTTGTCTATGGGGATTAGAAAAATCAGTCCTGCGATTCCGGTCCAATCAAATTGCTCATAGAAAGTAAAACAGAGCATACTGAACTACCTTAAGACGTGCAGCAAACTGTTTGAAAGCATTAAAAGTGTCCAAGAATACTTTACACGCAATGGCCTAGAGACTGTTTAGATGCATGTCACTGATGAGATGGCGGCGGATGTTTATTGTATGATGACCGAAATGGCCTTAAACAATCACTAAATGCACTACAGAATGTTACGTTTACACACATATGCACAAAATATATGTAAACGCATTAACCTTTTCCAGCATAATACTCACTACTGTTGAGTACTTTTTCAAAAGGTCTACTTTTTACTCATACTTTGAGTAATATTTACAACAGATAATTTAACTCTACTTGTGCTACATTTGTTGGCAAGTAAAGGTACTTTTACTTGAGAATTTTTTTAGCACTCATTCCACCACTGATAGTTTGTAATAATTAACATTTCGTCTTAAAGTCACCTCACTAAACTTTTCAACAGAAAAAGCTGTCAAAGCATTGATCAAACTCCATATCAGCGGTCACTAAAGCCTGGTTTATACTTCTGCGTCAAGTGATCGCCGTAACCCACGGCGCAAGCCTCACGCGTAGCCGTGCATTTATACTTCTGCGCGCTGTTTCTGTTTCTCTGCAATACACTTCCGAAACGCTAGCTTGCAGTAGTTGTTTGTTTCTCTGTGTCGAGTTTCTTCGCTGGTTTTTTTGTTTTTCCTGAACACTTCCTTAATGTACAAGTGGCTCAAACTCGCTCATTTTGAGGCAGGAACCGTCGGACGTGGAACAACTTTAATCATGAGGTAAACACAAAACAACAGTCTCCATCCGGAGCTCCTTCACGGGACTCCACACTTGTAAACACTCGTTGCATCGGGCGCGCGGCTCTCACCTCCGCCCACACTCGTCAGCGATACCAAGCCGACCAATCACAGAGCTTGCGCTACGTGTACGCGTTACATTTTTTGAGAGGTGCACGTCAACGACGCCGACAGCCACGGCGAGGGGCTATGCGTCCACGCGTAGGCTGCGCCGTAGCATACGCGTGCGCTTGACGCAGAAGTATAAATCGGCCTGTAGGCTGCGCCATAGCATACGCGTGCGCTTGACGCAGAAGTATAAATCGGCCTTAACCCTGTTCCTGGAGAGCTACCTTCCTGCAGATTTCAGTTGCAACCCTGACCAAACACACCTGTCTTTAATTATCAGGTGCTGCTTCAGGTCCTAATGGAGGCTTTTCACAAGACTGTCATGACGCATTTAACAGTCATCATAATATTAAATCCTTGAAAGTTTTTAATATTTAGATAAAAAAAAAACGTATGAACATTTATATGCATTTATGTATGTATTGTATCATCTTTGCGCCAAATTACATAAAAATAAATTACCGTTTATGTGAGGTGTTTCCAGGGCTTAACAGACTTTTTTTGATCACCAGCCACTGTGGCTAGTAGTTTTACAACATTACTAGCCACTCGCCATTTTCACTAGCCACACATTTATTGTTGGGAAAATATATTTTACACACATAAATATGACTTTGACATGCTAAAATTACTTGATTTAGATTTTGCGTTATCTCCACATGCCTCATTCATTTCACTTTTTGTGTGTCGTGTATGAGCTTGCTCAATGTTCATGAGCAAATGGGTCATGGTTTCATAGTATTACAATTAGTTTTTATTTCACATAATTTTCAGAGCTCAAAATTAAGGATTTAGCAGATTTATCTCTGACCACAATAAACATAAACAATTAAATATTTCTTAGCCACAAATTTTAAATGTGTCAAAACAAGCAAAATATAGCTGTTTACTATACTTTTTATTTAACAAAACATGTGCACAGTAATCTGTCCTGGCTAAAGGTCCCAGATCAGCAGTTAACTACACATAAATGGGGAGTAATCTCCCATTAAAGCAATGTTATTGTAAAAAATGATAATTAAACCACATTACGCAAAAGAAAGCAGGTAAAAACATGCCGTGTGATAATGAAAGGATGATAACGCACACACGGTTAATGTTAGACCCATAAATAATCTGTTCAAATAATGGTGAAAGCGAAAGCAACTGGTGCTGCTTACAAAAATACAAATTTGGAGCTCTTGAAAGCAGCAAGACTGAGGGTGCATGTCCATCACTTTTTGTCTAGTCTATTTGAAAGAGAACCGATCACATCAGCTGTGTTTCTAGACACAGTTGCTTCACGCAAGGAAACGGGAGCGCGCATCACCTCAGCTGTTAGCGTGAGTGATCATCCTCTCATTCGGTATTCACCTGCTTTTTTATTGCTCACGTGAACGCAATTATTTTTGTCAGTCGTGTTGCTTTTCAATTCTAAGATCGCCTCTGCATGCATATTGGACCATCCTTATTGTCGAACCCTGCTTTTATGAATTATTATCCGGGAAAATTATTTTCATCCAGCCAAAGTGGCTAGTGGGAGTGTCTGTCTTACCCGCCACCATTGAAATCTACCTGCTACCTGGGTGTTTCTAATGCAGCGTCTATGGGGCAGAGAGTAAAATTGACATTATTCTCTCCTCAGGCTGCCGTCATTAGTCTCACACTATTTTTTCCCTTTTTCTGAAAGTCTTGACAACACCATCAGGAAGTTATTATTTCAGCAAATAGGATTGTAAAAACATTATTTGTTGTACTCTCCCATTCACTGCACTCTTAAGTTTACCCAGCTATGATAACTTCCGCAGAAACCCGGAAATGTGAAAAGGGTCTATTAATTGGTTCAGGTGTGTTTGATCAGGGTTGGAGCTGAATTCTGCAGGAAGGTAGATCTCCAGGAACAGGGTTGATGACCCCTGCTCCATATAGTGCAATTCGACAGCATTAATGCATGGAAAAGTACTACAGGGAACACTTTTTGCTGTTACGTTTGACATTTTTTCTTCAAACCAAAAACAACAAAGTTATTTATATAAAATATGACTAAAAGCTGAATGCAATAAATTTGTTGAGCAAAACACATCGTGTCATCTTTCCGCAGTCATTTCTGAAAGCACTATTTGAAAGTGATGTATCGTCTGTGTTTTCGACAGTATACAGTGTGGACGGCGCTGTGGGTTGCCTGGAACGTCTTCATTATCTGCTTCTACCTGGAGGTCGGAGGTCTTTCAAAGGTAAGGGAGATCTTAATAAACCTGTTTTACAGCTTAACAGGACTGTTTATGGCCTTTTTACAGACTGCCCCAGTCTCTATTTAGAAAGGTTACTATAAAACTTCAACTTAGGGCGTACTCACACTATGTACAGTTGCCTTGAACCGGGCCAAAGCATCGCCTCCCCCGACGGCCCGCACTCAGAGCGTACTCACACTACAGTATGTACGCTTCTTGCGACCCTGTTGACTATTTTGAATGAAACGCTTGATTGTTCGATGATCACGCTTCAGAAGCTTGGCAATTTTAAGAGTGCTGCATCCCTCTTTAAGATATCTCACTATATTTGACTTTTCGGAGCCTGTCAAGTCCTTCTTTTGACCCATTTTGCCAAAGGAAAGGAAGTTGCCTAATAATTCTGCACACCTGATATAGGGTGTTGATGTCATTAGACCACACCCCTTCTCATTACAGAGATGCACATCACCTAATATGCTTAATTGGTAGTAGGCTTTCGAGCCTATACAACTTGGAGTAAGACAACATGCATAAAGAGGATGATGTGGTCAAAATACTCATTTGCCTAATAATTCTGCACTCCCTGTACAGTTGCCTTGAACCGGGCCAAAGCACGCTTGTCCCCCTCCCGTCTCCCCCGACGGCCCGCACTCACATTACATTCGGGCCTGGGTACGCTTACGTCATCGATGATGCGCTGTTCAGTAAGCGCTTTGGCTCAGCACAGTGGAGATTTCTTTAGTTATATCATTTAAGTCGATATGCGGTGACACGCAGATAAATATTTTGCCGAACAGATCAGCCACTTTTGACACTCATAAACAATCATAAAGTCCTCGTGCTGCAGGAATTAGGAGGTTGCTGAAGGTGCAGCTGTCGTGCAGTGAGGGGTTTGCGTCTTTAATAAACTACGACAGTTTGCGTTCATTGAACAGTACGAATGATTAATTAATCCGTATCAAACAGTCCCTTAAAAGTCATGTCTCGCTTTCAGTTTCGGGCTCAGCACGCCCGTAATGTCTTTCATTTACACTCAAAAATGACTTCTGCTGCTTGTTCAAACTACTTATTTAAAATGAGTTGAGTCAAGTTCTTAAGATTTTTTAGGGGGACAACTTAATTGTTTTTTATGTTCAATCCACTTCATTTTGTAAAAACTATTAAGTTAAATTAATCAATTTCTGTTGGGACAACATGAAGGAATTGTGTGGAACCCAGCATTTTACACCAGAAACTGATACGTAAAACAGATTTAGAGGAAGGAAATCAATCTTTTAAAACACATAAATTGGCAGAAAGACGTTGTGTTTTATCCCCAACCCATCCCATGGTACGCTTCTCTCTACAAGTGCTGACAGGTCATGGACAAAAACAAACACTCAGCCTCTGGTGTGTAATCGGTGGGAAACAAACTCGCTGTATAATTGAAACATTCTGCTCTCAGTGTGATTGTGAATGACTCCTGCTGGACTCAGGCTACGTCTACTACACTAATCCAGATAAATTTTAAACGCTCCACGTCCACACTCTTTTCAGTTCTTTCCCCCCAAAAAATGGTCATCCACATTAAAACAACTGAAAAAACACTTTCATTCAGGTACTGCGGATGTGCACAGACATCTGACGACTTTACTTGCATCGTATCAGCCTGGCGTATATTTACTTTCTGTTTCTGTGAAACACTGAGGCAAAATGTTGTAACTATCATCTGCTTCCATCGCTGAAAGTAAGCATTCAATGTCTTTTGAAGGCATTTACAAACTGACTTTAATCTTTATTAAAGCTCTCAAAACAGGCAGCATCCAAAACATCTGCTTTCAATGTCATGACATGACTGCGGTCACATGACTAAATGTGTCATAATTTTAGAAAGCCTCCGTTTTCATAGTCCACGCAGCAAAGCAAAAATGCCATTTCCAGATTTATGCACTTAGGACAGTGTTTTCAAAAAGATTTTTGTTTCCTAAAAATGCCATCTCAGTGTGAACGAACGGCTAAAATGGAGAGCAACATGGACAGGGCCTCAGATGATTTCAAAGCTCTTGTCTGCTTTTAGAAGGTGGAGGGAGACTGGACAAGAAGTCTTGTAGATGTGCGCAGACTGAGTAAATCTGGTTTATGTACCATGAGCTGCTGTTTTGTCAGATTTAGCTTCTTAATCTTATCCATTTGTTGTCCTAAGCTGTATGGGACCAAGTAAAGGCTGAGATTATACTAGAAGGAAGGGGGGATTGTTTTCAAAGCATTTGTAAATGAGAAATACTGAGATTGGCTCTACTTTTTTTAAAATAATAGGTATTCCTGAAACTACTTTCTTTTAACTAGTCAGTTTTTTAAAGCATTTTAAAGATTACATTGAATTTTCTTTTCTGTATTTTAGAATTACTAATAAGATTTGGGATTTTATCTTATTGTTTTGTTTTGCTTTATTTTATATTTTATTATTTATTTGTTTATTATTTATTTATTTCTTTATTTAATTTATTTTGTTACTTTTTTATTTTGTTTGTATGTTTTTTTCTTTTCTTTTAATTTATTACATGAGAAAAATGGCAGTCACTAATGGAGTGTAATGTGAGAATATAATATTTACCAATTATTATAATGTTTGTGTACTAGTTTTGCTCATACAATTCTAAATAGAATTTTAAATTTTATTTTGAATTTTATTTAATTAACTTTTCATTCATCAATAAATCCAGATTAAAATATGCTGTGATTTCCTAAAAAATGTCTGTCTGTCTGTTTATCTATCTATCTATCTATCTATCTATCTATCTATCTATCTATCTATCTATCTATCTATCTATCTATCTATCTATCTATCTATCTATCTATCTATCTATCTATCTATCTATCTATCTATCTATCTATCTATCTATCTATCTATCTATCTATCTATCTATCTATCCAGATCCTAAATAAAATATTATTATATATTTTATAGATAGATAGATAGATAGATAGATAGATAGATAGATAGGTAGGTAGGTAGGTAGGTAGGTAGGTAGGTAGGTAGGTAGGTAGGTAGGTAGGTAGGTAGGTAGGTAGGTAGGTAGGTAGGTAGGTAGGTAGGTAGGTAGGTAGGTAGGTAGGTAGGTAGGTAGGTAGGTAGGTAGGTAGGTAGGTAGGTAGGTAGGTAGGTAGGTAGGTAGGTAGGTAGGTAGATAGATAGATAGATAGATAGATAGATAGATAGATAGATAGATAGGTGGATAGATAGGTGGATAGATGGATGGATGGAACGATACATAGAATGAACGATAGAACGATAGCTAGATAGATAGAACAATATAAGGATGGACGGATGGATGTATGGATGGATGGATGGAACGATACATAGTATGAACGATAGAACGATAGCTAGATAGATAGAACAATATAATGATATAATGATATTTAAAATGAGCAGAAACGACACAATTCTTGAGATTTTTCTTGGACAACTTAGTTTTTTTATGTCCAATCCACTTAAATTTAATAAAAAAATTTTTATAGTGCAGTACACATGATTTGTGGCGTCATTGTGAATTTTACATGTAATCTAATAGTGTGAAAGATTTTTACTTGGATGTGTTTTTTGAGGCCTACGATTGTAAAATTAAAAACAAATAAAAAAATTTGGGCACAAGAAATTATAAAACTTTTGCCACTTTTACAAAGATTAATTTTGGTTATTAAATGAAGGTTATTTTAGATTTGATAATTAAATTTATGCGACGCAGTGGCGCAGTAGGTAGTGCTGTCGCCTCACAGCAAGAAGGTCGCTGGTTCGAGCCTTGGCTGGGTCAGTTGGCGTTTCTGTGTGGAGTTTGCATGTTCTCCCCGTGTTCATGTGGGTTTTCTCTGGGTGCTCCGACATGCGCTATAGGTGAATTGGGAAGGCTAAATTGTCCGTAGTGTATGAGTGTGAATGAGAGTGTATGGATGTTTCCCAGAGATGGGTTGCAGCTGGAAGGGCATCCGCTGCGTAAAACATGAGTTCGATAAGTTGGTGGTTCATTCCGCTGTGGCGACCCCGGATTAAAAAAGGGACTATGCTGAAAAGAAAATGAATGAATGAATAATTACATTTCTATACTTCAATATGGTTCAATTCCACAATAAGGCGCTGTTTATTTCATTTTTCATTATCTTTTTCTTGTTATTTTCATCTGTGCTTTAGTTTAAAGCGCATCTAGGTTACCCCTTTTTCCAGTTTAAATATAAGTCTTTTGTGTCTCTAGACTGTGTCTGTAAAGTTTCAGATCAAAACACCCATCAGATAACTTTGACCAGCAGGTAGCTGTTTCTGTGTACTGTGCCTTTAAGGCTAGTCCTTCACGCCTACCGTTTCCACGTGCCTGTCAGTGTGCCGCCCTCGGCTGCGTCAGACAACAGCCAGACATAATGGAAGAAGATCTCACATCACGTTTGTGAGAAATACTACAGTAAGAACTTTACCAATGAGCATTTGTTGTGGAGTTGCAACGATGAGTCACACACAATGTTGTTACAAAGTTCACGCACACACAGCGCGGACACACACACACAGCGCAGACACACACACAGACAGCCCGCGCGTTTAGCTTTGCACTCTTTTTGCACGCAAATGTGACAGGATACAGGTTAATATCCACTGCTGTATGGATATCTGTTATGTTAATGTACAAAATAAACCTGATTTGACGTCCACAAACCGGGATTGAAGCGTCTTCTTTTATAATTGTTCTGACACGCGGCTGTGGTGATGAATAACACGCATGCACTGTTTTAAAACATTTTAAACTTGTAAAACTCACTCTTGATCACATTTGATGATGATTGATGATCCTAGCAAACTGAACAGACCTTTTATTCCCGGTTGCTTTGCGCACGTCCTGTCTTGTTGATATGATTATGCGCGTTACTGCGGAGACATGTTAATACGCAGCTGTCAATCAATTCGGTGGGCGGGGGGGCCCGCACTCCTACGTCAAGTTGCGGTCAGACTGAAAACCGCTCCAATTGGTCCACCGTTTTTATATTGTTAAATTGAAAAAAAAAAAGGACTGAGTGTGTTTATATCACCCCAATATGACGGTCTATACACTATACCTACACATATGTCTGTCCAAACAGCTTGAAAAGTAGATTTTTCACCATAAATGCCCTTTAAAGTTTTTATATTTTTTGGATATTTTATGCAGGTCCTACAAAATAATGGTTTATTACCTACAATTTCATAATTTAAATAATAACACATTTTTAAAAATAATAATATTCATTCATTTTCTTGTCGGCTTAGTCCCTTTATTAATCTTGGGGCCCACAGCGGAATGAACCGCCAACTTATCCAGCAGGATTTTACGCAGCAGATGCCCTTCCAGCCACAACCCGTCTCTGGGAAACATCCACACACTCATTCACACTCATACACTACAGACAATTTAGCTTACCCAATTCACCTGTACCGCATGTCTTTAGACTGGGGGAAACCGGAGCACCTGGAGGAAACCCACGCGAACGCAGGGAGAACATGCAAACTCCACACAGAAACGGCAACTGACCCAGCCCAGCCGAGGATCGAACCTGCGACCCAGCGACGTTCTTGCTGTGAGGCGACAGCACTACCTACTGCGCCACTGCGTCGCCCAATAATAATATTGTATTTTTTTATTATAACAAAATTATTTTTATTGACTCTTCTTTTTAATTTCGCTCGTGCCTCAAACAAAAGGGGGCCGTTTCATTTTTCTCATGACTAGGACATTTACAACAAAAGAAAAATGGAAATCAAAAACGTGTCCAGTTCATTAAATGCCCAAGCGCTTAGTTGCGTGTTCTCCCACCTTGATTGTCATGTTTTTCCTTTCATCCGTTTCCTCCGCCTCGCACAGTCACGCTCCATCACTTCCTCCATTTCCATGCGCTGTCACAGGTGGGACGGCCCTCCCCCAAAACCCCCTCACCTCTATACACTCAGCGCATGAATATTCATGAGCCGCCTCAGACAGATCTGCTGTCCGGAAAGCGCATTGATCCTTTCTTTTCTGTCTTTGTATGTGTTTATATATCTCTATATGTGTGTGTGTGTGTGTGTTTTCTCCATTAGCTGCTTGTCCTCCTGCTGGCCATATGTAGCAGTGAGGGAGCGCTGTGTGTCCATCTGTCGGGTTAATGCTGGAGTCCGGCCCTCTGCCACCTGCTCCTCATAACGGGCCATTATTCAGAGCCCTGCATTTACACGTCCCGCCACAACACCTCCAAATCTGACTGTCCCACTGCTGTCTCTACTGTCGTACAGATAATGATGATAATATCAGCCTGCACTGGCCACCCCTGCTGTGAGAACTATTAGGATTGGGTTGGAAGAGTCTGGCATTAGATCGTGTCTGCCTGTTGTGTGGTGTGTTGGTCATATTTGTCTGTCTCGCAGTGTGTCTTGAATCTGTCATACTGCAGTGTCTATCATACTGTATTTAAATGTCTGTCTTGAAATGTGTCTGTCTGTCTAGCCACGTCTATCATATATATCTGTCTGTCTTTGTCACAGTGTGTCTGTTATATCTGGCTCTCTCGCAATCAGTCTGTCTGTCTAGCAATGTCTATTATTTGTCTGTCTGGCTGTTTTGCTGTGTGTCTATCATATCAGTCTGTCTGTCTTACAATGTGTGTGTTTGTGTCTGTCTGTATGGCTGTCTGTCTGTCATATCATATCTATCATAGTGTCTATCATATCTGTCTGTCTTGCAGTGTGTTTGTCTACTAGCAAATGTCTATCATATGTCTCTGTCTCAGTGTCTATATCATCTGTCTGTCCCTCAATTAGGGTTGGGCTAATAGACGATGCCATCGTCCATCGCCGATGGCTGATAAACTTCACGATGCTGAGTCGGCATCGTGATCCATCGCCCCACCCCACATTAATATTGATATATAACTTATTATTTGCATGTCATCTTAATAGCAATAACGGTCTTTTCATGAGCTGTGTTATATTTTACTTATAGCTGCCGCTTGCACGGCTGACAGCATCGAGAGGATTAAATGAAGAATTATACAGTACCTCTCACGCTTAAAATGTGTAGATTCAGTGGCAAACGCTGTTACCTGCAAACCCCGTCCCACAGACTTTACAGTGAATGGCTTTAGTTATTTTCATAGCGGACTTGAAGCCACTGGAAGTCTTTTATCCACTCTTGGAAAAGTGTAAATGGTGGATTAACATTCAGCGCATGATCACTAATAAGATGTGCCATTATTAGTAACTTTAGGTGGTTTCTAAAACAAAATCTATCAGTGTTATTTTCATTCTCTCTTCTTCAGCGCTTCACATTTCCGCAGTTGTAGCTCCTGTCATCTGAAGGCAGAAGGCGTTGACTGAGTGATTGACAGCTGATATTAACCAATCCATTCGAGTTCAGTTCTAGAGCAGTGGGCCAATAAGAAGAGCACAAAGGTGGGGCAAGCATTGCGTGCTTTTTTTTACTTCAGCAAGTTCACATAACAACTGTTTTAATCTGTTCCCGAGCGCTGCGTTTGGCGTCTTTTGGTGAAAAGATGCATCCTGCATAAATGTCTACTAAATCCGCTCACGCAGTGAGGATTTTGCAGGGAAAACAGGACACACGGTAACAATTTATGCACTAGCACAAATGCTTCCAAATATATATTTTAGGTCGCACAAAATTTCGGGCGCATACACCGAAACGATCAAGCCCTAGCATCTTTACTTGTTATTATTTCCTCATAATAATAATTATAATAATAATAAAATAAGGAAGTTATCATCAATCACAATACAAATTACAGTGAACTTCAAACGAACTCTCGTCTCCTCCATTAGCTGTGGGAGAAAGCCATTATAAAGACATGGATCACTATTTATGGTTTGGTTATGGGTAAAGCAAAGACCATGTGGGTCAGGTAGTTATGGATTAATTGATATTTAACAACCACCCCCGCCTACGACGACGATGCCATCGTCCATCGCGATGTTTCACATTAGACATCGTACGATGCCAAGTTGGTCAACATCGCCCAACCCTACCCTCAATGGGTGTGTCTGTCTGTCTGTCTGTCTTGCTATGTATATCATATCTATCTGTCTGTCTTACAATGTGTCTGTCTGTACAATTTGTCTCTTGACTCGTGTGTCTGCCTATCCAGAGATGGGCAAAAATACATTGAAAAGTATTTTAAAATAAAATACCAAATAACCTTTTTTACCTCTGTTTAACGTGTATCAAAATAAACTACAAAATACAGCAGCCACAACAAGTATCAAAATAAAATACTGTATTTTTGTATTTTGAAAATACTACAAAATATTTTTAAAGGGAGCATGACATTTCTTCGCAAATCTTCTATCAATAGGCTGTAATGTACGGGCTGCAGCTGAAGAACTGGATTCCCCCTAAATACCATATTTCTTATTGGTTTGACATTCATGACCGTAGGTGCCATGGCGTCTGGCGTCAGAGATCGTGTGCGTGATGCGTTTTGTGTTTGCCCAGGTTGCATGGTTGGACGCTGGGGACCCATTGCTGCTGTTTAATCTATATTACAGATGGGGGGAAAAGGGAGAAACCTCCCTTGTGGACATCTTTGCAACCCAAGACATTCCAAAGGAAATTCCCAACCTTTTCCGACACCCACACACAAAGACACACACACTATTGAAAAGAACTATTAGAACTCAAAAACTCACTTCAAATGATATGTAATGTGTGTTTGTAATCTATATGCTCTGCCCTATAGCAAACGTAGTTCAAATAGTATATGCATGCACTAATGAAGTCCTTTTTGATCTTATATAGTATAGAAATGCCTAGATGCTATCTAATGTGTGTTTAGAGTGTCGTGTTTAGTATCATCACGTTTCTCCTGCTGTTTTACAACACATGATGCTGAGTGCATGATGATAACGTATACGGCTTGCATTCTTTAATGCTCAGAGTTAAAGTCCATCAGGGAGGATCAGTGGTCCAGAGACCAAGAAAATGTCCCGCTCAAAACTTTGCCATGAAACCATTGGTCAGTCAGTAGAAAATGGGTGTGACTTGATCCCATAGTTAAAACCCATTTTCTCCCCAGAATCAGCGCAGAAAGGTCTGGCAAAAAGGTCCTGAAAAGAAGGTCTACACAGAACGGCCCCTGAAGGGGCAGACCGCGTTTCTGTACCCACTTGACTCACCTGAGTCCACGTTTTCTTATTTTCCGGCAAATTAAACTCCGTTTAAAGTTTGCGTCTCGCGCATCTTCCGATCTACGTTGCAAGCTCGACGCACCAAGAAAGGATTTCTTAAAGGACTCCCATCTTCCACGCATCAGAGAAACTCGCACAAAGAGAGAAAGAGACTCACTAAATCCAGGTATTTAGTCGTGCTTTAAAGCTGTGCGCCCCTTTCACAAAGGTGTTTTTTTATAGTCTTGGTGGTTCTTAATAGTTGTGTGGAACTGAGCTAGATTTGCCATTCTTTTACCTAAATTCTTTTACTTCCTTGGTTGCTTTCTTTTCTATGTCTTTGTTGTTGTGCTTTGTACGTTTTGTTTGTTATATGTTAGGCTAGTCAATAAGTCATGCTATAAACACATTGGATTGTCTTTGTTTTGCCTCACAGAAAAAGTCACTTTAACGATAGATCAATTGCTACAAGCTGATTGAGTTTAGTAAAAATTCTAAACTATATAATAATAATATTATAATAATCTACTTCACAAGAAGTAGGTATAATTCCCTTTCTAAATAAATAAATAATTACAGAGTTCGCTCAGACGAGCGGGCAAAGTTATTGTTATATTTATTTTGTTAAATTAACTATAAGTTAATTCAGAATATTAATAATTAATAATAACTCGTTATTATTGATTATTAATATTCATAAACTGAGCTAATTTCGCCTCAACGCCTATTGGATCAATCTCGTCACCATTAAATTGACTTAGTGAAGTGAACAGTGTTTGACAGCAACAGCATTTCTCTGAGCAAGTTAAAGTCAGCTTTCTGCCACCTCATTCACCTCTACTCTAGAACATGAGGAATTCATAAACTTGTGTTTCTCTTTGATTTTAGTATAAATTTGTAAAAACAAAAAACAAAACAAAAAACATGTAAAGCAGATAATGAGTTGGAACATAGAACTAGATCTCTTTATTGTGTTCCCATCTATTGCGTGGCCGGTAGAACTGAAATCATCTCTTAATATACTTATATTTCAAAAGGGTGATATATTTAGAGGTTATTTAAATTTTTTGCTCGCTTATTTTTTTTTTTTTATGAATTTGATATTGTTCTATTAATTTGTTGTTATTTTAATGTTGTTTGTCTTATTTTCTTGGCATCTACACCAGCAATCCATTTAAAACTATTACTATATGTGCAGTTTACTCATTCTCCCAAGAGTTTTCAGTTCTTCTTTAATGCCCTGTTTCCACTGAGTGGTACAGTACGGAACGGTACGGGTTGGTACGGGTCACCTTTATCAAGCTTGCGTTTCCATGTCACAGTAATGTCACAGTAAAGCTGTATAGGTCGTTCAGATATCATATGAGAAGCACTTCTCACAAGACAGATGCTTTATACACATAAATACTTGTATATAAATGTTCATTATTAACCTTTCTATGAACATGATTTGATTATAATTGCAGATCAATGAATCAATTGCAGATTTATTTTGTGTAATTGCAGATCAATGAAATAGCCTGCTGCAGTGTATATGAAATAAATAAATAAATGCAGCACATAAGAACACATACAGAACCTTACAGTCTCCAATATGTTACCAATTACAGAAAAACTACACACAGCATACATTTAATCCTTATTTGGGTTCAAAAACAAAATGAAATATAGCTCACAGTCAGTGCAAACCTCTCATATATGTCTTTAATGTTGACCAGCTGCATGATATGACCGTCATCTTCATGCATATTTATAACAAAACGGAGCCTATAACAGAACTGCTTCCTTTCATTTTCATTGAAAATACGAAACATACCCTCTCTTTCTTTGAATATCAGTTTTAATAAATAATAAAGGCCATTATAAAAGTCTAACGCACAATAAGTTTATACAATAGAGAAAATAAAGGCAAGCAATCAGTCAGATGTGCAGAATCGGTGTCCGCGGTTAAATTAATTAAGATATTAACCTAACTTATCCTTGCGCTCAGCCAAAACACGTTACCTGAGAACAAGTATTAGATTCAAAAGACCAAAGTCGGGGAATATGTCGCTATATATAGGCAACAAGATGAATTCAATATCACGTTTAACAAATATAGTGAGGTTAGATCCAGCGGGAGATCCTTGATGAACAGTCCAACGTGCACAGCTCTCATATGGGTATGTGCTCAAAGCACACAGCAGTGCATGCCAGAGAGTGTGTTTGTGGTCACGTGATGTGCGTTTTCACCGTTTGAATGTAGACGGAGAGCTGTTCAGAAATGCTGGGTAAAACGCTAGTGTGGACGCGGATCGTTTTCATTCTAAAACGCCGTTTTAAAACTAAAACATACTAGTATAAACGGGGCCTCAGTCCAACCTCTACATTATCAGGATGATGAAGATGAAACCAAAGTGGAAATTTCAGCAGGACAATGATCCGAAACACAGCCAAGGAAACTCTCAAATGCTTTCAGAGAAAGAAATTCAAGCTGTAGAATGGCCCAGCCAATCACCTGACTTAAATCCGATAGAAAATACAAAATAAAGATCAGATTTGATAGACGAGACCCACAGAACCATCAAGATTTTTACACTCTGTTGAAGTCTGTGAAAAACTCACACCTGAGCCATGCATGTGACTTCATTCTCCATATAAGAGGCGCCTTTAAGCTCACCAAAAAAGCCTTTTATATAAAGTATTAAATACATTTCAGTAGTTCAGTACTTTCTCCTTGTGTCATTCCATTGTTATTACACACAACTCATTTTTCAGATTTTGATTGTTTTGTTTTATTTTTATTAGGGGTGTCAAAATTTCTTCGGTGCACCGCGATGCAGACGCGGACAATTCGGTATCGGTTCAGTAATAATCATAACCGGTTATTATGTACTGACGTCATTTATCTCACATGCGAGATGAAACTGTGCACAATTTCACTGCGTGTGTGTTTGCAGGACAGTGTTTCACTGACACTTACAGCAAAAGCCCCCATTTCACGGCGATTAAGAGAATGAAAGTAAACTCCATTTCTCTCTCTCTCTCACTGTGGCCCATGAGTGCATCTGTGAAGAGCGCCAGAGTGTAAGAGCCAATCGCAGCCCTTTCTGTTGAGCGCGTGACCAATCAAAGGGTTGTAAGAAATAACTTGGTAGACGAAGCTCAGAAAGCGAGCGGGATATTTATATTTGTTTATTTGCTATAGACCATTTTAATGTGGTCATGTCATTGGCTCATGAACATTTCCTGCTTGACGTTAAACTATTTCCTAACTGTAACAAGAGGCAATTCAATCATAACTTGATTTTAAATCAGCCGTCATAACACTATTTATCAATATGTGGACCTTTTTGGATTCTCAGAAGCAATGGAAATTAAAAATGTAAAACAGGAAATACGTTAGGACCATTGTTTTTGTTTACATCCCTCAAAATGGTCTATAAATGCTCGTGTTGTTTAAAGGGACAGTTTATATATCTGACTGTTTGTATTAAAGGACAAAATTGTTTTACAAATAGTATATAAATATATTTATACATTTTAATGCAAGAATTGTTGTGCTGTGAAGAAAATATAAAACTGTGTATGGAAAGAATCGTCAATGCAACATGATGCACCGAGATATCGAATTGAACCAAATCAATGGCATGATAATCGTAACCGAACCGAACCGTGAGACCAGTGTAGATTCACACCTCTAATTTTTATGTATCTATTGTTTGGGTTTTTACCAAAATCTGGTTCAATTCCATGTCAACAACTCCTTTAGAAATATTATTCCTAGGAAAAAACATGACGTGTTCAATACTTATTTTCCCTACTGTAAGTTGAGATGACTAGAAAAGTTCATTTGATTAAAAAAAAAAAAAAAAGCATTCACAGTGTACTTTCAGAAAATAGAGAACCATATTAACTCCCTACACATTTTTTTTGTGCCCAAGAGGAAAGCATATGAAGTGGTTGTGCGCATTCTGCAACTGTCTGTCTGTGTGCGTGTCATTGATGGAGGTGTTTTGATGGGGTTGTCCTCTCATGCATGGCCGCGGGCTGTGGCTGTCAGTCTCATACTGTGCCTGTGATTAAATATGAGACAGGACGGACTGTATCGACCCCCTTCCCGAACACACACCAACACACACCCTCCTCAATGACATATAGTGACGCGGATAATGATAATGCCTGCTGATGATAAAGGGGACGAATGGCTCCATTAGCCAGACAGAGGTCAAGGACGAGTTGCTCTCTAATAAGCATAGAAAAGGATATAAGTTTTCTTTTTTGACAAGTGTCGTTCATCTCACGCTGACGGAGAACTGTGTGGATTGACAGAATCCATTACATCTGATTTATTCATGTCCGAGAGTGTATGAGGAACTTTTTGGCACAAACGGACATGTATGGATGTAATAAAGTCTACATTGTAAAAAAAACAAAACAAAAAAAAAAACATTTTCTTACTAAATATTTTTTTTAAAGCAAAATTGGTTCAAACCATTTTTTTAAATATTATTTTATTATTATTTTATTATTTTAGCCCATTGACATTATTTAGCTTTTTAAGGAAAAATCCAATTATTGTTATTATTTTTTTTCTGAAAACAAAACTATTTTTACTTGTCCAACCTCTACATTATCAGGATAATGAAGATGAAACCAGAGTGGAAACTTCAGCAGGACAATGATCCAGAACACAGCCAAGGAAACTCTCAAATGCTTTCGGAGAAAGAAAAGCTGTAGAATGGCCCAGCCAATCACCTGACTTAAATCTGGTAGAAAATACAAAATAAAGATCAGATTTGATAGACGAGACCCACAGAACCATCAAGATTGGACACTCTGTTGAAGTCTGTGAAAAACTCACACCTGAGCAATGCTGAATTCTGAAAACAAAACTCTATTTTTACTTGTCTATAAAATGCGTCTTGATTTCAGAATTTTTTAGATTATTGGATTAGAAACAAGACTAAGGCTCTTCTGTATTTTTTTTTTTTTTTTTTTGTATGAACTACCCCTTCATATATTGAATATAGTAAATTTTAGGTTTATTAGAAATGTAGTTTATTAAATCAAATAAGGCTGCAAAAATGTATTTAAATTCTATTATCCTCTCTCATATGAATTATTGTCTGATAAGTTGGTCTAAACAAGCCCTTAAAATTTTAGATAAAACATTTTTAGATAGCAAACAGAGAGCATCTAGATTTTGGGTGCATTTCCGAAAAGCATGTTTAGCCAACTAAAGACTTGAAAATTTTGACCAGATGTTGGTAACAACCAAAGAAATGTATGCAAAGAAAACAAATCTAATTAGTTTACAATGAAGTTATGTGTGATAAAATGAAACGATGCAGGGAAAAAGTATTGAACACATAAAGAAAGGGAGATGTAGAAAAGAAGTAAAGGCCGAGACAGCAGCTGAAATCTCTCAGTAGTTCTTCAGCAACCCTCTGCCCTTCCTCAGTGTAAATTAATATCAGCTGCTTCAGTCCAACTTCTACATTATCAGGATGATGAAGATAAAACCAGAGTGGAATTTCAGCAGGACAATGATCCAAAACAAAGCCAAGGAAACTCTCAAATGCTTTCGGAGAAAGAAAATCAAGCTGTAGAATGGCCCAGCCAATCTCCTGACTTAAATCCGATAGAAAATACAAAATAAAGATCAGATTTGATAGACGAGACCCACAGAACCATCAAGATTGGACACTCTGTTGAAGTCTGTGAAAAACTCACACCTGAGCAATGCTGAATTCTAAAAACAAAACTATATTTTTACTTGTCTATAAAATGCGTCTTGATTTAGAAATAAAGATGAATTTAATTGAATTACGCTACCTAGATCTCCTGCAACTATACACATTTTTTTATCAACATTTTTAACATGGTGTTAATTTGTCTCTTGTTTATAAATGGCAATATATATTATCGCAACAAATGAACAATAAGCACATGTGCATCCTCCATCTTTTATAAATGTGTGTCTTTCCTCCCTCTCTCGTTTCTGTGAAACAGTTTCTTTGTTGTCCCTGTTTAATTATGCATGCGTGCTTTAAAGCGCTCAGCCCCTCTGTCATTCATCACTTATATTGACTGAGGTTGAATCTGACCCCGCCCCTCTCTCGTTTCAGGACAGCGACCTCCTGACCTTCAACATCTCTGCGCATCACTCCTGGTGGAGCGAGCATGGGCCGGGCTGCATCCGAAGAGAGATCCCAGCCAGCGGAGAGCGCGGAGCCGACACACAGTCCTACATCTCCATCATGGGCTGCCTGCTGGAGTACCAGTATATAGAGGTGCTGCACAGCGGCTGCCAGATCCTCATCTCTGTAAGTCAGAACCAGAAACATACATTCGCTCCGTGCATACAGTGCATCAGGAAAGTATTCATAGCGCTTCCGTTTTTCCACATTTGTTTAAGTTACAGCCTTATTTCAAAATGGATTAAATTAATTCATTTCCTCAACATTCTACACACAATACCCCATAATGACAATGTGAAAAAAGATTTTTGGAAATTGTTGCAAATTTATTAAAAATAAAAAACCTGAAAAGTCACATGTACATAAGTATTCACAGCCTTTGCCGTGAAGGTCTAAATTGAGCTCAGGTACATTCTGTTTCCACTGATCATTCTTGAGATGTTTCAGCAGCTTAATTTAAGTTCACCTGTGGTAAATTCAGTTGGACATGATTTGAAAAGGCATACACCTGTCTATATAAGGTCCCAGGGTTGACAGTGCATGTCAAAGCACAAACCAAACATGAAGACAAAGGAATTGTCCGTAGACCTCCGAGACAGGATTTTCTCAAGGCACAAGGCTGGGGAAGGTTACAGAAAAGTTTCTGCTGCTCTGAAAGTTTCAATAAGCACAGTGGCCTCCATCATCCGTAAGTGGAAGATGTTTGGAACCACCAGGACTCTTCCTAGAGCTGGCCGGCCATCTAAGCTGAGTGATCGGGGGAGAAGGGCCTTAGTCAGGGAGGTGATCAATAACCCGATGGTCACTCTGTCTGAGCTCCAGCGTTGTTCTGTGTAGAGAGGAGAACCTTACAGAAGGACAACCATCTGTGCAGCAATCCACCAATCAGCCTTGTATTGTAGAGTCGCCAGACGGAAGCCACTCCCCACCTGGAATTTGCCAAAAGCCTCTCAGACCATAAGAAACAATATTCTCTGGTCTGATGAGACTAAAATTGAACTCATTGGAGCACGATTCATTAGCGGATCGCTCGCATGTCAGCTTATAGTCAAACCAGCTGATCGCCGTGACTTTGAAACGCTCCAGTGTCCCTGTATCTGTGGTTACACTCAGTAAACAGCGGTGAGTTCTGTGAACTGAAGACCTTCATGGCCAATCACAGTCATTTCTGTTGAGCACGGGAACACAATGGCAAAACAGCGCTCAAATGTTAAAATTTCAGTAGCGATTGGTATCGAATTCCAGTATCGTGACAACCCTACAGAATAAAGCCTTTTAGTCGAGTGTGCCACAAGCCTGCTTTTGAGTAAAGGTCTCGGCCGTTAGATCGCCCCCTGGGGGCTGGCTGCTGTACAAGTCATAAAGCCCACCTCCTCCGTGCTAATGAAGGAGACATGAGACCAAATAAAAAAAATTAATTACACTTGCAATAAAATGTTCCGAAAGATGGTTCTGTTCAGT
Organism: Danio kyathit; assembly: GCA_903798195.1. Classification (NCBI taxonomy): domain Eukaryota; kingdom Metazoa; phylum Chordata; class Actinopteri; order Cypriniformes; family Danionidae; genus Danio; species Danio kyathit. Next base: position 8,001,931 of record LR812541.1, on the reverse strand, counting down.
TAAAGCACTGGTTATCAGCTGATATAGGTGCAGATCTTCATTTTTGTAAAGAGTATGTGTTGAGCAGTGATTTAATGCTGGGCGTGTCATCGTGATTGACAGCTGTGATTGACAGTTTCTTAAAGCAGACCTCGGAGCTTCGACAGGAGACTGAAGTGTCATTATTCAATTTCTGTGCTATTTTACCATGATAAAATGAATTTCTCAGCAGTAAACTATAGTTTCTGACATACAGGATCTGGTGGAACACTGTTTATTCGTCTGCTGTGCCTATGGACTGACTGCCTGGTTCCGGCCCGAGTCAATCAGGCCAGATGCGGCGGCCGTTAGCCGGAATCGGCCTGCGAGAGGGTGCGCTGTGGCCCGGAGCTGGCGCAATTAAATCTTTATTATATAAAACCTCACCTTTGTTAACGTTAGTACAACCATTTGTGTTGATAAAACAGCAAACGCAGGCTACTATGTAAACGCAAAGTGTACATTAGCGAGCCTTTGTTATAGTGCAGACACCAGCGGTCAAGTGAGAAGTTCGGGGGGCGTGGTTGATTTGATGTACAAGCCTTTGGTTGGAAATTCGATTCCGCATCTCCTCCTCTGGCTCCATCAGGCAGTCCTTCTGCGCATGCCCAGGCTCCAATTTCAGCAGTCTTTTGCGACAGTTTGTGCCAGTCACAAGGCGTTTTTTCCTTCACAGCGTTTAATGGAAAATGGCGCTGTCGCGTCGTCCATATTTTATACAGTCATTGCTTTTAGTCTTATACAGCCCCCTGTTTAGTGTCAGGCTGCCGATATGTCTGTCGGGCTTTATTCTGTGATAACAACATCCTGTATGCCTCCTCCTCCTCCCTAACATCACAGATTGCCAATAATGTAGTAATAAAAAAAGGACTGGTTGTGTACCCTGTTATATATCATAAGTGTACATTGGGCTTTAAGTAAACAGTTGACGCTAAAAGGGTGCCAAATGTATTTAAAAGCGGTCCTGACATTGTGTCCAATATGTGATGATTTGATTGCAAGTACGTGATGCAAAAACACCCTAGAAAAGTATGTCACGGCATGTAAAAAAAAGCTAAAACACTCAATAAGCACTCCTTCGATACTCTAAAAGTCCTGTTCGTGCTATAGTTTGTGGTCTCCAGATGCTATATTTACATTTACTATATGCGCATGTCTGCATGGCAAGCTATAATACACGTTTTTCCAGACACACTTCCATCCTGAAAGTGCTTTTTCATTACCATAGGAAATCATTGCCTGTTTTTTTTTTTTTTTTTTTTTGCAGAGGGCCAGTCCTTAAAAACCACAGCACTGTAAAAGTGTGTCCTGCATGCAGTTTTCATGTGTGGGTCCTCAAGCTCTGCTGGTGTGCTGATTGGCCCCTTGAGTTTGAGGTCTGGCACAGATCCAGGTTTAGTTGGGAAAACTCACTAGATTATAATCAGGAAGCAGAAGGACTGTGAGCTCATTTTCCAAAAGAGGATTGCTTTTGTTGACTTTAAATGTGCTGTGGACTGAGCTCTCCTGAAATATTTGGACTCTTAATGCATGCTTATGATTGTGAATGTACAACAATTGTACTTTTGCTGTTGTATTTCTGGTAAATAATAGGGTTGGGCGATGTTGACCAGTTTGGCATCGTACAATATCTAATGTGAAACATCGCGATGGACGATGGCATCGTCGTCATAGGCGGGGGTGGTTGTTGTTAAATATCAATTAATTCATAACGAATTAATTAATTGTAACCTACAGTTTTCACTACCTGACCCACATGGTCTTTGCTTTACCCATAACCAAACCATAAATAAATAAAGTTACACACAAATTACCACCTGTCAATCACTTTTATCCGCGGGACTCTGGCATGAATAGAGTGATCTGTGTCCTTATAATGGCTTTTTCCCACAGCTGGTGGAGGAGACGAGAGTTCGTTTGTTGTTCACTGTAATTTGTATTGTGATTGATGATAACTTCTTTATTTTATTAATATTATATGGAAATAATAACAAGTAAAGATGCTAGGGCTCGACCGTTTTGGTCACATATGCGCCCGAAAATTTATCTATGCGACCTAAAAATATATTTGGAAGCATTTGTGCAAGTGCATACATTTTCACATTTTTCACTGCAAAATCCTCACCGCGTGCGCTGATTTGGGAGACATTTATGCATATTTGCACCTAAAAACACCAAACGCAGCGCTCAGGAACAGATTAAAACAGTTGTTATGTGAACTTGCTGAAGTAAAAAAAGCCTGTAATGCTTGCCCCGCCTTTGTGCTCTTCTTATTGGCCCACTGCTCTAGAACTGAACGCGAATGGATTGGTTAATATCAGCTGTCAATCACTCAGTCAACGCCTTCTGCCTTCAGATGACAGGAGCTACACCCGCGGAAATGTGAAGCGCTGAAGATGAGAGAATGAAAATAACACTGACAGATTTAGTTTTAGAAACTACCTAAAGTCACTAATAATGGCACATCTTATTAGTGATCATGCGCTGAATGTTAATCCACCATTTACATATTTCCAAGAGTGGATAAAAGACTTCCAGTGGCTTCAAGTCCACTATGAAAATAACTAAAGCCATTCAATGTTAAGTCTGTGGGACGGAGTTTGCAGGTAACAGCGTTTGCCACTGAATCTACACATTTTAAGCACGAGAGGTACTGTATAATCCTTCATTTAATCCTCATAAATTTTTATATGTAAAATTTAACACAGCTCATGAAAAGACCATTATTGCTATTAAGATGACATGAATAATAAGTTATAAATCAATATAAATGTGGGGCGGGGCGATGGATCGCGATGCCGGCTCAGCATCGTGAAGTTTGTCGGCCATCGGCGATGGACGATGGCATCGTCTATTGGCCCAACCCTAGTAAATAATTCATGTTTTTTAGTAATTTGAACCTTTCTGGTGCTTATATCTTGCATTTAATGTCAAGCAAAAGTGTGTAAAGTGTGCACACATGTACATTTGAAGTGAAGGAAGAAAGAAAGAAAAGTGTGTATAACACAGTTTGTGCCAATATTTTCAGTTTGGCTTTAAAACTTTATGCTTAATGTTGTTTTATACTTAAGTTTTTAATTCAGAATATTGTTTTTGGAGTTATCCTCCGCCTTTAATATGGTGAATGTGTAGATATTCTTCTTAAGCGATTGGAAGATTATTTTGTGGATTAATAGTGTCTTGCGGGATTGACCACAGCATGTAGTTAATGGTAAAATGTCTAAGAATGTGGTGTTGAATACAGGCCTTTGTCAAGAATGTGTTTTATCACCAATTTTATTTTCTATTTATATACAGTTAGGTCCATAAATATTTGGACATTGACATAATTCTAACATTTTTGGCTCTATACACCACAATGGATTTGAAATGAAACAAACAAGATGTGCTTTAACTGCAGACTGTCAGCTTTAATTTGAGGGTATTTACATCCACATCAGGTGAACGCTGTAGGAATTACAAGTTTGCATATGTGCCTCCCACTTGTTAAGGGTACAAACGTAATGGAACAATTGGCTTCTAAACCGTTCCATGGCCAGGTGTGTGTTATTCCCTCATTATCCCAATTACAATGAGCAGATAAAAGGTGTGAAATGAACTCTGGATTTGCATTTTGAATCTGTTACTGTCAACTCTCAAGATGAGATCCAAAGAGATGTCACTATCATTAGGATAAAAAGCCATCATAAGGCTAAAAAAAAAACAGAACAAACCCATTAGAGAGATAGCAAAAACGTTAGGCGTGGCCAAAACAACTGTTTGGAGCATTCTTAAAAAGAAAGAACGCACCAGTGAGCTCAGCAACACCAAAAGACCCGGAAGACCAGGGGAACAACTGTGGTAGATGACCGAAGAATTCTTTCCCTGGTGAAGAAAACCCTTCACAACAGTTGCCCAGATCAAGAGCACTCTCCAGGAGGTAGGTGTATGTGTGTCAGAGTCAACAATCAAGAGAAGACCACGCCAGAGTGAATGGTTCACCACAAGATGTAAACCATTGGTGAGCCTCAAAAACAGGAAGGCCAGATTAGAGTTCTCAAAAAGCTTTCACAGTGCTGGAACAACATCCTATTGACAGATGAGATCAAGATCAACTTGTATCAGAGTCATGAGATGAGAAGAGTATGGAGAAGGAAAGCATGGTGGTGGTAGTGTCATGGTGTGGGCATGTATGGCTGCCAATGGAACTGGTTCTCTTGGGATTTTTTGATGATGTGACTGCTGACAAAAGCAGCAGGATGAATTCTGAAGTGTTTCAGGCAATATTTTCTGCTCATATTAAGCCAAATGCTTCACAACTCATTGGACGGCGCTTCACAGTGAAGATGGAGTATGACCCAAAGCATACTGCAAAAGCAACCAAAGAGTTTTTCAAGGGAAAGAAGTGGAATGTTATGCAATGGCCAAGTCAATCACCTGAGCTGAATCCGATTGAGCATGCATTGCACTTGCTGAAGACAAAACTGAAGGGAAAATGCCCCAAGAACAAGCAGGAACTGAAGTCAGTTGCTGGCTGTAGAGGCCTGGCAGAGCATCACCAGGGATGAAATCCAGCATCTGGTGATGTCTATGTGTTTCAGGTTGAAATTGACTGCAAAGTTTGCTTGCAAGCACTCCAGCTAAAAAAAAAAAGTGGAAATCTGAGAACCCCCCTGAGAAAAAACACAGGATCAATGAGCTTGTATCTTATAGTACTCCTGAGAAAATATTGTATTCTGTCCGACAAAAGCCCGCCGACTTTGACTATATTTGGGGACCTTTTCTTAACACATTACCTCTGTTAGACTTTAATAATTGATTATATCGTATAATTATTGTTAGTCTTGCTAGTCTTTTTTTTGTTGTTGTTGTTGTTGTTCGTCCTACTTTCTCTTATTTTATGTTATTGTTTTAATGTTTTATCATATATGTAAATGTAATTTGTTTGTGCATCAATTCTGGACATTATTGTTTTTTATTTATCATTACTATCAACCACTTCAACTATCTTTATGTAACATCAAAATGAGAAATGGTTTGACAGAATTTGTGACAATTATACCTTGTATGGATGGGGGGTGGCGGGGTGAGTTGTATTTGTATATTTTATTTATTTATTCTTTTATTTTTATTTATTTTTTATTGTTAATATTATTATTTGCTTTTTTGTTAATTTAAAAAAAAAAAAAAGTCATATTCTTTGTATCCTCACATTCTACGTAATGGTATGTATATTATCAATAAACATACCTATTTAAAAAAAAAAAAAGAAAAAAAAAAGAAATTGACTGCAAAAAATTTGCAACCAAGTATTAATAATATAAGTGAAAGTTTGATTTATCATTATTATTCTGTCCATTTACTTTGGTCCCTTAACAAGTGGGAGGCACATATGCAAACTGTTGGAATTCCTACAGCGTTCACAAACATGTTAGAATTGTGTCTATCCAAATATTTATGGACCTAACCGTAAATGATATATGACAATGAAAATCTGACACTAATCAAGTTTGCAGATGATATGGCATTGGTGGGATGTGTAAAGGATACTCAATTATTTGATAATTATCTAAAGTTTGTCCATTTTATCACAAGTTGGACAACAGAGAATTCCATGCAGCTTAACATTAGTAAGACGAAAGATATGTGTTGTGGGACAAACAAAATATGAAAATTTTGTGACCCTTTGCTAATAAATGGGGAGGAGGTTGAACAGATGAGTTCTTTTAAATATTTGGGTGTGGAAATTGACTTTCAATTCTCTTTTGATAAACACTCAGAGAATGTTTCTAGAACAGCTCAGGCGCGGTTGAGTTTGTTGAGAAAACGGAGAAGTTTTGATATTGAGAAGGACATTTTGTCATATACTGTATAAATCACTTATTGAATATATCCTTTTAACATTGTAGCCTGGTTTAACTCCCTAAGGTTAGTAAACATAGCGGGTAAAATAATTGGTGAGAGACAAACACTTCTCACTGATTTATTTATAGCAGCGACAAAAAGAAAAACCGCCACTATTGTGGAAGACTCTTCCCATCCTTTACATCACAGGTGTCAAACTCAGTTCCTGCAGGGCCGCAGCTCTGCACAGTTTAGTTCCAACCCTAATTAAACACACCTGATCAAACTAATTGAGTCCTTCAGGCTTGTTTGAAACCTACAGGTAAAGCTGCGGTCACACTGGACTTTTCTCCCCATAGACTTCCATTCATACGCACTCGAATGCGTCAGACCGGAAACGCAAGCTCGTGCATCAAGTTTCGCAGATCGCTACGTTGGAAAGTTCAAGCCTAGTGAACTCTGACCTGCGAAATCGCATCACGTGACTGCGTGAGACCAATCGAGGATCAAAACATGACCTCTCTGGACAGGAATTTAAAACATAGACCAATCGCTTACTTTTTTAAATGTTTAATCATCTTGTTTAATCCCACCCTTTTCGCAGCGCCGTACAACTCAAACTCTAGTGTACGACTCAAACTCTAGTGTGACCGCAGCTTGAGTGTGTTGAAGCAGGGTTAAAACTAAACTGTACACCCCTGTTTTAAGTTACTTTCATCTGGTAGATGGTATAAAGTCCCTTTAGTAAAAAAGGCTAAGTACAAGAAGACATTTATTCCCTCTGCCATTGGTTTTTTTAAATAGGATTTTTTTTAAATAGGATTTTTTTATATTTGTGTAAGTGTATTTATGTTTTCGTTTTTGTATGTGAGCCTATGTCTAAAGAGAAACCCCTGTGGGTTAGACAATAAAGTGAATTTAATTTAATTTAATTTAATTTAATTTAATTTAATTTAATTCAATTCAATTTATTTTAATTTAATTTAATTTAATTTAATTTAATTTATTTATTTTTTATTTAATTAAATTTAAATTTATTTTAATTTAATTTAATTTAATTTAATCATTTTCTTTTTGGCTTAGTCCCTTTATTAATCTGGGGTCGCCACAGCGGAATGAACCGCCAACTTATCCAGCACGTTTTTACGCAGCGGATGCCCTTCCAGCCGCAACCCATCTCTGGGGAAACATCCACACACACTCATTCACACTCATACACTACGGACAATTTAGCCTACCCAATTCACCTGTACCGCATGTCTTTGGACTGTGGGGGAATAATTTAATTTAATTTAATTTAATTTAATTTAATTTAATTTAATTTAATTTAATTTAATTTAATTTAATTTAATTTAATTTAATTTAATTTAATTTAATGAAGAACTAAAATACATTTATAATATTTTAAAGTTCTTATTTGAATCTACCTGTAAACTGTCAATCACCACTACACACACCATTTTGCAATAAAAAACTCTTACATCAAACAAAAATACTATTACATAGCATTTATTGAACACAAATATTAAACAATCCACAATATAAAGATGCAAATCAATTCATTTAAAAGAACAATGCCCTCGATTTGGTACAGCATTTAATTCATATGAAACTATAAATCTTAACTTGGCCCTCAATGAGATGTAATTTATCTGTAATGACCATTGTGTATGTGTGTGAAAGAGTGTGTTTGAGTGTTTCCCAGTGATGGGTTGCAGTTGGAAGGGCATCCTCTGCATAAAACATATGCTGGATAAGTTGGTGGTTCATTCCGCTGTGGCGACCCCAGATTAATAAAGGGACTAAGCAGAAAAGAAAATGAAAGAATGATTGAGATCAACATACCCAAAACAGAATATATTTAATGTTTAGCCACTATAGAGACACAGAGCAGATTCCGGAATAAGTGTCTGTGGTAAGGACACTGCTCTCATCTGGGTATGTGAGTTATAAACAGGTCTTGTTTCCAAAATCTTCAAATAGGTTCAATCTTTTTTTAAATAAACCACATATTTGCAGTCTAAACAATTACATTCTTGCCTAAAAACCTCTCAAAAACTGATAGTGTGATGGGAGTACTGTATATGCCAAACTATTGTGAGTTTAGTCCTCGGCCTTGCTTGCAGTGAAGAATGAGTGCTACAGGCGGAATGAAGAAACTGGAACAGTGCTGTTCAATTCAATTCAATTCAATTCACCTTCATTTGTGTAGCGCTTTTACAATGTAGATCAGGGGTGTCAAATCCAAACTTGGTAAGGGCCGCACATAATATTGTGAATAAAGTGAGGGGCCGTACAATCACATTTTTTTTTCACATATTCAGAAAAACTGATGATAAAACAAAAAGCCAACAACTGATATACCACATCGTAACAAGCAACTGATGGTTTCTGATATTGTATTATTGAACTTATTATTGAACTTTTAGCTTTAAAAAGGCAACCTAATCATGAAATAATCCATGCTAACTGTCGATGCCTACAACTGAACTTGTGGATTTCAGAGGAACAAAATTAAAGCAATATATTTATTAGTAGGCTATTAGTAGGGCCAGACGGAATCTGCGGACGTTTTTTGCTATTTCTGCGGAGAATTTTGGTAAAAATCTGCGCATTTCTGCGGAATTATTTTAGGAGTATCATAACTAAAACCTTAATATGTTAAATAAAAAATAATATCTTTTTAACTTTTATTTAATGTTTAAAATGCAAATCCAATTAGATTCACTGTAAATATTTAACTGTAAGTAAATAAACAGAATTGATGATGGGCTAAAAATCTGCGGAAATCTGCGGAAAATCTGCGGAATTCTGCGCGCGCAGATTCCGTGTGGGCCTAGCTATTAGAGATAAATGGTAGCCTATATAAAAAAAATTAATGGTAAGAAATGGTATTATTTAGCTTATTTTGCTCCAAATGACACTTGCACTGGGCTTACATGCCAAACCTAAGAAAATTAGGGATTTTTTTTAACTCTTACCAGACACCCTGCATCTTTTCATAGAAACTCTCATCTATTCTAGGTGTAATGTCCCTTGCCATGGCTACTTTCATTACAGACATAGTATGTTGGTCTGTGAGGCGGGATCTGTGGGATGTTTTGGTCAGTTTTATTATAGAGAACATTTGTTCACATGAGTATGTGCTCCCAAACATAGACATAACGCGTGCTTGTGCTAACTTTAGTCCCAGAAATATTTCACCTTGTTTATATTTAGCGTGAACCTCGGCTGGGCTGGGTCAGTTGGCGTTTCTGTGTGGAGTTTGCATGTTCTCCCTGCATTCGCGTGGGTTTCCTCCGGGTGCTCCGGTTTCCCCCACAGTCCAAAAGACATGCGGTACAGGTGAATTGGGTAGGCTAAATTGTCCGTAGTGTATGAGTGTGAATGAGTGTGTGGATGTTTCCCAGAGATGGGTTGCGGCTGGAAGGGCATCCGCTGCGTAAAATCGTGCTGGATAAGTTGGCGGTTCATTCCGCTGTGGCGACCCCGGATTAATAAAGGGACTAAGCCGACAAGAAAATGAATGAATGAATATATTTAGCGTAACGTTGTGCTAACGTCTAAATAAGCGAGTAGGGTGAAGCGCAACAGCACCACCTGCGTCTTAATACTGTCATTGACACAGACCTAATTTTTAAAGCGAGCACGGGCCACTTAAACTTCATTACCAAAACTTGTTGTCGGGCCTGATTAAATGTTTTGACGGGCTGCATTTGGCCCGCGGGCCTTGTAATTGACACATGTGATGTAGATTGTGTCAAAGCAGCTTCACATAGCTGTATTGCACGCCTCTCAGCCAATCAGATTTGAGAATCAGAAACAATTGTAAAACAAAACTTTCCAGGCTTGTGCATTGTTTTACAGTGAGGAGGCTGAGCAGATCTATGGCAGTAAAATGTGTGTTTGTAAGTGGTTTTGGTATGGGCTAAATTGTCCATAGTGTATGTGTGGGTGAGAATGCAAGACTGTTTGGGTGTTTCTCAGTGCTGGGTTGCAGCTGGAAGGGCATCCGCTGTGTAAAACATGTGCTGGATAAGTTCTGATTCGTATTCGCTGTTGCGATTTTTCTCATTTCTGCCATTAGTATTTATCACCTGTACCGCATGTCTTTGGACTGTGGGGGAAACCGGAGCACCCGGAGGAAACCCACGCCAATGCAGGGAGAACATGCAAACTCCACACAGAAACACCAACTGACCCAGCCGAGGCTTGAACCAGCGATCTTCTTGCTGTGCGGCGACAGCACTACCTACTGCGCCACTGCGTCGCCTGATTAGCACATATAATAAATGTAATTTATTGCACCTCTCTGTGATACCGATATTACATCTACTATTATTACGATAAGGATAATTGTTGACAATATGGTGCAGCCTCATCAGAGACTATAAGGATGTGTGTGGGATTTCTGAACTGGGTCATCATGTGAAACAGTTGTGCTGCAGTGAACAGTGGTGATCTCACACTTCTGAGAGTTTTACCTCACAGGAGAGCACAGGTAGAGAACAGTGACACACACACACATTATGACAAGAGAAAAACTGAGCGAGCCATTAACTCACTCACATACACCAGAGGCAGTGAGAGAAACACACCATCTGTTTCTGCCATCAGTGCAAGTCATGAGGGACACACACACATACATGCACGCATACACACACCCCACCCTTCACACGCCACTGTTGTTTATCCTCATTCAGGTGCATGATGCATTATATTTATATAATATATAATGGTATTATTATTATTATTAGGGTAACGCAGTGGCACAGTAGGTAGTGCTCGCCTCACAGCAAGAAGGTCGCTGTTTCGAGCCTCGGCTGGGTCAATTGGCGTTTCTGTGTGGAGTTTGCATGTTCTCCCTGCGTTCGCGTGGGTTTCCTCCGGGTGCTCCGGTTTTCCCCACAGTCCAAACACATGCGGTACAGGTGAATTGGGTAGGCTAAATTGTCCGTAGTGAATGAGTGTGTATGGATGTTTCCCAGAGATGGGTTGCGGCTGGAAGGGCATCCGCTGCGTAAAAACGTGCTGGATAAGTTGGCGGTTCATTCCGCCGTGGCGACCCGGGTCTAATAAAGGAACTAAGCCGAAAAGAAAATGAATGAATGAATAAAGATGTTGTTTTGAGTTGTGCTTACGCAATGATGTCATCACGCAAAGTAATATGTTAATAAGAACCTATTTATTGTGCATGTGGATGTAAAGTTTTCATATAATATAATACACGGCGCCTCAGAGAGTAGAGACATGACGGGCTTTTTTTTTTTTTTTTTTAATTGTTTGAACTGACAATACAAGAACATCATAACAAAGTCCAAGGGATCACAGACAAAACTTAAAAAAGGTCAATAATATACATAGTCATAAGAAAAAAAATAAAAATCACATACAAATACAAATAATACCATTAAACAGAAAGGGAGAAAAAAAAGAATTATAGTATTAATAAAAATAAATTCATTCATTCATTCATTTTCTTGTCGGCTTTGTCCCTTGAGGGGTCGCCACCGCGGAATGAACCACCAACTTATCCAGCACGATTTTACGCAGCGGATGCCCTTCCAGCCGCAACCCATCTCTGGGAACTTCCACACACACATTCACACTCATACACTATGGACAATTTAGCTTACCCAATTCACCTGTACTGCATGTCTTTGGACTGTGGGGGAAACCGGAGCACCCGGAGGAAACCCACGCAAACCCAGGGAGAACATGCAAACTCCACACAGAAACGCCAACTGACCCAGCCCAGCCGAGGTTCGAACCTGCGACCCAGCGACGTTCTTGCTGTGAGGCAACAGCACTACCTACTGCGCCCCTGGGTTGCCCTAAAAATAAATTAATAATATTAAATATACTAAATTAAACAAACAAAATTAAACAAATGAATGAAATTACAATGACACTTAAACAAATAACCATAAGGAAAGCAATTAAATTCGAGAATCTTCTTTAAATACATCTGCATAATATTTCAGGAATCTTAGGTTTTTTTTATTCTTAATGAGATGAAGTGATTTTAGGAAGGAGTTATATTCTATTCTAAAATGAGCAAAGGATGGGTAATTATTTGCGAATTTCTGTTTGTGAATGAAAAATTTGCCATATAAGATAAAAAAAAATTTATAATGTGTTCCAGGGATTTAGCTTTTGGGTTATTATAATAAAAAATAATGTCTTTTAGACTAAAGAAATTCACATTATTGACAGAAGCAAATATATGAGAGCTTAGGAGTGACCAAAATTGCTTGGATATTGGACAATCAAAAAACATATAGTAGTGTCTCCTCTGCTTGTTTGCAGAAGGAACATGAGCTGTCGATGTCTAAAAATTTGGAAATACTATAATTAACAGAGTAGATTTTATGTAAAAGACATGACAGGCTTACGCTTGTCAGATACCATAGATATATACATTAGATGTCGCCTACCCTGCTGTTGTCTATTAGAACGAATGCGTCAATAGAGCCGCCATTTTAGTACAGGGTAGCGCTCCTTTGAAATGAATGCGGGTCCAAGGTGCAGTGGAGGACTGTGGCCAACCAGAGCCAGAGTGATACACATATACACATATATCTATGATCAGGAGTTTTCCCCGGTGGTCCGTATGCAAATATTTTTTTTAAATTATGAAATATTATAATTTTACATCACTTTTCTACATTGATGGATGTGACCGCACGGGCATTGCCGACAAAGAGTATGTGTTTGTGTGCATGGAAATGCATTATCCTCCCTCTCTGTTTAATTTGATCTAATTCATGTCCTGAAACCCCCCCCCCCCCCCCCCCCCCCTCTCCTGCTTTCACTTCTCATTCTGATGAAGGGAGCGATTTGTTTGTAAATGAATCTCCGTTATGAACGACTCGTTCACTTAGCTGACAATAATACAAGTTTCTGGCAGCGCAGCGTCTTGTTTTCATACTTGTTAACATTGTTTGCTTATTTTATTCAACAAAACAAGCATAAGCTTAGAATTTAGTGCGAGTTGGTGCTACTTTGCCTTATGGTCACTGCAGTAAGAGACTGTATTATCATCAATAACATTACTTGTTGAGCACAAAAGTTCATAACATACAAAAACATAAAAAACGAAATCTTACCTATGAAATGTTCTGCCTTTGTGCTTTGTTTTCTTTGTTTGCTCGTTACTACACCCCTACACAGCGCTAAAGTCCAGCATCTTCACATTGGCACACTGTCTTGACTAGTGCAGTTGAATGACGGTTGTCCTAGGAGCACTGTACAAATGTGGCGGCGCTATTGACGCATGTTCAGGGTCCCTATGTGATATCTAGTGTATATACCTATGGTCAGATACTATGTGATGACGTCACTGATATGCAAATTAGTGCGTGATGTCATCTGGCAACATTTAGCTACTTTTCGGGCAGGCTTTAGCTACTTTTCATTGGAAATAGTTGGCAACGCTTGTCTTCTCACCATCACCCTGATCTTTAGCTCCCTCCACTGATTCTCAATTGCATTTAAGTCAGGAATACGTTAAAGTTGTCTGTTAACCATTTCTTCACTGTTTTTGTTGTGTGTTTTGGGTCGTTGTCTTGCTGAAATGTCCACTGGTGCCCAAGGCCAAGTTTCTTTGCAGACTGCCTGATGTTTCTCTTTTATGGTCACCCCCACCCTCCCAAAACATTGCACATGCTTGACATTGGTAATGGTGTTCTTAGGGTTGAAGGCTTTTCCTTTTTACGCCTAATGAAGGCTGAATCATTGTGGCCAAACAATTAGCATAAAACAGAAGACCAGATGTCTTTGTCAAGATTAGCATTTTCAAAGGCCAAGCAGGCTTTTGTGTGTCTTCTCTGGTGAAGTGGTGTCCTTCTTGGTCTATGTCTGTGGAACCCAGCGGTGTACAGTACCCATTGGTCTATCTGCCTTGAGATGTTGCCACCAGCAGAGCCCAGATTCATCAGGACAGTCTTGATGGTGATTTTTGGGTTCTTTTTTACCTCTCACTATCCTTCTTGCCAGCGCAGGTTTTTCACTTTTGGTTTTCCACCATCTCTGCTGAGATTTTTCACAGTGCTTCACTTTTTTAATAATGCTTTTCACTGTAGCCTGTGGAACTTCAAAACATTTAGATATTGTCTTAAAGCCCTTTCCTGACTTGTGAGCAGCCACAATGCACAGCCGCAGGTCCTCACTGAGCTCCTTTGTCTTAACCATGACTGTCCACAAACCAACAGCAGAGAGCTTCTGTTTTTCACTTGTTAAGTTGATTAAAACAACTCTTCCCAATGAATCAGGGTAATTAGGCTGCTTTAGAAGAACTTAGACTGTTTGAAATTATATAAAACTTTGTGTTTTCCACTAGACTGTGACAGTTTGGAAAGGGTATGAATAATTTTTGACACGCCACCAAGGCAAATAAAAGCTGAGAGATGTTTTTTTTTTGTTTTTTTTTCACAATGATGGGTCTATTATCTTTTGGGAGAAGCCTGTGTCAATTCGGGTCCCAAACAACTTGCTGGTCAACCTTTAAGTCAGAATTTGTCAGGCTAACTGTGTATATGTATATATGTACAGTTGAAACCAGAAGTTTACATACACTGAATAAAAAGGCACATATCCATTTAAAAAAAGTCAGAGGTTAGGGTGACTAAATTTTTCCTCTTTTAGGTAAGTTAGGATTATCAAATTTGTTTTTGTTATGCTTAATAGCAGAATAATGAGAGAGATATTGTTTGAGAAATTGTTATAACTTTTCTTGAAAATCAAGTTTACATACAATAAGATTATTATGCCTCTGAAAAAGCTCAGATGATGGTGTCAAGGTTTTGGAAGTTTCTGATTGGCTAATTGACAACATTTGAGTTAATTGGAGGCACAACTGTAGAATAGTATTTAAGGAAAGCCTCAAACACACTGCTTCCTTGTGTGACAACATGGGAAAGTCAACAAGCCAGAATCAACAAAAAAGCCAGATTACAATTTGCTAAATTACACTGGGAAAAAGAATACTTTTTGGAGACATGTCCTGGGGTCTGATGGAACTAAGATTGAACTGTTTGGCCATAATGACCAGTGTTACATTTGGAGGACAAAGGGGAAAGCTTACAAGCTTAGGAACACCATCTCAACTTTGAAGTATGGGGGCGGCAGCATCATGTTGTGGGGCTGTTTTGCTGCAGGAGGGACTGGTCCACTTCACAGCACAGATGGCATAATGAATAAAGAACATTATGTAGAAATACTGAAGCAACATCTCAAGACATCAGCCAGGAAATTAAAACTTGGCTACAAATGGGTCTTCCAAACAGACCATGACCCTATAAGCATACTGCCAAATTAGTTCAAATGTGCTTCAAGGACAACAGAGTGAATGTTTTGGAGTGGCCATCACAAAGCCCTGAGCTCAATCCTATAGAAAATCTGTGGGCAGAGTTAAAAAAGTGTGTGCGAGCAAGACAGCCTACAAATCTGACTCAGTTACACCAATTCTGTCATGAGGAATGGGCCAAGATTTCTTCAAACTATTGTGAGAAGCTTGTGGAAGGATACCCAAAACATTTGACCAAAGTTATACAGTTTAAAAGCAAAGCTAAAAAAAATACCAAGGAAATGTATGTAAACTTTTGACTGTCTAGAAATTAATAAACAATTCTCAAAAATAAAAATTCTCGCATTTAGCAAATGTAAATGATTTAGTTAATCCTAACGGACCTAAAATAGTAAACGTTTAGTATGATTTACCATCAGACATTTTTTTAAAAAATGGTTATGTTCCTTTTTTTAGTGTAAACGTCTGGTTTCAACTGTAAGGGACAATTTACCCCAAAATAAATTACTCAACCTCAGGCCATCAAGATCAAGAACATTACAAAGAAATGAATCTAAAGCTGAAACTGTGGTCATCGGTAATTCATAAAAAGCAAGGCAACAGTTCTTTGCACTTTGAGAATAAAAAACAAGCATATAGGCAAAACAAAAATAATATGGATCCTGATGGTACATTGAGGTATTTTGAAGCAAAACAATCAGTCTGTGCAAGAAACTGAATATTATTTACAATAGTCTGTACTCTGTGTGAGTGTGTATGTGTCTGTGTCTCTGTGTGTGTATCTGACTGTGTGTTTGTGTATGAGTTCATTCCTCCTCCTGATCTCACGTCTCTTTTTCTCAGACATGAGTTTCTTCACTTTGCAGTCAAACACTAGAGTAAAGATAAGGTTTTTGGCTTCAGATACTCAACACTATCTTGTCAGGATGGCGTGGGACTTCATCTCTTCCCTTCCCATCATGCTCTCTGCCCCAGAGACTAACACGAGACGAGGCTGTAATTCAAAGAACTTTTTTTTTTTTTTTTTTTTTACACATAATTTAGATGTTCAGGTTTACACTGCAGATCTAGCAAACACACAGCAGCTCCACTGGCAGAGGCTGATCTGCTTATTGTTGTTTTTAAATAATAAAATTGTTTTTAAATAATAAAATAAAGTGAAAAGTGAAGTTGAAGAGCAAGCATGCAAAACTTTTGCCAACAATTAATGTGGGCTGAACTTAAACAACAACTTAAATTTAGTAATCTTCAACTTAATTTGTTTGTTTAAATTCAGCCCAAATTAATTGTTTACAACCACTTATCTTAAACAAAAATGTAGTAAATTCAATGAATCATCTTTGAATCATTTTGAGTCATTTCAAAAGAAAATGAAGGTGTTTTTCAGAGTTTCACTGGTGGAAATTAATACAAATATCACAGAATTTATGAAATTACATTATTTAGAGTGTTAAACAGCTCAATCCAGTGATTAACCAAATCAATCCAAAACTAGTGATTAAAACATCATCTGATATTCATTAATATTGCAATACATCGTAATTAATAATTTACACAATTTGTATTGTAATGATTTGCATTTGTTGTTGTTGATGATAATAATAATAATAATTATTATTATTATTATTATTATTATTATTTGTTTTTTATTATTTTATTTAACAATATTTGTTAAATAAAATTTATATTTACTAAAATAATTATTATACAGTTGTTTTTACTTTATTATTATCATCATTGTTGTTTTTATTATTATTATTACCTTTATGGGAAAAAAAATAATAATAATTTTATTATTATTATTATTATTAATAATAATAATGCAATTTTTATTATTTTATATATCATCTGTAATGACCTCTGCATAAGCTTAATTATCAATTGTTATTAATTATACTTTTATTTTTTAATGTGCTTTAAGTGCCTTAAATGTTTAAAACGGCATCATTCTAAAATAATTATTTTACAAAAAATCATTTTTATTATTTGTATTGTAATGATAAACATATTACTAATTTATTTTCATTATCTATAGTGATTTATAATAATAATAATAATGATATAAATTATAATAATAATAAATTATAATAATGATAATGAGTTATTATTATTATTATTATTATTAATTGAATTATTAATAAACTATTAACATCACTTTAACAACACTATTGTTTTTATTATTACAAATTTATTTACATTATCACTATTTATTTGCATTATTAATAGTGAGATTTTTTATTATCACTTTAACAATACTACTAAATTAATAAAATGAATATAATAATATAATAAGATAATTGTTATACTGCTGTTTTTACATTACAATTATTGTTGTTGTTATTATTGTTTTTATTAATAATTACAGGCGACACAGTGGCTCAGTGCTTAGCACTGTCAGCTCACAGCAAGAAAGTTGCTGGTTCGAGTCCCAGCTGTGTCAGTTGGCATTTCTGTGTGGAGTTTGCATGTCTTCGTGTTTCCGTGGGTTTCCTCTGGGTCCTCCGGTTTCCATCACAGTTCAAAGACATGCACTATGGGTGAATTGGGTACGCTAAATTGGCCGTAGTGTATGTGTGTGAATGAGAGTGTATGGGTGTTTCCCAGTACTGGGTTGCAGCTGGACGGGCATTTGCTGCGTAAAACATGCCGGATAAGTTGGCGGTTCATTCCGCTGTGGCGACCCCTGATGAATAAAGGCACTAAGCTGAAGGAAAATGAATAAATGAAAAATTCTTATTATTGCCATTTTCTTGAATAATCTACATGAGCTAGATTATTAATTATTATTAGTGTTATATATTTAAAAATGTTTTAAAGTGCCTTAAATGTGTAAAAATGCATAATTCTTAAGTGAACCCTTGCTTGTTTTTCATAAGCAGCCAAACACACGTTTTAAAAAAGACTGTTCACATCCAAACACTGCAGCGTTATATTATAAATATCACTTTTTGGCCATCCAGACTGTGTACGTCTGAGAACGTGATTAAGAAAAGTTTGACTTCAAAGCGTTTCCCTGCGGTGCTCTAATCACTTCTCATGTACACACACACACACACGTAAGTGGATTTCTGCAAACATCTACGAGGTGTTTGTTTGTTTGGCTGTGAATATTTCTGTGAGAAGTGTGTTTAATCTGAGATCTGCAAGAGCACTTTTCTCAAGAGTTTCTGAAGAGAGGGAAGTGATTCAGTGTGTGTGTGGGTGTGTGGACACAGCCATACACACTCAATCAGCTGGACTAATTTGTGTCACAGCAGGGGTGACATTGGCACATAATTAACCTGTCAAACATCAGTTCATGCACTGTAAAAAAAATTCCGTTGTTTTTACAAAAAAATTTTGGCAGCTGTGGTTGCCAGAATAATTTTGTAAAAAATACAATAAAATTGTAAACATGTTTACAATGTAAAACTGTAAATGTACAAAATAATTATGTAAAAAACAAATTAATATTATGTAAAATTTACAGAAATTTTGTGTAAGAAATAATTATATTTTTTGTATTTAAACAAAAAAATTCCGTTGTTTTTACAAAAAAAATTTGGCAGCTGTGGTTGCCAGAATAATTTTGTAAAAAATACAATAAAATTGTAAACATGTTTACAATTTAAAACTGTAAATGTACAAAATAATTATGTAAAAAACAAATTATTATTATGTAAAATGTACAGAAATTGTGTGTAAGAAATAATTATATTTTTTGTATTTAAACAAAAAAATCTTGTTGTTTTTACAAAAATATTTTGGCAGCTGTGGTTGCCAGAATAATTTTGTAAAAATTACAATAAAATTGTAAACATGTTTACAATTTAAAACTGTTTAACATACAAGATAATTATGGGGGAAAAAACTATATATATTTACTAATTGATGTTATTTACTAATATTAATAATGACAATATTTTAACAAAAAAATCTGGCAGCTGTGGTTGCCACAATAATTATAACGAAAATACATTTTAAAATGTAAACAACTTTACAGCATAAAACCATCACTTTAGTCAATTGTGTTTACCACACCTAAACTAATTCTTTTAAGAAGACCAATGTTGTTGCATATACTGAACATAGTTTGATTTTAGTAGCAACTGTAAATCATTTGCTTTACCTTTGACCATTAATACAATAACTTTGTATGTTACACAGTACTTAGAGATATAAATTCTAAATATGCATAGATAATAGAAACTGCACTCAAAGACTTAGTAATCCAACTATAATTTGTATTTATTAACCATAAAAAAAGTCAACACTGTCAGTTCACAACACAAACTTGTATTGCTTACTTTCCTTACAAACAATACATTCACCTTTTAGAGAGCATGTGACAGATTAGGCATTGTCTTAGAAATAAACAAGGAAACTCACAGGCAAAGAGATGGGAGAAATTGCCAGTAAAACTAAAATTGAAATGGCAATAAAATGAAAGACTTTTTGGTAACACTATGAATTATTTATTAAGCATTAGCATATAGTGTATTTATTATCTGTTATGTATTAACTCTACATGTAATAGACGTTAGTAAGCAGTTTATAACTGCAGCTACAAATGCTGTATTCTTGACTTATGAGCACATCTATAATGTGCTTAATTGTACTTTCATACTTTGTAAATGATTGATTTTTCATGACTAAATTAAGTATTGCATTATTTACAAACCATTGAGAATGAGTTAGTAAATGATTAATAAACTACTGAAATCAATGTTTCATTTTATTATTCAGGCAGATAGTAACGGTTACTATGCATGTTAATATATGCTTTACTAACACAACTTCATGCAGTTTTGTGACCTAATCTAAAGCGAGGACTATTTATGCTTTGTAAATCCATTATAAATGGTAATTAAAGGTTTAGTATCAAATGAACAGTAAATCTTTGCAGTCCTATGTAAAAAGTAAAAATTACTGTAAATATTAAACATTGCTGAACAATTCCAGTGTCAAAATACAACATAAAATTGGATAAAACAACAACAACAACATAATAATTTAACAATATATGATACAACATTTAAATGGTATTTAGCGATGTTTAAACTGTACAGTAATTATATTTTATATAAGATAGCAAAGATTTATTTTTCATTTGATACAGTTTCATTTGTGCATCTTTAAATGAATAAAAATGAATGAAGTCGTTTTTCTTCCCTGTTTAGAATATAACTGAGCCTTTAACTGTCATTTATAAGGGATTTATAAAGCACAAAAAGTCCTCACTTTAGATTAGGTCACAAAACTGGATAAGGTTGAGTTAATAAAGCATTTATTAACATACAAATTAACTATTAATATATGCCTGAATAATAAGATATAGAATTGTTGATTTGACTAGTTTATTAGTCCTTTACTTACTCATTCTGAATTATCTTAAAAACCACCAACTATTCTTAAATATCTGGTTTGTAAATGATGCAATATTTAATTTAATTTATCATTAACAAAGTATGAAAATACAATTATTAAGTATATTACATGAGACTTTAAGTCAAGAATACAGCATTTGTAGTCGTAGTTATAAACTGCCTACTAATGTTTATTAATGTAGAGTTAATACTTAACAGATAATGAATTCACTATTTGCTAATGCTTAATAAATGGTTCATAGTGTGTTATTATAAAGTGTTGCCGAGTTTTATCTTTTTATCTAAACGGTTTAAGAACAATTAAGAGTTGTTTTATAAACAAATATTCTATACAAACAAGCAATTCAGGAATGACCTAAATCAGAAAAAAACTAGAGCAATAAAAACTCTAACAGTTGTGTACTACTGTGTGTAACTTAACACATACATTAAGCATGGCAGATCAAACAAACCTGAGAAACTGGCATTTACTGTATGTCAAATCTTACTGACTTCAGTCCGTATTTAGACATCACGCCATTCATGATCTGAAAGTTCCTGAATCAAGGTAAGAACTCTTGGGTTCACATGAAGACGGGCTGTGTTTGTCTCCGCCACTTTAGTGCCTTTCTCTGGGTTGATAGAGAAGAAACACCTGGGAAAAGAAGATAAATTTTTTTTTATGTATTAATGATAAAAAAAAAAAATCTCTTTTTGGGAAAATTACTTTTTTAATTGAAATTATTGTGAAATTAATTAACCTATACATATGAATCAGGGAAAATAAAAAGAAAACTTTGCATTTGCAACTGAAGTCTTCATAAAAAGTCACTGCATCAGTTACTTCAATTTTTAATGTTGTATAAAGCCTATACAAAAACACATACCTCTGCAAAAACTCCAAGGTTGATGCCAGCTCTGATGGGTAATGGATGTTGAAGCAATAATAGCTCCCGAACATCATGCACAGGGCGGAAACAAAGGAGGGGATGTTGTCATGTACAACATTTCGATCCACACACAGCATAAAACGGTTCGATGAAAAGCAGGACTGGCCTAGGTAAAAAAGTTAAATAAAAGTTAAATTTGGTATTTAATTATAATTACCATAAAAGTAAAAAAAAACAAACAAATTAAAAAACCTTTACAATATTTATTTGTTACCATTATTTAAAATGAATGTACAATTAACAATACTTTTACTGAATGGTCTATTAAATGCTAACATGGCAGTCTTTGATCTTGAAATTCATAGCAATATGATTAACAATTAATAAATGCCATAAGTATTGTTGTACGTTCATGATTACTAATGGTAACAAATTTATTCTTATTGTGAAGTATGGAGCTAATAATATGCCAAAACAATCTGAATTTGAATTATGTTAATTTGAATTATCAATAATTGTAATTTAATAAATCTGAATTTTTATATGCCGTTAAAATTTTTTGAATTTGAATTTCTTAATTTGAATTTCTTAACATCTGAAATTTAAGACAACTGAATTTTCAAAAGCTGAAATTTTTTATAGATGCATTTTCAAACTTCAGATTTTTTGTGTTCTGAATTCCTAGACTGCAGATATCCAGTTTGTAAAAGTACAGTTTCAACTTTTCAAGATGAAGAAATTCAGAACATCAAATTCAATATCCTAAAATTCAAAACCAGAAATTCAGACTGTGAAATTCAGATTCAGCAGAAAGTAGGGAAGAGTAGACGATCACTGAAAAGTCAAACTAGAAATCACTCACCACGAGGGTGGGGGTTTGGGGGGGGTCTGGAAATAGGTAAAAATAAATGTTTTTTATCTACATATAGCCGAATGTAAAATTAAACTTATATGTATTTTAGCTTTAAGTATGGGGAAAGCTGCTTTCAGTTTAGGGTCACATAAAACAAACATTAAAAACTCATCAAGTGGCTTTCCCTGTACTCCATTCACAAAAATATAGACTTTTTAACACCTGTTATGTTGTTACTATTTGAAATAAAGTTTTAAGCACTTAACAAATGAGGTTAACAAGAAATCTTTGAGCGAGTAATTCATAGTGAGTCACTTAATTCATTATAAATGAGCCGATTTGAACGACTCTGAATGAACAATTCAGTGACAAAGATAAAGATTTGGCGCCACCTATTGGACATTTTGGTTTTAATGTATTTTAGCCAAAAATAAGGTAATATTTTTAAATATGAATCAGATCATTCAAATAAATATAAATGTAAGGTTAAATATGACATCTTAGATGTGAATAGATGATATTTAAAAGAGGCAGCATTTCAGTGCTGATAATAGGCTTCGGGCAAACATATGATTAAAATGTTCCTTAAAATACTATACTATATGCTATGCTGTACTATAGAATATTGTAATAAATAGCATCTTATATATTTTGATGAAGAAGCGTATGCATGCAATGTATGCATGTATGCATGAGCTTGAAAAGGTCAAAAATGTAAAATAAAATTGATTAACCAATGAGATGTAATTAAATTAAATATATGAATTTGGTTCACTGAAGCATGTATATATTTATTACACAAACTACTAAATATAGCTGACCCCCGATATTAAGTTTGCAGAAGAATTGTGTCCTTCTGAGCCTCACATACACCAGTAAACTCACACAGTTCTGTGATTGGCCAAAATGATTAACTAACTTTAGCTTTAACTTTTCGGTGATTGTCTACTCTTCCCTGTTGATGACCCCTGACCTACTTTCTGCTGAATCTGAATTTCTGGTTTTAAATTTTAGGATATTGAATTTGATGTTCTGAATTTCTTCATCTTGAAAAGTTGAAACTGTACTTTTACAAACTGGATATCTGCAGAATTTCAGAACAAAAAATCTGAAGTTTGAAAATATGTCCATAAAAAATTTCAGCCTTTAAAAATTAAGTTGTCTTAAATTTCAGATGTTCAATATTCAAGTTAAGAAATTCAAATTAAAAATTTTTAACGGCATAAAAAATTCAGATTTATTAAATTAAAATTATCAATAATTCAAATTAACAATTCAAATTCAGAAATTAAAATAGCAAAGAAACAAACAAATAAACTTACCACACACAACAAGTGTTGGGGTCAAATTAACTTTGTCCATCTCTACCTCTTCTGCGAGGCATGTGTCCTCCACATGACAGAACATAGCATCTTCCTTCTCATTAAAGTAGGAAAGCAAAAGCATCAACATCTCTTTCACATCTTCAGAGCAACCACTAAGCTCTCCCCTCATCACTTTAAACTTTGTTAAGTCCTGCAGGAACTTTTTGGTTTTGTTCACACCAACAGTACTGAAGTAGTTTAGGAGTCGTTTCCCCTTCAAGTCCAGATTCCGTGTGAAAGTTTCATGAAGACCAATTCCGGTAAGCTCCTTGTAGTGAACTGCCATGCCAAGCTCATTAAACCACCATGGCCAATCCTCCAGGAGACATTTTATATTCTTCCCCTGATTGACTTGGTTACGTTGTGTGTAGAAAGTCAATTTCATTAGATGTCTGACTTCCTCTGCGTTTGCACCAGTTTGACGAGACATCATCTTCATTTTCTCTTTCTTTTCCTCCTGGCTTTCAGTGGTCTCTCCCAGTGGTAGGAATTTTACATGCCAGTTAATGCATCCATACGTATCTTGAATTGCTGCCCTCTTTTCTGGAGGAATTTCATCCGTGTCAGAGTCATCAGTCTGATGTCTTTGTTTTCTTATTTTGGGTGTCGGAGATCGCTTCACAATTTCAATCCTATACTGCAACTGCTTCACTAAAGAATGGTACCCTGGCCCAACCACAACCCCCTCTATTACATCTAGGAGAGACTCTGGATACTTTGCTACCATCCTTTTGGCAACTTCAGTAGAATTCTTTTTATTTGGGCATGAACATTTTTGCATCATCTCATTTACCACAATCCGGACCATCTCTCTTCTCATTCGTTGACTTGGTCGTTTTCCTCTCTCCAAAAATTGAATTAGTTCCTGAGGAAATTTATCCCATGGTATCAGAAACGTATCCACCCAGTCTACATCTGGGCTTTGGGAGCTGCTGGTGGAGGACGATTGAGAACTTCCAGGTGAACTACGCAAGGCTGTGGAAGGTTGTGGTGAGCTGCTTGTTTCTGGTGTCTGGCCTGCAAAAGGTCATACACAAACAATAGTCAGTAACACAAAGTGATTTATTTATTTATTTATTTTTACATTTTCAAGACCTTTTTAGACCTGTTACTTTATGAACGTGTCTTGTAGCATTCTGTTCTGCAACACATGACTTACATCTTAACTTCCAAGCAGCAAGGACTTTTCGAGCTTGGATTGGCCTCAATGCTGTCAGCAAATCAGATTCCTCAATAAACTGAAAATCATCATATGTCTCCACTCCAATGGATTGCAATAACTCCTCTAAAATGTCTTTTGTCGCCTCTGGGAGGTCAGGCAAGACCTCAGTGATGGCAGTACGTAGAAATGTTGTCTCCAAGTCAGTCATTACTGAAATCAATCAAGTAGTGATTAGACATGTAGTTATTAAATTTATTAAGAGTTTATTTATGTTCATCTAATTGCAAGTAAAACAAAAATGCAGATCTTAGTATTTTTTAAAGGCATAGTTCACCAAAAAATTTAAAATCTATAATTTTATTTACTTTTGACATATTTAATACCAGTTTGAGTTTTTTTGGGACAATCTTTAAAAGAATGTTGGAAACTATTAATCATCAACTTCCATAGTAGGAAAAAAATACTATGGAAGTCAACGGTTACAACATTCTTCAAAACATCATCTTGAGAAAAAAAAAATAAACAAACAAACAAACAAACAAACAAACCCCAAACACGTTTGAAAAAAGTCAAAAGTAAATTATATCAAAAATTTTAATTTTTGGGAAAACTATCCCTTTAAACTACATGTTATTTTAACTAAGCATACATGATGATTTTTAGTATATTTTTTCCACCTCTGTGGACAAGATCTGTTTACTTTGACAGCACGCTGTGTTTCAGCGGAATGACTTGGTACCCATTAACAATGTATGATGTTAGCGGATAAAAATCAACCAAGTCATTAATGCTAAGACACTGTAGCCTGGTACTCTGTTTAGTCACAGAGTACAGATGGTATTCAAAATGATATTCAGCTTTTTGTATTCCCATTACAAAAAACACAGCTCCGTCATTTTGGATTAAAATGATGAGAAGTTCTCCAAACTCAATGGACTCATCATTTTTAGACACAAGAAAATGTCCCTTTTTGTATGACGTTCCTCTATACATTATTTCTGTGGACACAGTAGTATTAAACTCTGAAAAGTTAAATTCTCTCACTGCATGTTTAATTGATTCACTGTAAAGACTTGGGTAAAAAGTGCAACTGTCTTTGACATGCAGAAGCTGAGTGCATCCTGGTCCAGCTGAAAGATATGCCTGAAACATCTGATGCCTTTCAGATAAAGTTAGGCAGACATTCTTAAAATTTTTCAAATGCCTAGCACATCTCTTGAAGTAGCTATGCTTACTTTCAAAACGCATTGTCCACAATCGAATCAAGGGGCCAAATTTAAGAATTAGTGCAGGATAATGTCGCAAGAAATGATGTTTTGGTTTCAGTGGACTCTCAGGAAATAAAGACTTTCTTAATTCCAAATATTCTTGGATTAGAATGTCAAGATAGGCTACTTGTGATGACGAAATGTTTTGTGCACAAATCAAATCAACAATATCTTTGAGCTGGAGAGTTAACTGCCACACTTCATCTTCTGAATTTTGCACTTTGTCACCAATTAATACAGGAAGCAACCTTAAGAAATTCCAATTCTGAACGGCTTGCCCAGAAAGCTTGGACACCTCAGAATTGACCGCACATGGCTTTGTAAGTGCATCAGTACCTTTGTACTTGAATTGCTTGATTCGACGGTTCAAAACAGAATATGTAAGCCAGTGTCTTTTCTTAATGAAATACTTCAAGTACAATGCCACATCATAGGATAAGACACCCTCAAATATGTCATGGCCTAAACAAGGTGGGAGACCAGGCTGGCAGACATGGAAAGATTTCAAAGTATTGAAAACAGAGTTTACCTTTATTCCTTTGATGTCTTGACGGTCTTCAGATTGTAAATCATGAACAGCAGAATCATAAGTTTCAGGGGTGCGCTGTGGACCACAAACATTTGGGTTATCACTCTGAAATTCATTTCTTGTGATTTCACAATATCTGCAAAAATACTGAGCACGACTGAAATTTTCAGTAAACCCACCAATGGCGTGTGAACCCAAATTATCACCAGCAATACAATACAGTGCACCTTTGACCACTTTACCACCTACAGCTATTCCGTTTTCCTCCAAATCTTTTAAATCCACTAACAGCTCTGAGAAAACCTTAGCACTTCCAAATTTCTTTAGGTCATTCTCTCCACATAACAAGGCTAGGAACATGTGATCAGTATTGGACCGCACATGAGCAGGTAAATTACCCAAAGAAAGATAGACTGCTACTACTTTGTGCTTTTTTTTAGCAGAGCCAAGTGGATTGACAATTTCAAAAGCATCCTGATAAATAATTAGTTTCAGACAATCTGGATTTTCAAGAAAGAACTGGTTGGACTTAAAGATTTTGCCATCATTAATGTCAGCAAAATTATCTGAGTCTATTTCACAAGATGGCTGACACAGCGAATTCTTCCATAATTCCGATTCCAATAAGCTACTCAATGTTTGTTTCACAGGTATGTAATATGCAAACCTCTTTGTCATATTTTCATCATTTCCCAATGTTACCTTTTTAGGCTCAATGTATTTGAACATCTGTTTGAATGTCTGACTTCTTGAATATGTTGTTCTCAGTGGTCCTTGATGACAGAAAGAGAACAGATCTGAATCCTTTACACAGTCACAGACTTTACTAACAACTTCATCTGCTAGATCCATCTCATTTTTTAAAAGGGAACGCAGTTTATTTAAAGTGTAATCTTGTCCTAACTCATGCACATTTTGCATCTCTTCAACAATCGTCTGAATTGTTGAAGCTGGAAGGAGGAGCTGTCCTTGCAGTTTTAGGTATAATAAACACATATTCCTAAGGAACGACTCACTAAAATTCTGGGGCAATTCTGTAGTTTCAGGTGTTGCTACATCATTTGAGCTAAGGGAAACATCACATTCAATGACAGTGGACGACTGAGAAACAGTTTCCCTGTAAATGTCACTTATAGTATCATTTGAAGCAGCTCTATGCTTCCTGGACATGTGAGCTGTGAAAGACGATTTAATTGTAAAAGTATTTTTACAACCAGTTACTGGACAAGCCACAGGTCGGCCTTCTGCTATATGCTCTTTTAAGTGGCATATTAAATCTTTAGCCGTATGAAACGTGCGGTCACACAACGAAATGGCACATTTAAAATCTGCAACAACTGCTTTAGGACTAACGGTTGACGCAGACTCGATGTGATCCCTATAAAAATGTGCTTTGAATGCAGCGTAAGAGCAAAATGTTCGCTTACAGCCAGCACTAACACATTTGAAAAAGCAATGGGGTTCGTTTCTGTGAACTTTACAATGCAACACATAACCCCTCAATGTCTCAAGTGTTCTGTTGCAAAAACGACACGTAATCATTTTTAGACTTTTTCCAGCTTAACGTTATTCGGACGATACGACAAGAGGCCGAGTTACCTTTGCATTGTGCCACTCATTATTATTCCGACGACCGTGCAATACCCCAAATAGTACCCTCTCCCTTTTTGCAGGTGCTTGTATAGTAAAGCGTTTAAAGTACACTGTAAACAAACTTTTCACTAAACTTACCAGTGCTTCAGTAGTTAGAAATGTTGCAAGACGTCATCCACAGCTTCATTCGCGGGCCGGACAGATTGGGCGCGCACTCACTATAGATCCGTCAACATCTTAAAATGGCTGCTCCCGCAAGAATCAGATAACCGATTAGTGATTGGACAAGGCAAAGCAAGGCTGAACAGAGTTTGAAATTCAAACGCAGCAGACGTTAATTTACGCAAAAGCATACATATTAAATAGAAACACATCGCTGTCACATTTTAAATAACAATAAGACATTCATAATTTTATTGATTAAATTATTGTTTTAAAAATTATTTTGTCAATTACAGTGGATTAACAATTACATTTTACATAGTGTTCAAAAATAAAGGAAAGGACCCTTAGGGACAAATAACCCTTATCTTTCTATGTAGGCCTACATTAAATATATATTTAGCAATAAAGCCTAATATTAAAATTGCTTATAAATCATTAGGACAATTCTAAACAGACACATTGCCTTTTAAAACCCCTCATTTAAAACTTGTAAATATGTAATGATATATGTAATGATAACATGATTTGTTTGATCATTTTGTGATTGTTACACTTGCTTACACATGCTTTTTTTATCTGTAACAGCATGATTTTTGTTTGTGTAGTATCATTTTGTAAAGTTTACTGCATTGCTTTCAGTACTACATAATTGTACTATTCAAATGACAGTGATCAGTAAATTTTACAAATAAACATTGTTATTCATACACATTCTCACAGTACAATTAACAGTTTAATTTGGTTCAACATTTTACAACTGTATTTTTATTTTTTACAAAACCATACTGTAAATTTAACTGCGTTTCATTGTTTTTCTATTTACAAAATTTAGATGTCACAATTTTACAGAATTTCACTGTTATTTTCACGGACATTTTTTACAGTGTGTGCTGAGTCCAAGAATTCATGTTTTAATGCGTGTCTGTGTATTTATATCCACCTTATTCTGCATGTCATTCCTAGCTCCACAGGGGTGGGGTTTGGGGTTGAATGAGGGGGTGGCCCACTCTCACCCTACACCAGATTGTGTGTTTGTTATTTATTATTATTGATTTGTTCATTCTTTATTAAATGATGATTATTATTAGTAGTATTAGTAAAAGTAGTAGTAGAAGTAGTACTAGTAGTGGTATGCCACATATGTCGCTTTTGGCGGCCATTTTCAGTCAAAGGGATCTTGATCTTTATTACCATTGTTTTTTTTCCCCCACAATAGTGCCATGCAGGGAATTTCAGTACAGTATAATTTATTCACCGTGTATATTAATGAAACTTACGGTTAACAAGGTTACAGATTTTTACTGTAGCCTTTTTACTTTTTTAATCGTTGAAATCAGATGTTTTTACAGTATATACTCTTAAATTAAGTTCTCTGCGAAGGATCTCACTAAGCTTGGTAAAATAAACAGCAATATACAGATATTATTCACAGCTCTATAAGTAGTGAGATGATGCAGAAAATCTCTGTGTTTGTGTGTGTGTGACTGACAGATCAAGCAGCGGCTCTTTTCACTCGACCTGTTTCTGTCATCTCAGACGTTTTACTGCACTTCTGTCTGATCTGGCCTCTGCTAAACACACTCAAAAAGTTTGCCAGCATATTCAGTCTATAGCAGGAAGAAGGGAGCTAATAGTTACTAGATTCCAGCATACCTCAAAGTATCTTCTTTTGTGTTCCTTAAACAGGATTTGTAACTACTTGTTTTTTTCATCAACTATCACTTTAATAAAAGCACATTTATTCATTTTCTTGTTGACTTAGTCGCTTTATTAATCTGGGGTCACCACAGCGTAATGAACCGCCAACTTACCCAGCAAAGGTTTTACGCAGCGGATGCCCTTCCAGCTGCAACCCATCTCTGGGAAAACATCCATACACTCTCATTCACACTCATACACTACGGACAATTTAGCCTACCCAATTCACCTGTACCGCATTTCTTTGGACTGTGGGGGAGCACCCGGAGGAAACCCACGCGAACGCAGGGAGAACATGCAAACTCCACACAGAAACACCAACTGACCTAGCCGAGGCTCGAACAAGCGACCTTCTTGCTGTGAGGCGACAGCACTACCTACTGCGCCATCGCGTCGCCAATAAGAGCACATCTTTCCTCCAAATCAGTCTTAGGAGAGAACCACAGACTTCCCTCTTCCCTGACACTTCCTCCAGCTCCTCCGGGGGATCCCGAAGTGTTCCCAGGCCAACCGAGAGACATAATCCCTCCACTGTGTCCTGGGTCTTCCCCGAGGCCTCCTCCTGGTGTGACTTCCTAGGTAGGCGTCTAGGAGGCAACCGAAACACATGCCCGAGCCACCTCAGCTGTCAGCTCTCGATGTGGAGGAGCAGCGGCTCTACTCCGAGCTCTTCCTGGGTGACAGAGCTCCTCACCCTCTATAAGGGTGCGCCCTGCCACCCTGCAAAGGAAACTTATTTCGGCTGCTTGTATCTGAGATCTTGTCCTTTCGGTCATGACCCAAAGCTCATGACCATAGGTGAGAGTAGGAACGTAGATTGACCGGTAATTTGAGAACTTTGCCTTTCGGCTCAGCTCCTTTTTTACCACAACAGACGATACATCGACTGCATCACTGCTGCCGCTGCACCAATCTGCCTGTTAATCTCACATTCCATCCTTCCCTCACTTGTTAACAAAACCCCAAGATACTTGAACTCTTCCAACAGGGGTAAGGACTTGGATTTGAAACCATTAAAAGTACACTTATGACACAATTAAGTACTTTTAAATTGCTTTTAAAAGTACTTTTTTACTGAAAGTAAAATTAAATGTTATCGAATTAACTTACATCAAGTGGGTTAGGGTACAAAATCAGGCAAATATTGTTGATATTGTCTTGAAATTGTATATTATCCAGATTTGTCAGATGTTTTTATAAAAGGTTTTCAAATAATGCGTAAAAATGTCTGTGCTAAACACAATTTAAAGGGCTAGTTCGCCCAAAAATGAAAATTCTGTATTCATTTACCCACCCCTCACTTATTTCCAACTTTATGAGTTTATTTGTTCTGTTAAACACAAAAGAAGATGTTTTAAAGAATGTTGGAAACCTGTAACCATTGACTTTGTGTCACAGGAGACCCAAATGCAAGTGAATGCAAGTAAATTTATTAAACAGGGATAACAGGAAAACAGCTAGTATAGATCTCACCAGATATCGAGGGTAAGCATAGAGCAATGATGCATCTCTCAAGGAATTCAACAACGCTAAACAGCGGTGATAGTTTCTCAATGAGACAGATCCAGGGAGATCTCTCATAGAATTCCACAACGCCAAACAGCGGTAACAGTACTTCGGTGAATTCAAGTAGTGCTGACAATATCCAAAAGCAACAGTCTCTAAGATCAACTCACCACCAGCGGATACAGCGGGACGAGCCCAACAGGAACAAACACAGACGTGAAACAACAACAAACTGACAACAAGAGACGCGAACGCTGAACAGAAATAGGTGCAGTAATGCGCTGCACCTGTGGTGTGCTGATTAACAGCTGAGCACGTGACTGCCCAGCTGACAACCTGTAAACACAGACAGCCACGCGGTGAAAGATACCCAAACAAACACACCCACAACCACACACATACATACGCACACTTTGATACTAGGACACACTTTGATAGTAGGAAAAACAAATACTATGGAAGTTGATGGTTACACTCTATCTGCTTTTTTCAAAACATCTTCTTTAGTGTTTACAAGAAATGCATAAAGGGCCCTATCATACACCGGGCGCAATGCGGCCCAAGGCGCGACGCAATTGTTGTTTGCTAGTTTCAGCTCGACGCAAGAGTCATTTTGACGTTTTGCACCACGCTGTTTAAATAGCAAATGCATTTGCGCTCATATGTGCGCCCATAGGCGTTCTGGTCTAAAAAAGGAGGTGTGTTTAGGCGCATTGCTGGCGCGTTGCTATTTTGAGAAACTAGAATAGACTGTTTATTAGACCAGCTAAGAGAAGGTCTAAAGTCCAGCGCAGAGCGCGTTAGATGTGCGCTTAAACATTGCTTAATACACACAGGATGTACAGCAATACAGAAATATCTTTACAAATAAAAAAGAATTAAAGGATTAAAATATTACAATAATTATTACTTTCTACAATAATATAAAAACCACTGCCTTCCTGCCTTCATCTCGGGGGGCTTTTTCAGTTTATTCATGACAGTTGGCTTTTGTATAATGTTATTATTATTAGCAGTATTATTTATTATATGCATATTTATATTTGTTTTATTAAAAACAAGCTTAGATTTGCTCACCTGTCAGGTTTTAGACCATATGGGGCATAGCATGTGTATTTGGATATAACTCCGTTTTTTGACCACACTTCATTATTATTGTTCATTTATTCGTTTGCTGGAAATAAAAACTGAATTTAGAAATAGGTTTAAAACAAATCTTTGTGCATAACAAACTAAATTAATTATGTGTAGGCTAATGGATGTCTGTGCATACAACACGATTCCTTATCCACAATAGTGAAAGTCAAGAATGATGAGACTCATTCTCTCATTGTAGATTCTCTGTTTAACTGATTTCTCGCTAGTGAAGCGCTTGGTTTTTCCACTTACAAAGTCCGCCATGTAAATAGCAAATGCGCTATGGTGCGACGCAGCTGACTCTTAAAGGGAATGGGAGATGAGACTCTGATTGGTTTATTCTCAAAACACGCCTATAACTCATTAAGAGAATAAGCTCAACCCTGTTAGACCATGCGCCGTGGCGCAAAGCGAAATTTCCCGTCCTTAAAATAGCAAAAGTGGATTCTGACACGCCCTTAATGCTATTGCGCCGTGCGATTTGGACTTTGCGCCTAGATCGTTAAAATAGAGCCCAAAGGGTTAAAACCACTTGAGGACAGACACATGACCCTAATATGGTATTAAAAGCCATAGAGTAAAAAATGGGTTTTAAGACTAGATTTAAAAACAGAAAGGGTTGCGCCCTGCCTAACATGGAGAGGCAAATTATTC
The DNA here is from genome assembly GCA_903798195.1 of Danio kyathit. NCBI lineage: Eukaryota > Metazoa > Chordata > Actinopteri > Cypriniformes > Danionidae > Danio > Danio kyathit. Next base: position 7,968,619 of record LR812541.1, on the reverse strand, counting down.
CAGAGTTTGGGAGCCACCATTGCAAAGGCACAGCCCCCCTGGCTTTTTAACTTTGTAAGTGGAACAGCCAAAAGTAGCTGATCAACACATCTAAGTGCCTTTGATGGAGTGTACAATTAGATTAATGAAGACAAGTATCTTGGTGCTTGTCCATGTGCTCCCATTTGCGTGTCCCTATGCATATCCCTAAAATGCAGAAACTCTGTCACAGTCACAAGCCATAGATTCTCATTTATTTACTTCTATGTAAATATATGAGTTTGAAACTGTATAAGTATTGAAATGTGCTCAAAATTAGTGTGTAACATTTGTAGAGAAATCCACCTGAGTATTGTCGAGTTGTGTTTACCACAGACCTTATTTTACTTATCAGTTGAAAAAAATAAAATAAAATCCTCATGTAAATCTTGAGGAAACCAGTAAGTTAGTTAGTTTTCTGGGTATTAACATCACAGTTGGAAAATTTCACATCATATTATCTACAAAATCAGTTTAAAAATGTGTACTTCTGATTGGGAGCACATTACAGGTATTATTTGTACAAATGACAGACATTTTACCAAGTTTACTTCAGTTATTATATTTTTAATGACTTTTTAGGATTAGAGCTCAAGGCAGATTCCACAGCGATTACAAAAACAATTTTGATATAACTCAGTTCATAATAAAGGTATTATGAAGATGAGGCCGATAGACTGACGTTTGAATTATCTACCCGTGAGAAACACCCTGAGGGATCTGAAGGCCGTGACCCAGAATCCTCCTCTCTCTACATTGTCTTCAGCCTTTGACCTCAATGATCTGTTCACGAAACGCAGACCAAACGCTGTTAACCCAAACTGTCTCTTTATATTACAGCTTCAGACTGCATCACTTCGTAGCACTAGAAAGAAGATTTAGTAGCAGAGAAAGATGAGCCTGTAATTAAAGAGCTCTTGGCTTTAGGAACTTGACTTTTAAATAACTGATTGTTTTTAATGAATGTAATAATCTTGGTTTTGAATCTTACAGTAGATCTGAGCCTAAAGTCTGCATGAACTGGACTTTTATATCAGTATGTTGATGTACTTGTTGATGTTGATGGGCTTTCTTTTTTCTTTCATTCCCTCATAGCAAACTAATGGTAAAAGGTGCATGGTTAAGAATATTGTGGCTGAAGCCATCAAACTGACCTCAACAGAGAAGGATCGCCGCTATAAATGTGGAACCAAACTGTCAAACTTTGATTGAAGACTACCAGTGTATTATTTTCAGTGGATTCACTTTCATGGATTAATTGTTCACCTAAAAAATAACAATGTGCGCTAGCAACACATACACTATTTTTTTTTTTATTTAAGGCTCCGTCCACATGAACAAGGGTATTTTCAAAAACACACTAGCCTACGTGGTTTCGCTGTTTGTCTACACAAAAAACAAAGTATCGGGTTACTGAAACTTTCTGGAAACTCTGACCAGGGTGAAGATTTTACGATTCCGGCTACAGTGTGGACATGTGGACTCTAAAACTGGCGTTTTTGCCTTATGATGACAGTGTGCGCACTGTTTTCTACTTTTTGATTGGCCAACATGGCTGGATTCACACCAAACATGGAAGAGGTGAATGAGGCAAATTATACAAATGTGCTGTCAAACAGATGAAGATATTATCTCAATTTGCTGGCGTTTTTTGTAATTGCACGTTTTCTTAAATTGCAGCATGTTAAAGTATGGTTTAAGAATGGTTTATACTTCTGTGTCGAGTGATTGGCGTGACTCACGGCGCATGCCTTGCGCGTTGCTGTGCATTTATAGTTCTGCGTGCTGTTTGTGTTGCTCAGCAATAACACTTCTGAAACGCTAGCTGGCTGTAGGTTTTTATGTTCCTCTGTCTCGAACGCTACCTTAATGTACAAGTAGCTCAAACTCCTTCAGATGCCTTTTGGCAAATTCCAGGCGGGGAGTGGCTTCCGTCTGGCAACTCTACCATACAGGCCTGATTGGTGGATTGCTGCACAGATGGTTGTCCTTCTGTAAAGTTCTCCTCTCTCCACAGAAGAACGCTGGAGCTCAGATAGAGTGACCATCGGGTTATTGATCACCTCCCTGACTAAGGCCCTTCTCCCCCGATCACTCAGCTTAGATGGGCGGCCAGCTCTAGGAAGAGTCCTGGTGGTTCCAAACATCTTCCACTTACGGATGATGGAGGCCACTGTGCTCATTGGAACTTTCAGAGCAGCAGAAATGTTTCTGTAACCTTCCCCAGCCTTGTGCCTCGAGACAATCCTGTCTCGGAGGTCTACAGACAATTCCTTTGTCTTCATGCTTGGTTTGTGCTTTGACATGCACTGTCAACCCTGGGACCTTATATAGACAGGTGTATGCCTTTCAAAAAAATGTGGAAAAAGTGAAGCGCTATGAATACTTTCTGGATGCACTGTATACACATATACACATATATCTATGATCGGGAGTTTTCCCGATGGTCAGTATAAAAATAATTTTTCAAATTACGAAAATTGTAATTTTACATCACTTTTATTTATCAATGGATAAGTGACCACACGGGCATTGCCGACAAAGAGCATGTGTTTGTGTGCATGGAAATGTATTGTCCTCCTTACCTGTTAAATTTGATCTAATCCACGTCCTGAAACACCCCCCCCCCCTTCCTGCTTTCACTTCTAATGCTAACGGAGGGAGCGATTCGTTTGTGAATGAGTCTCCGTTATGAATGACTCATTCGCTTTGTTTTCTTTTTTTGCTCGTTACTACACCCGTACACAGCGCTAAAGTCCAGCATCTTCACATTGGCTTTAGTCTTGACTAAGTGCGGTTGAATGACTTTTGTCCTGAGAGCACTGTACAAATGTGGCGGCTCTATTGACGCATGTTGAGGGTATGCAAAATCTAGTGTATATATCTATGGGCAGCGATGGCCACTGCAAGGGGTATGTGACAGCGTGTAGTCTGTGCCATACCATACACGTGCGCTTGACGCAGAAGTATAAATCAGCCTTAAGCTCTCTCGGCCACCCTACAAATGTTTGATAAAGAATTTAGAAATATCAAATAAATATTAATAAAATATGAAACACTTTTCCAAACCCCAACATTAAAATGTATATTTTAAAAATAATGCTAAACTTAAACGCTATATTTTCAGGATTGTAATGATCACAATGCTGTTATTCATGTTTCTATCTGTGTCCCATGTATACGTGTCATGTATTATTATTGCGCTCATAATATAATTCATAATATATAATATACTCATAATAAAATATCGTATATACAGTTGAAGTCAGAATTATTAGCCCCCAGGGGCGTCGCTAGACCCAATTTACTGGGGCGCGTGCCCCAGTAAACGTGTTGAGTTAGGATTTACTTCATATGCAAAGTGTATTTATTAAGAGAGGTAATCCCGGAATAAAGACGTTATTCTCTATGTGCAACCGAACCAACGCTGGTAAAAGCAGTGTAGTTTTATTAAAAAGCAAACTGACGCATCTCTGCATGTGCGCAGAAAACCACACCTGCGCGCCTCACACACCATTTCTGTTGGACCCTGCTTGACGCGCTGCTCTTCTCCCGGTGCAAGCCCCGGTTGTTAACATGCATGCAGAAAAAAGTACTTGCTGCTCACGCGCCGCTTATGCATTGTGAAACCGCCGTAAGAGCCTTTTATGCGGAGGTGACGGCACACAGTGAGTTTTGTAAGTCGACAAAACTAAAGTTTAAATAATATGATTACTAAAAGCATGTCTCCTGATCATTTTTTTTTATGAAGTAAAAAGATAGGGATAACGAGTCAGGGAGGTAAAGACTTACCTAAGTCTCGCCCATGTCTAAGATAACAGATAATTCTATAAAACGTGTTTTTTTTTGTATTCTATAGAATTGTCTGTAGAATTTCATGCAAATAAAATTATTATTTATGCAAAAGATTTCTTAAATGATCTTATTATTACTCTAGTTGTGTCGTTATTAGCTCCTTTAAACTATATTTATTCCTGATAGTCAACAGAACAAACCATCGTTATACAATGACTTGCCTAATTACCCTAACCTGCATAGTTAACCTAGTAAAGCCTTTAAATGTCACTTTAAGCTGTATAGAAGTGATTTGAAATATATCTAGTAAATTATTATTTACTGTCATCATGACAAAGATAAAATAAATCAGTTATTAGAAATGAGTTATTAAAACTATTATGATTAGAAATGTGTTGAAAAAATCTTCTCTCCGTTAAACAGAAATTGGGGGAAAAAATAAACAGGGGTGCTAATAATTCAGGGGGGCTAATAATTCTGACTTCAACTGTATTTCATAGTATAAATAATGAAAAAGTCATAAACAGAGCATTTTGCGACACCACAAAATAAACAATAGATCACAATATGAATCGGTAGACTTTTTATTTTGTCCATACGATATATAAATCGTCATATTGCACAGCTTTAGTTGTAAATGTCATGATGCCAATCAAAACGAGCAGTTCTCAACCGCGGTCAAAGTCGAATGGCTTAAATATACCTTCATGTGCACAAACAGATTCAAGGTTAAAAGTAGATGCAAATCAAGCTCAATCCTGCAGCTGGCAGTCTGGTTGTTGACATTTCTTCTGATGCAACTGGTATTTCGCAACTCATTCAGTGTAACAGAAGCTGATTGGTGAGTTTAACCTCATAGAGAGAGAGAGAGAGAGAGAGAGAGAGAGAGAAACATTCACAAACTGCTCCATCAGCCTCTTTCGGCCTCATACTGTAGACTCCCATTTAGACATTTGCATTTATAGCTTCTTAAAGGTCTGTTTCTGTCATTCATGTGCAAACGCCCATTTTTTCATGCATGTAGCTGTGTGTTGGGCAGTTTGCCCACTGACAGATTAATAGGTTTGGAATAGTGCCACTCACTGGGAGTTGAGTTTGCCCTGTGTGTGTTTTCATGCAGAGCTGTGCCATCTGTCTCTGTGGCACCAGCATACCCGTCAATATGCCCGTCATCCACACACACACACACACACACACACACACACACACACACACACACACACACTTCCACTGTTCACTTGGCACAGGACTTTCTAAAACTCTCTTTGAGTAATGTATTATCGGTCGTGTGTGTCTTATAATGAATGGTTTATTAGCTGTGCCTGCCATTCCTTCTACACGCACTTATGGTCAGGGATTTCAGCAAACCCTAAGGACTAACTTTTACGAACTTAAGGGTGTAACTTATCCAGAAATGTGTGTGCTACAGACTTGAATGATATCGCAAATCATTTAGAATGTTAAAAATAAAAATAATAATTATACATTTAAAAAAATCAAGATATCAGATAAAAATTGCCAACCATAGGTGTTTCTATACTTTTAAATAAAGGCAAAATGAAGTAAAAAATTAAAAATAAATAAATAAATAAATAAAAATGTTTAAATTATTATTTATTTTAAGATAAACATAGGATAAACATTTGCTAAGAATTATATTATATTATATTATAATGTTTATATTACTAAACAAATTACTAAACAAATGTATGCTAGATTTAAGCCATTTGTGTATGTATATATGTTTCCATCATGCTAAACTGTCTCACTGTACATGGTTTATTTCATACCAAACTAAACGTAATATACACTCACCGGCCACTTTATTAGGTACACCATACTAGTATCGGGTTGGACCCCCTTTTTGCCTTCAGAACTGCCTTAATCCTTCGTGGTGTAGATTCAACAAGGTCCTGGAAATATTCCTCAGAGATTTTGGTCCATATTGACAGATTTTTCAGCTGCACATCCATGATGCGAATCTCTTGTTCCACCACATCCCAAAGTGCTTTATTGGATTGCGATATGGTGACTGGGGAGGCCATTTGAGTACAGTGAACTCATTGTCATGTTCAAGAAACCAGTCTGAGATGATTTGCGCTTTATGACATGGCACGTTATCCTGCTGGAAGTAGCCATCAGAAGATGGGTACACTGTGGTCATAAAGGGATGAACATGGTCAGCAACAATACTCAGGTAGGTTGTGGCGTTGACACAATGCTCAATTGGTACTAATGTGCCCAAAGTGTGTCAAGAAAATATCCCCCACACCATTACACTACCACCAGCAGCCTGAACTGTTGATATAAGGCAGGATGGATCCATGCTTTCATGTTGTTGACATCATATTCTGACCCTACCATCCGAATGTCGCAGCAGAAATCAAGAAACATCATGCCAGGCTCTTATTCGGACCATTCTCTGTAAACCCTAGAGATGTTGGCAGATGTTGTGCATGAAAATCCTAGTAGATCAGCATTTTCTGAAATACTCAGACCAGCCCGTCTGATGCCAACAACCATGCCAAGTCTCTTAAATCACCTTTCTTCTTCATTCTGATGCTCGGTTTGAACTGCAGCAGATCGTCTTGACCATGTCTACATGCCTAAATGCATTGAGTTGCTGCCATGTGATTGGCTGGTCAGAAATTTGCGTTACCGAGCAGTTGGACAGATGTACCTAATAAAGTGGCCAGTGAGTGTATATTCACTAACCACAATATATTATTGTATTTATAATGAGATATGTTGGGACAATATACTGTATTTCAGCACAATATATAGTTGGAACCTTAACAGCAAGTAATACAAATCTATTCATAGTATATGTACTGACATCATGTGAAGACAGGAGTTGGCAGTGAAAGGTGAAGGGATTGTTTAGAAGTTTTTGTGTGCAGCTCTGCCTGTCTTTTCCACTCTGTTTGCCATCTCTCTGTCTGTCTGTCTGTCTGTCTGTCTGTCTGTCTGTCTGTCTGTCTGTCAACACACTGACGGGTTTGTGTTTGTCTCTGCAGCTGCTGGGCTTCATCTACGCCTGCTACGTCATCAGTGTCATCACAGAGGAGGAGGACAGCTGTGAGTCTCCCTCTTTTTTCCTATCAGGGCTGTCTGTCTGTCTGTCTGTCTGTCTGTATGTGTGTCCATCCATCTGTCTGACTGACTGTCTTTCTCCCTGTCTGTCTGTTTGTCCATCTGTCTGTTTATCTGTCTGTCTGTCTGCCTGTCCGTCCGTCCGTCTGTCTGTCTGTCTGTATTTCTGTCCATCTATTTGTTTGTCTGTCCGTCCAGCCGTCTGTCCATCCATCTATATGTCTGTCTGCCTTACTGTCTGTCTGTTCGTCTGTCTGTTTGTTCGTCTGCCTTACTGTCTGTCTGTTGGTCCATCAGTCTGTCTGTCTGTCCATCCCTCTGTCTTTCAGTGTCTGTCTGTTCTCTCTGTCCGTCTGTTTGTCTGCCTGTCTGTCTGTCTGTCGGTCTTTTTGTCCATCTTGTCCATCTGTCTGTCTGTTCTCTCTGTCCATCCAATTATCTTTCTGTGTCTGTCTATCTGTCTGTCCGTCCATCTGTCTTTCTGTCTGTTCTCTCTGTCCATCCATCTGTCTGTCCATGTTTTATTCTGACTGTCCGTCTGTCTGTCCATCTGTCCGTCCATTTGTCTGTCTTTCTGTCCATCAATCTGTCCATCCATCTGTCTGTCTGTCTTTTTGTCCATCTGTCCTTCCATCCGTCTGTCTGTTCTTTCTGTCCATCCACTCATCTGTCTGTCTGTCTGTCTGTCTGTCTGTCTGTCTGTCTGTCTGTCTGTCTGTCTGTCTGTCCATTTGTCCGTCTATCTGTCTTTTTGTCTATCTGTCTGTCTGTCTATCTTTTTGTCCATCTGTCTGTTCTCTCTGTCCATCCATTCATCTCTCTGTGTCTTTCTATCCGTCCATCTGTCTTTCTGTCTGTTCTCTCTGTCCATCTGTCTATCTGTCCATCTGTCTTTTTTACTGTCCGTCTCGTCTGCCTGTCTGTCTGTCTGTCCATCCATCTATCTGTCTGTCCATCCGTCTGTCCATTTGTCTGTCTTTCTGTCCATCCATCCGTACGTCTGTCTTTCTGTCTGTCTGTTTGTCTTTTTGTCCATCTGTCTGTCTGTCTTTTTGTCCATCTGTCTGTCTGTCCGTCTGTCCATCTGTCTGTCTGTCTATCTGTCCATCCGTTCATCTGTCTTTTTTTGTCTGTTCTCTCTGTCCATCCATCTGTCTGTCCATCTGTCCGTCCCTGTGTCTTTCTGTCTGTTTGTCCTTCTGTTTGTCCGTCTGTTTGTCCATCTGTTTGTCCGTCTGTCTGTCTGTCCGTCCGTCTGTCTGTCCATCTGTCTGTCCATCCGTCCGTCTGTCTGTCCATCTGTCCGTCCGTTTGTCCGTCTGTTTGTCCGTCTGTCTATCTGTCTGTCCATCTTTCTGTCCGTTTGTCTGGCTTTCAGCCGGTCCGTCTGTCTGTCCGTCCGTCCGTCTGTCCATCTGTCTGTCTGTTTGTCTGTCTGTCTGTCTTTTTGTCCATCTGTCTGTCTGTCTGTCTGCAGAATTTCTGGTTTTGTAGAGGACTATTTTTTATCGACTGAGTCAAAAAGTGTGTGTGTGTGGAAAATGAAATGTGTCTGTCTGGTCATACTCTTATATGAACATTCAGGAGACGATGTCTCTGTGTCCTCCTAGCTGTGTTTTCTGAGGATATATCTAAACCATATGAATTATCAATGTTGAAGTCTATAAAAAGTTGATATAAAAAGTGATGTTCGGTCCATGGGAAGATGTTCTTCTCAGATACTTTTATGAGAAATAATGTAGTATTCAGCTCACTTTGTAAAATGGTGTCCATGTTATTGTGCCTAAATTTTTTGATTTTATGTTTGCAAACCGGGCTAATTCAAGTATATCTGTCTGCAGACTGCAAGTGAGGGGTGTAACATGAAGGGGGCGTAACTTGTAACTTCCAGTTATCGAGATCCTGTTGAACCATGTGAGATGTCACAACAAAATGTTGTCAGCAAGATGGCGGAAATACTAACCAGAGAACATTTTCACCAAATGTTTTCATGAGTTTTCTCCAAATTTACCCACAACCAATTCATTTGATATATTCATTGATTTAGCAACTGCACTCGCTGACTTCTTCATCTGTTTTGTCATGACAGTTAGCATACTCTGCGTCAGTCTCTGTGATTGCAAATAACAGTACAGTCGTGAGCACGTCAAGCCTCTGCAACTCGTGGCTGTACGTGCACAGTGGAGTAGGTGTAGACGTTAATAACTGTGATGATTGGGTTTAGGGATGGGGTAGGTGTAGATGTTAATAACTGTGAAGGTTGAGTTTAGGGTAGGGGTAGGTGTGGAGTAGGTGTAGACTTTAATAACTGTGATGGTTACAGCGCCATCTTGCCAACAACATAGTTTTGACCGGTGTCTCTCCATGACTTCAAGTTACGCCTCTACCACAAGTTACGCCCCTTCAAATCCTACTCGGCTAATTGGAAAAATGTACTTCTGCCTGAATTTTTGCTAAATTCACTGAAAGGAACACTGGAAGCAGTCAAACACCAACAAGTTTTATTGCTTTTCACATAAATCATAATCACAGGGGCAGGTTATTCGCTCATAAAGACATATTTTGTGGATTTTCATGCACAAAAAGTACTGAATGTTTGACCTTAAAACACTTTTACTGTAGTGCTTGATTTTTAATCTAATACATTTAGAAAAGTAAATACAAACATAATCAGCTCCATATACAGTCTATGGGTTTGTCTGACATTGTTTTTATTTTCATTGCCCTTCAAACTGAAAAAACTTTGCAAACTGAAAAGGTTTAACGGAAATACATATTGATGCTGAAAATTGGCATGTGTTTTTTGTAAAAACATGTCTCATATATCGCAAAAACATGCTCGCATGACGTGGTTTTTTAGGAAAATACAATTACAAATCTGCTCTTTTGTCATTAACTTCATGGCGCAGGTGATTGATTGCTGTTGCCTCAGCAGCCAATGAGCTGGCTCCTCAGCATTTTAAATCCCTCAGTGTTGTTGTACGCAAGCAATGTGCAGCACGATTTAAGAGATCCTCCTCCACCCCAGCTCCACCTATGTTTAGATCTGCTATGCAGGTTACATGTACAGTTGAAGTCATAATTATTAGCCCCCCTATGCATTTTTTTTTCTTTTTTTTAATATTTCCCAAATAAAAAATAGAGCAAAGAAATTTTCAAATATGTCTGATAATATTTTTTCTTCTGGAGAAAGTCTTATTGGTGTTTATTCGGCTAGAATAAAAGCAGTTTTTATTTTTTTAAAGCCGTTTTAATGTCAAAATTATTAGCCCCTTTCAGCTATTTTTTTTCGATAGTCTACAGAACAAACCATCGTTATACAATAACTTGCCTAATTACCCTAACCTGCCTAGTTAACCTAATTAACCTAGTTAAGCTGCATAGAATGTCACTTTAAGCTGCATAGAAGTGTCTTGAAAAATATCTAGTAAAATATTATTTACTGTCATCATGGCAAAGATAAAATATATCAATTATTAGAGATGAGTTATTAAAACTATAATGTTTAGAAATGTGTTGAACAAATCTGCTCTCCGTTAAACAGAAATTGGGGAAAAAAATATACAGGGGGGCTAATAATTCTGACTTCAACTGTATATATTATGTTTGCACTGCAGCAGTGTGTTATACTCTCAGACTGCATGTCTATGAATATACTGGCAGTAGCAAGTCTCAGTATTTGCTCATCCATAATAATCAAAGCAGCAGCAGCGTAGCAGATTTATGCCACCAAGACCAAACACATCAACATTGCCATTTACATATTCATCACCATACTAAATCTTTCTGAGAGATGCATTTTTACAAAGCTACCTTTATTTATTTATTTTGCATTTATGTGTCATGGCATATCTAGTCACAATTAAATATCACAAAAGTTTTCAAAAGGGATCATGTCAAATAACACACAAAAAACACAATAAAAGATTTTGTAGTAGCTACAAATGTCACGGTTGCTTCAGCAGATAAAAAATGTCACATTCATTTGTTTCCGATAAAACTGAATGTACTTTTATTGCCACTCACTTTGAAATGTGCAATGAGCAACATTATATTATATTGCTGAAGACGTTTTTCTACTATGAGCCTGCATGGATTGTCTGCTTGTATGGGAAATCTGAATGTGTGTGCACTTTTGTGTCAAGACTACATTTGAAGGCAGCACGGCGGCGCAGTGGTTAGCACGTTCGCCTCACAGCAAGACGATCGCTGGTTCGAGCCTCGGCTGGGTCAGTTGCCGTTTCTGTGTGGAGTTTGCATGTTCTCCTCATGTTCGCGTGGCTTTCCTCCGGATGCTCTGGTTTCCCCCACAGTCCAAAGACATGCGCTATAGGTGAATTGGGTAGGCTAAATTGTCCTTTAGTGTATGTGTGTGAATGAGTGTGTATGGATGTTTCCTAATGATGGGTTGCAGCTGGAAGGGCATCCGCTGCATATAACATATGCTGGATAAGTTGGCGGTTCATTCCGCTGTGGCGACCCCAGATTAATAAAGGGACTAAGGCGAATAATAAAATGAATGAATGAATGAATGACTACATTTAAAATGTCAGTGAAAATCTAATAGATGTCTAAGAACAGCCCAAAACTGGACTATTCATCAAATACATAGCAATGAGCAATGAATGAACACACATGTGTAGTCTGCCTAATCTGTGTATTTAAAGACCAGTCTATTTTGGGGCTATTCTTCGACGTCTATTTGACAGCTCTTTTTTTAGCCGAGAGATCTATGTTTAGATGTCTATTAGATGTTTATTAAACACAAAATTGCTTAGTGGGATGTTTGTTCTTGGCAGAACAAGCTTTAACAAGCTCTGTAAGCAGGAGAGGAAGCTCTGGGCATGAGATAAGCCTCTCTTCTGTGTGTACAGGTCAAACACCAGCCCTCCACTGACTATTAATGTGTTCGGCAATCCAAAAAAGTAGGGTATACCATTCTTTCATTTACCACCAACATTGAACATTCCCCACGGGCTGTAACTCTCTAACAGGACAAACTGCGCTGTGCAGAAATAATCAGTTTTCATTTTTTACAGTCGCTTCCTGTTTGCCTTTGTTTTCTGATGACCTTTCAGCATCATCGCTCAGCAGGAGGCATTGTGTGTTTTATGGGCAGCCACGTGTGCTGGACTGAACTCTATATTTATGCTCTCCACAAATTCACCAGCATCAAAGTGATTACAAGCGCGCAGAGGAAAGTTTTATCGCTCCGAGGATGTTTCATAGCCTGAGAGATTTAAAGACTGCGTGAAATCAAAGTGGGCGTTTGGTGGCTGTTGGTTTTGAAGCAGTCTAGTAGACTGCTAAATAGCCATTTTAAAGGTGCAGTATGTAAGTTTGACATCCAGTGGTTGAACTTGGTATTGCATTCCTGAATCAAAACAAACACAAGGGCAAGTTGCAAGATTGAGGACCAACAGGAGCGAGTCTGACTATCGAGCCTAAAGGTTGATTTAAGTCGTGTTCTACATGAAAGCAACGACACGTGATAGAAGGAATATTTTTCATATTAAAAGAAGTTTTGGTCCTAACCAACGCCTGAAATTTATATTTTAGATTATGTTTAGATTCTATTACCTGCAGCTGAACAACAGAAAACTGACAATGATCACCTCAGGTACACCTCATGTGCTTTATTCAGTGTTAAATGCTAATAATGTGAGTTTGAATGCCATTTTACATGACATTTATTGGCATACTACTAAAAGCAGCAGCAGATAGTTCACCTCAGATCTGGAAAATAAAATAAACCGTTTGTAATTGAACTTTAGAGCTGTGACTCAGTGCAAACCAACACATATCAGTGATTACGCATGTGCATTTAATAATGTTAAAGAGGTTTAACATGTATTAATTAGATTATAAACCTTACCATTTTGTTGGAGTGCAGTAAGTGCACTATTCTGTGCTTCTGAATGGCTGTATTTAAATTTCTGTTGTGTTTCGTCTGGTGCAAACAGCCAAATTGCTTATCACTGCAAATCTAGTCATGTAGTGTGTTGTTGGGACACGGGGTTACAATGTAACCTGCTCACCTAATGTTTACGTTTGTAATATTTAGATTATTTGCTAATTAATAACCACTTCATGTGGAACTCTGAATCTGCGTCTCATTTCAGAGTCTGCTACTGTCCACCAGAGGTCGCATTTTGGTCACAGGCACATGCTTTGAGAGCTTTCTGACTGAATGAATAGAATACGTGGGTTTCCCAACAAGGCAACCCGGACTGCTGAAATATATTTGGCTAAACTGGCATTGGGCGAGTTAAAATTACCAAAACAAAGACCGGCAGTAACGCCTATTTTCATAGCAGAATATCTGATTCAGATAAACAAATATGTTCACTTAGCATGTTTCTGAAATATCTGCAAACATATTATGGTATTTTTATGCTTTAGAAGGGTCAAAAACGTGCATACAGCACCTTTAAATGCCGTCTCAATAACAAAATTCTTCCAGTGCACTAAAACGGTCACTGCCTTAATAGTCCCACAATGCACCATAAAAATAAGAAAGCATCAATGCTCACTGTGTTCCCTTAATGGAATTCTAAAGCGTGAATTATCCATTGGAAATAACGAACTTGCACACGGAAACGATGCAATATGTGAACGGCCGCCGTACTTCTTGCGCAGACATGCTGGATTCACATGATTTGTTGACAAATGGGTTGCGGATCTACTCCTAGGCAGTTTGTGAGTCCTTCACTGGGCCTTTTCCTCTTTGCAAAGAAACTTCCAAAGACGTCTGTTTCTTACTTCTTTCTTGCTGCTTCTGGGTTAAATTTTGGCTGAAATTTTGACCGAAATGTAACCGAGAGAATACAGTCATTTTTTTAAATAAAAGATTTTTCAAAATAAAAGATAGTTCAGACTTAGATAATAAATAAAATGGAAATAATTAATGATTTATTGTGTGCCCGGTACTAATTGATCCACAGACCAGTATCAGTCCGCAGCCCGGGGGTTGGGGACCACTGCTTTAAAATAATTTGTAAAAAAGTTCTTACTTCTGCACATTATTATTTTATTATAAAAGGTTTACAACATAAAAAAAATATAACACTTTAAAATGCTGGTGCACTAATATGCAACCTTCATTGCTTAAAATGTCATGAAACTCTAAAGAGTTGTTTTTTGAACTTTTAACCAAGGTGTTTGTGTTGCACATCAAACCAGAGCTGCGTTTCCGAAAACCATTGTTAGCTAACTAAGGTCGCAAGTTTAGTCGTTACAAACATAGTTAGTTGATTTGCTGTTTCCCAAATCCATCGTTCCAATGAACATTTGCAAACTGCGTCGCAAACTTGTACGCTTGCAACTACACCTCTAGAGCGGTAGTTAGAAACATAGTTCCTGGCTGTGTTCTGTTCCCAGTTATCTTCCCTATGCCCTATTCCTTTAGAACGTTCCACCATTTAAACTTGGAATGATTTTAAAAAAGCATTAAAGTCATCACTCTTATGCTGTGTTCACACCAGACGTGGAACTCGTGGATAAATCGCGCTATTCGCGCGTAAATAGACGTGTGAACATTTGAGTTTACTCGCTTCATTCATGCGTCAAATCCACTTCATTCGAGCGTCAAATTCACTTCAGAACAGACGCACATCCGCGTGATGGGCAGGGCTTCTGTCTGCCCGGTGACTGTAGCTTCGTTGCTAAATGGCTAACATGGATTTTATTGATAAAATAACTGTGTTTATGTGCTTTTATAAAGCCTGAAAAACAGCGTTGATTCATTTAGAGCAGTGTCTGAGTCCACTTGATACTTTCTAAGGTGCACCCAGCTCTGTGAGCTCATAAACTCCAGAAACTTAACCTGGATGACGGAGGCTTTCAGCAGTGCTTCTGACCGAGCCAAGCCCAGTTTGATGAACTGTTGTCGGTGTCGGCTGGAGGATTTTCCCCGGCACACCAACAACAGGTGCTACGTCACAATCATGCCCCTACAAGAGCAAGCTCCTGATTGGTTAACGCGGCTCGAATGTCCGCAGAAGTTCAGATTTTTGAACTCGAGCAATTCGCGAGATTTGCGCGATTTGCACCAGACGCTACTTCTGCGTCTGGTGTGAACGCAGCATTAGGTGTAATTAGCTATCAAAGTATTTTCATGCTGTGTTCACACCAGACACGGAAGAAGCGTCAAGCACGAGAGATTTACATGTTAAGTCAATGCAAAGGCGCGAATAGACATCCTGCGGTGCAATACGCACGAATGACGCGGCGCGAATGACGCAAATTGCACGGATGGCGCGGCGCGAATTGAGGCGCTTAAAGCGCTTGAGTTCAAAAATCTGAACTTCTGCTGACATTCGCGCCACGTTAACCAATCAGGAGCTTGCTCTTGTGGGGGCATGATTGTGATGTAGCACCTGTTGTTGGTGTCCCAGGGGAAATCCTCCATCCGACACCGACAACAGTTCATCAAACTGGGCTCGGCTCAGTCAGAAGCACCGCTGAAAGTCTCCGTCATCCAGGTTAAGTTTCTGGAGGAGTTTATGAGCTCATAGAGCTGGGTGCACCTCTGAAAGTATCTAGTGGACTCAGACACTGCTCCAAACGTATTGACGCTGTTTTTCAGCCTTCATAAAAGCACATAAACATAGTTATTTTATCAATAAAATCCACGTTAGCCATTTAGCAACGAAGCTACAGTCACCGGGCAGACAGAAGCCCTGCCCATCACGCGGATGCGTGTCTATTCTGAAGTGAATTTCATGTGCGAATGAAGCGGAGTTTGACGCGCGAGTAAACTCAAATGTTCACGCGTCTATTTAATAGCACGATTTATCCACGAGTTCCGCGTCTGGTGTGAACACAGCATTACAGTTCAGTTTTAGCAATCTTCATATTGACAATTGCATTCCCTTCGTAGTGCACTTTGAAAAGATTTATGCCATTTTGAAGATGGCTCATGACGAAAGCCTATTATTTAAAAGCAGAATTTAGGCTATGTTACGTCTCCAAAGCTTGTGAAAACAAATATATATATATATATATATATATATATATATATATATATATATATATATACCATACGGTAATGGTTTTAATTTATAGTAGGTTATTTATTAAGAAATGTATCTGTACTGTATATGACCCTATGGGCCTGTTGGTTAGAAGATTTCTGCAGTGGTAGAGAAACTACGGGTTTTGGGAAACACTCGTCACTACATCGTTCTTTTCCCAACCGATGCATCGTACTATAATAGTTCAGCCGATAATTCAGAGTTACTGTTTATCATTGTATTGGTTCATTTTAAATATCAATTTTGAGCTTTTTGTACTATTTTCATCTTCCGGATTTGAAATCTGCACTGTGTCGATGTCAGGAATTGACATGGTACAATCATATTTGTGATGTGTCATTGTCTCATAAATATTCATGAGACAGTATGCCCTCATCCTATGAGAAGACGCTTCACTTAATTATTCATGACAGCATCTGCTGCTTTCCTGACAGACACTTCAATCTCTCGCTCATGACCCTTTAACTAATCACCAGTTAATGTGACTCGTTAAAAACTAAACCGTTCATTAATAATTACTGCATCAGCAGTTTATAAACAGTCTGTCTCATAATTTAGTAATCTATGAATTGTTTATCAAATGCCATCATGCATTAGCTCCTTTTAGTAGCTGCTTATATGCTAAATTGTTTATTCAGTTTTTGAATATGTTAAAAATGATTATTTCACCATGTTATATAAATCATTTTTCAGCAAGCAGCCATTCCTCAGCTTGCGAAGGAAGTGTTTGAAACCGTCTACATTGCTTTCATCCATGGATCAAACTGTCAAGTGTGGTTTTGCAGGCCTGCGATGCAAATTGCAGACTTTTGGGTATAGAAAAAAAATGGAAAAATGTTGAGAAAGAGAACTTTTCATCAAATCATCCATCGCACAGGGCTTTTAATAGACCTCTCATTTAAAAAAAAAAAAAAAAAAAAAAAAAAAAACTTTGCTTCAGATTCTGTATTTCTCCTAGTACATGTAGTTTTCGGTACCTGTGGGGGTTGTGGAGAACTTTTGAATTTAGGATAAGGCACATTTTACTTTATTCATAACATGTAGGCATTAAAAGTATAGAGCTGCGTATGTGTGTGTGTGTGTGTATGAGAAGCCCAGTGGGTCTATTTTCTATCATGCAAAGCTGTGTGTGGTTCATTTACACGCTCATTTGAAGTGGAGGATTTAATTTCTCCACTGCTCTTCCTTGCCTCTGAAGTTTCCCTCTTTCTATCTCTCTCTTTCTCGCTCTCTTGTTCATGTGGCAAGCCATAACATTTAATCTGTGAAACAGTAGTATCATGCTACTAGATGCTGTGTTTTTAATGACATATACCAATTCTTATTCATTAGCTACTAGTACTTATTCTTTATGTAATAATACCTTTTTAGATGATATTAGCGCTGATAAGACACTAGTTCTTATTAAAGGGGCTTCTCCACTTCAGTATGGCTCAATTTTTGGGGACCTTTTAGGTTCCAAGCAACAGCGCAGAGGAAAATCAGCTATAGGATCTGGTCATTATTTATTAGATGTTAGTGCCTATTAAATAATGGCTAGTAAGTATACATTAGATACTTGTTCTTGGTAACACTTTATAATACCTACACACTATGAATCATCTAATAAGCATTAGCAAATAGTTAATTCATTATTTGTTAAGCATGAACTCTACATTAATAGACATTAGAAAGCCTTTATAAATACAGCTACAAATGACATACTTGACATAAGCACATTTATAATGTGCTTAATAATTGTATTTTTTTTTATACTTTATTACTTATTAATTGTTTATTACTAAATTCAGTATTGCATAATTTACAAACCATTTGTATTTAAGAGTAGTTGGTGACTTTTAGAGTCATTCAAAATGAGTTAATAAACAATTATTAAACTATTCAAATGAACATTTATATATTTTATTATTCAGGCATATACTAATGGTTACTATACATGTTAATAAATGAGTTATTAACTCAACTTCATGCAGTTTTACGACCTAATCTAAATAAATTACAATTAAAGACTTAGTATCAAATGAACAATAAATGTTTGCAATCTTATCTAAAAAAAAAAATTGCTGTAAACTTTAAATATTGCCAAATACCAGGAGTGTCAAAATGCAATTAGAATAATAAATAAAATTGGACAAAACAACAACGATATAATAATTTAACAATATATTATGATACAAATGATTTCAAAGTTATTTAGCGAAGTTTAAACTGTAGAGTAATTTTATTTTAGATAACATTTCAAAGATTTATTTTTAATTTGATACAGTTTCATTTGTGTATCTACAAATAAATAGAAATAATTAAAGTCGTTTATTTTCTTTTTCCCCCTGTTTAGAATATAACTGAGCCTTTAATTGTCATTTCTAAGACATTTATAAAGCATAAATAGTCCTTTAGATTGGGTAACAAAACTGGATGAAGCTGACTTAATAAAGCATTTATTAACATACAAATTAACTATTAATGTATGCCTGAATAATAAGATATAAATGTTAATTTGAATAGTTTATTAATCATTTACTTACGTATTCTGAACAATCTTAAAATAGCACCAGCTATTCTTAAATAACTGATTTGTAAATGATGCAAAACTTAATTTAGTAATAAAAAATAATAATTAACAAAGTATGAAAATACAATTATTAAGGACATTATACATGTGCTTTTAAGTCAAGAATACAGCATTTGTAGCTGCAGTTATAAACATCTATTAATGTAGAGTTAATACTTAACAGATAATGAATTAACTATTTGCTAATGCTCATTAAATTATTCATAGTGTGCAGTTATTATAAAGTGTTACCATTACAGGAATTACTTTACAAGCAAAGGATCAGTTTACTGGTAATGTTACAATTCTCATTTTGGAAAATTGATGGAATTTATTTTGTTATTATTATTTTTTAAGGGCCTGTTCATGTTTGATCTCTGCAAAACAATTTACTTGTCATTTTTTCAGCAAAGTCTGTAAGTATGAAAGGGCCTCATAAAAAAGTGCTAGTACTTCATCGAAACGATACCAATCTGTACTTTATTAGATACTGAAAAGTTCCCTAACCAATAATTACTAAAAATAACAACTAGTACCATAATGAATACATATTGGCATATAATAAATAAGAACAAGTATCTACAGTGTATGTAAAAGGTATAAGTATCTAAATTAGTCACATCTAAGGATAACGTACTAGTTTTTAATAATATTGTAGTACTACTAGTACTTAAAAGTAACCGGTACCAGTAATTAATAAATACTAATTTATATATATATATATATACATATATATATATATATATATATATATATACATATATATATATATATATATATATATATATATATATATACATATATATATATATATATATATATATATATATATATATATATATATATATACATATATATATATACATATATATATATATATATATATATATATATATATATATACATATATATATATATACATATACATATACATATATATATATATATATATATATATATATATATATATACATATATATATATATATATATATATATATATATATATATATATACATATATATATATATATACATATATATATATATACACATGTATATACAGTTGAAGTCAGAATTATTAGGTCCCCTCTGAATTTGTTTTTTTTTTTTTATATTTCCCAAATTATCTTTAACAGAGCAAGTAAATTTTTACAGTATGTCTGATAATATTTTTTCTTCTGGAGAAAATCCTGTTTGTTTTATTTCGGCTAGAATAAAAGAAGTTTTTAATTTAAAAAAAAACATTTTAGGGTCAAAATTGTTAGCCCCTTTAAGCTATATATTTTTTCTCGATAGTCTACAGAACAAAACATCGTTATGCAATAACTTGCCTAATTACCCTAACCTGTCTAGATAACCTAATTAACCTAGTAAAGCCTTTAAATGTCACTTTAAGCTGTATAGAAGTGTCTTGAAAAATATCTAGTCAAATATTATTTACTGTCATCATGGCAAAGATAAAATAAATCAGTTATTAGAGATGAGTTATTAGAAACTATTATGTTTAGAAATGAGTTGAAAAAAACTTCTCTCCGTTAAACAGAAATTGGGGGAAAAAATAAACAGGGTTGCTAATAATTGAGGGGGGTTAATAATTCTGACTTCAACTATATATATATATATATATATATATATATATATATATATATATATATATATATATATATATATATATATATATATATATATATATATATATACACAAATAAGTAGTATTATCTATTTAAGAGCTAGGTGCTAGTATTTAAAAAATAATCACTAGTATCCAATAAAAAAAAATTGTATCTAATCGGATGGTATCTAAAAACTGGTGTCTATTGAATAAGTTCCAGTATCTTTTAAAAGTCTGTTAGTATCCAAAGAATAAGCATTTAATACGATTTAAAACACCACTCCACTTTTTTTGGAAATTCAATTTCATTTTACAAATTTTTAACCCATTCAGCCAATTTCTGGAGCACTTTTAGCTTATAATATATTATTCGCAATGATATTGCGATATCATATTATGAATGATGTTGCGCTTAAAAATAGTCCCCAGCCAGGTAACTGCGCTGTGTAATACCATTGGTGGAATACTACGGTACGGCAGCAAAGTTCCTTGATTATTACACAAGAATGAGAGCATATCCTATCATATC
Organism: Danio kyathit; assembly: GCA_903798195.1. Lineage (NCBI taxonomy): Eukaryota > Metazoa > Chordata > Actinopteri > Cypriniformes > Danionidae > Danio > Danio kyathit. The sequence goes on along the minus strand of LR812541.1, from coordinate 7,947,985 downwards.
GGCCTAGAAAATAGTAACTTTTTTATTTTTCATTGGTCTTGGAGTCAAGCTTTAAATAGGAAAACTATGAAAACACTGTTTCGTTTAATGTTTGAGTGAAAATGCTAACGGTCTAATCCAATTCAATGGTCTATGCTAAGCTAATCTAAAAGTTCTCCCACCAGACCTGAAGTATGCCTAAATGGATTTAAAAATGGTAAAAACAGCTGCTTAACTGTAGGTGAGTTGTAAAATGAGCCTATTTCCAACAAAAGTGGAGTGTTCCTTTAATGAACATATACTATTATTTAACTAATTAGTACTGCATCAAAACATACCTGCATATAGACTTAATGTTAAAATGGCTTGCCATACATCTTCTCATCTCTCGCTCTCTCTCTCTCTCTCTCTCTCTCTCTCTCTCTCTCTCTCTCTCTCTCTCTCTCTCTCTCTCTCTCTCTCTCTTCAGGTGATTTGAATAATAATGCATCGGGCTTCATTTTCATCCATGGATTTTTCCTCTGCCTTGTTTGCCCTTCCTTCTAATCTCTCTCCTCTTTCTTTCGGGTTTTTAAAACGACTCGCATCCATAATTAGTTTGTAGTCGAGGTCCCACTGCTGTCGCCGGCTCATTAAAAGCAGCAGTCAGTTGGCGGCGGTGTGAATCTGAGCTAATAACAGCGGACAGGTCGGAACGCGTGGTCTCTCGAGTATTGATCTTAAACCCAAATTTCTGTCTGAGCTTCTGCCTTCACCAAAGAAAAGGCAAAACCTGGCTTCACATCAGAGCGTCTGTGTGTGTGTGGGGGACGCAAGTGTCTGCGTGGTTATCAGTGCTGAGCAGATTCCTGCTTTTTATGAAAGTGGGTCAAAATAGTGCAATGCTGAATGTTAGTGTGAGAGCTAGTCTAATGTAAATGTTACACTATCTAGAGAGAGAGAGACATAGTCAAAGAGAATTTTTGATGTATGCTGGAGTCATCTTATTGCATGAGCTCTGTGTGATCTCTACCTGTGATACAAGGCCAAGAGCACACTGCTAAGACTACATATGACAGACTTTAAACATGATATCCAGGAAATGAATCATGATGAAGTTTATTAACTGATTGAAACCTTTTCATTTTATTTAATTTGTCGTTTTTTAAAAGACTCAATCTCAATTCTATTTTTGTACCCCTACCCCTTCCTCTTGGCCCTTGAAAGAGAGTGGGAAGGGGAAGGGCTTCAAATTTTACCCATAAGAATTGGGACAGCACTACAACACCTGCACACATCATCATATGTCATTGCAATCTCTTGCTTCATATGAAATCAGATGATCGCGACTCCTGTAGTTATTCCAGGTTTTGGTATTTATCTTCAGGAAATCACTGAAGGCATATATTATGTTATCATGACAATGTAATGTAGCAATAAGATCGTAACTATACTGTGCATTTACACCCTGGCCATATTCATGTAAGCACACAAAATCTACATTAACATTATAGCAGACACTGTAAAAAGCTCTTTCCCAGCCACTAGGCATTACTGACAGTATATTCGAGTGTCAGAATGTTGTGGGACTGCTGTACAACAGAAATCATTCACCATTTGCACAATTCATTCAAATCTTGTGCACTCATTTCTATTTAAAAGAGGTGGGTATTGGAATTAGGATGGCGGGATGGTGTGTGTGTGTGTGTGTGTGTTCTCAGTGTGGAGTCGATCACACTGGGGTGAATGAGGCCTGACATCTCATAATCAAAATCGCTCATTCAGAAACCTGTTATTCATTTCTCTGTGTGTGTAGCTTGTATGTTGACCTTGTGGGGACGTTTTCTTTGCTCCCTATGTGGATATATCATAAATCACACAGAATGAAGTATTTTGAAAATGTAAAACTGCAGATTGTTTCCTGTGAGGGTTGGGTTCAGGGGTAGGGGGATAAAATATACAGTCTGTCAGTGGTGTAAAGTAACTGATGACAAATACTCAAATTGCTGTAATTAAGTAGTTTTTCTCAGAAATTGTAATTTACTGAGTAGTTTTAAAAATGTGTACTTTTACTTTTCCTTGAGTACATTTTTAGTGCAGTATCTGTACTTTTACTCCACTACTTTCCTTCAACCTGCAGTCATTACTTTATTTTTTCCTGTCTATGGGGATTAGACAAATCAGTCCTGAGATTCCTGTCCAATCAAATCGCACATAGAAGGTAAATCACATCACGATGAACTACTTCAAGACAAGGGCACTTAATTGCAGCAAACCGTTTGGAAGCATTAAAAGTGTCCAAGAAGATGTCCAAAATCTCTAACACATTGACCTGTTTAGATGCATGTCACTGATGAGAAGATGACAGATGTTTACTGTATGATGACCAAAATGGCCTTAAACACCCAGCAGGCACAAGACGTCAACATGACGTCAGATTGACGTTGTACCCTAACGTCATGGGGAGGTTGCATTTTGTTTGGAAATGAAAATCAGGTTGACGTCAGAACTCAATGTCAGGCCAACATCAATGTTCAACGTCCAAACTAAAACCAACCAAATATCAACGTCTAATAATACGATGTGGACATTACCACTATGACGTCTATCAGATGTTGGATTTTGGTTGCCATACCTGACGAATAAATGTCAGTATTTGAAGTCATTATGACATTGGTTTAAGATGTTGGCTCGACATTGGATTTTGGTCACTTTCTAACGCCCCATTCACACTGGGCTTCAGCGTCAACGCTTGACAGAGGGCGTGTCTGAAGTTGGGGCTGACGCTGTCGTCATAGCAGCGTCAGCCAATGAAATTAGTCAGCAATAGGCCACTGTCTGAGCTGGAGTATTTGCATACAGCGATCTGATTGGCTGATGCTTCCGTCGGTGCCTGAAAAGTTGAGCAAGTCCCAACTTCTGCAGCGAGCAACGCCTCTGAAGCGGCAGACGGATCCACAAGCAGATCGGCAACGCCTGACGTCACCCATTCAAAGTGAATGGGAAGCGTTGAAGCTGACGCCCTGTGTGAATGGGGCGTAACAAGCTAAAATCGACCAAATGTCAACGTCATTTGACGTCATTATTGGACATCAAAATAATGTTGTCCTTAGACACTGGCTAGACATTGAATTTGGTCACCTGACATCACAACCTAAATCTAACCTAATATTAAAATCTTATGGCATTGTGTGCCTGCTGGGCAATAACGCGATGCACTACAGAATGTTACGTTTACACACACACATGCACAAATTACATGTAAATCATCAGCTTTTTACAGCATAATACTCAATACTCACTACTCTTGAGTACTTTTGAAAGGTCTAAAAAAAAAACATTATATTTATAGAAATTCCTCATAAAGATAGCTGTGAGAGAAAAATATCACAGTAGAATTTTGTACTGGAAGTGAAAATTAAATTTTTCAAGTTCTTTCAAGCCCACATGACTGTGTGTGTGTGTGTGTGTGTGTGTGTGTGTGTTGTGTGTGTGTGTGTGTGTGTGTGTGTGTGTGTGTGTGTGTGTGTGTGTGTGTGTGTGTGTGTGTGTGTGTGTGTATGTGTGTGTGTGTGTGTGTGTGTGTGTGTGTGTGTGTGTGTGTGTGTGTGTGTGTGTGTGTGTGTGTGTGTGTGTGTGTGAGTGTGTGTGTGTGTGACCATGTCAATTATTTTCTACACATTTACACTAAAAAAAACAAGTTGTTGTTTGGGATAGATGCAATTAAAAATAACTTTTGTAGTTTCCTATTCAGTGAAGGTTTCTTTACTTTATGTTAGTGTAAAGAACTTTTTAAATTCTGTGAGTTTGATCATTGTTGTATTTCTGTGAAATGTTTCATATTTCTGTCATGCATGATGTCTGTTCATGATTTTGATTTACATCAAGTGATGATCATTTCATGTTTCATTTGTTTTCTTCATGGTTTATTTTGTCCCGTTTCATTTCTTCCATTCTTTAATTTCACCTTTTGTTTGGTTTTCAGTTGATTTTATTGGTGGATTTGACCCATTCCCACTCTACCATGTCAATGAGAAACCATCTCATCTTCTGTTAAAGCCTGTGCCTCAGTAAGTACCTGTGTTTTTTGTGTGTGGTTGTGTGCGTGCTTGTGTGTTTGTGTGATCCAGATAAGGTATTCCCTGCATTGTGGAAAACTAGTACAAGATATTATTGTTATTTTATTTTTTTAATGAGTCTGGTTTACCTAAATTGAAATGAGAATTTTTTTTTTACCAGCTAGCTGAAAAATATGTTGGTTTTGATTATTCAATTTTGGTATTAACCTGTTAAAAAGCTGGTAAATTTACTTAAAATGATGAATTAATGTCTGTTGAGAGTCTTCATGAAACACAGCAGTGAATTCTCAGTTTACTGGACACCATCACACTTGAAATAATTTCATAAATATTAAATTTGAGTGTTATAAATTATTATAGAGCTCTCAGGAAAATGTCAGAATTGCGAGATGTAAAACATGAATTTCTTTGGAAATTTGTCAACTCAGAATAAACCTTAACCCTTGTGTACTACCAAATTTACTACCTTTTGTTATGTTCGGGATGAAAACTCATTCAGTTAAACTGCTGTAAAAATGCATCAGACAAATATTGATTTCATTTTTTTTGCATAAATCTGTTAGTCAACCTCAGTCCTGATCAAAACTACTAAATGTTTTAAAAACTACAGGATTTTAACTCTTTAATTGCCAAATTCATAAATGATGTCACTGATTTGGTGAAAAAAAACACATAAAATTACTTATTTTCCATATAAAAAGTAATTGTGGACTGGATGTTTTTTATCTTTTTATCACAGTCTTGGACATGTGAAAGATCAGTAACAACATTGCCTTTGATGCATTTAGTTTTGTGCAGCATAAGATTGACTTTTTTCTTTCTCTAATTTAATGTTGCTGTCTGTTTTTGCCCCATTGACTTCCATTACAACCACATTTTTATATCACCATATAATCATGCAGTTTTGATTGTTGGTGGTTTTCCCTGTTGGGAAGAGATAAAATTTTTAATTTTTACTGTTGATCATCAGTTGGCACCATTAACCCTTTAGATAGGTCTGTGCAAAATAATCTTAGTTTCTGGATTTTACATGGAGTTATATGGAGTATGACAGTACTCCATATACTCCATAAGAGTATAACAAATTAAAGTGTGTGTATGAGTGTCTGTGAGTGTGTGAAAGTGTGAGAGTGACCTTTGCAAACTTACCTTGATATGTCTAAGAAAATCAAAATACTCACATAAGCTCTCAGAACTACATGGAGTAAAGAAAAACAAAGACTGTGTATTTCGTAATATTTAATAGTCTTTGTTTTTGTTTAATCCATGTAGTTCTGTGAGCTGATGTGCGTATTATGATTTTCTCAGACATATAAGAAATCGCTCTCTCTTTATATATATACAGTTTAAATTATTAACCCCTCTTTATTTTTTCCCCAATTTCTGTTTAGCGGAGAGAAGATTTTTTCAACACATTTCTAAACGTAATAGTTTTAATAACTCATTACTAAAATCTGATTTATTTTATCTTTGCCATGATGACAGTAAATAATATTTTACTAGATATTTTTCAAGACACTTCTATACAGCTTAAAGTGATATTTAAAGGCTTAATTAGGTTAACTAGGCAGGTTAGGGTAATTAGGCAAGTTATTGTATAATGATGGTTTGTTCTGTAGACAATCGTAAAAAATATAGCTTAAAGGGGCTAATAATTTTGACATTAAAATGGTTTTTAAAAAATTAAAAACCGCTTTTATTCTAGCCGAAATAAAACAAATAAGACTTTCTCCAGAAGAAAAAATATTATCAGACATACTGTGAAAATGTCCTTGCTCTGTCAATATAATTTGGGAAATATTTAAAAAAGAAAAAAAATTTACTTAACAACTTGTTACTTGTTAAAACTTAACAAGGGGGCAGAGCCAAGAGCTCCCCCGCTTTGTGTATGGCAGCAGACAGAGAGAAGCAACATGAGTGAGAGGACCAGCATTCAGCCGTACATGCACGACTCGGACACAGACCAAGCAGAGACTACAAAATCATTTGTGTCTTCGAATAGTTTTACAGCCAACTGTGTGCTAGTTTAAAGCTCCGAGCATGTACACCGAGACTAATAACCAAGCACACTGAATTAACTTTGACTGAAGGGCATCACACACCGGATGCGCCACTTAGCGCCGCGACATGGCGCGCACATGACAGTTGAAAGTATCGCGCACCAGATGCGCACATTCACATGATATTTAAAATGAAACTATTCAGGTGGCGCTCTGTGGCACGGCAGAAATATGAACAGTGCCCTGAGTCATGGCTGTGCGCCGCGGACAGCCGCCGACTTGTAGCCCCGTTGTGTGTACCTTGATAGAAACCTATGTTTAGAATTCAGAAATGCATGTCGCTGCGTGGCGCGACCCTGCGCGTCGCCGAGCGGCGCTTCTGGTGTACGACCTGCTCAAGCAGGTCGCACACCAGAAGCGCCGCTCAGCAACGTGCCACGCATTTCAGAGTTCTAAACATAGGTTTCTATGAGGGTACACACACCGGCGCCGCAAGTCGGCAGCTGTCCGCGGCGCCCAGCCACGACTCAGGACACTGTTCATATTTCTGCCGCGCCACAGAGCCCTATCTGATTAGTTTGCGCGTCTGGTGTGCGATATTTTCAACAGTCATGTGCGCGCCGTGTCGCGCACATTCGCAAGTTATTTAAAATGAAACTATTCAGATAACGCTCTGTGGTGCGGCAGAAATATGAACAGTGTCCTAAATCGTGGCTGGGCGCCGCAGACAGCCACCAACTTGCGGCGCTGTTGTGTGTACCCTGATAGAAACCTATGTTTAAAATTCTGAAATGCATGGCGCTGCGCAATGCGTCGCCGAGCGGCGCTTCTGGTGTGCAACCTGCTTGAGCGGCGCACGTGAGGCAACGTGCTCGCACTTTCCAGCTGCACCTAGTTAAGATGACAGGGAGCTTCTGTGACCGCGGGAAATGCAAACTGCTGAAGTTTAAGGAAGACGCAATGAAAAGTACACATGTATGCAAACCCACCTAAAGTTACAAACACTGGCGCCGAGGAGAGCGATAACGTGGTGAATGTTGATCTTGTGTTGAGCCCAATGAGCCTTACATCTAAAAATAGAGCAAGGGTGTTTCTTTGGTGACATCGCTTTGACTCACACGCTGAAAATGGCAGACGTGAAACAAACTGAGGATATGGTAATGCGCACCTGTCAATCAATATTGGTGGGCGGGGGGACCGCACTCCTACGTCAAGTTGCGGTCGATCTCAAAACCGATCCAATTGGTCCACCGTTTTTGTTATTAAATTGAAAAAAAAAAAGGACTGAGTGTGTTTATATCACCCCAATATGACAGTCTAGACACTATACCTACACATATGTCTGTCCAAACAGCTTAAAAAGTAGATTTTTCACCATAGATGCCCTTTAAATCATGGAAACTCAGAGCGTATGTGTGTTCATGTGTAAATCCAGTCACATAGACTCATCACGAGTTAAGTAAAGCAGATCCTCTTACACGTGTCCCTGCTTGCCCCTTATCTAAAGCATTAATTAAAGTTAGTTTTCTTTTAATTAGTGTAAGTTCCTAATTAGTCCATTCATTAAGCATTCTGATCTTGTCCGGTGAGGGATTAGCAAAACCGTCTGAAGCTAAAAAGTCGAACAGTAAAGGAGCTTTTATATCAGCTAGAAGAACAGTGTTTTGTATTGTTATTGCCAGATGTGGACTATTTGAACAAGCGCTCTGGGGTTAACATTAAAAAGCACCGATATATTAATTAGTTTACAGGTTACGTTTAATTTTTAGCATTTTTAAGACTACACCAGCATTTTTTTTTTCTTTATGTGAAACCACTAAATGTCAGATCTTGGCAGCGAAAAGCAGTACAATATCTGGCCAACTTTCCCGAATTTTCATTGATTCATTTTCCTTCAGCTTAGTGTAGGGATATTTACAGTTTTAACCCAAAAAATGACCCGTCTGTCAGATTAAGAAGAGCCAGAGTCAGTGATTCAATTAAAGAAAGTTTACTGAAGATAGTTTGCAGTCTCATCAGCAGAAGCCAGCTTCAACACTCACAAATGAGTTCATAGGCCACTCTGCTTACAATCTCAAAACAATAACAATTGTTCACTTACATAACGTCATCCACTGTGTCATAGGTGTTTTAACCTGATTGGTTAAAGCAGTGTTTCTCAACCACGTTCCTGGAGGGACCACTAGCTCTGCACATTTTCCATGTCTCCTTAACCAAACACACCTGATTCAGATCATCAGCTCATTCGCAGAGACTGAAAGACCTGTAATGGGTGAGACAGAAAAAGGAGACATCCAAAATATGCAGTGCTGGTGGTCCTCCAGGAAAGTGGTTGAGAAACACTGCAACTATTCCAGCATATGTTTTACGCAGCGGATGCCCTTCCAGTCACAACCCAGCACTGGGAAACACCCATACACTCTCACATTCACACTCATACACTACGGCCAATTTAGCCTACCCAATTCACCTATAGCGCATGTCTTTGGACTGTGGGGGAAACCGGAGCACCCAGAGGAAATCCACACGAACACGGGAAGAACATGCAAACTCCACACAGAAATGCCAACTGACCCAGCTGGAGCTCGAACCAGTGACCTTTTTTTGCTGTGAGGCAACAGTGCTAACCACTGAGCCACCGTGCCACCTTTTCAGAATTTTATTTTTGTCAATATTTATGCGCCAGCTAAAATAATAGCATCTTCTTGAGATATAATAGTCTGATTTCTCCTCATGGGACGAGCCAGATTTCTGTAAACAGACCTGCTTAATGAAGCGTAAATGTGTGTGTTTGTGTATTTGTCTTGTTAGAAAAGTTCAGAGCGAGGTTTAGTTTTAATAATACATAGAGGTGTGTATTTTCCTCATGTTTTCTTGGTATGGTGGTGTGATCTCTTTTTCCCATTCTACCTGCCTCTTTCTGGGTTTTATCTGGGTTTCGTCGGAGTGGTTCCTCTGAGAGCGGTTCTGGCCTGATTTCAATAAGTCTTAAATTATGCAGGATCTGTAATGAGTGTGTGTAGAAGAAGCCCCTTTTTCAAGATGTGCACATGGAGGTGCTAAACACATTAGATTTGCCCCTGAGACATTCTTCATGACGGTTTAATCAGACTAGTGGCAAATGAGTGAAGCACTCGTCCTGTCTCTAGATACTCTACTGTTCACTGTCACCGGGAGATTAATAAATCAAACTGCAGGTGTGTGTGCGTGAACGTGTGTGTGGTGCGTGAGAAAATGTGTGTGAGAGCTTGTATGTTTGTGTGTGAGAGAGATTGTGTGGGTGAAAAAAGGGAGAAATGTGTGTGCGTGTGTGTTTGTGTATGTGTGCGCGGTCCTTTACTTACAGCCGCGTGTGGATCTTGTCGGAAAATATGGCGAAAAGTCCTAAAGACCGCGGTGTTTACTTCAATAATGCCACTGTTATATGCATACTCCACATGTCTTAATTCCATTTCTGTTCAGTTCAGTTATGACTTTAGTTGGATTAAGGTAATCAAAAATCCCTGTTTCGAGCTTATGTAGGCCTACAGTTCAAAATCCATGTTTAACTGAATAAACAGTTAGTAAACACATTGAACATAATTTATTTTCATCACCAATTATCATAGTAGAACAGTTTCTTTAGCAGTTTGTGATGCATTTTTGGAAACCGCAGATGAAACCCGTTCTCAAAGACTTATTATTCGGGTAGCATACATATTCTGAATGCCTTCGGAAGAATTCAAATGAGCCATTTTAATCTAGATTAATCCCAAGATTAATCTAGATTAATCTAGATTAAAAAAATGAATCTATGACCACCCATAATTTATTTATTTTATGTAATTGCAGATGTTACAGTAGGCTATTTTATTTTCATTGATCTGCAGTTATAATCAATCATGCTCATAGAAAAGTTAATAATGAACATTTATACACGTATTTATGTGTATAAAGCTTCTGTTTTGTGAGAAATGCTTCTCATATGATATGTGAACGACCCGTACAGCTTTACTTTGAGCGAGATTTCCTCGAGCGAGAATGACGTTGACTGAAACTTTGTCGTACACCATGCCCACCAAAGAGGTACCCTTGGTACCCTTTAGGCAGTGGAACCGCAAGCCTGATAAAGGTGACCCCTACCATACTGTACTAGTCAGTGGAAACGGGTCATAATATGCTCCGCAATTATGTTAAAGAGCCCCTGTTATACATTAAATAGGGTCATATTTTGGTTGCAAGGGTGTCCAACAACAGTCTAATATGCATGCAAGGTCAAAAAACACTTTCATGGTCTTATAATATGCATTTATTTTTACCTAATTATCCCAGCGACTCCCATATGAATCGTTCAGTGATTAATTTTTTCCCAAACCCCTCCTTAGCGCGATGCTAATCTGCGCTGACTGGACCGATGCCAGCCTGTTACGATTGGTCGACACTGACAGCCTTCAGTGCGAGACAGAGTGAAATGGCACAGCTTATCAACAATATAGAAGTAGTCAGAGTGTGTACACGCTTCATATTAGTGTAAGGCGTGGATTTTGGCAGTGGGTGAATGTAAATACAGACGATGGACTTGAAAATACCAACAACTAACTATTTTATTGAGCAAAAACTCCAGGAGGAGATCGACACGCGTCTCCTAGCCGGTCACGCTCTACCTCAGTGTTGCCAGATGTAGCTGACTGATTCCAGCCCAAAAACTATCCAAAACCCGCCGAAATGCAAAAAAACTCACCCACTCATCTGGAAAACACGGTTGTGACGGTCGCGAAAAACACGATAAGTGTTTATACCCGCACAATCGTGTTAAAAAACAGTCCAATTAAGCGGGAAACCGCCCAATCTGGCAACACTGCTCTACCTGCTTTCTTTTCACACACACACAAAGACACACACACATTACCCTACTCCAGAGGACACAACACAAGAATAAAAGTCCATTCAAAAACTGAAACATTCAAAAACAGAATACATAGAATGTATTTTAAAGAAACAACTTCACATTAGTTACTAACACCGTAGATCACAGTACCCGGTTCTCACCAGAGTTATCAGGGCCGGTGCGTCCATACAATAGTGAGGGCGGCGTCCGCGAACTCCCCCGGTTCTCACTTTTTTCCACGACACCCACCCCCTCCCTCCCGGTCCTCACTTTCCCAAAGTCTCCCGGTTTTTTTGTGTGTGTGCATGAGTGCATTAAAGCAGTTCAGTTAAACACTAGCATATTGCTCTATTATTAACAATAACACACATTCAGTATTAATCCACACAGTGGCAAAAGCTGAACTATTCTGAACCTTGACTGCCATACGTGTGTAAGAACAGCTGACAGTAGCCATAGCAATGACAAACGACAGGATTGCAAGCTCACAAACACGTTTAAACCCACAAAGAAAGCGGCACGCGTCGCGTTTTTAGCGTGGTTTTAGTCACGATATGTATAAGTGTTATATGTTCTCATGGCTTACCTGTACTGTGCTTTGCACAATCAAAATCCCCCACCACCGAAGCCCAGCGTACCTAATAAATTGTCCTTATTTTGCCCGCACCCCTAGTGTATTGTCTGTCCATGACTTCAGGATCTGTCTGTCTTTGCTGCTGTGTTAGTGGGCGGAGCCGCAGGTTTAAAGTTGCGCACGCAACCACTATGTTTCGTATCGGCTTCACGCCGAAACGGCTGAAGACTCGTTGTCAAGACGATTCGTTTAAACCACTATGAGTCGACTCTTTTATAGATGAATCAGTAGTTTTAAAAACTGTCCACTTTCAGATTTAAGCTTTAGCTGGATGTTTCACTTCACGTAGAGCTGTGTTACACACTACATGAAAGTCATTTTCAAAAACCCATAATAGGGGCTCTTTAACTGCTATGAGCAATAATATTTGTGTGTGTCTGTGTTTTGCAGGTCTTCGTAAATGAAAGAGTGTGATGAAGAGGATCTGCTCTGGCCATTCCTCCTCTCTGTTCCTCTCTCCTCTGTTTAAAACACCGTCTCATCATCCTCAATCAGCCCTTTCTGCTTTAGAGAGAATTGGAAAACCGGCTCCCTGATTTCCAACTCTGGACAAAACACAGCCGCTTGACACACTCTTCCACAGTGGCTGTAAAGCATATCTAAACAGAAAGCTCTAGTGTTTTGAAGGGTATTGTGTGTGTGCGTGGTCCATGCTTTTGAGTTTGTTCACATGTTGAGGTTCACTGAGTTCCAGCTCTGTATGTGTGTGTATGTGAGGTCATTGTGTGGTGTTTATCTTCACTCAGGATTTGCACAATAAAAATGGAGAGAGCTGAGAGGAGGAAAGTGGGTGCGGAGCATAAATATAAAACAAAGTGAGACGACTTCTTGTGGTAGTCAAAAATAGAATCAAGGAAGTGTTAAATATAAACTTGAGAAAGAGTTCGAGCTTTCTGGAAGTCGCTTTGTGTTGTAGCGTGATGATGGATTAGCTATGGTTCCATCCTAATATAAAGGAACACTCCACTTTTTTGGAAATAGGCTCATTTTACAACTCCTCTATAGTTAAACTGTTGAGTTCTACCATTTTGTAATCCATTCAGCCGATCTTTGGGTCTCGGGGGAGCACTTTTACCTTAACTTAGCATAAATCATTGAATCGGATTAGACCGTTAGCATCTTGTTAAAAAGTATTATAAAGTTTTGATAATTTTCCTGCACAATGATTTTGCACAGCATCTGAAAATAGTTCTGAATCATCTCTCACACTTCACCTCGATTGCAACGATCACCACGATTGTATTTTCAGGTGCTGAGTAATATAATTGCTCCTGCTGCAGCAAAGATCCTTGATTATTACGCTGGATTAAGCATATAGTTCATAGACATATCAGCCTTGAACATTTTCCATTGGTCTTAGTACACAATGTAACCACAGAAGCTTTAAATAGGAAATTTGTCAAATCTCTTTGGTCATTTTTGAGCAAGATGCTAATGGTCTAATCTGATTCCATGATCTATGCTAAGCTAAAGCTAAAAGTGCTCCCACCAGACCCGGAAATTGGCTGAATGGATTAAAAACTGATATAACTCCGCTGTTTAACTCTGGGTGACTTGTAAAATGAACCTATTTCCAAAATAAAAGTTGAGTTTTCCTTGAAAAATTGGAATACCACAGAAATAATTTGCAAATAAGGCTTTGTTTCAATTCCACGAGTTGAGAATAAAATAATCACGATCCTGTAAACTGGTGCAATAAATAATAAATGTAAGTTGCTGCAACCAGGGAAACCGCTGTAGCTTTATTTGACTGAATGCTGTTATGTTATCTTGCGTTCAGATGCCTGATGATTGGGAATGCAGTCTTATAAGTGTCATTTGATAAATTTTTTCCATCATTGTTTATTATTTCTTCATCATGGTATTACAGAACAATGCCTCTTTTTATGAATATTGAAAGTTTTGTGTATCTTATGCGAATCCATTGTTCTTCTTTCTCCAAAATGTGCATAAAAATATGTGGATGGAAACATAGCTAGTGCCAGTCTTTTTGGTTCTGTAATCTAAAGTGTTGATATCTATGCAGTGATCCGCAAATCACTGTATTTACACACTTAAAGTGAGAGTTCACCCAAAACTGAAAATTCTGTCATCATTTACTCTCCCTTCACTTCTTCTAAAACAGTTTGACTTGCTTTTTTTCTGTTGAACAGCATTTTGGAAACCAGTAGCCATTGATTTTCATATTCATTTTGTTGTCATTCTATAGATGTCAATGGCTGCTTTTTTCCAACATTCTTCTGAATATTTGTTTTTGTGTGTTCGACAGATTAAAGAAACTCAAACACAGTAAATAATGAGTACATTTATATTTTTGAGTGAACTATCCCTTTAAAACTAAAAATGTATACAGTGCATCTGGAAAGCATTCATAGCGCTTCACTTTTTCCACATTTTTTTATGTTACAGCCTTCCAAAATGGATTAAATTCATTTATTTCCTCAAAATTCTACAAACAATACCCCATAATGATAATATGAAAAAAATATTTTTTGAAATTGTTGCAAATTGAGCTCAGGTACATTCTGTTTCCACTGATCATTCTTGAGATGCATCAGCAGCTTAATTGGAGTTCACCTGTGGTAAATGCAGTTGATTGGACATGATTTGAAAAGGCATACACCTGTCTATATAAGGTCCCAGGGTTGACAGTGCATGTCAAAGCACAAACCAAGCATGAAGACAAAGGAATTGTCTGTAGACCTCCGAGACAGGATTGTCTCGAGGCACAAGGCTGGGGAAGGTTACAGAAAAATTTATTCTCCTCTGAAAGTTCCAATGAGCACAGTGGCCTCCATCATCCATAAGTGGAAGATGTTTGGAACCACCAGGACTCTTCCTAGAGCTGGCCGGCCATCTAAGCTGAGTGATCGGGGGAGAAGGGCCTTAGTCAGGGAGGTGATCAATAACCCGATGGTCACTCTGTCTGAGCTCCAGCGTTGTTCTGTGGAGAGAGGAGAACCTTACCGAAGGACAACCATCTGTGCAGCAATCCACCAATCAGGCCTGTATGGTAGAGTTGCCAGACGGAAGCCACTCCCCGCCTGGAATTTGCCAAAAGGCATCTGAAGGACTCTCAGACCATAGGAAACAAAATTCTCTGGTCTGATGAGACTAAAATTGAACTCTTTGGAGTGAATGCCAGGCGTTACGTTTGAAGAAAACCAGACACCGCTCATCACCAGGCTAATACCATCCCTACAGTGAAGCATGGTGGTGGCAGCATCATGCTGTGGGGATGTTTTCAGCAGCAGGAACTGGAAGACTTGTTAGGAGAGAGGGAAAGATGAATGCAGCAATGTACAGAGACATCCTGAATGAAAACCTGCTTCAGAGCGCTCTTGGCGACAGGTTCATCTTCCAGCAGGACAATGACCCAAAGCACACCGCCAAAATATCAATGGAGTGGCTTCACAACAACTCGGTGAATATCCTTAAGTGGCCCAGCCAGAGCCCAGACCTAAATCCTATTGAACATCTCGAGAGAGATCTAAAAATAGCTGTGCACCGTCGCTTTTCTGTTTTCACATTCTCATTAGGGGTATTGTGTGTAGAATGTTGAGGAAATAAAAGAATTTAATCCATTTTGGAATAAGGCTGTAGCATAAAAAAATGTGGAAAAAGTGAAGCGCTATGAATACTTCCCGGATGCACTGTACATTTCATCAAATGTGAAACACTTGTAAAATCACTTACATAACCAAGTGATTTGTTTGTTTGCAGATGCTTTGCTTGATTATTTAGGAACACTTTACAATAAGGTTTTATTAACATTAGTTAAAAGCAATAATTAAGTTGAACTGA
The DNA here is from genome assembly GCA_903798195.1 of Danio kyathit. Lineage (NCBI taxonomy): Eukaryota > Metazoa > Chordata > Actinopteri > Cypriniformes > Danionidae > Danio > Danio kyathit. The sequence goes on along the minus strand of LR812541.1, from coordinate 7,932,643 downwards.
CAAAACCGCGTTTAATAATCTTGAAAGTTGAATTCATTCTTTGCGCATCTTCATTACACAACATAAGATGTTTTTACTCATCGTTTTCTTGTTTCTCCATTGAAAGTCTATGTACCCAAAACTCTGATGCTTTAAAATTTTTGTAAATAGATCAAAAAATAAATTCACATGTATCAAAGATTAATTGTTTAATTGCCAATTCATGAACTAACGTAATGAGCAACTGTATATTTATTAAGTGACTAACAAAGGATGTCATGCCTAAAAAAAATTAGCTTACTGTATGTTAACATTAGCACTAACTAATGAAACCTTACTCTAAAGTGTTTCTGATATTTTGCGTCTAATCCAATTATATTTGTGTAGTTTGAGTGTAAATTAAAGAGATAGTTCACCCAAAAATGACTTAATTTCATCATCTTTCTTCTAGATATACTGGAGAATGCCATTGACATAGTGTTTTTTTTTTTTTTTTTCTACTATGAATGCCAATGGCTACTTTTTTTTCCAACATTCTTCAAAATATCCTCTTTTGTGTCCAACAGAAAAATAAACGTTTACCATTTGAGTATGAGTAAAAGGTGAGGAAACTTTCGTTTTATGGTGAACTATCCCTTTAATTCATGAATGTTTTTGGGTCAGTGTACATGCCCGTCAGTATTTGTAATCCTCATAATCGTCATTTATTGCACAACATGCTTTTATAGATCACAAACTATTTGGGCTTCCTAGTCTCTCACTACAATTACTACATAACCTCACTTTATTGCGTTTCATTATTATTGTTTTATAGGTCTAGCTGATATAATTGTAACATTAAAAAATGGTTCTTTGGTATGAATGGTTCTTGTAATCAAATATCAGTCAACAAATGTCCTTAAGTGAATATGAATACTGGTTGAGTGTCTGTCAATGTCCTTCACTGTAGATGCAGAGCTACTGTAACTGTTTGATGGAAACGTAAACCTCAAAGCACAACTGATATTGACAAGTTCTGACAAGAGCGGCTGTGTGTATCTTTTGAAAATGAGATGTGAAGGCCAAAGGTCAGTATAACCTTCATACATTGCTCATTCAGTTGTTGAGTTGCTTGTTTGAGATCCCAGATGTTTCATATCATGAGACTCATGTACTGTATTGGGAGCTTTTTGACCTGATGGTTAAGGAAATGGACAAATGGTGCTCTTAAAGGAATAGATCACCTATATTGCTTCGTTTTAAACTTACAATTAAAAGGAGAACTTTTGAAGAATGCTCACACTGCACATTTCCATTCAAAAAAAGCATGCAAAAATTTAAAAAAAAAAAACAATTGTGACCATGAATATCGACTGTGTCTGGACCAAAAGCTGCACATGAACACACTAAACAGATGACGGTTGTCTAAACTGACAATGTACATTCTGTGTCGATATGAAAGGATGTATCTTTCCACTCCTGCACTGTGTACTGACATTTCGTAAAGGGAAACTGGAAGTAGTGCTGCACTAACTGAAAACAAAGCAGGTGGCAGTATCTTTGTTTTCATTCCACAAAGGGAAACTGGAACTAGTGCTGCACACATACAAATCGTAAACAAAGCAGCATTTACAAACCATTTGATCAGTTCTCCTCGTTCACCATACAGAGATTTGCTCCTGTAAATATCTCTGATAATCTGATAATAATTCATTCATTTTCCTTCGGCTTAGTCCCTTATTTATCAAGGGTCACCACAGTGGAATGAACCGCCAACTATGCACATGTCATTGGACTGTGAGGAAAGCACCCGGAGGAAAGCCACTCGAACACGGGGAGAACATGCAGGCTCCACACAGAAATGCCAACTGACCCAGCCGGGTCTCGAACCAAGCGACCTTCTTGCTGTGAGGCGACAGTGCTAACCACTGAGCCACCGTGATAATAATATAATTTGTTTTGTTACATTACAATGCTGTGTAATGATGGCCGGTTTCCTTGTGTTCTTAGTTTCGTCACTTCAGTTTTTGTTTTCGTGATTTGATTCGTAGCTGAATACCCAATCAGAGTGCTCTCTTTCACCGACGGGTTTTGTCAATTCTAGATGCTGAATCAGACCAACTCGCTCTGACATTAACCTGGTGAGAGGCGACATGTGGAACACGCTAAACCACAGGTGTCAAAGCCAGTTCCTGGAGGGCCGCAGCTCTGCACAGTTTAGTTCCAACCCTAATTAAACACACCTGATCAAACTAATTGAGTGCGTTAGGCTTGTTTGGTACCTACAGATAGGTGTGTTAAAGCAGGGCTGGAACTAAACTCTCCAGGGCTCCGGCCCTCAAGGAATTTACTTTGACACCCCTGCACTAAACTAACTAGCCTGACAAACGCAAACCAACGATTGACTATCGGCTAAGTGGGACCCAGCCTTAACATCCATGAAATCACTCCACTCCATTTCAATAAATCTTGTCTCAGAATAAGAGGACCATGGATTTGATTCAGCACATTAGCAGGGATATCGCTAAATTGCCAGTATTGCCTGATTAATTTTTTTAACACCATTATCAGTTGTTGTACAATGTTATTTCATATTTGATTTCATGTATTAACAGAACAGTTGTGCATTTTTAAACAACACCGCATTCTTTCATTGCTGAATGAATCAGCTGCTTTGAATGAATCGCTTGAATAAGTGCTTCTGTGATTCACTCATTAGATTTGTCACCACCTATTGCATCCAGGTTAGTTACTGCTGTTTTGTCTTCTTAATGCTGTGTTTACATCAAAGCGCGGATAAATCACGCTATTCGTGCGTAAATAGACACGTGAACATTTTAAGTTTACTCGCTTCATTTGCGCGTCAAATCCACTTCATTGGCGCGTCCAATCCGCTTCCTTCGCGCGTCAAATCCGCTTCATTCGCGCGTCAAATCCGCTTCCTTCGCGCGTCAAATCCGCTTCCTTCGCGCGTCAAATCCGTTTCGTTCGCGCGTCAAATCCGTTTCGTTCGCGCGTCAAATCCGTTTCGTTCGCGCGTCAAATCCGTTTCGTTCGCGCGTCAAATCCGTTTCGTTCGCGCGTCAAATACGCTTCGTTCGCGCGTCAAATACGCTTCGTTCGCGCGTCAAATACGCCTCGTTCGCGCGTTAAATCCGCTTCGTTCGCGCATCAAATCCGCTTCATTCGCGCGTCAAATCCGCTTCACACTTCACAACATAAGCTTCGTTGCTAAATGGCTAACATGGATTTTATTGAGCGAATAGCTGTGTTTATGTGCTTTACGAAGGCTGAAAAACAGCATCGATTCATTTGGAGCCGTGTCTAAGTCCACTAGATCCTATCAGAGGTGCACCCAGCTCTGTGAGTTCATCAACTCCTCCAGAAACTGTACCTGGTTGGTGGAAGCTTTCAGCGGTGCTTTAGACTGAGCTGAGCCCAGTTTGATGAGCTGTTGTCGGTGTCGGTAGGAGGATTTTCCCCTTGGGACACCAACAACAGGCGCTACGTCATAATCACGCCCCTACAAGAGAAAGCTCCTGATTGGTTAACGTGGCACGAATGTCCGCTGAAGTTCAGATTTTCTAACTCGAGCGATTCCCGCAAAACGCGAGTTAAGCGCATCAATCGGGTCATTCGCGCACTGCAGGATGTCTATTCACATGTTTGCCTTGACTTAACATGTAAATCACTCGCGCTTGATGCTTCTTTCGCATCTAGTGTGAACGCAGCATAAGATCTCCATACATTTATAATATAACTCTTATGAAATTATCTTTGTTGTAATGCCATCATAAAAGGACAGTTCACCCAAAAATGAACATTCTGTCATCCTTTACTAATCCTCCACTTGTTCCAAACCTGTTTGAGTTTTTAGGAAGATATTCTGAAGAATGTTGGTACAAACCGTCATTGACTTTTATAGTATTTTTTGTTTCTGTCATTGACAACATTCTTCAGTACATTTTCCTTTGTTCAATAGAAGAAATAAATTCATAAAAGTTTAGAAACACTTGAGCGTGATATATTTAGTCAAACTATCCTTTTTCATATCTTTAATTTTATCTAGACATTTCTTAGACAGTAAATGTGGGTCTTGCAGTTTAAAAATCTAGATTCTTGATAGATTCACTGTGAAAACCCTTTTTTAAGAGTACATTAAGTGCTGTGCTTAAAAAATAGATATCTAAAAGTCTTTGTGTTGTGTGTTTTTGACGAATGGAAAGGAGCAGTGAACATTTTTCAGAACATCTCACTTTGTCTTTCACATAAATCAACCACGTTTTCAAAGAACATGAGGTTAAGTATAGCAATGGTTCTGATACAACGTTTAGCTATTAGTTTATCAATTAAATTGCAAATTAACTAACATTTTTTCAGCCTAATAACATTAGCTTGCCGTAATCTTGTACAATGTTCCGTTAGATCAGGGGTGTCCAAACTCAGTCCTGCAGGGCCGGTGTCCTGCTGAGTTTAGTTTTTAACTTGCTTCAACACACCTGCCAGGAAGCTTTTAGTATATCTGGTAAGCTTGATTAGCATGGTTCAGGTTTGTTTGATTAGGGTTGGAGCTATAAACTTTCCAGGACGCCGGCCCTCCAGGACCGAATTTGGACACCCCTGAGTTAGATCATCACATTGGCCATGGATTTATCCTGCCCTCTAGTGTTCAGTGTCTGTCTGTGCAAGACATCTCAACTCTGTAGACCAGGAGAAACAAAGCATTTCTGTAACCCTCTCCGAAATACTCATACTGTACATTTGTAATTGAGTGTAGAGTTTAGGATATTCAACATAGGTCAGCAAATGATAGTCTGCTGCGTATACATGTTATATGAGCAAAAGAATGATATAGATTTACATCGCACCTCTTCCTCTTGTCTTTATGGCTCTGTCTCTTTTTACAAGTGTTTTTTGTAAGCACTTTTTGTATCTCTTTCCCGTGTTTGGTCTCTTCTCCGTAGTTCTCCATTGACTGCCTGTCCATCGACGTGTTTGCTGACCAGAGTGTAAATAGATGTTTGTTAATAATAAAAAAAATCTGCTTTTCATTTACTGATATGACTTGTGTTTGTGTGTTCAGTCTCAAACAGGAACATATAATCATAATCACTGATTCCTAACAGATTCAAAAGCTTTACAAATATTTTTTATTATGTATGGCAAGTCGTTCGAACGTGTAGGTTTAGTAAACAAAATTACATTTATAACATTTTAGAGGCGACTAGGGTTTTTTTTTATGTAATTGTAATTGTCTGATCTTGTTTGAGTAAATATTTAAAACTTTTTACGTATTACTAAATTTACGGCATAGCTATTGTTTTTTTTAACAGAATTATTATATTCTAGATAAGGGGTGTCCAAACTTGGTCCCGGAGGGCTCCAACTTGCTTCAACACACCTGCCAGGAAGTTTCTAGTATATCTAGTGAGAGCTTGATTAGCTGGTTCAGGTGTGTTTGATTAGGATTGGAGCTAAACTCTCCTGGACACCGGCCCTGCAGGACAGAGTTTGGACACCCCTGTTCTAGATTATACAGTTTTGAATTGTAAACGTTTACATATGTTTTTTTTTCTAAATTATTCTGGCAAGCAGAGCTGACCTTTCTTGACTAGGAAAATACTAGTATTCTTTAGCGCAGGGGTGCCCAAATTTCTTTTTTATGAAGGGCCAAAAAACGAACTTGATTGAGGCCTTGGGCGAAAGGTAGATCAAGCTGTATTACAAAGTTTCGAATTATTTCCTCATTTATTTAAAATTAGCCTAAATAGAAAACTTAAGCATATTAACCAATCGATTATATATATATATTTTTTTTTTTTTTTTTTTTTTTTTTTTTTTTACATTTTATAATGCACCTATTATCATGAAAACATAAGAACTCCATTTACAACATTAAGGAGTTTAATGCTGAATATACAAGTCAAGCTGCACCTGCCTTCATTTACAACATTTCATTAAAACATTTAATCCAAGTTTGTTTTTTGTAGCTTAAAAAATAAAACTAACAAATGAAAGGTTACGCTAAATTAGAAATGACAATGTGTATTAAAACCATTAACCCCAACCCTCCCTAAAATTCTCCCTCTCTTCTCAGACAGGATGGCGGGCCAAATCAAAGGTTACGATAGGCCAACTTTGGCCTGCGGGTCCTAGTTTGGGCATCTCTGCTTTAGTGCTACTGGTACTATTTGTTTTTAACTACACTCAAAAAATGATTTTTCCTGCTTGCTCAAACTACTTATTTAAAATGAGCGGAATCAACACAGTTCTTGAGGTGTTTTTGGGACAACTTGATTGTTTGATGTTCAATCCACTTACATTTGTAAAAACAATTAAGTTAACTTGATCGATTTGTGTTGGGAAAACATGATGCAATTGTGTAAACCCAGCATTTTTTTTTACAGCGTATGAGTAGCTTTTTTCTATGAGTAGTACATATTTATTAGCTAAATATTTACTTGTTTATTGCTTATTCTTTAGCTATTCTATTTTACTAGTCTGAAATTATTCCAAATACCTTTTTGTTTCTTCGCTGTGGGGCGATGTTGCCTTGAAAATTAACGCGGTATCGAGTGTGAGTGTTAATTACTGTCACCTGTGTGCGCCACCTGGAGGAGCTCTGGATCTTAAAAAGAGGAGAGACAGCCGTGGAAGACGACAGACGAGACAGGGCCAGGCCTGGAGCTTGTGTTTAAGCGTTTAAAGGTTTGTTGGTTCTCCGCCTACTTCTTCCTGACAACCAATCATTATAAACATATCATACACACATTTGAAACAATAGTTCAGACAACAAAAAAAAAAAAAAAGAGAATTACCCTATAATTGACTTATCCTCAAGCCATCCTGTGTGTGTAGGACTTCTTCTTTCAGGTGAACATTTTTACATTTTATTCTGGCTCTTCTGTGATGTATAATAAGGCATGTCTTATGAAGTAGATCTAATCAATGTGTTATTATTGAGTTTTGTGTCGTTGTATTAAAATAATATTTGTGTTACAATAACACACCAGTCTGCTTCATAAGACGTGCATTAGGCTAACCCCCTGGTGGTTTATGGGTTAGTTTTTTTTTTTTTTTTTTTTTTTTTAGCTCAAAAACGGCAACTACCCCACACCAACATCATTATATTGCATTGGAAGAGCCAGGATAAAAATTTTAAATGCTTTGTCTGTGATCGTCTGACAGAAGAAAGCCATTGACACTAAAGATGGCTTGAGGGTGAGTAAATTATTGGGTAATTTTCATTTTTGGTTGAACGGTTTATTTAATTATTTTTTTGATAGTGTTTTTTGCAGAGTTTTTTTGTTTGTTGTTGCACGTTTTATTTTGCGTGCATTTTGAATGCTTTGAAAGTGTAAACCATTTTGTGACGGATTTAAAGATTTTCATCACTAGTTCAAAAGTTTTCAAAACCAGAAATTTAAAACAGAAGCAGAGATTCAACAAAGAGGTGCAATGCAAATCATTTTATTAATGAAAATATAAGTGCAATGTTAATACACAGGTAATAGAATGAGACACAATATGATCTGTTTTTGATCTTAAACCTGTTTACTTTTGTATGACACTAGATATATTCTATATTTAACAAGCATGAAAAACATTTCAGTGTTCAGCGGGGTCTAAAAGTACACATTGAGATTTAAAATCCCATTTAAACCTGGATATTTCAGCCCAGCATCATTGGAAATAAATGCCTCATCTTACATTTTAGCAAAACATAAAATTCTTTGCTCTGGGTACACTTTGTTGCAAGTTTCAAATGGACAAATCCACTAGAGGACAAATCCACTAGAGGGCGCTGTCTAGATTTTGGCGAATCTAAAATGCATTATTTACGCCCCATTCACACGGGGCGTCAGCTTCAACGCTTCCCATACACTTTGAATGGGTGACGTCAGGCATTGCCGAACTGCATTGTGGATCCGTCGGTGCCGCTTCAGAGGCGTTGCTCGCCGCAGAAGTTGGGACATGCTCAACTTTTCAAGCGCCGACGGAAGCGTCAGCCAATCAGATCGCTGTATGCAAATACACCGGCTCCAACCGTGACCTATTGCTGACTAATTTCATTGGCTGATGCTGCTATGACTATTGCGTCAGCCCCAACTTCATACACGCCCTCTGTCAAGCGTTGAAGCTGAATCCTCGTGTGAATGGGGCGTTAGGGTACATTTTGCTGTTTCATATGCATATCGTTCTTGTACATGTTGTCCAAAAGGCAGGGCTTGTCGTTCAGATCATCTAGACCAGCAAACCACTGACCTAAATCCAACCAATGGTGTTTTTGAAAGCAAATGTAACAGAAAATTGAAGTGCGACCACATAGATTTACCTTGATTTTACATTACTTTTATCTCTATTGTGGAACCATTCTTCACTGGAATTGAACCAGAGCGCTCTGCAGCACAAGCACAAGGGTTGAACTATGTTTTTGCGGTTTCACAAAAATATAGGCTGCAACATGTATTTACAGTAAGCCTGTGTTGGATTATTTACTTATTTATTTGTTGTGTATTGATATATATACACTGCCTTATAAAAAAAAAATTCGGCACCCTTCATTTTGTCATATTTTGTATTGCAGCATTATGTAAAAAGGTTTAGATTTAGCTTTTACTCTACTGAGACAAAGCAAGAACCAGAAAAGAGTTCATACCCGTTAACCCAGTTTCTAATTATGGCCTCAAGTCTTGCTGGATATGACATGACAAACTTTTCACATCTGCATTTGCAGGATTTCTGTCATACAGTAAGTCTCTCCTCTTGTTAAATGAACGGCCAAGTTTAGATTTCAATGTTGGATTGGGTTGAGGTCTTGAGTTCTGGAGTTTGTATTCACTGATTTGAAGAAAAAAAATCGAGGTGACGAATACTTTTCTACTCGGTTTTATATGTAAAACAACACTGACTTTTTGACCCCTTTAGATTCAATGTATAGCCAAGCTGATTATCGTTCGGTATTATATATGAATCATCTTTAACACTAGAACCACCAGGTGTCGTTATATACCTAAAACCAATCCATGCTCATTGGAAATATGTTTCTCAGTGTACGTTTTTTGCAAAACGTAAAACACATTCTTCCAGCTATATTCCGTTGAATGTTTCAGATAACAAATCCACAGCAAATAAATGCATGAAAATAATTCTTTATTTATTCCAATGATTTTTTTTATCATCAGTCGACCCAGCACACACTCACTTATGATATCAACCATCAGATTCACATTCACTCATGGCATTAAATGTCCACAAATCACCTTCTTCTATCCATTGAGAATAAAAACTGATTATCTCTGTGGGTGAGAGACAATGCCTAGCATTGTAGAACGCCAAAAAATACATTTACGCAAAAATGAAAATGCGTGAAATTATTATATATGTAAATTTGACCTGTTGGTGCTCATAGGTGTAAATGCCTTGATTTTAATCTTGCTAATTTATTGAAAATCTTAGTTAAACGGTTAAGTTTTACCCTTTTTTTTTTTTTTTATCCATTCAGCCGATGTCAGGGTCTGGAGCATTTTTAGCTTAGCTTAGCATAAATCATTGAATCGTATTAGACCATTAGCATCTCACTCAAAAAAATTCATATAAAGAGTTTTGATAATTTTCCTATTTAAAGCTTTACTCTTCTGTTGTTACATCATATACTAAGACCAGGGGCGGATTTAACCAACGAGCAAGGTAAGCTGACCCCCCCCCCCCCCCCCCCCCCCCCCCAAATAAATACCTAGAAATATAAATTATACCTGATTATATGATGAGGGCCTAAAAAATAAGTTTAATGTTTATTAAATCGCAATGTGGCCCCCACCCTCAATCATGGAGCAGTCCAGCAGTCAAATTAGGTAAAGATTTAGTTTTAAAAACAAAAGAGTTTATATATCATTTTTAGCTGTGAATCCATTTTAAGAAAACAAATCATTTAAAAAGTTTTCATTCATTCATTCATTCATTCATTTTCTTGTCGGCTTTGTCCCTTGCGGGGTCGCCACAGCGGAATGAACCGCCAACTTATCCAGCACGATTTTACGCAGCGGATGCCCTTCCAGCCGCAACCCATCTCTGGGAACTTCCACACACACATTCACACTCATACACTATGGACAATTTAGCTTACCCAATTCACCTGTACTGCATGTCTTTGGACTGTGGGGGAAACCGGAGCACCCGGAGGAAACCCACGCGAACCCAGGGAGAACATGCAAACTCCACACAGAAACGCCAACTGACCCAGCCCAGCCGAGGTTCGAACCTGCGACCCAGCGACGTTCTTGCTGTGAGGCAACAGCACTACCTACTGCGCCACTGGGTTGCCCCTTAAAAAGTTTTACAAGATGTTATTATTATTATTTTGCATTAAGACAAAATGTAGAAAAGGAGATTGAGTGATATAAGAATAAAAACAGCAAATTAAATTAAAGTACAAAAGGTGCATTTTAGAATTTTCGGGCTTCATGGCCGGAATTGCGTAGGGCCCCCAAATCACTAAATCCGCCCCTGACTAAGACTGATGAAAAATGAAAAGTTGTTATTTTCTAGACTGATACAGCTAGGAATTATCCTCTCATTCTGACATAATAGTGAAGGAAATTTGCTGCCATAACATGGCTGCAGCAGGAGCAGTGATATCACACATAACTACAGAAGATTCAACCTTTAAAATAGGAAAATGATCAAAACTTTTTGAGTGAGATGCTAATGGTCTAATCCGATTCAATGATCTATGCTAAGCTAAGCTAAAAGTGCTCCCGTCAGAGATCAGCTGAATGGATTCAAAAATGGTAAAACTCAACAGTTTAAATCTAGTAATTGCTTTCCAACTAATTTGTAATTGTATTTCTAAAATAAGTGGTGTTCCTTTAATACCAATGAGACAGTCAATTTTACCCAGCAGTGGTTCTAGTGTTAAAAGCCCATGCAGTCTGGTTCTTGTTAAAAGATTATTTCACTTCCCTAATGAAATGCTTATTTCGATTATTATATTTTGTATCATATAATGAATGTCAATGGTGCTCAGTGGCTTGAACTTAAAAATTGCAGCTTCAGGCTGTAAATAGTCCCACACTAAAAAATGACTTTTGCTGCTTTTTTAAACTACTTGTTTAAAATAAGCTGAAATAGCACAACTCATTAGGGTTTTTTTGGGACAACTTAATTGTTTTATGTTGAATACACTTAAATTTGTAAGAATTTGTGTTGGGAGAACATGAAGGAATTGTGTGGAAACCAGCATTTTTTACAGTGCAGCCTATTAGATTCTTACCAAACCAATAGGCCATTTTCTAAAAAACAAATAAAAATGTATATACTGTTTACGTTTAACCAAAAGGTTTGCATCCAAGAGATAGTGGCAGATGAGCTTTTGTGGTTAAAATGTATATAAGTTTTAATAATAAAAAAAATACTATTTTGCTAGGTTACACACTTATTTCTCTACACTGTAAAACCCAACAGTCAACTTTATCAAATGAAATGAGTGTAGTTAACTCAAAATTGACTGAAAGGTAATTTTACTCATTTGAAAAGAGTTTTGAACTCAGTGTTGAAGGAAATTAGTTAATTAAATATCTCATTACCATAGACCGCAGGTTGAGTTAATTAAATTAAAAGAGCTAATTAAATACCTCATTACTTCAACTTAAATGCAGTAAGTTCACGGTACTCATATAGATTATTTTTTTACTTAAATGGTTTGTAGCAATCGGTTTCCTCAAGCGATTTGAGTTGCCTTAACTTGTTAGGTTTTACAGTACTCAGTCGGTTTGAGTTCTCTTCATTTATCGGGTTTTACTGTGCTCAAATTGCTTTGTTTACTCAAATGGATTAAGGTCACAGTACTTATTAGGATTAGTTTTTGAACTTAAATGGTTAGTTGCAATCGGTTTCCTCAAACGGTTTGAGTTGCCTTAACTTATTGGGTTTTACAGTACTCAGTTTGAGTTCTCTTCATTTATCGGGTTTTATTGTGCTCAAATTGCTTCATTTACTCAGATGGATTAAGTTCACAGTACACATTAGGATTAGTTTTTGAACTTAAATGGATTTGTTGCAATCGGTTTTCTTCAAATGGTTTGAGTTACCATAACTTCTTGAGTTTTACAGTGTACTGCGGTCATTTACACCCATTTGAAGCTGCGCTGAAACTGCAGTTTGGAAGTTCAGACCACCGAGAACCATACCCACATAGCAAAATTTTCTGGCCCAGATCTGGCCCACACAATCCGCTTTTGCTTGGCCCACATGCCGCAGTGAATTACGGTACATGATTGGACCAAATCTGGCTTTCAGACAAGAGCCAAACGTGAACCATATCTGGGCCAAGTCTCTAATAACCCATAACTGGGCCTGAACTGGGTCAGATATGTTGGTGTGTCACAATTGCAATGAATTTGATAAACCCATGAAGCATTTCACTTTATGGCTGCGCTTTTTCTTGAAGCAACCTGATTGGTATAATTTTTTCTTTACTTAAAAATAATTGAAATGTAATTTAAAAGTGGGTCAAGACAGGCCAAACTTACATGGTCCACATATACATTTTTAACATCTGGGCCAAATACTACATTTGATATCTGGCCCAAGTCTTTTGTGCCTCCTTAAAGACAGTGCCACCTCTGCAAAACCAGGGCCATGTTTGGCCCAGAAGCTGTATGCCAGTGCCAGACGAATGCCTGCTGTGCCAGCTTTATGCCAAATTTGGGCCAGAATTCTTTGCTACCTCAGTGTTAATGCATCCCACATAGCAACATTTTTCTGGCCCAGATCTGGCCCACACAATCATGCTTTTGCTTGACCCACATGCTGCAGTGAATTACGGAACATGATTGGGCCAAGTCTGGCTTCCATACAAGGGCCAAACATGGACCATATATGGGCCAAGTCTCAGCCAAGTTTACAACCGATAACTGGGTCAGATATGTTGGTGTGTCACGACTGCAATGAATTTGATAAACTTTATCGCTTTATGGTCACGCTTTTTCTCGAAGCAACCTGATTTGTAGAATTGTTTCTTTACTCAAAAAAAATTGTAATGTATTTTAAAAGTGGGTCAAGATAGGCCAAACGGATGTGGCCCACTTATATATTTTTAACATCTGGGCCAAATACTACATTTGATATCTGGCCCAAGTCTTGAGTGTCACTTTAAAGATGGTGCCACATCTACCAAACCCAGGCCATGTTTGGCCCAGATGCTGTATGCCAGTGCCAGACGAATGCCTGCTGTGCCAGCTTTAAGCCAAATCTGGGCCAGAATTATTTGCTACCTGGGTATGCTCATTATATGGAGAAAAATCCTGCATGTTTTTCTCAAAACGCTTAAAGGGAAAGGTCACCCAAAAATGAACATTTCCTCAGCATTTACTCACATTCAAGTGGTTTTAAACTTTTATGAGTTTCTTTATTCTGTCAAACACAAAGAAGATATTCTGAAGAATGTTGGAAAAAGCCATTGACATCCAAAATACAATGAAGTCAATGGTCATTTTCTCCAACATTCTTCACAATATCTTACTTTGTGTTCAACAGAACAAAACTTACACTGGATTGGAGAAAGTGGAGGATGAGTAAACGATGACAGAATGTTCATTTTTGGCTGAACCAACCCTTTAATTCCATTTCGACTGAAGAAAGAAAGAAAATGACTGAAAACACTGAAAATAATATTCATTGGATTAACTAAACATTTTTAAGTAATTGCATACAATTTATATGAACTAAATTTAAACAAATTAAGTTGATCATTACTTAATTTAATTAGTTTAGTAGTTAGTAAATTCAGCTTACATTAAAAAATTTAGTAAATCCATTGAATAATTTTTTTCAGTGTATGGAGTTTGAGGAAATGCTCATTCTGGAAGTGAACTAATCTTTTAATGGCATTTGTTGGTGTGTTTTTGCTCTTCAGGACATGAACGCTCTCACGCTGCCCCGGATGACCGCTCTGCATATGGGGCAGTGACGCAGACTGGCGGCACAGTCGCTGCAGACCACAAGATGACCGCAGGGGATGAAGACCATGGACACCAGTTTGTCCATGCAGACCTTACAGGTCCTCTCCTCCTGAAGCTGCCTCAGCTGCTCCTCTGGACTCAGGTCTGAGCGCACTGAAAAACACACACGGACACATGGGTTTGGGCATTTTCGCTTGGTCTGGATCAGATGAGATGATCAATTGGATGATCTGGTTCATCTCGAGGCTACTAAATGGAAGGATTAAGATTAAGACATATGCAAACTCACACAAACACACACACACACACATTATAAGTGCAATGAGAGCATGTTAATATGAACCTTTCTCCCTGCTTGAGACCTGCGTTCTTGTCGTTCTTGTTGTTCTTGGTGTTCTCTGCGTCTCCACAGCCTCTGAGGGGACACACATCCATGCATTAGTGGTATGCGCCGGTGTCAGACATTCCCAGGGATATAATTAGTCATTTTTGGCGAACAGGTGAGATGTCTGAGAAAGCCAGACAAAAAAAGACTGCAGTATGCATTACAGGGGTATATTCACAACATAATACGCAACCGATTAGAAAATATTTTAATCAAAATTGAAGCTGGAAGGTGTGTGGCCCAGATCAGTGTAGCGATTGTTCACATTGTTTAGGTAACATTAGGCTGGGTTATGGCTCAGTTTTTGGGGTTTCTGGTTAAAGTATAAACTTATAGCTGAGAATCGGTACCAATAATAAACCTGTTTTGGCCCAGTTCAGGGCCAGTTAAGGGTGATAAATTGCCTGAGATTCGGGCCGGTTATGGCCCATGTGTGGCCCTTGTCTTTAATCCAGTTATAGGCCACTTCAGGACCATCATTCTTTGCGGTACTTGGGCCGAGGGAAAACTTATTGTGTGGCCCGGAGCTGGGCCAGAAAACATTTGCATTTGCTCATACGCTGACCATTCAACAGATTAGTTCATGCACAGCAGGAGAGCTGAAATTTATAAATAATCTAATAATAACAAATTAAACCATGATTTTGGGCAATGCAGTGGCGCAGTAGGTAGTGCTGTCGCCTCACAGCAAGAAGGTCGCTGGTTCGAGCTTCGGCTGGGTCAGCTGGCGTTTCTGTGTAGAGTTTGCATGTTCTCCCTGTGTTCGCGTGGGTTTCCTCCGGGTGCTCTGGTTTCCCCCACAGTCCAAAGACATGTGATACAGGTGAAATGGGTTGGCTAAATTGTCCGTAGTGAATGAGTGTGTATGGATGTTTCCCAGAGATGGGTTGCGGCTGTAAGGGCATCCGCTGCGTAAAAACGTGCTGAATAAGTTGGCGGTTCAGTCCGCTGTGGCGACCCCAGATTAATAAAGGGACTAAGCCAAAAAGAAAATGAATGAATGAATCAATAAACCGTGATTTTTCTCTTTTTTTTCAATAGTATCTGGATGCAGCCTTTATGATGCAAGCTGAGATTGCATCACTCAGCGATGCAATGTCAGACACAATGCACTCAAATGGAGCAAGTGACGTCACTGTGAGGGGTAGAGTTAGGGGTGGGGTTAGGTGAGCCCATTAAAAAGCATTGGATGCAGCTCAGATTGCACTGCACCAGGTCTGCATCCAGACCCCTCTCCTTTTTTTGCCAAAAAGCCTGGTGCATGCATGTGCGCATGCTCTTCAGTTCGCGCGCAATCTCCCCGCTCTACAGTCTGCGCGCCCCCAACACCTCTAGGGTGCACAACCCTATCTCCAATCCAACAGACTCACATTTAAGAGCAAAGGGCGGCCCCTGGTGGTTTGGCAGTATGGGTTGCGTATAGGGAGGCTCTGCTCTTCAATGTTTATTGCAACCCTTCAGAGAAAGACTGAAAATACGGGAGAAATACGGGAAAATACCTTAACGGGATGATGGCGGGATAGAACTGTAAAATACGGGAGAATCCCAGGAAAAACAGGAGGGTTGACAGGTATGACCTAGGGTCTGAGAGTAACGGAATTTCGATTCTCTGTATGTCCTGTACATGTGGTTGAATTGACAATAAAGCTGACTTTGACTTTGACAGTGTCGTTTCATTGCAGGGTTTTTGCTTTTGTAATTAATAATAAAAAATAAAAAAACTCAACCTAGAATCTTTAGCTATAGAATCTTCAATCTGTTTGCTAAATTAATAAAATATGTTTTAAACACACCAGAAGGACGCAAAGTAGGAATCAATGATCCCTTTATTACAGATAGTTTAATTCTTTAGCTGCTAGTTGACAAAAACAGCTGTTTTAATAAGCAATAAAATCATTGTGGGCCGGTTTGCAATGGCAATACTCCACTATTTAAAGCAAGGTAGGGCCCCAAAATTATTCTGCTTAGGGCCCCCAAATGTACAGGGCCGGCCCTGATATCGTTAAGGTTAAGGTTGCTAAGCCCCGATTGGTGTGTGGCGGTTTTTCGTGTGTGGCTTAGCGAAGGGTCAATTATCATTTTGGGGTGAACAAACCCTTTAAACTACAGTTGAAGTCAGAATTATTAGCTCTCCTGAACTATTAGCCCCTGTGTATATTTTTTTTTTCTCCCCAATTTCTGAAAGGAGATTTTTTTTTCAGCACATTTCTAAAGATAATAGCTTTAATAAGTAATTTCTAATAACTGATTTCTTTTATCTTCGCCATGATGACATTACATAATATTTCACTAGATACTTCTATACAGCTTAAAGTGACATTTAAAGGCTTAACTAGGTTAGTTAGGCAAGTTAGGGTAATTAGGCAAATCATTGTATAACGATGGTTTGTTCTGTAGACAATCAATGCTTAAGGGGGCTAATAATATTGACCTTAAAATGGTTAAAAAAAAAAATAAAAAACTGCTTTTATTCTAGCTGAAATAAAACAATTTTTTTTCCAGAAGAAAAAATATTATAGGAAAAACTGTGAAAAATTGCTTTGTTAAACATAATTATTTTAAACATCAAAAAAAATCACACATTACTCCTGTTTTGTTAGAGTAATTGGTTAATAAACAGAGGATGAGCCACACCTGGTCTGGTGTCCCCCGTCTGCCTCTCCTCCTCCTCCTCAGCCTGCAGGACGTCGGTCACCAGATCAGAGATGGAGGTGTAGTGCGCGCCGGTGAGCAGAAAGCGGGACTGAACCAGGCTCTCCACGAGCGAGTGCTGGAAGCCCATCTGCAGCACCGCCTGCACCACAGGAGACAACATGGGTGCCGCCACTGATCTCTGCCCACTCAACACCTCTGCCAGCGGGACACAGGAACGTCAGTTCATGCATGAGGATGACTCTGATCTTTACTTGTGAGGGGAAAATAATCCTAGCGAGGATGTCCTCATCAGTACAACCGGAATGTGTGCATTTAAAGGGATAGAGTTCACCCAAAAAAATAAACCGTGATTTTCTTCTTCTGTTGAACACAAAGGAAGATATTCTGAAGAATGTTGGAAAGCAGTGGCCATTGACTTTTATAGCAGGAATAAAAAATACTGTGGAAGTCAATAGCTGCTGCTTTCTAACATTCTTCAGAATATCTTCTTTTGTGTCCAACAGAAGAAAGAAACTCAAACAGGTTTGGAACAAGTGAAAGATGAGTAAATAATGACAAATGTAAAAATTTTGGGTGAACTACACTGTATGTGTAAAATGCTGGGTTTCACACAGTTTGTCCCAACACAAATCGATTAAATTAACTTAAATATTTTTACAAAATTGAAGTGGATTTAACATAAAACAATTAAGTTGTGCCTAAAAAACTCAAGAATTGTGATGTTTAAGCTCATTTTAAATGAGTAGTTTGAACAAGCAGCAGAAATCTTTTGTTGTTGTTGTTGTGTTTCCCTTTAAAGAGCAGGTAATGTGGTATTTTAGTGTCCTAATATTGTGTTGGAGTTTTCCTAAAGCATGTTCAAATGCATCTAAGACCAGAAAAGATTATAATTTTCTCAGATTAGGCATTTAATATTAGAATACTTTTGCAATGACTTTTTAAAATCGTTTGTTTGAATCAATTTAAGGCTTAAGGTCCGTAAACCCCTCCTTTCCATAAGGTAACTCTCCTCTGATTGGTCAGCTGGCCGAGTCTGTTTAGATTGCGCTTGGTGACCTTATTCTGCAATGTGGAATTAAGCTCTTTTCTGTGGTTGTTTTTTAACTTCCTATTCAGTATGAGGGTAATGAATAGGAATAATGTCAGAAAACGGTTAAATTGCTTGCTCTAAAAACAATGATATAAAATAAAATAAAATAAAACAATAAATACAAAATAATTTAATTACAAAATGCCAGTTTCAATGACACCAATAGAAGTGAATGAGACCGGAAGCCTTGAGCCAATAACATTCCAATGGCTGTAAAAAAAATAAGGTGAAGATTTTTCTGGCGGAAACTAAACTCATTTTAGTGGTTTGCATTGGAGGGGATTATACAAATGTGTTACTTTGATCACATTAATGGCAAAAGAACAGAAAATATAACATCTTATTAATCCGAGAACATGCAAACTCCACACAGAAACGCCAACTGACCCAGCCGAGGCTCGAACCAGTGACCTTCTTGCTGTGAGGCGACAGCACTACCTACTGCGCCACTGCGTCACACAAATCGATTAAATTAACTTAAATATTTTTACTAAATTTAAGTGGATTTAACATAAAACAATTAAGTTGTGCCCAAAAAACTCAAGAATTGTGATGTTTAAGCTCATTTTAAATGAGTAGTTTGAACAAGCAGCAGAAATCTTTTTTTTTGTTGTTGTTGTGTCTCCCTTTAAAGAGCAGGTAATGTGGTATTTTAGTGTCCTAATATTGTGTTGGAGTTTTCCTAAAGCATGTTCAAATGCATCTAAGACCAGAAAAGATTATAATTTTCTCAGATTATGCATTTAATATTAGAATAATCTTGCAATGACTTTTTAAAATCGTTTGTTTGAATCAATTTAAGGCTTAAGGTCCGTAAACCCCTCCTTTCCATAAGGTAACTCTCCTCTGATTGGTCAGCTGGCCGAGTCTGTTTAGGTTGCGCTTGGTGACCTTATTCTGCAATGTGGAAGTAAGCTCTTTTCTGTGGTTGTTTTTTAACTTCCTATTCAGTATGAGGGCAATGAATATGAATCATGTCAGAAAACGGTTAAATTACTTGCTCTAAAAACAATGATATAAAATAAAATAAAACAATAAATACAAAATAATTTAATTACAAAATGCCAATTTCAATGACACCAATGGAAGTGAATGAGACCGGAAGCCTTGAGCTAATAACATTCCAATGGCTGTAAAAAAAATAAGGTGAAGATTTTTCTGGCGGAAACTAAACTCATTTTAGTGGTTTGCATTGAAGGGGATTATACAAATATGTTACTTTGATCACATTGATGGCAAAAGAACAGAAAATATAACAGCTTATTAAGCCGAGAACATGCAAACTCCACACAGAAACGTCAACTGACCCAGCCAAGGCTCGAACCAGCGACCTTCTTGCTGTGAGGCGACAGCACTACCTACTGCGCCACTGCATCACACAAATCGATTAAATTAACTTAAATATTTTTACAAAATTTAAGTGCATTTAACATAAAACAATTAAGTTGTGCCCAAAAAAACTCAAGAATTGTGATGTTTAAGCTCATTTTAAATGCGTAGTTTGAACAAGCAGCAGAAATCTTTTTGTTGTTGTTGTTGTGTTTCCCTTTAAAGAGCAGGTAATGTGGTATTTTAGTGTCCTAATATTGTGTTGGAGTTTTCCTAAAGCATGTTCAAATGCATCTAAGACCAGAAAAGATTATAATTTTCTCAGATTATGCATTTAATATTAGAATAATCTTGCAATGACTTTTTAAAATAGTTTGTTTGAATCAATTTAAGGCTTAAGGTCCGTAAACCCCTCCTTTCCATAAGGTAACTCTCCTCTGATTGGTCAGCTGGCCGAGTCTGTTTAGGTTGCGCTTGGTGACCTTATTCTGCAATGTGGAAGTAAGCTCTTTTCTGTGGTTGTTTTTTAACTTCCTATTCAGTATGAGGGCAATGAATATGAATAATGTCAGAAAACGGTTAAATTACTTGCTCTAAAAACAATGATATAAAATAAAATAAAACAATAAATACAAAATAATTTAATTACAAAATGCCAGTTTTAATGACACCAATGGAAGTGAATGAGACCGAAAGCCTTGAGCTAATAACATTCCAATGGCTGTAAAAAATATGGTGAAGATTATTCTGGCGGAAACTAAACTTATTTTAGTGCTTTGCATTGATGGGGATTATACAAATGTGTTACTTTGATCACATTGATGGCAAAAGAACAAAAAATATAACAGCTTATTAATCCGAGAAACAATAATGTTTTTTTAATCATGCACCTTTTTGATTACCAACTTTGTAGACTGTTTACACCGAAGGTCAGCAACTTTACAAACAGCAAATAAGATATTTTAGGAAAACCCATATGACCTGCTCTTTAAAGTGCTTGTGTTATGGTGTTTGTGGATATTATATTTATGTAGTGTGAAATGTAGCTGTTTATGAATGTAAATGAAACATTTCAAAGATAAAAGTGATGAATAAATTGAGTTTTTTGTCAGTTGTCACTTGCTCTGGTCTTACAAATCTATCAGTGTTTGTAAATAATAAAATAAAAAAGGAATCGCTTTTTTAATCGCTTATTTTAGTGCCGTTGCATCATCTTGTTTTCACAGCCACCCACTGCGAACGTTATCACTCGACTGAATGAGCGTTATCAGTGGTTATCAGCTGATAAATATGGGCCAGTAGGGGCCTTCTGCGCCTACTGATAGGCTCAGAAGGCTGTTATCATCCATCCACATGGTTAATCAGCTATACTAATAGATATACTATACTAATAGATACTAATTGATAACGGCCATTCAATCAAGTGATTACATTCGAATCGGCTGTCACAGCACCATCCAAACTCGGTGGCGCACCCTATACTGACACTGAGGAGAAGAAACTGTTGAATAAAGTCTTTATTTCTGATATTTTTATGCACACAAATGTATTCCTGTAGTTTGATAATATTTCGACTGAACCACTGAAGTCATACGGTCTGTTTTGAGGATGTTTTTTAGTACTTTTTTAGACTCTGAACAAGAATACAACCATTATGGAGGACGAGGGAGCTTTTAAATGTTTTCTAAAATATATTAATGTGGCTTCCAAAAACAAACAAAGCTCTAAAGAGTTTGGAACTACATGAGGGTGACCAATTAATAACATAATTTTCACTTTTGGGTGAACTAACCCTTTATAGGTGTCCCTCGTTGTTGCGATCCGATCTACAGTACCAATGCTATTTCACAGCAATTCGTAACCTTTTGATTTAATGGCTAATTCTCATGAACTCATTCGTACAATTTGCTAAAATTTCCCAATGACAGTTGTGTTTAGGGGTGGGGTCTGGTGCCACACCTCCTTTTAAAATTGAATTGTTACATTTTTGTAAGACTAAAATTCATACGAAATAGCTACTAAACTGACATAATGTAAAACACTGTAGTTGCAATTTCTCGTGAGATCATGCTGGATCTACAATACCAAAACACATCTAAATTTTAGGTGTGAACGAGTTCAGACAAATTGTAATCTTTTTGACATTAATGTAAACCTATTGGGCGACGCAGTGGCGCAGTAGGTAGTGCTGTCGCCTCACAGCAAGAAGGTTGCTGGTTCGAGCCTCGGCTGGGTCAGTTGGCGTTTCTGTGTGGAGTTTGCATGTTCTCATGCGTTTGCATGGGTTTCCTCCGGGTGCTCCGGTTTCCCCCACAGTCCAAAGACTCCACAGTCCAGTTGAATTGGATAGGCTAAATTGTCCGTAGTGTATGAGTGTGCATGGGTGTTTCCCAGAGATGGGTTGCAGCTGGAAGGGCACCCGCTGCGTAAAACGTGCTGGATGAGTTGGCGGTTCATTCCGCTGTGGCGACCCCGGATTAATAAAGGGACTAAGCCGAAAAGAAAATTAATGAATGAATGTAAACCTATTGAAGGAGACATCCTCAACTAAATATGAAACATTTACAATGGTTTAAAGTGGCACTTTAAAATCTTCAAATGACAACAGTGTCTTTAAGGGTGTCGTAATTTGCTATTTCAAGTACTGTAGAAATGTAAACAGGGCTTGTGTGAATGATGTATTGTGCAGGGCAAGTTGTTTCTGCAGGCCATTTATTCTGTGATAGCAATGAATCAGCAAGTTCAGGAATGTTTCTTTGCCCACAGTGGACAGTGATTTACAGTAAAGCTGCAAACTGTAACACCCATCATCATTACTGTTAGTAGGAAAAATGACAATTAGGGAAGACAGAGAAGAAGAGAAGGTCCTCTGCCTCTGTGAAAAGTATGTTGTGAGAGCTGGAACAATAAAAACACCCCCTGAGGGACATAAATTCATGCAACCTGATATTATTATCCTGCTTATTACATGACTCCTTGCCCAGAAAATGAACACAGGAAATTTTGATTTTATACTTCTTTCACTCCAGAGCATATAGCTGAGATTCACAACACTAATGTCTTGGATAATGGACATGAACAATGGTCATTATTCAGAAATATCTGAATGTTGTGACCAGCCAATCGGAATGGAGTATTGCTGAGAGTCATGTAATAAACAGTGTGTTTATACAAATAACACAAGCACTGCTCACAGCAATAGAAAATGTTAGATTTCAAGGGTATTCAAACGGGGGCATGTAGATCCTAAAAAGGCCATATTAGGTGCTAAAGAGTCCTTGGAAAAATTTATCTAATTTTACTTCACATTTAATACAAGAAATTGTCATTCATTCATTCATTTTTTTTTCAGCTTGGTCCCTTTATTAATCTGGGGTCGCTACAGCGGAATGAACCGCCAACTTATCCAGCACATGTTTTACGCAGCGGATGCCCTTCCAGCTGCAACCCATCTCTGGGAAACATCCATACACACTCATTCACACACTATGGACAATTTAGCCTACCCAATTCACCTGTACTGCATGTCTTTGGACTGTGGGGGAAACCGGAGCACCCAGAGGAAACCCACGCGAACGCAGGGAGAACATTCAAACTCCACACAGAAACGCCAACTGACCCAGCCGAGGCTCAAACCAGCGACCTTCTTGCTGTGAGGCGACAGCACTACCCACTGCGCCACTGCTTCGCCCAAGAAATTGTTAGATATCTCTATATAACTGCTTATTAATTACTGGTTGTTAAGCTTTACACTAGAAAAAATAATTATTCATTGGATTTACTAAATTTTTAAGGTGATAAATAGTTTTTATGGGTTGAATTTAAACAAACAAATTAAGTTGAACATTACTAAATCTAATTTGTTTGTTTAGATTCAGCCCATATATATTGTTTGCAATCACTTACCTTCAAAACATTTAGTAAATTAAATCAATCGTTTTTTCAGTGTATTTTGTTTAAACTTTTAGAGTAAAACGTATTATGATTATTATTATTATTATGGGACAATTTGTCAAAAAGCTTTCCCAGTGATGGGTTGCGGCTGCAAGGGCTTCCGCTGCGTAAAAATGTGCTGGATAAGTTGGCGGTTCATTCCGCTGTGGCGACCCCAGATTAATAAAGGGATTAAGCCGACAAGAAAATGAATGAATGATTGAATGAATTTGTCAAAAAGCATTCTAGAAATGATTAAGCATTTTATTTATTTATTGTGAATTAACTTCACTTCAGACCTTTTAGGCTACTTCAAAATTTTATATTTAATTCAGTTCAATTCATTGTGGCATTCTAATCCTTTGAAAACCCCTGTCTTGTGCTACAACCTATTTTAAAAATAAAGATCTGCATTGTCTTACCTGATGTAATGTTTCCTGCAGCTGATGACAGAGATCCACCCTTTAAAACAGAACCACACAATTAAACCCCTATAGAAATACTGCACATAAAGTTAGCTGTTAAAATAACCATAAACTGATGTTTACACTGTAAAACTCAATAAGTTAAGCCAACTCAAACCGTTTGAGAAAAGTGATTGCAACAAACCATTTAAGTTCAAAAACTAATCCTAATCAGTACTGTGAACTTAATCCATTTGTGTAAACGAAGCAATTTGAGCACAGTAAAACCCAATAAATGATGAGAACTCAAACTAAGTACTGTAAAACCCAATAAGTTAAGGCAACTCAAATCGTTTGAGGAAACCGATTGCTACAAACCATTTGAGTTAAAAAAACTAATCTATATGAGTACTGTGAACTTACCCCATTTAGGTTGAAGTAATGAGGTATTTATTGAACTCATTACCTTCAACACTGAGTTCAAAACTCTTTTCAAAGGAGTAGAATTAACTTTCAGTACATTTTGAGTTAACTACACTCATTTCATTTGATAAAGTTGACTTGGGTTTTACAGTGTAGGTGCATCGTTATTTCTCACCCCTCTTCCATTCATGTTAAAGAAAGACTGCTGGACGTTGCGCACATATTCCTGTCCTCTGGATTGCAGCAAATACTCACATCTTTGTAAGACACAACAGAAAATTATACAGTCAGCACACAATGCACTAAAAAACCCACTAAAACATCATTTTTGTACATAAAATATTAGTAGAATAAAATAATGCCCAGTCAGTATTTATTAGTAACATTGTATTTACATATTACACTGCAGAATAATTACAGCATTGCTGAAATTATCTTCCAAATGAGAAATATAT
Organism: Danio kyathit; assembly: GCA_903798195.1. Classification (NCBI taxonomy): domain Eukaryota; kingdom Metazoa; phylum Chordata; class Actinopteri; order Cypriniformes; family Danionidae; genus Danio; species Danio kyathit. The sequence continues at coordinate 7,908,050 of LR812541.1, read as the reverse complement.
ACTCCCTAAAAGGTATGTTTAAGCCTATTTAAAATTCAAAATTGACAACGTTTATTTTGCTAGCTCACATTGTTTTACTTAAGGTGAATAATTAATCAGTGTAAGTTAATCCACTGAAAAAAAAAATGTTTTGGTAATCTTCAATGAAAGTCTGACCATGTTGCTTTCACGTTTGGAATGGCGGTCCTTCTGTTGACGTCAACCTGAGGCCTTCCTTAACAACTGCATATTAATACCATCTCTTACCGTTAGTTTGCTATGACGGAATGATGTGCAAAATAAAAAAGCCCCGCCCCCTACTCAATATTCCGTTTCAGTTGGAAGTGCATCAACATATTGCATAAAAAGTCTCAGCAACTTCCAGTTCATGCAGACTTTAAAAAGTGTATTATTCTACTTCAAGAAAACTGATATTTAATTCCCTATAATTTGCCATACTTGTTTGTGAAATTCACTAATAATTTCTAACTGAAAACTTTCTACACTACACACACATATACAGTTGAAGTCAGAATTATTAGCCCCCCTTTAATTATTTTTTTCTTTATTTCCCAAATGATGTTTAACAGAGCAAGGAAATGTTCACAGTATGTCTGATAATATTTTTTCTTCTGGAGAAAATCTTATTTGTTTTATTTCGGCTAGAATAAAAGCAGTTTTTAATTTTTTAAAAACCATTTTAAGGTCGAAATTATTAGCCCCTTTAAGCTATTATTTTTTCGATAGTCTACAGAACAAACCATCATTATACAATAACTTGCCTAATTACCCTAACCTGCCTAGTTAACCTAATTAACCTAGTTAAGCCTTTAAATGTCACTTTAAGCTGTATAGAAGTGTCTTGAAAAATATCTAGTAAAATATTATTTACTGTCATCATGACAAAGATAAAATAAAGCAGTTATTAGAAATGAGTTATTAAAACTATTATATTTAGAAATATGTTGAAAAAATCTTCTCTCCGTTAAAAAACATTGGGTAAAAAAAAAACAGGGGTCTAATAATTCAGGGGGGCTAATATTTCTGACTTCAACTGTATATATATACAGTTGATTTATTAAAAAAAATTAATAAATATAAAAAAATTTAAATAAATAAATAAATATATATATATATATATATATATATATATATATATATATATATATATATATATATATATATATATATATATATATATATATATATATATATATATATATATATATATATATATATATATATATATATATATATATATATTTTTTTTTTTTTTTTTTTTTTTTTTTTTTCAGTGAGAAGAGAAGTAAATCAGCCCTTACTGTGGAAACCATTTGGCGTGCTCCTGCCAGGGATCGTCTCCTGGTTCCCAGTTCCTCAAACCACCATCACAGAAAAAACACTTCACATTGTCACCATGACCTGAGAAACAGACAGACACTCTTATGTTTTACTATCTAAAAATACACAAGATAAAGATACACAATAAGATACACAATATACATTCAGCATACACATGATAAATGCATATGCGATTGTATAATAAATTTAAAAGATGATCAAAATAACTAAATAAATAAATGTTTGCGCAAATCCCTTAATTGCTGTCTTTGGTATTGTATATGAAAATAACAATTTGTCAAAAAGCGAATTGGACTGCATTGCTTTTATTTTTCTTTTGGCAAGATGCTTCATTTTAATGAATTGGAAATGATCATTTTCCCCTTCTTTTAAAGAGTGGGCCAATGATGTGTTGCATTTCCTTAGTTTGGAAAAAAATAAGACTTAATTTAAATGGTTCTGGGTCCAAGTTCACTGCCATGTGGCGTCCTTTCATAAATTACTTCCAAAGCCAAATGTAATTGTAAGTGGACAAAATTATGCTGATGCTGTCAGGGTTTGCTTGTATTCTACTGATGTTGTCTTCATTTTTTGTCTTTGTTTTTATGTACACAATGTTAAAGCACTATGTTTACATATACAGTTCTCAGAATTGACGACAGCCCATTTTGTAAATGAATATTTGTATCCATTTCTCAGTGAATATAGGCAATGTATTTTGGTGCATTTAAACAAATCAGATTTATTAAACAGATTTATTTATTGAATAATATTTTAGTCACCAAATATATTTAGAAATTGAAAGAAAATACAATTAAATTCAAGCAAAATATTGAGAATAAAATTACAACCTACAAAATTTCAACTAAATTATTCATTTTTTTGCTTCTCTTGATTTTTCCACTTTTTTAAATTATTATTTAATATTTTTCTATAACATATATATTTGGGAGTACTAGGTTTTGACTGTTATTGTAAGTTATTTTGTTAGATGAGCTCCAGATTTGGCTTCAGTACTGACTAATCTAATGTATATGCACAAATATAATATACTGTATTGCTTACTATTAAAAATATGAATTTAAAAGATAGATTTGTGAGGGGTGTACTTATAAGCTGAGCACTGCATGTTGTGTGTTGTTGATTAGTGAATGTATGTTTTTTCGACTATTTAAATAAATAAAAAAGGGGGAAAATAACTAAATATCATGTTTTTATAAATGAACATGTTGCATATATGATGATTGACAAACCTTTTCCTCTCTGTGTGCACAAGATACTTTCTTATAAACATCTCATGTTTCTGGGAAAACATTGTGCAATTCTGAGTGTGCTTAGGTGAGTGCTTTACAAACCACCTGTAGCAGACATACTGTTTCTCAATTCCAAGAACGCAGAGAACGGACGCACGTTCTTCTGAAGAATGTTCTTGCTATAGGTCACTTCGGAAGAATGAACTCAGGAGACCACAAGAACAGAGAACGCGTCCTCTGAGAAATGAGATGCTGCGTTGTTCCTGATGGTCACGTGACCTTCACGTGTTTTTAACGGAAATTATTTAAACATTACAGCATGTATACAGCAATTTATTGTTTTTCCCCTTTTCAATATATATAACATGCACAAAAACCTTACAAGTATACTTTGCACAATACAAATAAAACCGATTTTAATACAAATTTTAGAAAATAAGCACCCTTTATGTGTTTATACCTCTAAGATTTTCAGGGTAATGTTTACTTTCAGCGTCTCATTTAAAGAAACTCCTTAGATAAATAAGTTTTATCACTGAACTTTAATAATAAATCTATATTAAATGCTGCGCTTCCCACCTCCTTTATTTAATCGCAATGACTTCTGGGACTTGAGCAAGTTTTGCACTCAAATCTGCATCGATGCATCCTTGAAATCAAGAACACATCCGGAAACTTTCACACATCCTCCATTCTTGCGGTCTTGAGTTTTGGAACTGAACTTTGACGGTTGATGATTATGTTACACGAGAACACGAGGACGCAAGAACACTGAAGAACGCATATTGAGAAACAGCCATACTCTTTCGTCTGTGTGTGTGTGTGTGTGTGTGCGTGCGTGCGTGTGTGTGTGTGTGTGTGTGTGTTTGAAAAAATGCTAAACTAGCTTAGACTTGTAATTGCATCCATATAATGCTGCTCTCTGATAGTTTGAAGTGCTTCTTTTATTAACATTTGTAAGTCGCTTTGGAAAAAAATGCCTTCTAAGTGAATATTAGGGAATAAAATATAGACACTTGAAAAAAATAGTCTACACAGCAAATTCATTAGTGTTAAATTTCGAGTGTTGCGGTAATTCAGAGTAAAGTGTTGAAATTCTAGAGTTAGATAAAGATAAAATAACCCTCTCAGTGTTAGAAGCTGATTTGCCTCCTTGTCATACAGAGTTACATGTATCTAACACTACTACAGGGTTGACTACTACATCCGGGAATTTATGCAGCAATATCCCTGGAGGAGTTTTCCAGACGCCATTTTCTTTTGCCACGAGGAGCAATGAGAAGAAGCAACTGGTGAGTAAAAGTACTTAAAATGTTTGTATATAGACATTTGATATCCAAATCGTTATATATACAGTACGTTAGTTTTAAATATCTCACAAAAAAGCATCATTTTTTATCTTTATTTTGTTCTGTACTAGCTATGTTACATTAAAACTAAAGAAAAAAAAAAGGTCTTAAAACTGCTTCTTTTGGTTAAAATACGAGAAAATACGGTTTGTGACTGTTTTGAATTGTTTTCCTTAAACATTAACCGAATAGTTAATAAAGTGTTGCCGATATGAAACAAGATATATTTTTATTTCTGTGCAGTGTTGAAAAATTGACCTAAGAGCGTTAACACATAACACTCATATGATCCTTTGTGGTGTTAATATTTTACACTATAAGGGTTAGCTAATTAACACTCTCTGAGTTTTGATAATGTTAACTCTTTCAAAGGTGTTATTTTAACACTTTTATAGTGGTTCCCGTATAAACTCTGAGGGAGTGTTCATTTTAACTCTAAGGTAGTTAAATCTACTATCTAAAATTTGCAGTGTACAAAGTTGAGATTTTCTCAACTTACATCTCACAATTTTAAATCTAAATCTTAAAATGTTACCAGAACTAAACTCGCAGTTGTGAATTGCCATTTCTTAATGTATCCTTCCCCACTCATAATTGTGATTTTTAGCTATTTTTCACGTCAAGATTCTGACTTTCTTACAAATATAGATTTGTCTTTATCTGACAACAAATACTTTATCTTGCAGTTTATATAACACAACTCGTTTTTTTGTGGGAAATTATGCAATAAATAGTTTACATGTGAGAATATTGTGTTTTTTCCTTGCATAACTCACATTTCTAATATTTTATCTGCAAAAAACAGCACAAATTCCAGTGTTAAATATACAGTGTGATTTTTTTTGGTGTTGTTCAGTGTTAAAACCAGAGTACATTTTAATCCACGAGTGTGAAAGAGCGTATATTTAAGAGTTTTTTTTTTTCAGGGTTAAACTTTTAACCCAATATGCAGTGTTTTTCCTACTAGTGACGGGAAGTCTAGTCTTTTTACTCGAACCAGTTCTATCAGACAAACAATGATCAAAGCAATGTTTTACTTAAACTTGAAACATGTCTTGTTGCATTTTAAAATGCAAAGAGTTGAATGTATTGAAATTATTTCTGAGAAGTTTAATGAACATTTAATAAATTAAAACTATTTTCAACATATTTAATCACTGTTATCTGTCACACACACCAATTGATAATATAGGAAAAAGGTATCATACAGAGTTACATGTATCTAACACTACTACAGTGTTGACTACTACATCCGGGAATTTATACAGCAATGTCCCTGGAGGAGTTTTCCAGACGCCATTTTCTTTTGCCACCAGGAGCAATGAGAAGAAGCAACTGGTGAGTAAAAGTACTTAAAATGTTTGTATATAGACATTTGACATCCAAATCGTTGTATATACAGTACGTTAGTTTTAAATATCTCACAAAAAAGCATCATTTTTTATCTTTATTTTGTTCTGTACTAGCTATGTTACATTAAAACTAAAGAAAAAAAAAGGTCTTAAAACTGCTTCTTTTGGTTAAAATACGAGAAAATACGGTTTGTGACTGTTTTGAATTGTTTTCCTTAAACATTAACCGAATAGTTAATAAAGTGTTGCCGATATTAAACAAGATATATTTTTATTTCTGTGCAGTGTTGAAAATTTGATCTAAGAGCGATAACACATAACACTCATATGATCCTTTGTGGTGTTAATATTTTACACTATAAGGGTTAGCTAATTAACACTCTCTGAGTGTTGATAATGTTAACTCTTTCAAAGGTGTTATTTTAACACTTTTATAATGGTTCCTATATAAACTCTGAGGGAGTGTTCATTTTAACTCTAAGGTAGTTAAATCTACTATCTAAAATTTGCAGTGTACAAAGTTGAGATTTTCTCAAGTTACATCTCACAATTTTAAATCTAAATCTCAAAATGTTACCAGAACTAAACTCGCAGTTGTGAATTGCCATTTCTTAATGTATCCTTCCTCACTCATAATTGTGATTTTTAGCTATTTTTCACGTCAAGATGCTGACTTTCTTACAAATGTAGATTTGTCTTTATCTAACAATTACTTTATCTTGCAGTTTATATAACACAACTCGTGTTTTTGTGGGAAATCATGCAATAAATAGTTTACATGTGAGAATATTGTGTTTTTTCCTTGCATAACTCACATTTCTAATATTTTATCTGCAAAAAACAGCAAAAATTCCAGTGTTAAATATACAGTGTGATTTTTTTGGTGTTGTTCAGTGTTAAAACCGGAGTACATTTTAATAAATGAGTGTGAAAGAGCGTATATTTAAGAGTTTTTTTTTCAGGGTTAAACTTTTAACCCAATATGCAGTGTATTTCCCACTAGTGACGGGAAGTCTAGTCTTTTTACTCAAACCAGTTCTATCAGACAAACAGTGATCAAAGCAATGTTTTACTTAAACTTGAAACATGTCTTGTTGCATTTTACAAATGAATGTATTGAAATTATTTCTGAAAAGTTTAATGAACATTTAATAAATTAAAACTATTTTCAACATATTTAATCACTGTTATCTGTCACACACACCAATTGATAATATAGGAAAAAGGTATCATACAGAGTTACATGTATCTAACGCTAATACAGTGTTGACTACTACATCCGGGAATTTATACAGCAATGTCCCTGGAGGAGTTTTCTAGACGCCATTTTCTTTTGCCACGAGGAGCAATGAGAAGAAGCAACTGGTGAGTAAAAGTACTTAAAATGTTTGTATATAGACATTTGACATCCAAATCGTTGTATATACAGTACGTTAGTTTTAAATATCTCACAAAAAAACATCATTTTTTATCTTTATTTTGTTCTGTACTAGCTATGTTACATTAAAACTAAAGAAAAAAAAAGGTTCCAGTTCCAGAACCAGTTCTATCAGACAAACAGTGATCAAAGCAATGTTTTACTTAAACTTGAAACATGTCTTGTTGCATTTTACAAATGAATGTATTGAAATTATTTCTGAGAAGATTAATGAATATTTAATAAATTAAAACTATTTTCAACATATTTAATCACTGTTATCTGTCACACACACCAATTGATAATATAGGAAAAAGCTAATATATTAACAATTTGAAGGGTAACACACACACTCCAGTTCGATGTAAGAATAAACTCTTACTGTGTTAAAATAAACTCTGACAGTAATGTACAAATTTCACACTTAAGTAAGTGTTATTTTAACTCCAAAATGGAGGGAGTCATATGTACACCCAAGGAGTGTTAAGTTAAACTCAAATTGAGTTAAATGTACACTGATTTTTTTTGCTGTGTGGCAATTCTAACTTTATATCCTGCAATTATTAATTAATATCTCACAATAGAGTTTATGTCTCATAATAAAGCTGATGTTTTCTTAGAACCGTGACTACATTTCTAATAGTACTTTGTATCTTAATGTTCTGAGTTTATGTATCAGATTACTGGCTTTTTTTCCCCTCCAATTTTTTTGTTTATATCTCACAAATCTGTATTTTTCCTTAGATTGTTGCCTTTATTGCATGTTGAAAACCTGTAACCATTGACTTGCATAAAGTAGTATTTCTTTTTTCTACTATGGAAGTCAATAGTGACAGGTTTTCATCATTCTTCAAAATATCTTCATTAGTGTTGTAAAGAAACTAGTAAAGGTTTGAAACTTCATGAGGGTGAGTAAATTGTAATATTTTCGTGTGAACCATCCCTGTATAAATTACAATAAATTGTATTGTCCTTTGAGAGCACAGTGATATTCATTACTGAATGTACACTTTCTGCATAAGGAGCGACCAGAAACACTATTGCTTTGAGAATAAAGCGCTGCGCTCGGCTCTGCGCTCGCGGCCTCTCGCTCATTCCGTGCATTCACAGTGCGCGTGACTGCACGCGCGTGACTGATGTTTTGCGCGAGAAAGAAGCAGAAGCGCCTCAGTTTCACATCTAATCCAAATCAACACCATATGAATCATCATCATAATTTAATTTCCTCGCTCCCAAAATAAAAGAAAAGGTCTCCACGCACCTGTGTAGAAGAATCCAGCGCGTGCCAGTGTGTCGGGCTGCACTGCTGCTCCTGTGGGCCAGTTGTGGAAGGTGGACCGCCTGCTGTCCTCCGTCTCCATCTCCGGGTATACTGCCTGTCCGGTCAGGCCCTGCTCGTCCATGGTCAAGCGCTGGAGCTGACTCAGCAGCTGGCCGTCCACAGAATCAGAGGAGCCCCGCGGAACATTGCCCACATCCCTGCCTCTCATCAATCCACAGGTGGGGAAGTGCCTCTCGTGCTCCCCTCGCGGCGTGTCTCCATCCACCCAGTGCCTCAGGATGCCCTCACAACTGAAGCACTGCACCGTGTCCCCGTAGCCCAGATAGTGAAAGCCAGCCCGGGCGAGCTCCTCGGGGCTCACTGCTGCGTCGCTGGGCCAGTTGTGGAAGGTCTGGAGCCTCTCTTCCTCGCTGCGCATCCCGAGCCGAACCTCCGCCTCCATGCGCGCGCTCCTCTGGCGCTCGTGTCCGCGATCTGCGCTCATCCTGCTCACCTTCCATAGCGGGCTGTTCAGGTGTGCCGAAGCCCCCCCTCCACCGGCCATACAGCCTATTATTATGGCATGTGATAATAACAGTGTGCCGGTTCACTATAGCGCACACATTTCCAGAATGTAAGCAAGTTGTTAAAATGATCTGCTGCCCCGTGGCCGAGCCCTGAATAGCAATTTATACAATAGACGCCTTTCATGGTGATTTTCTCTAACTTTCACATGATATGAACATAGCCCACCTTTCGCCTATAGGCATATTTATATTTCATGTGGTTGTATTAATAGGCCTATTTAAATATTTCAATGATACATTTATAAACACAAATGTTTTGAAAGTTAATAATAATAATAATAATAAAAATAATAATAATAATAATAACAAAATTAATAATAATAATATATTTCCCAGTGATGGGTTGCAGCTGGAAGGGCATCCGCTGCGTAAAAACGTGCTGGATAATTTGGCAGTTTATTCCGCTGTGGCGACCCCTGATTAATAAAGGGATTAAGCCGAAGAGAAAATGAATGAATGAATAATAATAATATAATAATAATAGTAATATAATAATAATGATAATAATAATAATAATGATAATAATAATAATAATAATAATATAACAATAATAATATTAATAATAATAATAATATTAATAATATAATGACACTAATAATTTAATAATAATATTATATTAATAATTATAATAATAATAAAAATATAATAATAATAACAATAATAATAATAATAATATAATATTATTAATAATAATAATATAATATTATTAATAATAATATACTACTACTACTAATAATAATAATAATACATTTATATAATAATAATATAATATAATATAATATAATATAATATAATATAATATAATATAATATAATATAATATAATATAATATAATAATAATAATAATAATAATAATAATAATGTAATAATAATAATAATAATAATTTATTAATATAATAATAATAATGTAATAATAATAATAATAATAATAATAATAATAATAACCTAATAATACTGATGATGATGATGATGATGATGATGATGATGATGATGATGATGATGATGATGATGATAATGATGATGATGTTCTTTTTAGATGATAAAATTTTCTTTAAATTTGTGTTGATTATTATTTTTGCTTTTTGTAAGCAACATTTTTTATTACACTATTAAATTTCAATCATTTATAAATTATTATTACCTTGCCAAAAAGTAAACTAGGCACAATTTGAAAGAAAATCCGGCTTCCCAAAACTATGTTCTTACCTTTTCTATATAGACCATTTTGAGAGATGTAAACAAAAACAATGGTCCCGATGTATTTCCTGTTTTACATTTTTAATTTCTATAGCTTCTGAGAATCCAAAAAAAGCCACATATTGATAAATAATGTTATGAAAGCTGTTTTAACATTAAGCTATGATTGAATTGCCTTTTGTTACAGTTATGAAATAGTTTGATAACAATATTTATTAAATATTTAATTGGCTATTTTTGCTATTATTTATACATTTATAAATTAAATATTTAGAAAGTAAAGACGTTAATAATAATAATAATAATAATAATAACAATACATTCGCCTAATGATGATGATGATGATGATGATGGTTTTAGACGGTGAAATTTTATTTAAATTTGAGTTGATTCTTATTTTTTGCCTTTTCTAAGCAATTAGAAAATAACTTATTATAACTTTTCTTATTATCTTTAAATAATATTAATCTTGTTTAAAAGGTAAACTAGGCACAATCTTAGTTTTTTTTTTTTAAAGTTCTTACTTTTTCCTTATATACTGTGATATTAATTAAAATTACTTAATAATCATGATAAAAATATTATTATTTTTTTGTTATTTAATAGCTAATAATAGCTAATAGCTAATAATAATAATTTCTTGTTATTATTTTATTGCTGTTAACACAAAACTTATTCATTTATTTATTTTCTTTTCGGCTCTTTATTAGTCAGGGATCCCCACAGCAGAATGAACCGCCAACTTATCCAGCATATGTTTAACACAGCAAATGCCCTTCCAGCTGCAGCCCATTACTGGGAAACATCCATACACACTCATTCACACTCATACACTGCGGCCAATTTAGCTTACCCAGTTCACTTATAGCACATGTCTTTGGACTCCGGTGTGAAACCGGAGCACTGGAGGAAACCCACGCGAACTCAAAACTGTTATAACTAATAAATATTATTAGTTATATTAATATACATATATAAATGTTATAACTAATAAATAATAATACAAATAACAATGTTTTTACTATGAATGTGTATTACAAGTTGTACAACACAAGACAGGAACCACAACAACACAAAATACACGTATGAACCGTATGAACACAGAAGAACAGCACTTCAAAAATCGTTTTTGACTACATCTCCCACAATTTCACGCCGGATGTACGTCATATGTTGACGCCAAACATAATGGCGGCTCAGTGAAACGCACAGGCTTCGCAAGATCCTTCATTTTGACCAAGAAAGGCAAGTAAATGCACGAAATCTCTCTTATTATCCACTACACAGCTGGCCGTTTGTTTATAACTCAGGTTCACTCGTTATAATCTTCTGTTCAGACTCTGTTGGGCCATTGCTGTGCTCATTGTCTTCAGTGTGGTGTGCAGCGAGATTACTACAACTCTTGTGAATTTATTTATCTCAAGATATATTGCACATGGAATGTTATAGCTTCATTGCAGTTAGCGCTGTTTAAGTTATTGACATGACCCACTTTGACTAAAATTGGATTCATCATTTTTTCCCCGAGGCATACTAAAGGCCCTTTCAATTCACTTCAGCCAAATCTGTTGAATACATTTAACGTTACCGCGGTACGAGAAAAGAAATCTATACGTTATCCAGAGTATAACTTGTATCATACATGTGGCAGTTAGTCTTATATAATGTACACCAGATTCAGAAAACAATATGAACACGTGATGTTTTCATAAATTATGTAACGTTAATCTTCCAAATGTGAAGGAATTAACGTATAGAGGTAAAGTTGGTTTTATAATCGGAAATTCAGACATTCTCCTTAACAATATAATTTCAGAAAAGTATTATTTGCAAACTCTAAATAGCGAAATCATATTAGCAGCCAATGTTTATCAAAGTACAACATTGTTTACAGTCAATTAGATAGTGTTAATGTTGTTTTGAAGTCATACTTGCATGCTAATTCCGGTCGAATATTAAAAGTAACATGGTAAACAATATAGAGACTTCTAAATGAAGGAATGTGCAAATATAAAACCAACTTTATCTTTATAATTCACGTTACTGTATCTATGCTATACTTTGCTAGCATAACATTCTTTTACAAAATAAGCAATGCACTTCGACAAAAAACATTTTATTTGTGCTAAACGTGGTGTTTAAATGAAAGAACATCAGTGAGTGTATCAAGAATAGGCTTATGACAATGTCAAATGTTTATGTCGCGATTAAATGTTGAAGCTTTTATCGTGATACACGGTATTATCGCGATGTTGAGCTTTTAATAGGTGTAATAACAAAATCATTGGTGTATTGCTTTACTGAGGTAAAGTTGGTTTTATATTCGCACATTTGTTCATTTAACTGTCTCTATATTGTTTATTACGCTAATTTGAATATTTTGTCAGAATTAGCATGCAAGTATGACTTTTTTAAAACAAAATTGGCATTGTCTAATTGACTGTAAACAATGTTGTACTTTGATAGACATTGGGTGCTAATATGATTTCCCAATTAAAGAGGTAAAGTTGGTTTTATATTCGGATATTCAGACATTCTCCTTAATAATATAATTTCAGAAAAGTATTCTTTGCAAATTCTAAATAGGGAAATCATATAAACAGCCAATGATTATCAAAGTACAACATTGTTCACAGTCAATTAGATAGTGTTAATGTTGTTTTGAAGTCATACTTGCATGCTAATTCCGATTGAATATTCAAAGTAACATGGTAAACAATATAGAGACTTCTAAATGAACGAATGTGCGAATATAAAACCAACTTTACCTCTATTTCCCAATTTAGTATTTGCAAAGAATACTTTTCTGAAATTCTGTTGTTAAGGAGACTTTAACTGTTGTTAAAGTACAATGGGTAACATTTTACAATAAAGCTTCATTGCTTAATGTTCGTTAAAGGATTAAAATCAACAGTAACAAAAAGGCAGATTGATTACAGTTACTGTGTTAATGAAAGTAAAAACATACAGCTGAATTTTGTTAGTTATTAACTAAATAAAAAAAATGTTTATGACCTATAACCAGAATGATATATCATATATTATAAACATATTGTAATATTATATTTATTATTATATATATTATTTATAATGTTTATAACCAGATTACAACTATGATTTTTAAACACATTATTAGGCATTAATTAGGAAAACATCAGCTAAGAGTAATGACAGTTTTAGTGCATCAAATTTAGTTAGTTAACACATGTTAACTACTGGAGCCGTTTTGTACAATGTTAATTAATGAATATTAGCCCATTTCTATCAATATTTCAGCATGTAGTAGGCCAGATTTACAAGTGAAAAGTTCCAGTAAAGTCTCCAAGCTTTGGTGCTGTTATGAGCACCACTGGAAATTCAATGTGAACATTCTTTTAAAAAACACTGTATAATAAATAATTATTCACAGTATTTCACTGTGTCCATGATGTCAATAGTGTGCCAGTTCACTATCATGATATATTAAGTTATTGAATATCGCCATGTGTCCTATCATGAAAAAGACTTTGGCTTTCATCTGGATAAATTAAATCCTGTAATTGGGAGGAATCTGAAAGTGTTGTTTAATTTTGAACAGCGTTCCTTTCAAATATCTCATTTAAGGTTTTTTATACTGCTCAAAATATGTTTAAAAGCACATATATTGAAGAAAAAAAAACACAAGATATTTAAAACTACAGGCATCATCACAATCTTGTGAAAAGGGTCTATTGTAGGATTTATTGTTGTTATTACTATAATAAATCATTTTATTTTGAAATCAAAATTTGCCGATTTATTGCAGCCAATAAGATACTGTGCATCCCTCCCTCCTTAACATAATGCACGTTTGCTCTTCTTTCCAGATGGCTGGTGACTCAGAGAAGAAGGACCTGGACTCGGCTGGGAAGGAGCGAGAGTTCCGTAAGCGCAGTCGCTCTCGCTCCAGAGAGCGTGATCGTAAAGGATCTCCTGGCCGAGACCGAAAACGTCACAGATCCCGTGAACGGAAGCGCTCCCGCAGCAGATCTAAATCTCCAGACCGGTGTGTATAGAGTTATATACCGCTCTTCTCATATGAAGGCTAACGATCACCAAACACTGACTCTTCTTCTCTGTTTTTAGAGATCGGCGTCAAAAAGACAAAGATAGAGACAGAGACAGAAGCCGCAAAGACAGAGAAAGAGAACGGGATAGACGGGACAAAGACCGCTCCAAGAAATCAAGGTTTGACTTGCATTTGATGCTGAAAATTTCTCGGTAGCTGAAAAATAAGGATCACTGTAGGGACTGGTGCAGTTGATTTTTGTGTCATGTCTTCCTTGATCATGCCAGTGTGTGTTTTTTTTTTTTATATATATATACCTGGATCATTTTTGACACATGCTGAAATTCTCTGATGAAAGTTCTATAGTTTTTAATATGTAAAAATGTCTAGACAGCCAGTATTATTTTGGGTAACACTTTACAATAAGGTTGTTGTAGCATTCCCAGCTGAACAGATGCACTTTACTCTCAGGGACTGATGTTTATGAAGTGTTTAATCTTCAAAATAAATCATCGTAAGAGCTGAATAAAAGAAACAAAGAAACAAACAATACTCATTACACATATCCTTGAAATTGTGTTCAACAAATGTTCATAAGCCAATAAACTGATAAATACACATTTACAGTCTTACTGTACAGGCATAAATTACAAACTTGCCTAACTGTAAAGACCAATTACCAACCTACGTCACACATGACGTCCACGGGTCCCCGGTTGCAGTAAAAGACCGGCTGCAATAGCAAACATGTAGTGTTTTGCGGTAGAAAGCCAAAATATATAAAACTTAACTTTTACCATAAACCACACTGCTTTTAATGCCGACTGCAGACGTGTTTGGCTAAAAGGGAGCTGAATGAAGTGACGACCTAATTTTAAATGCTGGACTCTGCAGTTCTCATGTTATATCAGATAAGTTCAGGCTATGCTGAATCAGACACATTACTCGTTTTTTGATTGCAGCAATGATTTCGGCAAAACAATTACATGTGGTTAATTAAACTGCGGACACTGAATGCTAATAATAAAAGGTGAAAGTGTAAGTTATTAAGGTAAAGTTGGTTTTATATTCACACATTCATTCAGTGACAACTTGTGACACACTCCCTATATTGTTTACCACAGCACTTTGAGTATTCGCTCTGAAATAACCTGCAAGTGTGACTTGAAAACAACATTAACACTGTTTATTTGACTGTGAACAATGTTGTACTTTGATAGTCATTGGCTGCTAATGTGATTTCACTATTTAGAGTTTGCAAATAATACGTTATGAAATTATATTATTAAGGGGAAAGTCCGAATGTGCGAATATAAAACCAACTTTACCTTTATGTGTAAGTTCACATACCCTGGGCCTGCTGTACAGGTGTAGTTCGCTGTCAGAATGCTGTTGTTTTGCTTGTTGATGATCACCCTGGCCTTGTATAACGTTAGCTCCGTCTTTTTTTCCTTGTCTTTGGCTCGGCATAACCTCGTTTTTTAGCACTACATAGTTTTGAATCTGGTAATCATGGAACATTATTTCTTGCACATGACCACACAGAACACAATTGTTGGCATCCAAACACTTGTAGGCCTTTAACTTCTCTCGTAAAATTCCTTGGAGCTTCAATGAGATTGTATATTTCGGGCTGG
Organism: Danio kyathit; assembly: GCA_903798195.1. NCBI lineage: Eukaryota > Metazoa > Chordata > Actinopteri > Cypriniformes > Danionidae > Danio > Danio kyathit. Next base: position 7,892,650 of record LR812541.1, on the reverse strand, counting down.
ATGCTTGGTCATTTCGTCTTATTCAATATCCATTGGGAGGGTGTTATCGCAAATGGACCTGTCAGACGAACGCCGCTCACTTTAACGTTAATTTTGCCTTATGCATTATGTAAATAATATATATATTATATAATCAATATATCTTTTTTCTAAAACAACAACAAACTCTGAACCGCATTGGATGTCATTCCCTCGCTGTAAATGCTAGCGCTCCCGGTTTTTTTCTGCCACCTCCCTGTGTGCGCATCCTGAATGTTTACAAACATGGTAATTGGCCTATAGTGTCTAAATAAGCCTAAATAATTTGAATTGTTTTAACACTAAACATGACAATATTTAATGCAGATAAAATATTTATGATTTTATGAATTACAACAATGTCCTATTAGACTGCAATATAAACGGCTTAAACAATGAATTAATTTTAGCACAATGGGTGATCTTATTTTTAGAGAAATAAAAATCCAAAACGCATGAAATGACCAAAATAAAGACCCTAATGGCCGTTAATGTCCTATTTGTAGTGCAAGTTATAAGAAAATGGTAGTAACAATAAATGACATGCCTTTTGTACAAAACTAACAAATAATATGCATGTCACTGATATTCAAAATCCTTATATATGTGCTAACAACAATTAAACATTAACCAAAAGACCGTCAACAAACCATAAACTTTCAAGATAGACAAAGTCTTTCAAATTTTACTGATTAAAATATAAACAATACCTTGTGCCCTTCATCAGCCAGGAGCTAAAAGTGTGAAAAACCTTTTTGACTGCCTATGAATTCGTTTTCACAAAGAGCACTCCAAAGTCCTTTCCTTTTGTAGCACTAATCACTTCACCAAAGATTTCTTCAATGTTTACACTCAGCCCCGTTTCAAGACAACAACACCCTCTACTGGATGGAGGTAGAAGTGTCAGTGATTGAACAATTTAAAGGTCATCTACAGTTGTTGTTAGTTGTTAGTCAATTAATGTTAGTTAATGCATTTACTAACGTGAACAATGAGCGATGCATTTATTACTGTATTTGATAATGTTAATGTTAGTTAGTACAACAAATACAGTTGTTCATTGTTTGTTAGGGGTTGCACCGACTTGTCGACTATTCGACTAGTCGAATTTAATGCTTTACCGTGATGCTTTTTGATTGATGTCGACTAGTCTCGTTGCGCAGATCACGTGTTTTTTGACCTGAACTACATGGTAGCATCACACACTAAGGTGGTTCACTGAATAAAACTGCCGTGGAATTATTTAAAATTTTATGTCAGTGTCAAAGATTGACGTAAACTTTAAATTGTAAAACAGATGCCAGTTAGGTTTCTCCAAATACCCTTGAGCAGAAGATAGCCAATCACGTTTACTCAACGATGGAAAAGTAATGTGATTGGCTGTTGTCCTCTGCGAAGCGTAGACATGGGCATATTTTGTGAATGAACCGTGAAGTGTGCAGAAACTGAGAAGTGCGCAGCCGCAGAGGTGTGACAAACCTCACAGCGTGTGTAAACGTTATCTCAGGTGAATGCAGTGAAGATGCGCAGCGAGGAGACATCTAATAACCAAGATTAGCCAGTAACCGTGAAAAACGCCTGACTTGAGCAGGATTTTGAGCAGCTTTCTAGTGCGCACCATCATAGCGGTAAAATATACATCTGAGCAAGTCTCTGACAGTGTAATAAAGCTTAACATTATAGCATAGCCTTTGTCTTTTGTGCATCATGTTGTTATGAAATAACTTCACATGAATCCGCGTGCTGTCGATGTATGCATTACATCTGCACTAAAATACCTGTTATTGTTACGTTCTTACTAGAACGTGTAGTGATCAATGTGCTGACTGCATTTATTTGGCGATAAAATTAGTCATGGGTAATGTTGCACTGCTTTTGCAATGTGTTATGAGCTGTCAAACAGCATGTGTATACATTTTCTGCAAATAAATCGCAAATTGTGAATGTTGCAATACATTTGCATCTTGTGTTTTATTGACTACGTTTACATGGACATCAATAATTCGATTTTAATGCGATTAAGACAATACTCTGATTAAGAGTCTACCATGTAAACAGCGGTTTTTGATTAATTTAATCAGATTAAGGTCATAATCAAACTAAAGAGAAATCGAATGAAGTTCAATGTGGAGTATGCCGATTTTAGTCGCATTATTGAAGTGCAGTACAAACATGTAAACACCTTAATCGAACTATTACCGTCATGTAGGACTTTTCGCCGCGTTTTGCGACAGGGTAGTCCACACACACACACGGCTGATTGACACTCTTTGCACCTACCGAGTCAGTGCAGACCACAGACACCTGCATCGTGAAATGCGTAGGTTTTTTTTTTCCATTCAGCATGCGGTATGAACTTCTATTAAAACAACACTTCCAGCAGTTCATAGTTGCATCCAATATCTCGTTTGTCACGGAGTGCGTGCATGAAATGTTTGTGAATGAAAGTGAAAGTGCCAAACTGCAGTTAAAGTCGACAAATTAAAAATGAAGCACTCAAAATTACATGAAACTCCGGAGGAAATGCGGATAGCACGGTGACGCAATGACGTTGATCGAATTATGTGCTATAACATGTAAAACGGGATCATGAAAGTAAAGCTGCAGTCACACTAGAGTTTGTGTGTGCGAAATTCTGTCGTACGCCGCTGCGAAAAGGGGCAGGATTAAACATTCCGATTTTGAATGTCTATTTAAGATAAGTGCAAATAGTGCACCTCATTGGAATAAGCTGAGTTGAGTGATTCCCGCCCATCACCATTTGATTGACAGACTTCATAACTAAAGAGTGCTACCAACAGCAGCGTGGCCTAGCTCGTAAAGCGCATGGCAACATGTTTTGACGTGATCGATCATGAACCCGGTTCGAATCCAGCGTCTGATAAACGCGTTCATCTTTTTTTTTTTACCCATTACATAGCAGATTTTGCCTACTCTTCATCACGAGGAAGACAAGTAGGAATCATTAATAAGTGTGTGTATTATAGAAGACTCAGATTCATAGAACTGGATTGGAGAGGTTTTATATCCAAATCATATGCATTATAAGTTTGTAGAAGTTAAACATTAAAAATGCCCTTAAATATATATATATTTTAGTACTGCTTCTATGAACTTGAACAAGTATATTAAAATCCATGAATTTTCAAATTTAATTTTATAAAATCCATTTTAAGGACAAAATTATTAGCCCCTTTCAGCTAATTTTTTTTTTCCGATAGTCTACAGAACAAACCATCATTATACAATAACTTGCCTAATTACCCTAACCTGCCTAATTAACCTAGTTAAGCCTTTAAATGTCCCTTTAAGCTGTATAGAAGAGTCTTGAAAAATATCTAGTAAAATATTATTTACTGTCATCATGGCAAAGATAAAATAAATCAGTTATTAGAAATGAGTTATTAAAACTATTATGATTAGAAATGTGTTGAAAAAATCTGCTCTCTGTTAAACAGAAATTGGGGAAAAAATAAACGGGGAAATATATGTACTATATATAATTTATTTTAAAAAAGCGGGCAATACATTATAGATTAATTTTATTTAAAAAATATTTTATTAATCTTATTTTTTAATTCAACTATAGGGGTGCGGCCAAGTAGGGGGCTACAAGACATTGTGCCCAGGAGCCTCTGAATTCTTAATCCGGGCCTGGCTATTACACAATCATAATACACTGTGATATAACCTGGGTCATTAGTTTGTTGGATTGTTTTGTTTTCTCACTAAAATCGATTCGCTCAATTGAGCAGAAACCACCTCATTCAGGCGATCTCGGACCGATTGATTTGGCGCAGCTCCAAGCGAAATTGCTGGATTCACATATTCACATACAACGAATCGCGCTAACGGGGGAAACGAGACAGATTACGAAACAAAGGTCTATGTGTGAAAGCAGCCCAAGATTGTATTTGCACGTAATTGACAGACAGTCCCAGCTAAAGTAAACTTTTGTGACGAGGCAGCACTGGCCCAATCGGGCCAGTAACCATTCTGTACACTGGCCCGAGCGTCTCGCACGCTGGCCCTGGGCCATCAGGCATTTCTTATTGTCGAGCCCTGTGAATAATAAACAAATTATATAATAGTAATCCTGAGCAAATGACACCAGATATAATAGATATTGATATCTATGCAAAACTGGAATATTGCAGTTATTTAACTTTTTGGAGAATGTATATTGAAGACAAATTTTTGTTAGTTTTATCTTTCACAAAAGACTTGAATTACTAGCCGATGGACATATATTGTATAATAGATGGCTGTATTATTGTATATGATGACATGAGACTCCTTTACCACTGTTTTGTCATTGCAAATATTTAAATAAATGTAAAAACAAAAAAGATATCGATATAAAAAAAGTCACCATTTCACTCTACTCTTTTGTTCTTTGTCTTCTCAGGAGCCTTTCTCCTAAATCCAAGGATTTGAAACTAAAACGGGAGAAAGATGTGAAAAAAGAGGAAGAGGAGGAAGCAGAGAAGAAGAAAGACAAGGTGCACTGTAAAAAGTCATTTCTTGTTTGATGAAAGCTGCATATTGTGTGTGTGTTTTTTTTTTTTTTTACTCTCTTTGCTGTTTCAGGTTCAGCCTCTCTCTCTTGAAGAGCTGCTCGCCAAGAAGAAAGCAGAAGAGGAGGCAGAATCTAAAGTGAGGAGATTTTCAGATATTTATAAGAGTTAATTCTCTCAATTTCCATGGTTGTTGTTTTCCCCTAAACATACTTTACTTTCCTTTTGCAGCCCAAGTTCTTGTCTAAATCGGAGCGAGAAGCCGAGGCCATCAAACGCAGAGAGCTGGTGGCAGAGGAGCGACGCAGACAACTGGATGAAGAGCGGAAGAAGCGAAGAGTATTTCAGGACATCGGGAGGAAGATGCTAGGTGAGAGACAGGACAAAAATTAATTCAAGCTTATTATAGTTCCAAAGCAGCTTCACAAAAGGTGCATGTTATTACATTACAATCAAAATGAGAAAGTTAAATAAAAGGGTCCATCTTTATGCTCGTGCAAGATTAAAAGAATCAGAGAGGGACCATCTGTATGCTAGTGCACTGCTAAACGATTACTGTATGCATTATTTGGTCTCTTCATCTCATTATCTTACTTGCTCTTAATTGTAGAGGATCCTCAAGAGCGAGAACGGCGGGAAAGAAGGGAGCGGATGGAAAGAGAGAACAATGGGAATGATGACGATGATGAACGACAGAAGATTAGAGAAGAAAAGGACAAAGGAAAAGAGCTGGTAGCCATAAAGGTGATGACACTGTCCTCACTTATTCAGCTGGAGGAGAGACTCCAGATAAAAGATACATTTTATAATAATTGCAACAACGGTGTAAAGATTAAAACTATAACATTAACAATAATGGCCAGATTTTAGGTGGTTGGTTAACTTGCAAACGTTGTCTACTAAGATTTACTTTGTTTAAATAAAATGTTGACATTTATTTCTTTGATTAATTTAGCAATAGTGTTTAAAAACTCCAGCCTGTGATCTGAATAAAACTGCAAACAGCCTGAATGAAAATGAAAATCCACTTTCTGACAGTAGAAGGAGCTAACAGAAAGGCAGAAATTCGCTCAATGCTGGAAAGTAATTAGCTATAGTTGTTAGTAGCTGTAAATGCAAATTTAATGATTTTTGAAAAGGAGCAACAGATTTTGATCATCTAGGGTTGCACAATAAATCAGAATGAAATCGCAAATATGATTAATCAAAAGCTGAGATCGTCATGCACGTGCTGCCAGGGAAGAAATGTTGTGTGATTAGTAGTAAATCTCCTCCAAAGGCCAAAGGGGGCTCTTGTGCAGAAACTTTAAACACCCATAAAGAAAAAACCTCAGAAATTCCCTTAGCTTGCTGAATAAACAGCTTTTATTGATTCAGTGTGACTAATAATCATGGACAAATATGGAATGGTCTCACAGAAAGATTTATTTTAAACACTCAAGTGAAGTTTTGAAGTGATTGTGGAGTAAAGTATGTTAGTATATGTGATAATTTCACATGCTTTCAGATGTTGTAGCCATGCAGAGCTATAGTTTACTGAAGTGCCACAAAACAGCTACCATTATCCCTGAACAATTATCTAACTTCGTTACAGTGTGATTTAAATCATCTGGCATTATGAATATGATTTTGTCACTGAACTTTGACCAGTAAATTCTGCTCCATCTGAAAGCACATGCAGCAGATTTACTACTGATTAGAGAACCGGCAATGAAAATTGCCTTTAATCATAGTTATGACTAATCTTTTGAAATTACTATTAATTAGAATTAGACATTAGTGTTGGTCGATATACAAAATTTTCAGATCCCCATATCGTCCCCCTGTGAGATCGCCGATACACGATACTATCTCATGGGGGTGCGGCAGTGTTATGTTTATATATATATATATAATATTTTATTACTATATTTAACTATATCTAAACATATTTAATAACCTTTCGGCTGATTTTTAAAACTTATTTAATAACCTACTGCATTTGCATTACGTTTGATCTTGGATAATAATTCAAACCAATGTAAATCACCGCGTTCTTACAGCTAAATGAGACTAAAATTATTTCAAACAAGACTCGATGCAACAGTGTGGTGCGGGACAGGATTTGATTGGGTTCATACCGTTATCCGCGGCCCGCGGGACTGCCTTCTAGAATTCTTTAATGCCAAAACGAATGGTAAAATACAGATTGTAATTTAATTTAATATAGGCTAGTTTAAATAAAGAAATACAATATATTTTAATAGCCTATATTTATATTTATAAATAAATATAGGCCTAACATATTTTTTAATTAAATAAATGGGCTATTTTCTGAAAAATGCGCGTCCGTGTTTATTCCATCGAATTAAACACAAATAAGACAAGTATGTATATTCCGTGTATTTGATGGAGCAGTCAATGCATGCACTGAAAAAATAGGCTATAGGCCACCTTAAAACTTAAATAGGCTATTAATAACGAATATAAAAGATAAATAACTTTTTTTGTGAAAGCAAGAGAGAATCTTGCGGGAGTGCTGTTATAAAGGAGTCAAATGACCAACGACCGCAACACATTTTATTCCAGAACATTTAAGCTGGTTTCAGAGTTCTTTCATTTTCTTCTTCAGTTATTTCATTTTTAAAAATCGTTTTATTTAACTTGTTTGTTAATTAAATCCAGTTTTGTAATTTAGCCTATTATTTTTATGCAACAAAGTTGCAAACTAATTTGCTATGAGATGTGGCTGTGCCCTCACGTGCAGCACAGTGCTTCAACTGCTGCTGCTGAGACAGAGAGCGAGTGCAAGAGATTTATTTAATTTTTGTCCGAAAGTGTCAGTCAAGGGATGTTGATGTGAACAGCTGAAGCTGTCAAATTATTTATAGTTCGTTTATTATTAATGATGATGATTAAAAATAATAATACTATTCATTTTATTCAATAATGCAATTAAAACATGTAAGGTCTACATTAATGCGAAACAAGCTAAACATCGTCTTTAAAATCGTCATAGGTCTCAGCTCTTGGCGATATCTTTGCCTATCGTCGATACACAATACTATCATCTGTCGGCACAACCCTAATTAGACATTTAATTTATCAGTAAGCATAGGGGATATGTAGAAATTAGAAATTTCACATTAGGTGTGCAAAATTAACATTGTCTATAATATAGTTGTTGTTTCAATAATAGGTAAGCTCAAGATGAGCATACATTTTGAAAATGTGCATAAAAAACATAATCGCATAACTGAGTAGAATAACTTTTTATTCGATAAGAAAAGATGCACATAAACTGCGATGGAAACACTTTTACCGTACAAATTCCAGTATGCACATTAAAAAAGGTCATGTGATTTTGTTATAAGAGATCATGTGATGATAAAAAAATGTGTGTGAATAGACAAACCAGCGGCTGAGCACATTGTAAAACATGTGAAATGTTGTTTTGGTCATTCTAAAATGCCTTGACCATCTCAGTTTTAGTGTTAATTATATTATTAATGACCTCCCAATTCAAGAGCGTCTATGCTCTGCGTCTCATGCCTTCAAACGCCACCGCACGTGCATTGCATGTCAGGATTGCCTTCCGAGGCACAAGTCATTTATTAAATGAAGAAAAGATTGACGCAGCTTCTCTTATCGCAGCAAATTTAGTTTTTACTGTTGATATTGGCGCCAGTTAGTCAGGAAGTGACGATTTTGTTCGATTTGACTCGTTGGATGGAAACGCTGCTTTATTCGCACATCTTTTGTCCGATATTCTAGTTTTGCACATAAAGTTATTTCGCATTTTTGGATAGAAACATAGCTAATGTTAGTATTGACAGTTACATACGTAGATGTAGAGTCACACTGATTGGCAATCAGCAAAATGTGTCAGGTAGAAAAGGAGATAAGGCATTATTAAGATGTGTATTTGAGTAAATTATTACTAAATATCTGTTTGGGAGTAAGAGTGGGCCACAGTAAAATTTATGAAAATCATTTTCAACTTATTCCTGCAATCTGAATCTTTTTTTCTGCTGTGCACTGAAGTGCTTTAGGTGGTTATGTGTCTTTAAATAGTAAACCAGTATTAACTGTTTTCTCTTTAGGAGCGTTATCTTGGCGGGATGAAGAAACGACGACGTACACGCCATCTGAACGACAGGAAGTTTGTCTTTGAGTGGGACGCGTCTGAAGACACATCAATCGACTACAATCCAATGTAAGCAATCTCTTTTGAGACGCCATAAATAACTGCACTGCTTGAATTTATTTGATTATTTAGTATACTTTTAACTGCGTTACATTTGATCTTCACTGCCTTAGATCAAGTGTTTAGGTTGTACATATTTATAGTATCATGTGATAAAGCAGCTAAAAGTTTGCTTTACAGCACAAGGTTTGACTCTGTTTATGTGTTTAGCTATAAAGAAAAGCATCAGGTTCATCTGTACGGGCGAGGCTTCATCGCTGGCATAGACCTCAAGCAGCAGAAGAGAGATCAGTCTCGGTTCTATGGAGACCTGATGGAGAAGAGGAGAACCAATGAGGAGAAGGAGCAAGAGGAGTAAGACACTGACACACTTCATAACAAATTAAACGACGTGCAACACACAAAACAATAGTTGAACGTTAAAAATATAGGTTGCTGTTGGATCCAGAATAGTGGTACTGCACTGCATCATATTTTATTTTAAACAGGGTGTCTGCTGGGTCTTAAATGGCCCATTTCCACTGAGTGGTACGGTACAGTTCAGTACGCTTTTATGGCCGTTTCCACTGTGAAAAGGTACCAAAAAGTGAACCGTACGGTACCACTTTTTGAGTACCCTTTCAGAAGGGTACCTAGCACAACAAAAGGGTACCAAATGGCGGAGCAAGATGCGCAGCTGAATGATATTGGTTTACAGGGATGCGTCACTAGCTCGTGCACAAGCTAGAAGAATGAAAACAAAGAAAGCGCCATTTTTAAATACACAGCCGAGACTGTAATAATATATACATATAATAACGAGCTGTGGTCAACCGGAGCTTAAACAAACCTTGTCGTCGTCTTGATGAACAGCCACAAAGCCAAGAAGAAGAGCAGAAATCTACCCTGTGCCCCGTAGTTGTTTACAAGGCCGTCTAAACGCGAGCGGTTTCGCTTTCTCGCCGCACGTCCATTTTTAAAATAACAAACTTCTTGAGCTGATGATAATAACGTGCGCTTGATTAATGAAGTGCTTCTGACATCCGATTCTTTCAGAAATGGACAAACATGAGAGTGAAGCGCGAAAAAACAAAGGAGAACCCGGAAAAAACAATGTAGCAAATGATTCTTACAACCTAAAAGATGAACAAACTGTCATGTTTAATTATCATCATCACCTTTTAGACTTTTATGAACTCGGAATGACAGAATTACTTTCTAACAAGTAAAGTAAGTCCAAGTAATCTTCTGAGGTGTAAATAGTTTATTATTATAAGAAAAAAGGCCCACAGTGGCTTCTCCTAATCAGCAAATTCTTTTGATGTTTGATTCCAGTTCATCAGGAATTGGCGATTTTGTTGACTCTTTGGATGGAACTGGTGCTTTATTCACAAAGGTTTTATGCAATATTCCAGTTTCTCATGTCCTTGGATGGAAACTAGTGATTAACAGAAGCTAAATGGGCAATGATGTAGAATTTGAGGATTTTTCCCCCCATCGTCATACTGAGGATTACTGGAAAAACAAAGTTGTGTATCTTGCAGGATAATTTATACTGCTGCTTTCTCTTATCTGTCAAAAGTTCAAGGGAAGTTTGAGTTTTCAATTTATGGATGTAGTAATTAATTTATTTGTTGATTTTTCACAGACAGAGGTTGAAGAAGGTGAGAAAAAAGGAGGCCAAGCAGCGCTGGGACGACCGGCACTGGTCTCAGAAGAAGCTGGATGAGATGACGGACAGAGACTGGAGAATCTTCAGAGAGGATTACAGCATCACCACCAAAGGAGGGAAGATCCCCAACCCCATCCGCAACTGGAAGGAGTATTCACTGCCGCCACACATTCTGGAGGTCATCGAAAAGTGTGGATATAAGGTCAGTCATTTTTATTTAGGCTGCATTCCACTCCATTGATAGACACGTTGCCTTGGGTGAAATCCCCGCCGTCACTTTAAAGTGTGTTCCACTACATTAAGTGAACGAAGGAAGTTTACATCAGAATCAGAAAGAGCTTTATTGCCAGGTATGTTCACACATACGAGGAATTTGTTTTCGTGACAGAGCTTCTACAGTGCAACAGAATTACAGAGACAAAACAAAAAAACAGATAATAAATATATTTTAAAAATAGAAGAAGTAGTGAATGCGATAGAAGTAAGTAGTGAATGCGGGTACATGGACATAGGATACATGCGGGTACATTGAGGGTACATGGACATACCGTCCATCCCTCGATATCCATTCATATGTCCACTCCAGCACCAATATGTCCCAGAATGCAATGCGATTGCAATGTCACAACAGTGTAGTTCCCAGGTGCTCAAGGGTTTAGAGCATTCCATTTGAACCCATTCAGATGTTCCGCCAGTAGTGGACACTTGTGTGACATAATCAATGATGTAATCCAAGGGCGAGTTAGCGAGTGAAGGGCATAAAAAATTGGATCGGAATGCCGCCTTGGTCTAAATTCTGAAATTATTGAATGGGCTCTGCAATTATATACAGGGAGTGCAGAATTATTAGGCAAATGAGTATTTTGACCACATCATCCTCTTTATGCATGTTGTCTTACTCCAAGCTGTATAGGCTCGAAAGCCTACTACCAATTAAGCATATTAGGTGATGTGCATCTCTGTAATGAGAAGGGGTGTGGTCTAATGACATCAACACCCTATATCAGGTGTGCATAATTATTAGGCAACTTCCTTTCCTTTGGTAAAATGGGTCAAAAGAAGGACTTGACAGGCTCCGAAAAGTCAAAAATAGTGAGATATCTTGCAGAGGGATGCAGCACTCTTAAAATTGCCAAGCTTCTGAAGCGTGATCATCGAACAATCAAGCGTTTCATTCAAAATAGTCAACAGGGTCGCAAGAAGCATGTGGAAAAACCAAGGCGCAAAATAAACTGCCCATGAACTGAGAAAAGTCAAGCGTGCAGCTGCCAAGATGCCACTTGCCACCAGTTTTGCCATATTTCAGAGCTGCAACATCACTGGAGTGCCCAAAAGCACAAGGTGTGCAATACTCAGAGACATGGCCAAGGTAAGAAAGGCTGAAAAACGACCACCACTGAACAAGACACAAGCTGAAACGTCAAGACTGGGTCAAGAAATATCTCAAGACTGATTTTTCTAAGGTTTTATGGACTGATGAAATGAGAGTGAGTCTTGATGGGCCCGTGGCTGGATCGGTAAAGGGCAGAGAGCTCCAGTCCGACTCAGACGGCAGCAAGGTGGAGGTGGAGTTCTGGTTTGGGCTGGCATCATCAAAGATGAGATTGAGGGGCCCTTTCGGGTTGAGGATGAAGTCAAGCTCAACTCCGAGTCCTACTGCCATTTTCTGGAAGACACCTTCTTCAAGCAGTGGTACAGGAAGAAGTCTGCATCCTTCAAGAAAAACATGATTTTCATGCAGGACAATGCTCCATCACACGCGTCAAAGTACTCCACAGCGTGGCTGGCAAGAAAGGGTCTAAAAGAAGAAAAACTAATGACATGGCGTCCTTGTTCACCTGACCTGAACCCCATAGAGAACCTGTGGTCCGTCATCAAATGTGAGATTTACAAGAAGGGAAAACAGTACACCTCTCTGAACAGTGTCTGGGAGGCTGTGGTTGCTGCTGCACGCAATGTTGATGGTGAACAGATCAAAACACTGACAGATTCCATGGATGGCAGGCTTTTGAGTGTCCTCACAAAGAAAGGTGGCTATATTGGTCACTGATTTGTTTTTGTTTTGTTTTTGAATGTCAGAAATGTATATTTGTGAATGTTGAGATGTTATATGGATATCCTCCTAAAATGATTTGTTTGGAATGAGTTTTTTGGGTTCATTGAGAACATGGTTGTTGTTCAATAATAAAATTAATCCTCAAAAATGCAACTTGCCTAGTAATTCTGCACTCCCTGTAAATGCTTCTTGCATATTTTTCCAGGATCCCACACCCATCCAGAGGCAGGCTATTCCTATTGGTTTACAGAACCGTGACATCATCGGTGTTGCTGAGACTGGTAGCGGTAAAACTGCCGCCTTCCTTATTCCCTTATTGGTCTGGATCACCACTCTACCCAAGATTGACAGGCAAGAACTCACTTTTTTGCAGTTTTCCTTATTTTGTGGAATCAGATCACATATAAAAACTGTTGTGTTTGTGACTGTAGGATTGAGGACTCTGATCAGGGACCATACGCCGTTATTTTGGCCCCGACTCGTGAGCTGGCGCAACAGATCGAGGAGGAGACTATTAAATTCGGCAAACCGCTGGGCATCCGGACTGTAGCTGTGATTGGTGGAATATCCAGAGAGGATCAGGGCTTCAGACTTAGGATGGGTTGTGAGGTGAGAGTGAAATCCCATCCACCATTTTATTTCTATATTGTTATTCAGTGAAAATTCATTTGATGCTATTGTCAGGGTTATTATAGTTAATCAAAACCATAAAATAAAACATTTATTTTATTAAAAATAATTTGAGCTAGTTGCCAAACCATATATATTTTCATTTAATTTACTAAAATAACAAGTAAATTTAATAAAAACCATGCAGTTGGAAAAAAATTAAATGGATATTTTTATGTAAAAATAAAACACTATTTCTGACCTGTATTTTTTTTTTAAATTCATACTAAATGTTCTTTTAAGGAAAAATAATAAAAGTTGGGTAAAACTAGTGGTTTGAAGAGGAATGTTGTAAAGAAATTGAAAATGACAGTGAAAGGAGCGGTATGTAAGTTTGACACCCAGTGGTTGACATAGGTATTGCACTCCTAGTTCAAAACACATTTTCACTCGGCCCCTACTCTGACGACTCCATGCAAGCGCAGGTTGTCAGATTGACAACACCAACAGGAGCGAGCCTGACTATAGAGCGTACACGTGTCCTAACTAAAAGCAACGACAAGTGATAGAAGGAATATTTGTGTTTGCTATATATACTGTTACACTGAATATGGTTTTCATTGGGTGTGTTCTGTAAATCATCTTAAAAATGCATGAAGCATTGTAATGTACAGGGAAAACATTTAAGCTCTACTACCCTTACTGTTTTTATGCTTGACATTATTATTTTTTTTTTTGACCCAAAAATAACAAAACAAAATGACTAAAACTTTTAATAAAAAATTACAATAGCAAATACATTAAGAAACAGATACAAAAAATGTATTAATTATTAAGAATTAATAATAGAAAACAAAATGAATGACAAATAAAATAAAATGGAACTCATTTGCAGCTGTATATTTGATGTTTTTCTTTCTCGCTCTCAGATCGTCATTGCAACGCCCGGTCGTTTGATCGACGTGTTGGAGAACCGATACCTTGTCCTGAGCAGATGCACGTATGTGGTACTGGACGAAGCCGACAGAATGATTGACATGGGTTTCGAACCCGACGTCCAGAAGATTCTGGAGTACATTCCTGTGACCAATCAGAAGCCAGACACGGATGACGCCGAGGACCCTGAAAAGATGATGCAGAACTTTGAGTCCGGCAAACACAAATACAGACAGGTAACAGATAACGCAGTCATTGTGGTTTAAATAAGGTCATATCTAACTTTTTAAGGTGATTTGAAATATCCATTTTTATTCGATGTTTGACATAATCTCAACCTTAACACGGGACATAGTGTAGCTCATCCCCTTTTCTAAAAACAGCCAATAGCGTTTTATCATGTATGTTTATGCTTATTTATATGTTTATTTATTTTGTTTTAGTAAGAGTCGTTGAGCTCAAGTGCATCAAATGAGAAGCGTCTTAAAAGGGGGTGGGGCATTTCAGATGCTAGAGAGTATTTGATTGGTTTTGACTTGATGAGAAACTGAGATATGAGTTGATGTGAATAAAATTGTTGATCCATTTAGGCGGAAGTGACAAACTACAAGCTTTATGGCCCAGTTTCACAAACAGGGCTTAGCTTAAGCCAGGACTAGACCTTAGATAATTAGGCTATTTAAGCCACATTTTTAAAAACAGCCTTAGAAAAATACATTACTAGTGTGCACTTGTGGACAAAAAATGACACTGACATATTTTAAGACATCTCACTGCAAGTTATTTTCAGTTGAGACAGCTCAAACATGCAATTTAATCCATGACTAGCCTTAAACTTTGTTTGTGAAACCGGGGGTATATGTTTTTGTCACTGTTTTGGGGCACACATGCTTATAGATATCTTTAAAACTAACAATACTAATACTAACATCTAAAAATCTTTATTTTAATTTCATGAGACCTTTAAACTCATATTCCCCACTCTAATGTACACTCACTAGCCACTTTAATGTGTACAGCTTGCTAGAATTTGCCCCTTTTAGCTTTAGAAATACCTTACTTTTACATAGAAAAATTTGTGTGATTATTCTCCTCTTCTGGCATCAACAAGCTGTTTTTACTGCCAATAACTGGATATTTCCTGTTTTTAAAAACAATTCCTTGTGAACCTTAAAGATGGTAACGCATAAAAATCCCAACAACAACAGACCAACAGCCATGCTATGTTCAAAGTAGGGGTCGATGTAGTCACATCACAAGATATTGTATGTAATTACTGTATTTATATATTACTGCATTTTAAATTTTTTTCCTAATTTTTGTCTTGTTTCTAGTCCAAATAACGGTATATTAAATAATCAGGATTTATAAAGCATCAATAGTCCTGCATGAAATTGTGTAATAAAGCATTTATTAACCTACAAGGCAACTATTATTATATGCCTATATAATAAAATATATAAATGTTAATTTGGGTAGTTTATTAATCATTTACTTGCTTGATCTTAAAAAAAACACCAACTATTCTTAAATAACTGGTTCATAAAAAATGCAATACTTAATTTAGTAATAAAAAGTGAATTATTAACAAAGTATGAAAACAATCATTAAACACATTATACATGTGCTTATAATTCGAGAATACAACATTTGCATCTGCAGTTATAAACTGCTTACTAATGTCTATAATGTAGCGTTAATGCTTAACAATTAATAAATTAACTATTTGCTATTGCTTAATGAATGATTCATAGTGTGTGTTTATTATAGACCTTTTTCTTAGAACGCAAAATTACCCATTATGCTTTGCGTGTATGCGCAAGGAGAATGCTAAGAACTTCCGGTTGGCAGCTGATGCGTATAAACAGTCACATTTGGACAGCTTTGAAACGATAGTTTTAATCTATTTTACCTGCTTTTAGCATCTTTGAACTAATACTGTTGTCGATCAGCGACACCTCCTGGACTGATCATTTAAAAAAATGTGATCTAATAGGATTGAAACAACTGCTGTGAGGCATTTTCCCCTCGTTGTCAGACGGCATCTTGTGCCGTTTAAATGAAGCCTCGTCATCGCTAAAGTCAACAGTTTCTCTTTCTTTCAAATATATAACCAACCCAAACAAATGTAATTCACCAAATTGTTTGACACACACAAGTAGCCTACTGTACTGTTCCACTGACACACTAAATAAAGTGACATTTTGAAATGACAGAAAAACACAAACCCTGGTAAATAATACACACTAAATGAAACATAAACGGCTCGCGATTAGAATGAACAGCAAATCAGTCAGCAGTGTATCAGTAACACACTTTTATTGGTCATTTTTGTAAATTGCATGACTTACATACCTGTTAGGTTCATGCCAGTATTGTGCATGTGTGTGTTGAAGAGCCGCTGAGCTAACAGCTGACAGGCCGGGGAAAACACACACACACATACTGTATTTCTGACGGCAGACACGTGAACTAAGAGAACGTTTTTCTTTTGTGCTTGAACCACATCTGACAGAATATCACGGCTTTCAAAGTTGTGTGTCACAAAAACACTCCGTAATCCACTCAAAACGATTTTGAAACCCATTTTTGGAGCGCAAATTACCAGTTGTAAACGCTGTAAACGGAAGTTCTAAACATTCTACCGGAAGACGCTGGTCAATATGGCGCCCTCCATGCAGCAGCTAAGAAAAAGATCTATAAAGTGTTACTCAAATATCAACATTTCAAAGAAAAAACAAGATTATGTTACTTAACCCACTGGCAGATAATTTTGTTTGTTTGAAGGAAAAACTCTTAATTTTGATTTATTACTTCTGAAGTTGAAAACAAAACAATATTTTTACTTGATCTAAGAATTCTTTTGATATTTGGGCTGGAAACAAGACAAAGTAAGAAGAGCATTTTTTTGCATTGTGGTTATTCAATTTCTCTACCTGAATACTGTTACGACTCCCCTGAAATCCATCAAATAGTGCTATTCAAACTGTCTTGTGAAAAATTTCATCATAGAAAAATAAAATCTCACAATATCAGATTTTTCTAATATCTTGCAGCTCTAGTTCAAAGTCACTGAACTCCCAGTTCTGATGCTTGAGCAGATCATTTTGACCGCGTCTACATAGCTAAATGCATTGAGTTGCTGCCATTTGATTGGCTGATTAGAAATTTGAATTCAAATAAATTGTCCATTGAGTGTGTGAAATAATTTCTGTTGCTTTCTTTTGTTCCCTTTTTCTAAATGTCTTTGTATCCATTGAGATTATATAATATTATATCTCTTGGGTTTCAGACGGTCATGTTTACGGCCACTATGCCTCCTGCAGTGGAGCGTCTGGCCAGAAGTTACCTCCGTCGGCCTGCGGTGGTGTACATCGGCTCCGCAGGCAAACCCCACGAGAGGGTGGAGCAGAAGGTCATCCTCATGTCCGAGGGTGAAAAGAGGTCAGAACACATATTAACCCATCATATTGTCAAAATGATTAGTTTTTATTCAAGCGCACTTTGTCCAAAAAATGTTTTTCAGTTTTTAATTGACGTTTTCTTGTGGCGAACAGGAAGAAGCTTCTGGAAGTTTTGGCGAGTGGCTTCGAGCCGCCCATCATCATCTTCGTTAACCAGAAGAAGGGTTGTGATGTGCTTGCTAAATCTCTGGAGAAGATGGGAGTAAGTATACGGTGTTCAATTGAATGTATAGAAGTACATTCTTAAAAGTGTATTGTTTTAGTTCTTGATTCTGATTGGTTGAGCTGCATTTGAAGTTGTCGTAAAACACTTTACAAACAATGTATTGTTTGCCAAGCAACAGTTACAGCTCTATCCATAGCAAGCCAAAGATTTCAGCCAGTCCGTTCTGTTAGCAGCGGAGACACCGCATGCTCTCACTCACACCTGCATATAATGCTATCTGTGAGGAACGTTTCCACAGTGCGTGAAACTGAAAGTTGCTCACGATTTGCAGCCACAACAAACAACAAACAAAATTTATGACGCAACATACATTTCTGATGGTGCGTGACCAGAGTTGTTTCATCTCCAGCCTTTCACACACACAGCTTGGTAGGCTACATGTAGACCCTGTGCTAATGGTGAAATCCTGACTGAGAACGCCTGGGTGTGCAACCATCATCTGAGCTACCGAGCAGAGCTGTCGTTTCCTTGCGCGAATGTAAACTTAAAAATGTTAGCCATTTAAAATGTTCTTCTTTCAAGCTGTTTTCAAAATGTTAGCTGCGAGTAAACATATCAGCTATTCTTGGGTTTAAGAGAGAGAAAACATCAGTTGCGTCAAACTTGTCAGCAAATGCTTTACCAAAACAATATACAAAATCAGAAAATAAGTGTCTATATAGCAATAAAACAATATAAGCTACATACAATTATTAAATAAAATATATTACAACAAGATATCATAAGCATATTATAACCCGCTATTTAAAAAATACACAGACTGAATGTTTTGAATGAGAAGCTGTAATGTAGCCGTGGCGAGATGAATTTTGGTGTGGCGCCCCGCCATTGAAGAATGAATGTAGCGGAAACCATGCTATTGTAATTACTATGTTATTGAACAATACTATAGTAATTACTGTGGTATTGAACTAAACTAAAGTGTATTACACTGTATATATTGTAGTATTTACAACTATTTGTTAATGAATGCTCCAGCAAACTTTAGTATTAACTATAGTGAACTGATAAACTGTATTAAAGTTTTTACTACAGTAAATTGTGGTGTATTTTAATATAATATATATAGTTGTAGACAAATATTGAGCCATATGTTTCTATTGTTGTTTTACCATTACAACTATAGACCTCTCACAACAGATTAATTCAAGTACTTTACTATTATGGTTCAAAAAGTAGTAGTAGTTAAAGTAGTATTTACTTTAAATGACTCTAGTATTTTTTTTTCATGTGCTTTATCTTGTGAAACAAGAAAGACAGGGGAAAATTACATGTTTTGTTAGTGTTATTAATGGCTTTTCGTGCAATAATATATTTTTATGATTATTGTTATATATATTTATATTATTTATAAAAAAGAAAATCGGAATTTGCGAAAATCGTAATCGGCAGGTCACACTTACCGAAAAATCGGAAATCAAAATCGGCTTAAGCCTGGTTTATACTCGACGCGTTCGCTTGAGTGCGCGCGGCGAATGTGACGTCATCGCGGTGTTTGCGGAGGTTCGCTTTGGATGTGTGCGACATGATTTCGGCTGGCGGAGCGCATGATTTTTATTGAGACTCTAGCGAACAGTTCACACGGCGCCGCATTTGATTTAAGTTGAATATGAAACACCTTTAAGAGATTTTGTCTGAAACTGGTATGACTGTACAGATACCTTTATGATCCCTAAACATAGGGATAACCAGATCAATAATTCTTGGCCAAAAATTGCAACAGCCGTGGGAAAGGAAGAAATTTTTTGTTAAAAGTTTGGAAAAACCTGAGGGATAAGTTTGTTAAAGCCAAAAGAGGCCATAGCAAAAGTGGAGACCCAGGTACACAATTACAGAAATATGTTTTTCCACCAGTCATAGGTTTTACACTGATGTTTATGTTTGAATCTAAAAAAACTGAATCTAAAAAAACATCTGTACTTAGTAAGTGTACCTTTTTTTGCTTTAATTCTTGCCGTAATAAAAAATATATTTGTAGACCCATGTTTTCATGTCATTGATATTTTAATAAATTAATAGGTAAAACTGTCCGAGATATGAACCAAAGCAAGTGATGCATCAAAGGTTGATAAAAAAAATTCTTAAATGGTTATAAAAATCCTTATAATCATTAAAATAATTTATTAAAAATATAAAAATAATTAGTTTAAAAATATTGAACGATATTAATGATATGAAGTAGTTCTGGAAACTTTTTATTCTCTGTTTATCCGTCTGACTTCACTGTCAGTTTCTTTTGACCGCCCCCTGTCGTTTTAAAGAATATCACAATGGCGAACGCGTCAAGTATAAAAGCCTCGTCCGTTTCAAGAGGTGCGCATGCAGTCAGCGGAGGTCAGCGTTGTGGCGCCAGGCTAAAGTATAAATCCAGCTTTAGAAAATCTTGTTTTAGGAACTCTGGTTCATAACATGCCTAACAACATCCCTTATGGCTCTTTTCCACTGACTGGTACAGTACGGTACGGTTCGGTACGTGTCACTTTTGCTTTTCCACTGCTAAAAGGGTACCAAAGGTACTCTTTTGGTGGGCGTGGTGTACGACAAAGTTTCAGTCAACTCATTTTCGCTCGAGAAAATGTCTACAGTAAAGCGGTACGGATCGCTCACATATCATATGAGAAGCACTTCTCACAAAACAGATGCTTTATACACATAAATACTTCTGTATAAATGTTTATTACTAACTTTTCTATGAACATGAGTTGATTATAACTCTACATCAATGCCTACTGTAACGACTGTAATTATATAAAATAAATAAATGCAACATATATGAACACATACAGACCCTTACAGTCTCAATAAATGAATGTTACCAATTACAAAAAAACTACACACAGCATACATTTAGTCCTTATTTAGATTCAAAACAACACAATATATAGCCCAGTCAGTGCAAACCTCTCATGATTAAATGTGTCTTTAATCTTCAGCAGCACGTGTAGCCTCTTGTTAGAAAGTAATTCCATCCTTCCAAATTCATAATAATCCAAAAGGTGATAATAATAGTTAAACATGGCAGTTTGTTCATGTTTGCTGAAAAAATAATGTGCTCCTTTTTTCCGGCTTCTCCATTGTTTTTTCACGTGTCACTCTAGCGTTTGTCAGTTTCTGACAGGATCGGGTTTCAAAAACACGTCAAAAATCAAGCGCACGTTATTATCATGAGCTCAAGAAGTTTGTTATTTCAAATACAGACGCGCGGCGAGCGCAAACAAGAAAGCGAAACCCTCGCGATTCAGACTGGCTCGTAAAAAACTACGGGGCACAGGGTAAGATCTGCTCTTCCTTTTGGCTTTGTGGCTGTTCATCAAGACGACGACAGGGTTCGTTTGATATTATAATTAGTAATTACGCCTTAATCTCTCTCGGCTGTGTATTAAAAACATGGCAGTGTCTTTGTTTTCATTCTGGCTTGTTGCGTGAGCGAATGATGTATCTCTGTAAACTAATTGCGTTCAGCTGCGCGTCTAGCTCCGCCTTCTCGTGTTTGGTACCCTTTCAAAAGGGTGCCGAAAAAGTGGTACGGTACGCCTTTTGACAGTGGAAACGGCCATAAAAGCGTACCGAACCGTACCATACCACTCAGTGGAAACAGGCCATTAGATGTCATAAACTCACTGTAAACCACAGCTTCACTAGACTTATTGCTTTCTTAATCAGTGACTCAATCTTACTTTTTCCCTCTCCTGCAGTACAATGCTTGCACACTTCACGGTGGTAAAGGTCAGGAACAGAGAGAGTTTGCTCTGTCCAACCTGAAGGCCGGAGCCAAGGACATCCTGGTGGCCACAGATGTGGCAGGCAGAGGAATCGACATCCAGGACGTCTCCATGGTCCTCAACTACGACATGGCCAAGAACATCGAGGGTGAGTTTAACATCATCTCTGTCACTTTTTCCATGAAGCAGAACTTGTGGTCATCTTTTCTTCCCTATTTGAACATAGGGTTGGGTGATGCTCTTATAATGACATGTATCATTTTAACCGTTTTAGTTGAATGTGAACAATTAGGAAGGTCCTTCAGGGCTGAAACTTTTGTTGACTCCTGTTGTTTTTTTTATTGGACACATCAAATATATCTATTTTAATATTTTAGTTTTTGTTCATTTTTTTGCTCTTCATTGGATTCTGTTATTGACAATTGTGTTGCATGTGAAATAAATAGTGCAATATCCTCCTTTTCTCTATTTTAACCATTAAACGGAACTTTTTTTCCATATTTTAAACTGGGGTTCATGATAAAATTATGATAATTATTGAAATTAGGGATGCTCATTTCAGTTCATTTTGTCAACCGACAACCGCCACTCGTTAACCGAATATCAACCGTTAACTGGTCAGATTAATATTAAATTATGATTTCATTTTTAAGAATAATAATTGATGTGGTAATTTTGTGTCTGACACATTAAATATTGCATTTTAAAATACTGATTTATTTTAACATGTGAACAACAGCATACAGAACATAACAACAGAACATCTTCACACAACTGCAGTGTTTCCAACAGCATAGAAAAAAACAGAATAAACAAAAAGAATTAAATAAATAGGCCTGCCCTAGATATTTTTCACTTTAATGACAAATTTAGATTACAAAACAAAAACACTGACTGAATCCTTTTTAAGACCCAGCTTAGGCTGTTTTTCCCATCATGTTTTTTTTTCTTCTGTCAAATAAAAATAGCAGGATACCTAAATTGATCGCTCCACTGAAAATATACATTTAATTAATGCTCTTCTGTTATTCTTATATCATAAACCTTTGTCAACAATTTTAATAGAAGTCATTATTTTGAAGATTACAGTCCTCTTGGATTTTTTTTCCAGCTGCGGCGGCAGGCCTTTTACACAGATCTACCAACTACCTATGGCGTTATTTCAATGACAGATGTCGTGAGCGCAGTATTACAAGTCATGATCGTATTTATGTTACACGAGCATGCGAATCTCTTTGCTTGCGTGCCAATTTCCTCTGTTTGTGCACAAAAGTTTTTGCTTGCCCTCAAATGCACGCTGCTCATGTGCAGATTTTCTTGTGCGCTCTCAAATAAACGCTGCACGATTTAGTGCGTTTATGTAACAAGTATGTCTCCAACATTTATTAGATTTGCTAGGAATATTTATGAATGTCTCCAATAGATCTACAGAGCAGCTTTAATGCATCATGAAGTAAAGTGAAACGGCTATAAACTCCAGCAAGATAAAGTCATTGTATGCAGATAGGCCTGTCGTGATAGTCAATATATTGACTTATCGCGCGATATATGAAAATGAGGGCGGTAAGTTTTGGAGGCGCGATATATTGTCAATGTACAGGGCCGGCGCGTTCATAGAGGCGACCAAAGCGGCCGCCTAGGGCGGAAGAATAGTGAGGGCGGCATCCGCGGCACCCCATCACAACCCCGGTTTGCGAACCGGTCACTTTCGTTTTCACTTTCGGGTTGAGGGCATCGTGATCGGCCTTTGCCTGGAGCGGCAGTTCATCTTGCTCTGGCGCTGTGTATATAGCAAGTAAAGTTCTTGTCGAACACGCTGCATTCTGCTTTCCGTGGAAGGCGAGGCTTATGCAGCATCTCCACGCATGCTAAGCGCACAGCCCCACAAATGCACACACACAGAGTGCGAGAGAGAGAGAGCGAATAGTGGAGGTGAGGAAGACGAGACGTGAACCCATTGATTCGTGTTTAGTATACAGTCGTTAAGTATAAACAAGTCGCGATGGACTTGGTTTCAAAGCCACAGTGTTCAGGTCCGGTATGGGAACATCTTGCCCTAAGCCCCATAAGGTAAACATGTTGGTGTTCCTGTCTCGGAATCTGCCTGATCATTAAAAAATGGCCTGTAGAAATGACTGAGATGCTTTAAAAGTCTACTTTTGACTTAAACATGATTGTTCTTACGCTTTTTTGTTTACATCTTTTATTATTTATTTGTTCTAAGATATTTTTTTCATGTTCTAATTCAGATGTCTAAATATTCTTAAAAATAAAACATTCTTTGTTCTTTCAAACAGTGTACTTGAATTATTACACTATTAAGTTGTAAAAATGTATACTTTTAAAAAAAGTATATACAAGTTATAAAGTGGCAATAATATCGTTTATCGCAATTAATTTGGGTGCAATTTATCGCCCAGCAAAAAATAGATATCATGACAGCCCTATATGCAGAGCCATAGACCTTTATCTATAAAGTATAATTATTGAAACTGTGTTCATCTTAACTGAAAATTACATTGTGTTTGCTGGTCTCATGCATCACGCACCTGTCAGTCAGTCAGAATGTCACCTTAAAGGGTTAAATAAATAATGCACAGCACTACTACGGTTACAGAAAAGTTTGCGCTGTTATAATTTACTTGCCTTTTAATACATTTTGGTGCGACTATAACCCCCTATTAAAAAAAAAAAAAAAATACTGAATGTCTTGAATGAGAAGCTGTAATGTAACCGTGGTGGGATGAATTTTGGTGTGGCCCCCCCGCCATGGAAGAATGAATGTAGTGGAGATCATGGATTATTTCTTGAGTGTCTGGTTTACTCTCTCACTCGCGGTTCATGTGCGCACGCTGAGTGATGAAAGACAAGGACAAGGCGCATATGTTGACTTTTTGTAAAGTATAGGCTACTGTAGCATATAACAATTTTATTGTTTACATGTGATATTGCATTAATTTGCATACATGTTTTATAAGCTGTAAAATGAAAGCCTCAGTTTGGTGCAGAAAAGATGCTAACGATCTAATTTGATTCAATGAGCTGTGCTAAGCTAAGCTAAAAGTGATCCCACTAGACCCGGAGATTGGCTGAATGAATTCAAAAATTGTACAACTCAACAACTTAACTGTAGAGGAGTTGTAAATAAAAAGTGCAGTGTTCCTAAAGACTTCCCTTCACCCATTCCTATTCTACAGATTAATATGTAACTTGAACTCTTTTCTTTAGATTATATCCATCGTATTGGCCGAACGGGTCGTGCTGGAAAGAGTGGTGTGGCGATGACCTTCCTGACCAAAGAAGACTCGTCTGTGTTTTACGACCTGAAACAGGCCATCTTAGAGAGCCCAGTGTCCACCTGCCCGCCGGAGCTGGCAAATCACCCAGACGCCCAGCACAAGCCTGGCACCATCCTCACCAAGAAGAGGAGAGAGGAGACCATCTTTGCTTGATCCACGCCATTTACACACATTATTGTTTTCATTTGTACATGTTGTGACATTTGTGCTGTTTCACTTCTCCAGATTTTCCAAGTTCATCAGAAAAACCCAGTAAACCATGAGATCATATACTTTTCCTGACAGATAAACCAGGGGCCTGTTCTATAAAGCTGGATTAGCTGGCTTGCCAGTTAAATTTGATTAGTTTGCACCAATCTTGGGTTTTAGGTAACATGAAGGCAGCTTGACTTTAATCACTTTTTGTTGACATGGTATTATGGGTATGAGATGAGAATACCTAAAACCCAGAATTGGTGCAAACTAAACTGAAACTTAACTGGCTAGCCAGCTATTCTGGGTTTATGGCACAACCCCAAGGTGTGGATGTCTGTGATAAAAGTGCAGAGAAATCAATTGCTTTGTTTTGTTAAGATGGACAGATAGTCACATGTGAAACTGTAGAACAGCACATCTCTTCTTTTTTTTTACACAGGAGATTTAATGTTTGTGAGTTTTAAATTGTGTAAAAACAATACCAATTCAAGAATGCATCTGTAGATACTGCATTTCAGTCAGAGGGTGAGTAAAAATGTTCATTCTGTATGGATTAATAATAAAGTCCTTTAGACTGACTAATGTGGGGTTTGGTGTTTATTTTTCTGTGTCTTTCCTCCTGATGATAGCAGAGTGACTGAATTCAATTGGGTAAGGTGAAATGTTTGGTGGGAAAGAAGTAAAAATAATAGTAAACGTGTAAATAAATTCAAGATAAAATTACCTTGAAACAATAAATGCTAGAAGCAACAAAGCTAGTAGCGCCAAAATTGGTTGTCCGTGGCAACAATACAAGCAAACGAACACAACCTGAGGAGGCAGCAATGTTCCCCGATCAAGTCCAGAAAGGTAACACTATGCATCACGCCTCTTCAGTGGTTCAACTTTAATGATATGAAGCTGCGAAAAAAACTTTTGTGCGTACAAAAAAATTGACTTTATTAAGCAGATTCTCTGTTCAGTATGCTCTAACACGGAGATATATCCAGCTGCAGACCCGCAGAACCACACACGTTTCAGGCACACACAATCTAGGCAAGCCATATCTAACTAACTCAGGAGCAACGCCACCTACTGTATTTCACAAATAGGCTATGGCGATCAAGACCATTCATTTGACCAGGGGTCAACAAACCTGTACCTGGAGGGCCGGCGTCCTGCAAATTTTAGCTCCAACTCTAATCAAACACACCTGAACAAGCTAATTAAGGTCTTACTAGGTATACTTGAAACACCCAGGCAGGTGTGCTGAGGCAAGTTGGACCTAAACCCTGCAGAGACACCGGCCCTCCTGGACTGAGATTGGTGACCCCTGCATTAGACTGTGAACAGTTTATGGTTTCCAATTTCAGTCATTATATCATTATTATATCGTAACGATCATTAACATCTCTGCAGTTTCTGAATTAAAGTATGTAAATAAAAATAATTGGTTAAACACATGACTTTATTCACGTATCCACATACACAAAGAAAACACAACAGACCGTCTAACTGTAGGATTAAGTGTAATAAACTCATTCAGGATCTTAATATTGTCATACTTGGTTAAAATCGTTTCTTTGTAAAAAATAAAAACAAACAGTACTGTGTCACATTAAATGAAACCACTATCATTTACTAAACTGTAGCAACTGTTATCAATATATATATATATATATATATATATATATATATATATATATATATATATATATATATATATATATATATATCATCTTAGAATTATAAGGTTCTATCTGACATTTTTGTCAAAATTGAGTTATTGACATATTCTTATTAATTGACAACTTATTTACATTATGGGATGTTTTTTTATAAGTTGTTCACATTTTAAGGACTTTTTATTTAAAAAAAAAAATGTTACACATATTGTTTGCTATGGAAGGAAAAAACTGAAGCTCGATATCTCAAAATCATTCAGAACGCAGATAGAACCTAATAATTCGAAGGTGACGATATATATATATTATTATTATTATTAATTATTAACAGTTAATTTGTTTGTATTGCTACATTTGTTGCAACTATAATTACCACAAATTACCAGTACTGTACGGTATAAAAACACTATATTACTTACTATAAATTACTATAGTATTTAATGTGGGAAATCATTAATAAAAAAGTTATTAGAAAATTAAGCAAATAAATACTATTAAATCGCTTGAGTAAAATATAGTGTTATAAATGTAAAAAGATTTTTATATAAAGATGTGTTATTGCCTATACATATTACCTTGCTATTATTTCCTTAATCATAAATTAATTCATTATATAAATTAAAACGGTCCAATTTAGATCGTTCAGCAAGGCCAGCAAACGAGTATCTGCTATATTGACTCTGTTAGTCTCAGATAAATAATGACTGATCATCTATGATGGCTGCTCAGTCTATTATATTGAATGGCGATAGGAAACAACGCTCCCCATTCGCCCGTTTCGATCGCGATATTTGTGAATTAGTTTACACTATTGTTTATTGTGTACAATATTTATAACCATATATATAAAAATATATTAATGACAATGTCCGAGAAGACGTTAATAACTAACTTCCGTCGTAACCATATATGGTTTGCCTAGAACGTGTGTGCTGGATTGTGTGTGCCTGAAACGTGTGTGGTTCTGCGGGCCTGCAGCTGAATATTATTGGGGGGCTAACACGGGAGAACTGCACTGAGAAACCGGATGCCCGCGCGGCCTACTTCCTGTTCAAAACAAATCACGGGTGCATATGGGCTGTCTTTATCTTTTACAGTCTATGGTCTTTACTGACCAAGTTGCTTCTGTTTTTGTGCAGGTAAGTGACCGAATTATTATATACAAAGCTGGTTAGATTTTTGATTAAATAAATACTTCATTTTTTCTTCATTCAACTTTTAAAGCTGAAGTTTGCTGGATTTTTTTTAACATCAAACGATCAACGGAAATTTGATTTTGTTATTGTCCTTAAGATGAAAGGAGTGTGAAATTTAAGAATATATTTATATTTTTGACTTGGTTGTATAATTATCCTCTGAATGATGAGCACCAAATAACACCAATAAATGCAGATATGATTGACTTTTGTGTAGGAAAATACAGCAGTGTATGCATATTTCTAAAAAGGAAACAAATATGACAGAGATACAATGTGAGCAATGATCAAACCACTGAGACACGACTGGAGTTTTCAAAAGTACATAAAATTTTTTTTGTTTGTTTGTTTTATTATTATAACTAGTGGCATTTTCTTTAAATAGAAAGCATGTACAGCATCAGGCAGGTCTTTATTTTTCATGTTGTCAGAAAGATGAAGGGGCGAGAGAAAGAGTTTACCTACATCACGCCTGAGGACCAATTAATGTCCATTGCAATTATTGTTCCATCTAGTGCATTTATTGCATTACAAAGCAGACATCAAAAAAGAACAAAAAGAAATAGTGCAATATCCTTTTCTCTACTTACACAAAAGAGGAAGTGTTAATGTTCTAAGGCGTTTTCTTTCCATGTTTGTATTGCATACGGAATCGAAGACAAAGGACTCAAAATATACCCATTGTAAAAATTGTGCTTCTTAATACCTCAGAAAGAAAAATAAATAAATAAATAAATATCAGTGTTTGTTATGGATGCTGTTTTGGTCCGCTAGAAAACAATGCATTTTTTTTTTATTATGTACATTTACATATATCAGGACATGCAAACTTTGTTTTTAGACCAAACTTTGACAGTATCTCATACAGTATTTCACACAGTACATATTTATTCTTCTTTTTCTGTACATGTGCACTGTGCAACATACAAACCATTTGTTTTCACTTGTCTTAATACCAGCTCAACTATAACAACGCAACCTTTTCGACTCTTTAATTCATCCCCTATACAGGTCCTGATAAATGCTATTCAAGGAACGTTCCAGGTTTAAAAAAACAACTTGAGTTCTGTTAACTTGCCACCACAGAAAATAAATCAGACTCATCTCACAACAATCATGCATGAAAAACCATCCTCTAGCAGGGATGTCAAACTCAATTCCTGGAGGGCCGCAGCCCTGCACAGTTTAGTTCCAACCCTGCTTCAACACACTTACTGGTAGGTTTCAAACAAGCCTGAAGGACTCAATTAGTTTGATCAGGTGTGTTTTATTAGGGTTGGAACTAAACTGTGCAGGGCTGCGGCCCTCCAGGAATTGAGTTTGACATCCCTGCTCTTAGTTAGAGTTTAGTTAGAGTACTAAAAGCTGAAATGTGAAGCTTTATATTTTAAGTCATTTTATCATAGACAGGGGCGGATTTAGGGCGTACTCACACTATGCTATCCGAACTGTGCCCAGGCCCGTTTCCCGGATCGTTTGAGAAGTGTGAGTGCTCCTAATCGGGCTCAGGCATGGTTCACTTGGGCTCAGGTGCGGTATGCTTGCAGTGTGAGTCCAAACGTGCCTGAGCCCGAAACTGAAAGCGAGACGTGACTTTTAAGGGACTGTTTGATATAGATTAATTAATCATTCGTACTGTTCAATGAACGCAAACTGTCGTAGTTTATTAAAGACGCAAACCCCTCACTGCACGACAGCTGCACCTTCAGCAAACCTCCTAATTCCTGCAGCACGAGGACTTTATGATTGTTTCACGAGTTCACACTCACAGATATTTGACTGAATAAAATATGCGTATTTGGCGTGCTGTCCGGGGAGAGGGCTCTGAGCTCGGGAAGACACCCTAACTCGTGTTATTTCCCCTTATCAGGATAGAGGGATGGGGTCCGAGCGCAGTGTCTAGCCCGGCTCCAGAACGCTCCTCCTTCAGACTTAAGTATCTTGTTTAATAGTGTGGAGTTGGGGTGGTGGAGGGATGCTGAAGTCAAGAGAAAACAGAGGTATGACATCTTTGACTATTTATAGGGGTTTGGTCTTGTGCTGATTGGATAATAGAATGATTGTGAGTGTGATGAATTAGCCTCGTCAAGGACTGACCGTGCTCCTCCCGAAATTTGTTTATAAAACATCACTTATGAGCATCAGAAGTGGCTGATCTGTTCGGCGAAATATTCGACTGAGTGTCACCGCATATCAAATGACTTAAACGATATAACTAAAGAAATCTCCACTGTGTTGAGCGAAAGCAGTTACTGAACAGCGCATCATCGATGATGTAAGCGTGCCCAGGCCTGAATGTAATGTGAGTGCAGGTTCAAGGCAACTGTACATAGTGTGAGTACGCCCTCACACTATGCTATCCGAACCGTGCCCAGGCCTGTTTCCCGGATCGTTTGAGAAGTGTGAGTGCTCTTAATCGAGCTCAGGCACGGTTCACTTGGCCGGCCCTGGCCCGGTTGGAAGAGGTGTGCCAGAGCGCGGTTCACTTGGGCTTTGGCGCGGTACGCTTGTGTGTGAGTGCAAAACACGCCTGAGCCCGAAACTGAAAGTGAGACGTGACTTTTAAGGGACTGTTTGATATGGATTAATTAATCATTCTTACTGTTCAATGAACGCAAAACTGTCGTAGTTTAAAGACGCAAACCCCTCACTGCACGACAGCTGCACCTTCAGCAAACCTCCTAATTCCTGCAGCACGAGGACTTTATGATTGTTTATTCATTCATTCATTTTCTTGTCGGCTTTGTCCCTT
The DNA here is from genome assembly GCA_903798195.1 of Danio kyathit. Lineage (NCBI taxonomy): Eukaryota > Metazoa > Chordata > Actinopteri > Cypriniformes > Danionidae > Danio > Danio kyathit. The sequence continues at coordinate 7,862,159 of LR812541.1, read as the reverse complement.
GCGGGGTCGCCACAGCGGAATGAACCGCCAACTTATCCAGCACGATTTTACGCAGCGGATGCCCTTCCAGCCGCAACCCATCTCTGGGAACTTCCACACACACATTCACACTCATACACTATGGACAACTTAGCTTACCCAATTCATCTGTACTGCATGTCTTTGGACTGTGGGGGAAACCGGAGCACCCGGAGGAAACCCACGCGAACCCAGGGAGAACATGCAAACTCCACACAGAAACGCCAACTGAGCCAGCCCAGCCGAGGTTCGAACCTGCGACCCAGCGACGTTCTTGCTGTGAGGCAACAGCACTACCTACTGCGCCACTGGGTTGCCCTTTATGATTGTTTATGAGCGTCTAAAGTGGCTGATCTGTTCGGCGAAATATTTGACTGCGTGTCACCACATATCAAACGACTTAAACGATATAACTAAAGCAATCTCCACTGTGCTGAGCGAAAGCGCATCATCGATGACGGAAGCGCGCCCAGGCCCGAATGTAATGTGAATGCGGACCGTAGGGGGAGACGGAAGGGGGGACAAGCGTGCTTTGGCTCGGTTCAAGGCAACTGTACATAGTGTGAGTACGCCCTTAGTGATTTGGGGGTCCTAAGCTATTTTTAGCCATGGGGCCCAAAAGTTCTAATAATACTAATAATAATAATTTTTATTTATATAGCGCCTTTCCATAGCTCAAGGACACTTTACAAAGACTGCGACAAAAAGAGATAGTACAAGCAGATAAATGTAGAGACAGCATTAGATACACAAACATACAGGAAGTCAAATATAAAAAACAAGAGCTAAGAGACAAATAAACAGAGTTAGGTGGATCAGATAAAGTGGTCAGTATGGCAGAGCAGAAGTGATGCATTCAGAAAATAAGTTTTAAGTAATGATTTGAATTCTGAGATATTATTAGCAGAACGGAGTGAGCGTGGTGAAGAGTTCCAGAGTTTGGGTGCAATAACACTAAATCAGGGGTGTCCAAACTCGGTCCTGGAGGGCCGGTGTCCTGCATAGTTTAGCCCCAACTTCGTTCAACACACCTGCCTGGAAGTTTTTGTATACCTAGAAAGAGCTTGATTAGCTAGTTCAGGTGTGTTTAATTGGGGTTGGAACTAAAATATGCAGGACATCGGCCCTCCAGCACCGAGTTTGGGCACCCCTGCACTAAATGATCTGCCCCCATTGAAGAAAGGCGGTACCAAGGGGCAGCGAGAAGGCCAGAGTCAGCGGAACGTAATGAGCGAGTAGAGATGTAGGGGACAAGCATGTTGCAAAGATAAGAGGGATCTAGGCTATTTAGGGATCTAAATGCAAGGAGAATTTTGAACTGGGAGCCAATGGAGGTCGTACAAAATTGGGGTTATATGAGCAGAACGTTTGGTATGAGTGAGGATTCTAGCCGCAGGGTTTTGAATATATTGTAATCTGGAGATGAGGCTGGCAGGCAGACCAATGAAAAAGGCATTACAGTAGTCAATGCGTGAAGAGACAAATGCATGGATGACAGTCTCAGCATCCTTTCTACTGATGAAGAGATGCAGTTGGGAAATGCAACGTAAATGAAAGAATGCAGATTTAATAACAGATTTAATGAGACTGAAAGGAGAGTGTGGAGTCGAAGTTTACACCTACATTTTTGACAGAAGTAGAGGTTTTAATGTGAGAGCCAGCAATCTCACAGGAGAAACTGGCAGAAATATTGCTGGTAAGTGCTGGGGTGCAGTGATGTAGTCCTTGCTATACGCACGTATACTCAGTGTGCTTACTTTTTCCATGAGCTGTTTGGGTAATACCACTTCTGAGGATCAATAATTGCGTATACCCTCGGTATACTCACTTGTTTTTCCTGATTAAACGTCCCTAATTTATGTGTATTTGTGTCCCCTTTAACTGTATACCAAAGACCGCAGCAGCATGGGCGTCGCTTTAGCCCTCCTATAATTCTATTCAGCCCCCTTAAAGGTTTTGCGATTAGCTCATGAACTGTACACTACTAAATGATCGCCTCAGTCCCCTTTAATTTTGATCTGAAAACGGTGGCAGACTTCCGCCGTTCCATTTTCAGCTCGTTTTTCATTTAATCAGCAAACCACATCTGTTCAGGGCGAGAGAAATCCTAAAATCGCCCCTGTAAATCAGTATTTCACATGTCTTAATCGTGCCTGCCGCTATAGGGAACGACAGTATATATAAATCACTAAAAACGATGAGGCAAAGACTACTCATAAATCGCGTAACAATATGCGATTTAAAAGGGTAACTACTAGTATATAATAGCGACAACTGACTACTAATAGTTTGGTTTAAAACAAGCATGCACGAATGTGACAATCAAAAATAATGGCTGATTGATGTTTAAAGGAACCTATTAAATGTAAAGCAATAAGCCAGTAAAGAAAGTAAGTTAAAAGCTGTCTTTCCATGTCAACTAAATTGTTGTAACTATCTTGATTGACTTTTTTTTTTTTTTTTTTTATTAAAATGATTAAATAAGCTACATACTGTATAAATACAGCCAATCTCCGAGTCTGCTGGGGGGGAGCACTATTAGCTAAACATGAATCATTAAATAGGATTAGACTATTAGCATCTCCCTTTAAAACCAACAAATTTGTTTGAATTTGTTTCTTTTTAAATGGATAGTTTAAGCAAAAAATGAAAATTGTGATCATTTACTCAACCTTTTTTATCCTTCTGTTGAACACAAAAGAAGATATTTTGAAGAAAGCTGGAAACCTGTAACCATTGACTTACATTGACAGTATTTGTTTTTCCTTTTGTGGAAGTTAATGGTTATAGCTTATAAAAAAAAAAAAAAAAAAATATATATATATATATATATATATATATATATATATATATATATATATATATATATATATATATATATATATATATATTAGGGGTGTCAAAATTAATTGTTTCTTCGGTGCACCGCGATGCAGACGCGGACAATTCGGTATCGGTTCAGTAATAATCATAACCGGTTATTATGTATGATGTAATTTATCTCCTATGCGCTATGTCGCGGTAGCTGACTATGGCGAGGGAGGCGAGCGCGAGTGTTTACTATGCTTCGCCTACTTGACGCACAAACTGTGCACAATTTCACTGCGTGTGTGTTTTCTGGACAGTCTTTCACTGACACTTACAGCAGAAGCCACTATTTCACTGCGATTGAGAGAATGAAAGTAAACTCCATTACTCTCTCTCTCTCTCGCTGTGGCCCATTTGACCTGCTGGCGTGACTTTTTCTCTACTCTCGGCTGATACGGCGACACTTCTGGATAGAGATCTGCATTCCCACGGGTGTAAGGCGGGAGCCGCTGGACCAGACCAGATTTCTTGCGGCGCGGAAATAAATTTCCGAATAAAGAGCGGGAGCGGTCGGTAACTCTGGTGTAAGTTGAACGGGAGCGGGCGGTCTAAAAATATCCCTCCCGAGCAAGCACGTGTGTGTGTGTGTGTGTGTGTGTGTTTGTTTATGTGTGTGAACAAGAGAGAGCGATGCTGTGTGTTGCTGTCTATGTTTGTGTGTGCGTGTATGTGTGTGAATGAGAGGGCGTGATGCTCTGTGTCGCTTGTCTGGTGCTGTGTGTCTATGTGTGTGTGTGTGTTTATACAGACAGCCCCAAATATAAAACTGTGTTTGGGGAAAGCATCGTCAATGCACCGTGATATCGAATTGAACCGAATCGATGGCATGATAATCGTAACCGAACCGTGAGACCAGTGTAGGTTCACACCTCTAATATATATATATATATATATATATATATATATATATATATATATATATATATATATATATATATATATATATATATATATATATATATATATATAGCTAATGAATCAAAGAAGCATTGACTTTCATCGTTTCTTTGCCTACTTTCATTTAAAATTTGGGTCGGGCGTAATAGTACACCACCTCTTTTTTTAGGACTACACCACTGCTGGGGTGCCAATAAAAATGATCTCAGTTTTGTCCATGTTGAGTTTCAGAGAATCTGAGGTAAGCCAATCATTAATGTCCTAAAATGGCCCTTTTTTACTTAAAATTTTTTATTTTGCTTTTTTTTTTACATATTATCTTAATGCAAAATAACAATAACATGCAAAGCATCTTGTAAAACGTTTGAAATTATTTGTTTGAAATAATTAATTTCTTAAAATGAATTCACGACTAAAAATAAAGCTAAATGAACTATTTCGTTTTCTAAACTAAATCTCTACTGATTTGACTGCTGGACTGGTCCATGATGTTTTATATGTTTATTTTATAGCTGTAATTCTAGGTATTTATTTTGGCAGCTGTTTACCTTGCTTATTGGTTAAATCTGCCCGTGATCTCAGAGGTGCGTGATATTTTTTTTTTTCAGTGGCTATAATAAAGTGATATTTAGCTGAGTGGGTTTTTGTGTTGGTCTTGGCTGAATTAGGCCTGTACATTTCACTAAAACGAGAAGTCTCGTTGCGTTCCAATTAACATATTATTCAACCTAAATAGTATTTCAGCAATTCCATCACCAAATATCAAACTTGCTGTGAAAAAAAAAGGTTTTTAACAAAATAGCGAAACCCTTTCTACGTTTTTTTGGTGTAGGCTTGTATTTTACACTACTGCAGAAATGCAAAATTCTTAAACAAAATAAAATCACATTTTTTGTTCTATAGAGAGCCGTGTTTTTCTCCCCTACTGTTTTTCGAATAATACTGCCCCAAAGCTTGCATCCTCTTCTGCTACACACTAAAAATCATGAACATTTTCTTCACAAAAAAGTACACACTTTTAGGACATAGCAGGTGAATTGGAACAGAGTAATGAACGATTCCCTGAAACATTCATTCAAACAATTTGTTCAAAATGTCTGAATCATTCAGAAACTAAGCTTGGAAGTATTAATGTATAAAATCATTACACACTGATATAGAAAAGGATTATGTCAGTGTTGCTTGTGTGATAATTACTGAACTACAGTTGAAGTCAGAATTATTAGCCCCTCTTTGAGTTTTTTTTTTCTTTTTTAAATATTTCCCAAATGATGTTTAACAAAGCAAGGAAATTTTCACAGTATGTCTGATAATATTTTTTCTTTTGGAGAAAATCTTATTTGTTCTATTTTGACTAGAATAAAAGCAGTTTAAATTTTTTTAAAAAACATTTTAAGGAGAAAATTATTAGCCCCTTTAAGCTATATTATTTTTTTCGATAGTCTACAAAACAAACCATCATTATACAATAACTTGCCTTATTACCTAATAAGCCTTTAAATGTCACTTTAAGCTGTATAGAAGTGTCTTGAAAAATATCTAGTAAAATATTATTTACTGTCATCATGACAAAGATAAAATAAATCAGTTATTAGAGATGAGTTATTAAAACTATTATGTTTAGAAATGTGTTGAAAAAATCTTCTCTCCGTTAAACAGAAATTGGGGGAAAAAATAAACGGGGGTAAATAATTCAGGGGGGCTAATAATTCTGACTTCAACTGTATACAGTGCATCCGGAAAGCATTCATAGTGCTTCACTTTTTCCATATTTTTTTATTGTTACAACCTTATTCCAAAATGGATTCAATTCATTGATTACCTCAAAGTTCTACACACAATACCCCATAATGACAAAGTGAAAAAAGATTTTTTGAAATTGTTGCAAATTTATTAAAAATAAAAAACCTGAAAAGTCACATGTACATCAGTATTCACAGCCTTTGCCGTGAATCTCTAAATTGAGCTCAGGTACATTCTGTTTCCACTGATCATTCTTGAGATGTTTCAGCAGCTTAATTGGAGTTCACCTGTGGTAAATTCAGTTGATTGAACATGATTTGAAAAGGCATACACCTGTCTATATAAGGTCCCAGGGTTGACAGTGCATGTCAAAGCACAAACCAAGCATGAAGACAAAGGAATTGTCTGTAGACCTCCGAGACAGGATTGTCTCGAGGCACAAGGCTGGGGAAGGTTACAGAAACATTTCTGCTGCTCTGAAAGTTCCAATGAGCATAGTGGCCTCCATCATCCGTAAGTGGAGGATGTTTGGAACCACCAGGACTCTTCCTAGAGCTGGCCGACCATCTAAGCTGAGTGATCGGGGAGAAGGGCCTTAGTCAGGGAGGTGATCAATAACCCGATGGTCACTCTGTCTGAGCTCCAGCATTCTTCTGTGGAGAGAGGAGAACCTTACAGAAGGACAACCATCTGTGCAGCAATCCACCAATCAGGCCTGTATGGTAGAGTGGCCAGACGGAAGCCACTCCCCACCTGGAATTTGCCAAAAGGCATCTAAAGGGCTCTCAGACCATAACAAAATTCTCTGGTCTGATGAGACTAAAATTGAACTCTTTGGAGTAAATGCCAGGCGTTACGTTTGGAGAAAACCAGACACCGCTCATCATCAGGCTAATACCATCCCTACAATGAAGCATGGTGGGGGCAGCATCATGCTGTGGGGATGTTTTTCAGCAGCAGGAACTGGAAGACTAGTCAGGATAGAGGGAAAGATGAATGCAGCAATGTACAGAGACATCCTGAATGAAAACCTGCTTCAGAGTGCTCTTGACCTCAGACTGGGGTGACGGTTCATCTTCCAGCAGGACAATGACCCAAAGCACACCACCAAAATATCAATGGAGTGGCTTCACAACAACTCGGTGAATGTCCTTGAGTGGCCCAGCCAGAGCCCAGACCTAAATCCTATTGAACATCTCTAGAGAGATCTGAAAACGGCTGTACACCGTCACTTCCCATCCAACCTGATAGAGCTTGAGAGGTACTGCAAAGAGGAATGGGCAAAAATTCCCAAAGACAGGTGTGCCAAGCTTGTGGCATCCTATTCAAAAAGACTTGAGGCTATAATTGCTGCCAAAGGTGCATCAACAAAGTATTTGAGCAAAGGCTGTGAATACTTATGTACATGTGATTTTTCAGGTTTTTTATTTGTAATAAATTTGCAACAATTTCAAAAAATCTTTTTTCACATTGTCATTATGGGGTATTGTGTGGAGAACTTTGAGGAAATAAATGAATTTAATCCATTTTGGTATAAGGCTTTAGCATAAAAAATATGGAAAAAAGTGAAGCGCTATGAATACTTTCCATTGTAGTTACTAAAATATATATCATAACTAATGAAAAATAGATTCATATACAGTGATATTTTTATCCTTTGTAACTTGATATTTACTATCTTTATTCTAAAATGCGTCAAACATTCAATGCTTTTTGACTTTCAATACATGTTTTTGCAGTCAGCATCATTAAAACAGTTGACGAGCTGAACTTATTTTCTGTGGTGTAACCAATAACATCAGATTCTGTAAACACAGCTTGACTCGAACCTAGAACATTCCTTTACTACATTAATGGTTAAGCATTAACATAAGAAATAACAGTGGAGGTATTGAAGCCCGTGAGATTGAAAAGGAGCTTTTGAACCAAAATGTACTTGCGACAGAAGCCCCTTGTCTGTGCTCAGTATAAAAGGGTGAAACGTCTTACTAAATAGAATAATACTTACAACAAGAATCAATGCAATACTAAAGTAGATCAGAAACAATCAAAAGAAACAATCAGATCTCATGCAACACTTGCATAGAATTTTTTTTCAGTCATGCTCTGATTTTCTTTTTTTAAATATAGAACAATAGATTAAAGTGAGACATGTCGATTAGCAAATAAAGATGCAGTACACTAAAATAGAGGATCGGTCAAGGCATTTGGTAAAGTGGACTTTTACCCTGACTTCCACATCCCAGAACATGTACATTTCCCGTGACCCTCGGCAAGGTTTTTCTGTAAACGGCCAGGACTGTGACACAATCTATGTTTAATTAAACTCATGTTAGAAAAGGCAAGAGCTGGGAAGATACAGTGACTTGTCTAATGACCTGAGATCAGCACGTGATGTTGGTTAATAATGGCTAATATGACGTGGAAATACTCCTTAGTCCTGAAACATACTCGACATGATTCTAGCTAGATGATTTGCATTGCACTCTCCATGCCACTAGAGCATACTTAAGCATATGCTAGCCTGGTTTCCATTAGCACGAACTTTTGCAATGTTTTGGAAATTTGTTCAATTTTAAAAAGAGCTAAATCATTCCAAAAATCATGACAGAGGTTGGTAATATGTTTATCTAAACATATAAATTTAAACAAAAGAGGCGTAAATGTGTTAGCCATGCCAGAAAAAGACCCTTAAATTTGGCAGTGCCCCATCTATAAGGGGTTTCTCAGAGGTTTTATGCTGTCTTCAAGTCCTCCTGGGACATTCCTTCTTACAAGTTGACAAGTCATATTAATGACATCAGGTGTTTTCAAGTCACTTTGGGCGGTACAAGTTGGCTTTGTACCTACTTTTGATAAATTACATTTCAAGAGTTCACACTTAGCTGATGATTAATTATAAAGCTTGTTTGGCATGCTGTCCCGGGAGAGAGCCCTGAGCTCATGAGATCCTCGAGCCCGGGGCTCCCTCCCGTTGCAAGGCGAGAGGGGAGATCGAGCTCAGGTAGATCTCGAGAACTCCCCCTTCGTAGTGTTGAAGAGCAGATAGTAGTTCTCTTTAACGAGATAGGTACTACGTAGGGAGCAAGTCTATAAAGTTGATCAATCAATAATTTAGGTTGCGTGTTTTTAATCGGTGGGAGGAAACCGGAGGACCCGGGGAAAACCCACGTGAGCACGGGGAGAACGTGCAAACTCTGCACAGAAAATGCCCGCTGGTTTGGTAAAGCCTAGAACCATTGACATTCTTGCTGTGAGGCAACAGCGCTAAGCGCTGGGCCACCGTGTCACCCATCTAGAAAAGGGAAGGAGTAGGGGTGGAAGGGGGGGTTTTAGATAGCGGTGATATGAAACCCGGGGTATTTATAGTAACTTAGGGATCGTCTGATTGGTGCATGGTGATTTGGATAATGTGGGTCCAGCCGCTAGCAATCATAAGCACGTGATCCTCTCGAAATTAGTTTATAAATAAACTTCACATAAATACAACATGGTGTGTTAACTCTAACGAAACACAAAGAATTCACATCAGTTGTGTTTTGTCAACGGCAACCTACAAGGGTTGACTTTGCATCCATGAATTCCACCTGCTGATCTATATATAACAAGATATACACTACCTGACAAAAGTCTTGCCGTCGATCCCAGTTGTAACAAATAATAACTTGACTTCTAGTTCATCAAATGGAAAAGTAGCAGAAGGTAGATTTTTCAGATGAATCATCTGTTGAACTGCATCCCAATCATCACAAATACTGAAGAAGACCTATTGGAACCCGCATGGACCCAATATTCTCACAGAAATCATGGTGTGGGTTTCCATTCAGTATGGGGAGTGCGAGAGATCTGCAGAGTGGACGGCAACATCGACAGCCTGAGGTATCAAGACATTTGTGCTGCCCATTACATTATAAACCACAGGAGAGGGCAAATTCTTCAGCAGGATCTCTCCTTCTCATACTTCAGCCTCCACATCAAAGTTGCTGAAAGCGAAGAAGGTCAAGGTGCTCCAGGATTGGCCAGCCCAGTCACCAGGCATGACCATTTTTGAGCATGTCTGGGGTAAGATGAAGGAGGAGGCATTGAAGATGAATCCAAAGAATCTTGATGAACTCTGGGAGTCCTGCAAGAACGATTTCTTTGCCATTCCAGATGACTTTATTAACAAGTTATTTTAATCATTGCAGAGATGTATGGATGCAGTCCTCCAAGCTCATGGGAGTCATACATAATATGAATTCTTTTTCCACTGCACCATGACTTTATATTCTATACTGGACATTATTTCTGTTAAGTGACAAGACTTTTGTCCAAGCAAAGTCAGACCTTACTGTCCTAATTAAGTAATTCAAAATCAAGGCATGATCAAATTTATTATGGTAAAATAAGCGTAATCTAAAGGTCTTTGTCTTTAATATAAGCCACTTCTGATACCAAATGATCAACTAGAAGTCAAGTTATTATTTGTTGATCCTAAAAACTGGATAGGCGATAAGACTTGTGTCATGTAGTGTAATATGGCATACATAATTCTCTATTATAGATCAATGATTCTGCCAAGTTTCTAATTGGCACACCCCAACTTGGAAAGGTTACCCCAAGTTTCCCCACTTAATGTATAATAACACTGTGGGGAATAATGACATTGTGGTATCACGTTCATTTGCATTCAACTCGTAAATACCTGACTTGTCTTCAACACACAAACAGAAAGTGATTTCACAGTGGATTCTGAATTTCTGGATGAGCAGATCAACCTTTTTTGAGTTGTGCAATGCAATACGGCCTCTTATAGCATCAAGCCCAAAGGAGCCCTTGAAGGCTAATCACAATGTAGCTACTGTCTTCTTCTAATCTACATTTTCTCCTTCACACTAATCACTGACATAGCAAAGAGAGAGTTTAAGGATCATTATGATCTCACATTTTTAAAAACTCAAATGAAGCCACTTGTGGAGAGTATATTTCAGGCCTATTGGTTTTCCCGCGTCAATGTAGTGTAGTAGCCACTAGTAGGTGTTGTTTCCCTTGTATTCCAGAGATTAATATGCTCTAGAATGAAACTATGATGCTAATAAACTATGTTGGTGACTATGCTGGACACTGATGGCTCAATCTTCAATTGTGGTCAATAAGACAAGTCTTTACAGTCTAATGTGAGGAGGGATGTTTCTGAAAGTGCATTCTGGGAGTGTACAGATCCAATACAATCAACGCAACACAATCAATCGAGGGACAGTCATTTTAGCACCGTCCCCCTAGAGGACAATACGTTAGTGCTGAGGACTAGAAGTGTTAAGGCATGCAACTATACATTCACTCAAGCCTCTGTGCATGTTTGGAAGGAACTGTGCAGTTTACCTTGTATGTCCTACAACTGAATTAAATGAGAAAGATTTGTAATTTAAAAAAAATTAAGAATGTCTGAGGGGTGATTTTTAGTACTGGAATCTAGAGGCCATCACTAAAAAAGACATTTGCAATTTCTGTTTTATTATAACTTTTCAAATCAGTGACTACAGCGCTACATAAGAGTGTACTGCAACTTTATGTGACTTCACATAACCGTACTACAACTGACGTTACATATATTTCAATGCATCTCACGTCAACAATCTCTGACTGAGTGCAGTCCTGACTTTGTAAACATACAGATCCATAAATACAAAGTAACGTTCTAAATAATCATATTTAGGATCTGGTGAAATTTCATTCAGTAAATATATATATATATATATATATATATATATATATATATATATATATATATATATATATATATATACACTATCTATTCTTAGATGCGATATAATATTCTGTTGCAGATTTTAAAATACCGTCCCACTCAATCCCACCCCCTTCAAAAAAGCGAGTAGATTTTTCTACCCTTATAAGTTTTCTAAAGGTCCTGTTCCAACCCTAATGTGCAAATAGTCCTAAATAATTGTATTTGAGACATGCAGTTGTAAAGATATACAGCAGGGGTGTCAAACTCAGTTCCTGGAGGGCTGCAGCCCTCACAGTTTAGTTTCAACCCTGCTCCAACCCACTTAACTGTAGGTCTCAAACAAGCCTGAAGAACTCAATTAGTTTGATCAGGTGTGTTTAATTAGGGTTGGAACCAAACTGTGCAGAGCTGCGGCCCTCTAGGAACTGAGTTTGACACCTGTGATATACAGGTACATATTAAGGCCAGTTTGAATTGTCCTACACTGGATAAACCTTAGCCCAAGCTGCTACAGGTAACATCCGAGTCTAGAGTCATGAAAATGAGAAAAGGGAGAAACTTTCTTCCATTTGGTCATTACAAACCTGGTAGGTCTGTGCTAATATAATCACCAATAAGGTCATCAAATTAGCAAAGGGTCACCAAAAACAATATATGACGTTTTTAAGTAGGCCACAACAACTGTCACCCAGAGCCTCGGAGAGAAAAGAGTGGCAAGACATTGAGGACAGAGGAAGATTACTTTCTGGCTAGATCCACGTTCTTCTTCTTAGTAACAACAAAGTTTTTTGGGGCAGTTCATTCAGAGGGCCATTTTGGTAATGCTAGTTTGCAGTACAACTTTTTCGCTTAAATGGGGATAACTGTTCACCATACTTTAAAAAAAAAATAGTGATGCATCAGCAACCATATCGGTATCGGTAGAAAAATGCTGATTTCTAAAGTTTAAGAAAATACATTATCGGCTTATAAATTGTGGACTTTTTTTGCCAGTTGAAACACTTCTGAAGTGTGCTGCTGGCCATGAGGGTTTTGATTGGTGACGTTAAGCAAGTAGCAGTTGCAAAGAGGGATGACAAGATATCGGCAGTGTGGGAGTTTTTCTTTGCCATTGAACAAAAAAAGAGGACTATTAAAGTTTGTGTATTATCTTGGGAAAATATAGTTATCAAATAAAAAGTTATCGAGCTTCAGAGATATAAAGAGTTATCAGTTTTTGGTTTTGGTTTTGGCCAAAATTTTATATTGGTACTTAAATGTAAAAATCAAAAACAATTATACAAAGATGTAAATTTGCCATCAACGGCTTTTTACATAAGGTTAGTCTAGCTCAGGGGTAGGCAAACTCGGTCCTGGAGGGTTGATGTCCTGCACAGTTTAGCTCCAACTCTAATCAAACACACCTGCTTATAGATTTCTAGTGATCTTGAAGACACTGATTAGCATGTTCAGGTGTGTTTGATTAGTGTTGGAGCAAAACTGTGCAGGACACCGGCCCTCCAGGGAGTTTGCCCACTCCTGGTCTAGCTTATGTTCATGCAGGTTCTAAACCAGGGGTGCTCAATCCTGTTCCTGGAGATCTACTTTCCTGCATAGTTCAGCTCCAACCCTGATCAAACACACCTGAACCAATTAATTAGGACCTGAACAGCACTTGATAATTACAGGCAGGTGTGTTTGATATGGGTTGCAACAGAAATCTGCACAAAGGTAGATCTCCAGGAACAGGATTGAGCACCCCTGTTCTAAACAAAACATCAGAATGGTTTCCTGGTTAGGTGATTGGCTAAAACTGAAAGGTGGGTTTTCTTATATTAAAAATGCAATTGTTTTTTGTGTTTGTTTTCAGAGTGATTTTTACCGTCTCTGACAAGGTAAAATTAGTAAATGACTTGTGGATATGATCAGCATATCAGTTATTAGCTTCCAAACATGGAGAGTTGTCGTTCTTGGTATCACAAATGTTCATTTGGCTTCTGTGACTTTATTAACTAAGTTAGGGCCCGTGCACACCAGGACGCTTTTTGCTAGCATGTTTCATCGACGTTTAATGCCTTGTGACTAAATAAAGGCCGCTAATGTGATCGTGCACACCAACACGCAAAACACCAGGCATAAAAGCGTAATTTTTAAAGAAACGCCTCATGCTCGTTTTTTTGGTTTGATGCGCCGCGTCAAAACCCTCTCCACCAATCAGATTGGCACTGTTGTTCAAGTGCACGGAGCTGCTGAACACAGTAAACAGCACTTGGAGGCGTTTAAGCGCAAAACTGTCAATGAGAGCGCACACTGAGGAAGATGCCCAGAGGCGATATGAACGTGAAGCTGCTTATTGCACGGGTGAACAATAATCATTTCTTCATCGCTAGAGCTGCTACTTGAACCATCATAGCTTGTTCAAATTGCCAGTAACTTTAACAACAACCATGTTAACTTTCTCTTTTCTTCTTCTTCTGTGTTACAAGCAGGTGTCAGAAGCTTAAAGTTGTGTAGTCTCATCTAACGTCAAGTAGTGATTTTGCATACTCTTCTGCTCGACACCTGTGAAAATCGCTTGGATTTGAATCCGGAAAAACATCTCGTAAAGCACTGACGATAAACGCAAACGAAAAGCATCCCGGTGTGTACGAGCCTTTAGACTCGCTAATGCCGAGTTCAGACTGCATGATTTTAGCCCTGATTTTGACTCGCCGACAGGTTTTGAGAAATCGCAGACAAATGGCTGAAATCACAGGCAAATCGGTGCTCGTCCACGTGACAATCACAGTGTGAACTATCAAAGACGCGATCTGACTCGCTGATGAGTCGCAGACAGCATTGAGATATTTGGCATGCTAAATATCTGGATCTGTCTGTAATTCAAATCAGGCCGTGTGAAATGTTTTCTGATTGAAAATAATATCGGCGATTACCTACAGCCAATGAGAGAGTAGCATCCACTAGTATGAGTACCTGCAGGCCAGCAGGAGGTTGCCGGAGAAGTTAAAAGTGCTCCTTATCAGTTTATTTGGACCCAAGAAATGGAGGAAAAACTAGTGGAAATTTGGCAGGAGCACTGTGTCTGTTTGACTTGTCATCTGAGCACAACCACAACCGGGTCGAAAAGTAAAAAAAGTTGAGAAGAAATTGCTAATTCTCTTCAAAAGCCAGGTGAGCAAATAAGTACATTTTCAACCGCATTAAAGCCTTTGTTTCCCATTATGTAGTTAATAATGAAAGTTACATTACGTGACCTCGCATTGTTTCCATGTCACTTCTCGCGTGTGTTTGGTTGTGAGACGTAGTTTGGACAAAGTTGTCGGCGATTCTACCTATTTTAAAGTCATGCAGTGTGAACCCCTCCCCTTTCGCAGATCCATCCTAGTGTAAACACAGCACTGACGGAACGCTACCTCAGATAGTCATGCAGTGTGAAAACATCCGTGACACGACTACTTTGAAAATCATGCAGTCTGAACTTGGCATTATATGCATGCAAGTTCTAGCCAAAACCGATAAGAATATTTTTGTCAATAACGTGGCTCTAAATGAAAGGTGGGATCAATATCAAATGCCATATCTTATGAAGTGTTCTTTTTTCTTATATTATCTCTCATAAGTAAAATATATGAGCTACCTTTCTGCAACTTCTGCATCACATATGACTATCCCAAAAGGGACACCTAACTTGGTACATAGAAAACCTTCTATAGAAAAATCTGGACACCAATCTACTGTTGGGTGATAAAATAACTCCAATTTTTAGTCCTTCTCATTTCCCAGAAAAAGAAACTGATGACACTGACCTAATTAGGTTCTTTCTTTATGCGGCAGTGCGGAAATGCAGGAAGATGGACTGCTTCTTTTCATTTTGGAGATGTAATTCACCTCATGTGCAAACTCAGACTATAGTCACTCTACGAAAGTAGAGCGTAACCCTGAATTCCTATCTGACATATACCGCATTTACGTGGTGCTTCTGCAAGCGGCAGTGTGTGCTACATCTGTGAATGTGACAGTGAACGTAATCATTCATATGTCAGTTGCCTGAATGATACACAAGTAAACATCAAGTGCTCCAATCAGGCAACACCACAAAAGAGGACTTGAACCAAAACAAGGTGAGTAATATTCACATTAACAAGCGCGCTAGCAAAAAAATGATGCAACAAAATGCTACAACGTCTTTCGTCCCATGCTATAAAGGTGCTTCTCCTTTTCCTATAATGCCTTCTGTGCTCATTAGGTTCAGGGAGAGCGTATGATTATAAAGTACTACTTGACTTGGGTGGGGTTAGGGTATTCAGAGGAAGCTCAAATATTATTTCAAAACGAACATGCATTTGATCTCAAAGGAGAAAAGCTGCTCTGTCTTTCGAAAGCAAATGCCGTGCGCCACCAAAGACAATGACGACCACATGAGCTTAGAAAATGACAGGATCTTTTCATCAACCCTCATCCACTAACACTGTGCGTTTCCAGTTCCTCACCCCAATTCACAACTCAACCCTCTCCTGCAGCTGACCAGTCAGTAGTTGTCTCTAGGCCAGGCTCTCGAGCGCTGCCGGTTGTTTCGTTGGTTGTGTCCGTCCTGCGAGTCTCGCTGCTGCAGGAGTCGGTCCTGTGACTCGTGTCCATTAGCACTGTGGATCCCACCTGGGTGGTTACGGTTAGGTGGGTAAACGTCACGGTAGGTGTTTGAGTGGCGATGGGGTTGGTAATCATCATCTTCCTCCTCCTCCTCTTCCTCTTCTTCCTCGTCCTCTGGGGGGTGCAGGGAGCTAGAGCCTCCTCGGTGGAGGGAGCGAGAGTCACTGGCCTCGTCGGAGGGCATGAGGCTGTCCTGCTCTCCCTGCTCCTCCTCCTCCACTCCCCCTCCACCCCCGGCAGGCGACAGCTGCTGGTTCTGGGACAGAAGAGAGCGAGATGAACACTCTAAACAATACTGAGGTCACATGCTTTCTCATTCAGTTTTACTCCAAAGAAAAATGACTCATTTACTGTAAGAGATCATGTGTACATGCAAAGATTGTATAAATATATAGGATTAAATGTGAAGGTAAGAGGTTTTCAGACGCAAGTCTAAGGAAATTTAAAGCGCCTGGCAAATGTAGCTTTGCTTATACTACACAAAAATGTGGACTTTTATATAGTCTTCTGGACTAAGCGCCTGATCATACAGAAATGTTTGAAAACAAAAGGTGCACTTCACTGTGATTTTATTTGGCTTTAGAAGATCAGTGTACTTTTTATGTTGCTAGGCAATCTCCAAATCATCAACGTGAATGTCATTGGGTGCTATGAATTTTTTCAGTTTCAGGCACTCAAGAGTACTCTTGCAAAAATGCTAAAATATTAATTCTGCGTGATCAGGTCCTAACTGTCCAAACTGCTATTATCTGTGAATTTGATTTCAATCTTGTTAGTCAAATGTATTTGTGCTGTTCAGACTAAGTATATTAAAGACAGTAAAAAGCCTGCAGGCACAAGGTCTAATATCAAACTCTGTTGCAGTATAGATTGCTACGCATTTTTCTCTGGAGCAAAATGATTTAGGTTAGTTTCAAAAACAAGGAGGTTGCATTCAAAAGGAAGTTAGAAGGAAGTTGTCACATTCACAAAGCATCAGTCTGTGCGGTGAGATACAGCCTTTTTTCCAAAGTCATAAATTCAACATTTCTTTATAACACAGGAAAGCAGGCAGCTGTATCTGCTTTGTGAACTCATCATGGAGGCAGAACCTCCTTATGGAGGTTCTATAGTGATAATATCAATCAGCAAGGTGCAAAAACAGAGCAGTCTTAGATGACATCTCGCCCTCATAACAGCAAATTAAGTGAAAAGTGTAGAGGGGTAAGTGCATAATACAACAGAAAAATTGGTCTTGTCAAATGGAACATTTGCACTGCCGTATGTACATTTGCACCATTTGACCAAAACATTTTTAAAAAAGGAGTGAAATGGACAGCTAAAAAGTGCCAAAAAGCGTGTGGCTACTGCCCTGAATATAATCCAGTTCTAACCTCCAATGCATTGAATCTTAAGAAGAAGCTTTAAAAAGAAATGCCTACACATTGAGATGTGCCATCTACACCCTATAACTGCAGGTAAAGATATAGCCTACACCTGTGCAAACACATT
This sequence comes from Danio kyathit, assembly GCA_903798195.1. Taxonomy (NCBI): domain Eukaryota; kingdom Metazoa; phylum Chordata; class Actinopteri; order Cypriniformes; family Danionidae; genus Danio; species Danio kyathit. The sequence goes on along the minus strand of LR812541.1, from coordinate 7,844,785 downwards.
TAATATGCTACAAGCTCAAATTCTAGAAACATTTCTCGAAACACTGTCAACACTTTGGCACATTTACTTTACAAACATTCCCTAATTTACAGGCTGTCTACACCAGAGGTGTCCTAACTCAGTCCTGGAGGGCTGGTGTCCTTCAAAGTTTAGTTCTAACCCCAATCAGACACACATGGGCTAGCTAATCCATCTCTTATGCTGCGCTCACACTAGAGCTTGTGTGTGCGAAATTTTGTCATATGGCGCTGCAAAAAGGGGTTCGGATTAAACAAGATGATTAGACATTTAAAAAAGCAAGCGATTGATTCATGTTTTAAATTTCTGTCCAGAGAGGTCATGTTTTGATCTTCGATTGGTCTCGCGCAATCATGTGATGCTATTTTCAGAGTTCACCAAGCTTGAACTTTCCAACACAGCAAACTGCAAAACTTGTCGCACAAGCTTGCATTTCCGGTGTGACGTATTCGCCTGTGTATGAATGGAAGTCTATGGGGAGAAAAGTGCAGTGTGACCGCAGCTTTACTAAGCTTTCTAGAAACAGCCTTGCAGGTGTGTTGAGGCAAGTTGGAGCTAAAATCTGCAGGACACCTTTAAGAACATTGCCTATACCTTAAGTGCTAAATTTAAATTTACAAACACTACCCACACCTTTACAAATACTGTCTGCAGCTAGGGAAAAGCTGCCTACCTTCAAAATTGTTGCCTACACCTTGAAACATGTAGCCTCTCAAACACTGCCTATACCTTTGGGAAAAACTGTCTACAACATCTACATGCTATTAGCTTCAACACACTTTAGTGTAGGTTCCAAATAAACCTGAAGGACTCAAATATTTTGATCAGGTGTGTTTAATTAGAGCTAAACTGTGCAGAGCTTAAGCCCTCCAGGAGTTTGACACATGTTCTAGTATGACTAGTAAGAGCTGGTTTAGCTGTGTCTAATTTTTGTTGGAGCTAAACAGGACAGTGGCCCTCCAGGACCAAGTTTGGGTACCCCTGGCTATTTACATCTTAAGAAACATTGCCTACACTTAAGATGGAATGCCCGAAGTTTTATGAACACTGTCCACCTCTTTACAATGTCCAAGTTTGGAAAAGTTCCCTACAAATCTAGAAACATTGTCTACATCAGGGGTCAAAAATATCGGGGAGGGCTGGTGTCCCAGGAGAGCTCCAACTTGCTCAACACACCTGCCTGGAAGTTTCAAGTATACCTAGTAAGACTTTGATTAGGTTGTTCAGGTGTGTTTGATTAGGGTTAAACCTAAACTCTGCAGGACACTGGCACTCCAGGAACAAGTTTTGTGCACCTTTACAAACACTGCCTCCACTTTTACAAAAACTGTCTACAGCACAGGTCTCAAACTCAACTCCGGTTTTGCTCCAACCCTAATCACAGCTGATTCAACTAATCAAGGTGTTCAAGACCACTAGACGCAACCAGATCAGCTGTGTTTGGTTGGAGCAAAACTGTGCATAGCTGCAGCCCTCCAGGAATTGAGTTTGTCCCGATGTCCTGAAGAGTTTATCTCCAAATAGCCTAAACGCATGTATCTGGAATCTTCTTGTATGGGGGTGTTAAACTGCAGCCTTGCAGAGTTTAGTTCCAACCCTGCTTAAACACACTTACCTCTAGGTTCCAAATAAAGCAACGATTACACTGGGCTTTTCGCCCTATAGACTTCAATTTATACGCATGCGAATGCAACAGACCGGAAATCTTTACAATGCCTTTAGAACCATTGCCTACATCTTGAGACATGCATTTGACATCCTCTCAAACACTGCCTATACCTTTGGAAAAACTGTCTACACCAACATCTACATCCTCACAAATGCTACACATTTGCAAAAGCTGTGTACAACTTCAGAAATGCAATTGAAAACTTCAGAAATGCTGCCTAGACCTTTACATAGACTGTCTACACCTTAACAAACATTGCCTACACTTTAAGATGTAATGCCCACAGATTTACAAACACTATCCACACCTTTACAAACAACTCTGGAAAAGCTGCATACAACTCTAGAAACATTGCCTACATCTTTACATATGCTGTCTACAGCTTAAGCAAAGTTCATTAACTACACCTCTACAAACACTGCACACACTTTTACAAATGCAAAAGTAAAGCTGCATACCTTCTGAACTGCTGCCTACACATTCTCATAAACACTGCCTGTACATTTGAAAAAGCTGACTACACAATAAATGTGTTATACACTCACAAGTGCTGATTACAACTGTCTACACCTTTACAAAGAATGTCAACACCTTTATGGATGTTGCTTGTAACTTAAGATACACTTTTAGAAACAGCGGCTACACCACACTGACTCTCGAAACCTTAACATCTTTACAATTTCTTAGCTTGAAAAAAAAAAGCTGTCTAAAGGGCCATTCACATATCGCGTCTAAAAGAACGTGGAAAGCACGAGCACACCGCCTCCATCATTTTGATTGCACTTTGTGCTCATATTCCTTTTGTTGTCTGTTGTTGCTAGGTGATCAGCAACTATTTTCTGAGATGATGACAAACTAACAAAACATTGCTGCAGCTCTGATACAAGTTTTATTTATGGAGAAAATCAAAGTCACTGCAGTGTTTGGGTGCTCTGTGTTTGTCTGAAATCATTAGTCTACCGAAATGTGCATATTCCATACAAAGTATGAAGCTGATTGGTCAGTTCTGGTCATGCGACTCGGAGTGTGCTTGCGGCAATCTGAAAAGTTTAGATGTTTTCAACTAGGAGTTCCTGGAAAACGCGAGCCAACTTCCAATATGCACATGCAAGTCGCGGTCTACTTTGGAAATATCGAACTTGCGCGCAAAAGGTGCGATATGTGAACTGCACCTAAAGATGAAAAAAAAAAGCTGCTTAACTTAAGAACCATTGCAAACACCTTGAGGCATACAGCCTACAGCACCCTTTCAAACATTTCTTACTGTATATCTTTGGAAAACTGACTACACTTTGAGATGTGCTGTGTACACCCCTTCAATTCTGACTACACCTTTAGAAACACTGTATACTCCTTTACAAATGCTACTTCACTCCAAGACATCCTGCCTTCATCTTGACAAATGCTGCCTTCACCTAGACAAACACTGCCTAAGTTTTAGAAACACTGCTTACATCTTAAACAGCTTTAGAAACGCTATCAACAACATTAGATTTGTTGCATACAGCGCATCTGGATAGTATTCATAGCACTTTACTTATTCCACATTTTTTTATGTTACAGCCTTATTCCAAAATGGATTAAATTTATTTATTTCCTTAAAATTCTACACACAATACCCCATAATGACAATGTGAAAAAAGATTTTTTTTAATTGTTGCAAATTTATTAAAAATAAAAAACCTGAAAAATCACATGTACATCAGTATTCACAGCCTTTGCTGTGAAGCTCTAAATTGAGCTCAGGTACATTCTGTTTCCACTGATCACTCTTGAGATGTTTCAGCAGCTTAATTTGAGATCACCTGTGGTAAATTCAGTTGATTGGACATGATTTGAAAAGGCATACACCTGTCTATATAAGGTCCCAGGGTTGACGGCGCATGTCAAAGCACAAACCAAGCATGAAGAAAAAGGAATTGTCTGTAAACCTCAGAGACAGGATTGTCTCGAGGCACAAGGCTGGGGAAGGTTACAGAAACATTTCTGCTGCTCTGAAAGTTCCAATGAGCACAGTGGCCTCCATCATCCGTATGTGGAAGTTTGGAACCACCAGGACACTTCCTAGAGCTGGCCGGCCATCTAAGCTGAGTGATCGGGGGAGAAGGGCCCTAGTCAGGGAGGTGATCAATAACCTGATGGTCACTCTGTCTGAGCTCCAGCAATCTTCTGTGGAGAGAGGAGAACCTTACAGAAGGACAACCATCTGCGCAGCAATCCATCCAGGCTTGTGTGGTTGAGTGGCCAGACGAAAGTCACTCCCCACCTGGAATTTGCCAAAAGCCATCTGAAGGACTCTCAGACCATAGGAAACAAAATTCTCTGGTCTGATGAGACTAAAATTGAACTCTCTGGAGTGAATGCCAGGCATTACATTTGGAGAAAACCAGACACCGCTCATCACCAGGCTAATACCATCCCTATAGTGAAGCATGGTGGGGGCAGCATCATGCTGTGGGGATGTTTTTCAGCAGCAGGAACTGGAAGACTAGTCAGGATAGAGAGAAAGATGAATGCAGCGATGTACAGAGACATCCTGAAGGAAAACCTGCTCTTGACCCCAGACTGGCGCGATGTTTCATCTTCCAGCAGGACAATGACCCAAAGCACACCGCCAAAATATCAATGGAGTGGCTTCACAACAACTCGGTGAATGTCCTTGAGTGGCCCAACCAGAGCCCAGACCTAAATCCTATTAAACATCTCTGGAGGGATCTGAAAATGGTTGTACACCGTCACTTCCCATCCAACCTGACAGAGCTTGAGAGGTACTGCAGAGAGCAATGGGCAAAAACATCCCAAAGACAGGTGTGCCAAGCTTGTGGCATCCTATTCAAAAAGACTTGAGGCTGTAATTGCCTCCAAAGGTGCATCAACAAAGTATTTAGCAAAGGCTGTGAATACTGATGTACATGTGATTTTTCAGTTTTTTTTTTTTTTTTAATAAATTTGCAACAATTTCATAAAATCTTTTTTCACATTGTCATTATGGGGTATTGTGTGGAGAATTTTGAGGAAATAAATGAATTTAATTTGTTTTGGAATAAGGCTGTAACATAAAAAAATGGGGGAAAAGTGAAGCGCTATGAATACTTTCCAGATCCACTGTACACGTTAAATATAATTGACCTACCTCTTTACAAATGATGGCTACATCTGAAAAGGATAGTTCACCCAAAAATGAAAATTCTGTCATACTTTACTCTTTCTCAACTTGTTTGAAACTTGTTTGAGTTTCTTTTTTGTTTTAACACAAAGGAAGATATGTTGGAAAGCAGCAGCCATTGACTTCCATAGTGTTCTTTGTTCCTACTATAGATGTCAACGGCTGCTGGTTTTCAACATTCTTCAGAATATCTTGTTTTGTGTTTAACAGAAGAAATGAATTCTTAAAAGTGTAGAACTACTTGAGGTTGAGGAAATCTTCATTTTTGGGTGAACTATAACCCTGTAAGACTTACAGCCTAAACCTTCAATTGAGGAGTTTTCTTGAACATTCAGATTCATCTTATGGCTTGTATAATTTCAGGTTTGCAAATGGCATTGAAACATAAAAACTATGAATGGGCTCACCAACAACAGCATACCAAAATCATATATTTCCATATATGATTTTTAAGTGCTTTTCCAACAGAGATACCAGATGTTATTTCCATTTGGAGGGGTTAAAGGAATTGGAGGATGTAAACAAGTATCAGAATGGGGTCTTGATTTGCAGTCTGAATGCGAAAGGCAGATTAACCATCCCAACCTACTCACCGCAGGTTTGTAAGTGCTCATTCAATTAATTCCTGTGTTTCAGAGAACTGCAAAGATGTCAGGCATGAATGAAACACAGAACAGACAGATTGAGACTTACAACATGTCAGCATTACAAGCATCTGTGGACCCAAGACAACTAAAGGACAGAGAGTGACAATATGGAGCACAGGGAAGGACAGAACAGACAAACGTTTACTTTATGACCACTTTCAGGTTGGGAATTTCTTTTTTTTTTTGGTTTTGGTTTTGTTGTTTGACATTAACATTGTTCAATTTAAAGTAGGCCTGATAGTCTTTACATGAAATGATTACAAAAAGAACAGAGATATTTTAATATACTATGCAGGGAGCTCCAAAGAGTCCTTTCTTTACGGAATTTTACGGTCAGCGGTATAATTTAAATACATTAGAAAGGATTTTAAATTAGATGAATGCAGACATCACACACACACTGTATCAGATTATTTCTCAAAGCTAAAATGCCATCCATATTCTGGAGGATAATGTTTAGCACAGTCTCTGGACTACTTTCCTGGCTGATCGATGAAGACACATACTGTACTACATCTGGTTGGTTCTTGTCTAACTAGGTCAGTGCATATGAGACTGCAAACCTTGTTTCTTTTAAAGAATGTAGTCTCGAGGCACAAGGCATTTTTAAACTAAGAATGGTGATGTATTTTGGTGGAAATTGGAATTTAATTTACTACTAAGTTTTCTTAGATGTACTGTAATTACTAGAGTTGGGTATTGTGTGAATTTAGTTTGATTCAGATTTAGATTTTCTTTGCAATTCTTATTGCTTGCCAGCTTACAAAGTTTCTAATAGTTGAATTTAAATATTAACAAAAACAATAACACAAATCTGCATAAAAACGGAGGAGTTATTCTGAAAAAAAAAAAAAAAGATTTTTTTTTTAACACACAACACTTGTTGGCTGCAACTAAATAAAGAAATGTAGGTAACACTTCATTTTGATGGTCCATTTGAGTATTAGTAGACTGTCTGCTTAATATCTGTTGATACTGCTGCTAAACAGACATTTAAATGACTATAAGAAACTTAGCAAGTACATGTCAACTTACACTAACCCCAACCTAACAGTCTACTTATAATCTAATGAGAACTAGTTAGCGTGTAGATGCAATCTATTTTGGACCATCAAAATAAAGTGTGACCGAAATGTAAAAAATTACTGAGTGCATGTGTGGAATAATAAAATAATTTTAACTAGGTTTTTCTGAAAGCTAAGAGCAACAAATGCAATTCAAGGGAGTTTTTTATTAGATGCAAAGTGTTTAGATTTACAGGATAGGCTTTCACAGGCATGTAAAAACTATATACACTCACCGGCCACTTTATTAGGACCTGTCCAACTGCTCATTAATGCACATTTCTAAACAGCCAATCACATGGCAGCAGCTCAGTGCATTTAGGCATGTAGACATGCTCAAGATAATCTGTTGCAGTTCAAACTGAGCATCAGAATGGGGAAGAAAGGTGATTTAAGTGACTTTGAACGTGGCATGGTTGTTAGTGCCAGACAGGCTGGTCTGAGTATTTCAGAAACTGCTGATCTGCTGGGATTTTCACGCACAACCATCTCCAGGGTTTACCGAGAATGGTCAGAAAAAGAGAAAATATCTAGTGAGTAACTCAAATAACCACTCGTTACAACCCGAGGTATGCAGAAGAGCATCTCTGAATGCACAACACGTCCAACCTGGAGGCGAATGGGCTACAGCAGCAGAAGACCACACCGGGTGCCACTCCTGTCAGCTAAGAACAGGGAACTGAGGCTACAATACGCACAGGCTCACCAAAATTGGACAATGGAATATTGGAAAAATGTTGCCTGGTCTGATGAGTCTCCATTTCCGCTGCAATATTGGGATGTTAGGGTCAGAATTTGTCATCAACAACATGAAAGCATGGATCCATCCTGCCTTGTATCAACGATTTAGCCTGGTGGTGGTGGAATGGTGGAATATTTCCAGTACCTTGTTGAATCTATGCCACAAAAGATTAAGGCATTTCTGAAGGCAAAAGAGGGTCTAACCCAGTACTAGTAAGGTGTACCTAATAAAGTGGCCAGTGGGTCTACATAGGAATTAATAAGTGGAATTTAAATTTTAGAATCCAAGTAGTATCCACTTCCTAACCTTAAGCATCTGATTCCAGAATTAAAATAGATTTTAGATTCCCATGTCTAATCATTACACTAGTTTCACAAATCCCTTCATTGCCCAGCGGACACAACGTCATAAGACGTTAATATTAGGTTAGGTTTAGGTCACCAGCATCTAAGGACAATGTTTTTTTGACGTCCAATAACGATGTGAAATGACGTTGATATTTTGTTTTATTTAGATTTTGTTGAAAAGTGACCAAAATCCAACGTCGAGCCAACAACTTAAACCAACGTCATATTGACATCAAATGCTTACATTTGACGCCAGGTATGGCAACCAAAATGACACAACATCAACATCATTAGACGTTGATATTTGGTTGTTTTTAGGTTGCGTTGGAAAGTAACCAAAATGCAATATCTGTCTGACGTTGGACATTGATGTTGGCCTGATGTTGGTTTCTGACATCATGTTGACATGATGTGCCTGCTGGGTGTTAACTGAACATATTGAGAGCCAAAGAACAAACATGTAGTCCTCTTCTCAATCTTAATCTATAAATAAAACACAAACACACTCAGTATTTCCACCTTACCTGTAGACTGGAGATTGCAGAGGGTGGGGTCATCAAATTTTGCTCCAATAGCGGGTTGAGAGGGGTGGTGCCTGGCAGATGAGTGGCACGCCAGTAAACCTCTAGATATTCAGCCAGGTGCTCGCAGGCGTCCTCCAACTGGTTCTCATCCAAAATGACATCAAACATCTCCTGATGGGGAGACAGGGTGGAGGAGAAGATGACATGCGGGGGATGGAATTAGAAGATATTATATAAAATATCTTGTGATGATGGTCAGGTGATGGGAGATGATGTTGAGCGACAGGTAGGATAATGGCTCTATGAAACAACATGCAACATGACTTTTGTCAGAATGTGATTTGGAAAAGCAAGCGTCTACATCACTAGAATTGTAGCAAGGCCAGTGCAAACAGGTTCAGTTTAGAACTAAGCAAACATTTGAACAGCAGTCAATCAAGTGAGAATGGAGAACAAACATTTAAAATTACAACAGTTGACTTACAATGTGAGACTCATATTTAACCAGAATAAAAAGACATTTTTTAAGACAGATGTGCCCTAAATAAGATTCCCTTGCAAAATGTAGTTTCTATTCCTGCAATAGTCACACTGCATGACTATCTGGGGTAGCGCTGCTGTGTTCACACTGCAGATTGATCCGCAACAGGAGGTTTAAAAATGTGCGGTGTGAACTCTGCATAATGTTTTCAAAGTTTGGTCTGTTTATATAGAGGAATAATAGCTAAATGATGATACACACTCACCAGCCACTTCACTAGGTACACCTGCTCAACTGTTCATTAATCATCCCAAATATCTAATCAGCCAATTGCATAATTAAATCAGAGTATGTAGAGGTGGTCAAAAAGTTGATGATGTGCTGAAGCTCAAACTTTTAGGAGGAAGTTGTACGTGGGCCCTTAGAAGCATTATGCTGCGTTCACACCAGATGCGGAAGAAGCGTCAAGTGCGAGTGATTTACATGTTAAGTCAATGCAAACGCGCAAATAGACATCCTGCGGCACGATACGTGCGAATGGCGCGGCGCGAATAACGCGAATGACGTGGCACGGATGGCGCGATACGCGCGAATGGCATGGTGCGAATTGAGCGTTTGACGTGCGAATCGCTCAAGTTCAAAAATCTGAACTTCAGCGGACATTCGCGCCGCGTTAACCAATCAGGAGCTTGCTCTTGTGGGGGCATGATTGTGACGTAGCACCTGTTGTAGGTGTCCCGGGGGAAATTCTCCAGCCGACACCGACAACAGTTCATCAAACTGGGCTCGGCTCAGTCAGAAGCACCGCTGAAAGCCTCCTTCATCCAGGTTAAGTTTGTGGAGGAGTTTATGAGCTCACTGAGCTGGGTGCACCTCTGAAAGTATCTAGTGGACTCAAGACACTGCTCCAAACGTATTGACGCAGTTTTTTAGCCTTCATAAAGCACATTATTATTTATCAATAAAATCCATGTTAGGCATTTAGCAACGAAGCTACAGTCACCGGGGAGACAGAAGCCCTGCCCATCACGCGAATCTGCGTCTGTTCTGAAGTGAATTTGACGTGCGAATGAAGCGGAGTTTGACGCATGAATGAAGTGGAGTTTGACGTGCGAATGAAGCGAGTAAACTCAAATGTTCACGCGTCTATTTACGAGCGAATAGCGCGATTTATCCGCGCGTTCCGCGTCTGGTGTGAACGCAGCATTAGAGTTCTAACTTTCCCTCCCTTAGCCAAGATGTCCTCGCTGCAGTCTGTAATCACAATGATGTACTAGACCAGGTCCAATACATAGTGGACATTGTACCGCCCACTAAGGTAACGCCCATACTACTGTGACGGTTGGGTTTAGCATAGGGAGAGGTGTAGGCGATCGTCCATTACATAGTGAACCTGGTCCAGTACGTCATCAAGCTGCGGGCTGCAGCGAGTACTGTCTCCCCTTAACACTGGCCCTGCCTTCAAGTATCAAGCAAGTCAATTCACTGCTTATTTCAAGCAACGGAAAGTTCCAAGTCTTTGCATTCTCAGCTAATTAAATAATTAAATCAGAGCTTGTAGAGGTGGTCAAAAAGTTGATGATGTGCTGAAGCTCAAACTTTTAGGAGAAGGTTGTATGTGGGCCATTAGAAACCTTAGAGTCCTAACTTTCCCTCCCTTAGCCAAGATGTCCTCACTGCAGTCTGTAATCACGATGACATACTGGACCAGGTCCAATACATAGTGGATATTGTACCGCCCACTAAGGTAACACCCATACTACTGTGATGGTTGGGTTTTGGGTAGGGGGAGGTGCCGGCAATCATTCATTACGTAGTGAACCTGGTCCAGTACATCATGAAGCTGCGGGCTCCTGCGAGTACTGTCTCCCCTTAGGGGCACCCATACGTTCAAGTATCAAGCAAATCAAGTCACTGCTTATTTCAAGCAGAGGGAATCCCAAGTCTTTGCATTCTCAGCCAATTAAATAATTGAATCAGAGCATGTAGAGGTGGTCAAAAAGCTGATGATGTTCTGAAGCTCAAATTATTAGGAGGAGGTTGTGCGTGGGCCCTTAGAAGCCTTAGAGTCCTAACTTTTTCCTCCCTTAGCCAAGATGTCCTCACTGCAGTCTGTAAATCACGATGACGTACTAAACCAGTTTCAATATGTAGTAGACACTGTACCGCCCACTAAGGTAACACCCATAACTGTGACGGTTGGGTTTAGGGTAGGGGGCGGTGTAGGCGATCATCCATTACGTAGTGAACCTGGTCCAGTACATCATGAAGCTGCCGGCTGCAGCGAGTACTGTCTCCTCTTAGCGGCGCCCCTGCCTTCAAGTATCAAGCACGTCAAGTCACTGCTTATTTCAAGCAGAGAGAAGTACCGAGTCTTTGCATTCTCAGCCAATTAAATAATTAAATTAGAGCATGTAGAGGTGGTCAAAAAGTTGATGTGCTGAAGCTCAAACTTTTAGGAGGAGGTTGTGCGTGGGCCGTTAGAAGCCTTAGAGTCCTAACTTTCCCTCCCTTAGCCAAGATGTCCTCACTGCAGTCTGTAATCACAATGACGTACTGGACCAGGTCCAATACGTAAGAGACATTGTAACGCCCATACTACTGTGACAGTTGGGTTTAGGGTAGGGGAAGTTGTAGGAAATTGTCCATTATGTAGGGAACCTGTTCCAGTACGTCATCAAGCTGCGGGCGGCAGCGAGTACTGTCTCCCCCTAGCGGCGCCCCTGCCTTCAAGTATCAAGCAAGTCAAGTCACTGCTTATTTCAAGCAGAGGGAAATCCCAAGTCTTTGCATTCAAGTCTCCAGTCAAGTCCCGAGTCGAGACAGACAAGTCCAAGTCAAATCCCAAGTCTTCGTTAATCAAATTTGGGACTCAAGCATGAGTCAAGTTGCAAGTCATTGACTTGAGTCCACACCACTCTGCATGACAGTGAGTTCACTAAGCTCAAATGTCCTCCACAATCAACTGATCTCAATCAAACATAGGAACTGGAAATTCACATCATGGAACTGTGTGATACTATAATGTCATTATTGATCAGAATCTCTGAGAAATTCAACCCTCTCCATATAATGCTCAAACGAAGGAAGTTCTGAGGTCAAAAGGGGAAGTCAAACCCAGTAGTAGAAAGGTGTACCTAATAAAGTAGTTTGGATTAGTGTATATTATATTAGTCTTTGAGATTACAAGTACCAAGACATATCCTATAATGTAATACTTTGGCAGCCCTAAAAACTTAAACCTAGCTGAAATAGACCTTTTTAAAAAGAGACTGTGCAATGGCAAAACTATCTAGTTATCTTTCTGAAATGGATCATGACAATTTTGCCATACTAATACTAATGTTAAATCTAGTGTGATCTGAATAACTCAAAGTGTAAAAGTACTTACAGGGGGACATTGAGTCAGTTTATCTGATGCCATCATCTGAACATTAAGGTGTTTGCTCTGTGATTTACCCCTGGATTTTATCAACCGCTGTAGGACCTGCCAAAGCAGAGGAAGAATGATTATCACAGAATGTAGGTTAGCTTTAGTAATTAAGTACTTTGAGATATTCTTGAAAAGACTAGCAGCATATTTCTTGCCTCACCTTTGGAGACGTGACTTTTACGTATACAATAATAGGTGCTAGTGAGGTTTTAGCTAGCTGTGCTGGATGGTTAATGGTGTCTGCATCCAGAATCACCAGCTGAAGGGTTTTGGCCAACTCAAATATTCTCTCAATCTCACTCTGTACCTCCGCTGAGGGCACAAACAGACACAAAGGATGAAGCCGGAGAACATACAGAAAAAAAAGATTTAATGCATGTTTTGTCAGATTGTTGTTCTGCTTTTTATTTTTTGCTAATTTTTTTTCTGGTAGATGCCTTCTCACAATTTTGACAAAATCTGGGAACCAGCTTGATAATCATTTACGTTAGCAATAAAATAAATAAAAAAACAATTGTATAAGTGTGCAAGATAAGCAAATGGGGATTTTATTTGAGCTGTTTTCAGTATAAAACTATGGCTTTATTATGCATTGTTGCCAACTTATCGACTTTGTTGCTAGATTTAGCGACTTTTCAGACCCCCCTAGCGACAAATTTTAAAAAAAGCGACTAGCGACAAATCTAGCGACTTTTTTGTGTGTAACTGAAGATTTTTATAGACTGTCGTTTGTCCATTACTGTACCGTCCCTACTTTTCTCAACGAGCTGCGGGTGATGCCGCCGGCCCCTCCCCCGCCTTAGAGCACTGACAGGCGGCCCAGTCCTCATACAGCAGTCTCTCCCACCTGCAGGCTGACAGCAGATCACCCCTCTGCGTACTGATGGCAAATGATTTAGCACCGGCAGTGTAAAAGTATCTCCCTTGTACAGTCAAACCGATCTGCTTCTCCTTTATTTTAACAATTTAATTTGACCGTTTATTCTTTTCTTGTTCACAATCAGAGATGTTTTAAGTGAGAGTTTCAGAACTTGTTTGAGTTTATTATGTCTGAGCGATTACTGCAAATTACTTATCTATAATGATATACTGTATTTAAACAGCAATCAATTTAGTTAAATTAGCATGCTTGCATAAAGCGTAGTGCAAATATAAATACCCCATTTATTTACCATAGGCTGTTAAACGTAAATGGTAGAACGTGATGATGTTAGTAATATACAAATTAGCGTATGACGTAATCTAGCGACTTTTCGAGCAGAGCTTAGCGCCTTTTCGTTGAAAATATTTGGCAACAGTGTTATTATGTGATGTTCTCACCCAAACTGGTCCGTGTGTTTGACCTCTCCATGATGGGCCTCTTGTTGAGAACTGATCTCTTGGCCAATGAAAGGTCAGCAGTTACTCGGGTTATAGAAATCCTGTCAGCATAACAATACATTAGATTTGGTAAAAAAAAATGAAGATTTGGTCATTATTTACCCTTTGTGGAGGGCTGTTTAAAAATAATTTGTCCTATTCGGACCATCATTAAGCATTTAAAAAATTATTAAGTATCACAGAATTATCCTATATAAGGTGTACTGTATTATCCAAGTTTTCTGAACATGTATGCATATCTGGTAAAAAACAAACCTACAATTAATGTATTGTTTAATGAAAAGCCCTTGACTTATTGTCTTTGTGCATGAAGGCTGAAGTTCAATGCAATTTGCCCATAATAAGAATTATTATACATAAAACCAAATGCTTACTAGGTTTGGTGTGATTATAAGACTTGAGTGTTAAGCTGACCACTGCCACCACTGTCATTTCGATTTGTGTCATAAAAATCATTTAGTTTTGTTGAAAACAAATAAATCTGATCATGCGGCATCAAAGATAAGTAGCAGGACTCTGATTTCATTTATCAGTAAATGACAGGCCGATTCAGATGGTACACGGCCATTTCACAGCTTGCTGCATTTCCCCATTGAAAATAAGCTAAACACTACAACTGTGTCCTGTGTAAAACCACTCATCCTCAGCAGAGAGAAAAGCAAGACAAAAATGAGGAACCCCCCGATTCAACATAGGAGGGAAGAGGATTGTTAACTCAGACAAAACAGAATTATTACTTAATGGGCCTAAATCCTGTACACAGCAGTTCTCACAACTCGACCTGCAATTAGAGGGATACAAAGTTAGCGTTAGCTCTACTATAAAAGATCTGGGTGTCATATTAGACGGCAATTTAACTTTTGAAAATCATATCTCCCATGTCACAAAAACTGCCTTCTTTCATCTGAGAAATATTGCTAAGTTATGAAGTTTGCTATCCATCTCAGATGCAGAAAAGCTAGTTCATGCTTCTATGACTTCTAGGCTGGACTACTGTAATGCTCTGTTTGCTGGTTGCCCAGCATCCTCTATTAACAAACTTCAGCTAGTGCAAAATGCAGCCGCCTTACCAGGTCTGGAAAATATGATCATATCACCCCCATTTTATCCTCCTTACACTGGCTGCCTGTTAAGTTTCGTATTGATTTTAAAGTATTGCTTCTAACCTATAAAGCTTTAAATAATCTAGCTCCTGTTTATCTAACCAACCTTCTGTCTCACTACAATCCAACCCGCTCTTTAAGATCTCAAAACTCAACGCTTCTGGTAGTACCTAGAATAGCAAAGTCGAGTAAAGGAGGTCGAGCCTTCTCATTTATGGCTCCTAAACTCTGGAATAGCCTTCCTGATAATGTTCGAGGCTCAGACACACTCTGGCAATTCAAAACTAGATTAAAAATCTATCTTTTTAGCAAAGCATACACTCAGTGCATCACTTAGCGGTATGACGCATGAGTGTGCCTCACGCAAGTTTTTGCATCTCGTTTATATTCACTATGAACAGCAGCTACTCTAATTATTCTCTTTACTCTCTATTTCCACCTGGGGATACTCATCCTGAGGCCCTCAGACTATGCAGCGCCACTGATGCGATCCAAGACCAGCGACGAGATGATCCCAAAGTTTTCATAATCCTGGACCAGGCCGTATCCTGAGCAGCTGCTGTGGTGGTCATGGAAGATTGGAGAGCATGAGACTGATTCCTGTGACGCTCCAGGGAAAGACGAGTCTTCACTGAGGTCCAGCGTTCTCCAGCCTCCGGTGCCTAGACTGCAGCTCTGCACAAGACGTTTGACCATAGGAGATATGGTCGTGCCCAACTGAGCCTGGTTTCTCTCTAGGTTTTTTAATTCTTCACTTTCGCCAATTGGTGAAGTTTTTTTCTTTAATTTTTATCTGTGGTCAGAAGACGATCTGAGGTGCGTTACGAAAACCATCGTTAGCCAACTAAGGTCGCAAGTTCTGTCGTTACAAATATAGTTCATTGATTTGGCATTTCCCAAATCCGTCGTTCCAACGAACATTCGCAAACTGTGTCGCAAACTTGTACACTTGCAGCTAAACCTCTGGAGCTGCAGTTAGAAACATACTGTAGTTCCTGGCTGTGCTCTATTTCCACTTATCCCCCCCTATGCCCTATTTGTTTAGAACATTCTAACATTTCAACTTGGAATTATTAAAAATAAAAAGCATTAAAGTCATCTCTCTTAGGTGTAATTTGCTTTCAAAGTATTTTTACAGTTAAGTTTTAGCGATCTTCATGTTTACAACTGTACTCCCTTCGCAGTGCACTTTAAAAACATTGATGTAATTTTGAACACAGCCGTGGCTCATAACGAAAGCTACAGGTGACCTATTATTTAAAAGCAGAATTTATGTTACATCTCCAAACTTGTGAAAACAAAAAACATAGAATATGTTAATGCTTTTAATTTATAGTAGGTTATTTATTAAGTATATGTACTGTATATGACATGGGCCTGTTGGTTTGAACATTTCTGCAGAGGTTTGCATGTGTCAAATTGTAAAAGTAGACTTTTCAAAAAATAAATAAACAATATCCTACTTAATAATAATAATAACAACATTAATAATAGTAATCATCATCATCATTAATATTATTAATAATAAAGTAGAATTTTTTTAAATTCCTAATAAATAATAATTATTAAATTTAATTTCTTCATAAATAGCCTCATTTTTTATTTATTTATTTATATAATTTATATATGATATTAGAATACATGTTAGCTTTTGTAAGTGATTTTATGTTTTAGAATAGAATATGTAATGTTCTCAATAATATTTGTAAAGGAAACTACGGGTTTTGGGTAACACTCACACCCCAAAATGACAGCTGACTGTGAACATTTGCTATTGCAATGAATACCGCAGAAACATACCTCAGAAAAAGAAAGCACATGTATTTTGTGTGTTTTCTCCAGATATTTTTATTTCTCAGAAATGTCTTTTATTTTGTAAATCAGAGTGAACTGTGGCACAAATAGTCTCATGAACATGCAGTTGTGCACAGAGACCAACCAAAAAACAAACTATAGTTTACCCTCCAAGCAATTTTGTGTTTAATAGACATCTAAACATAGATGTCTTGGCTAAAACAAAGGCAATATTTGGGCTGATAGTAAAAATATAATAGACGTCTAAAAAATATTCATCCTGTGTAGTAGATGAACAGTCTATTTTTGGACTAGTGTTGGACGTCTATTAGATTTTCACAGACATCTCAACTTTGGCCTTCTTTTTAGCCAAAATGCCCATGTTTAGATGTCTATTAGATTTAATTGAAACAAAAAATGCTTGCTGGGATACAAAGTTTAATAGGATCGTTCTGTGATACGTTTGTGTGTTCTTTAAAAGCTCAACATCAGTTGCCATTAACTGACAATACATGTAAAAAGACAGGACGAATCCTCTTTTTGCTAGAAAGAATAATGACTCCTACTTCATTTTTGGGTGAAGCATGTCTATTAATAGTCAATAAAAATCCCACCTCCACCATATTTGAAACTATTTAAATATGGGTCTATGTCTTGAATAAAACAATGGAATGGCTAAGAGAAAACATTGAATATAATCATGGTAGTACCCCTCCACAATTACTTTTCATTGTAAATACATAAGTGCGAGTTAAGAACAACAGAACATTCATCATATCTTACAAGAAATGTGTCTTTTAAAACTCACCGTCCATCAAAGCGATGTTTAAGAAAGTCAAACAGAGCTTTCTGCATCATGTCTGTCACCTGTCAGCAGGAACGACACATGAGAAAACATATTATAAAGAGCATTACATAGGCTTATACTAATATATATATAGACAGACACTCCCACTAGCCACTTTGGCTGGTTGAAAATAATTTTCCCGGATAATAAATCATAAAAGCAGGGTTCGACAATAAGGATGGTCCAATATGCATGCAAAGGCGATCTTAGAATTGGGAAGCAACACGACTGACACAAATAATTGCGTTCGCGTGGGCAATAAAAAAGCAGATGAATTCTGAATGAATGGATGATCACTCACGCTAACAGCTGAGGTGATGCGCGCGACTGTTTAAAACGCATGCGCGCTCTCGTTTCCTTGCGTGAAGCAACTGTGTCTAGAAACAAAGCTGATGTGATCGGTTCTCTTTCAAATAGACTAGTCAAAAAGTGATGGACATGCACCCTCAGTCTTGCTGCTTTCAAGAGCTCCAGATTTGTATTTTTTTGTAAGCAGCACCGGTAGCTTTCACTTTCACCATTATTTGAACAGATTATTTATGGGTCTAACGTTATAATCCTTTGCGTTATAATCCTTTCATTAACACACAGTATGTGTTTTAACTGCTTTCTTTTGCGTAATGTGGTTTAATTATCATTTTTTACAATAACATTGCTTTAATGGGAGATTAAGTCCCCATTTATGTGTAGTAAACTGGTGATCTGGGACCTTTAGCCAGGACAGATTACTGTGCACATGTTTTGTTAAATAAAAAGTACTGTATAGTAAACAGCTATATTTTGCTTGTTTTGACACATTTAAATATTGTGGCTAAGAAATAATTAATTGTTTATGTTCGGTGTGGTCAGAAATAAATTTGGTAAATCCTTCATTTTGAGCTCTGAAAATTATGTGAAATAAAAACTAATGGTAATACTATGAAACCATGACCCATTTGCTCATGAACATTGAGCAGGCTCATGCACGACACACAAAAAGTGAAATGAATGAGGCATGTGGAGATAACGCAAAATCTAAATCAAGTCATTTTAGCAAGTCAAAGTCATATTTATGTGTATAAAATATATCTTCCCAACAATAAAATTGTGGCTAGTGAAAATGGCGAGCGGCTAGTAATGTTGGAAAACTACTAGTCACCATGGCTGGTGATCAAAAAAGTTAATGTCAAGCCCTATATATATATATATATGATGTCTAACGCTCACCTCATATCCCTTCAGTGACGGTCCTACCAGAACCACAGGCCTCATGGACGGCACCACATCATATGGAGGAATGTGTTCAGTCTATTCGAGAAAGACAAGAGAACTACAGCATCATGTAGAACTTACTGGATTTGAAGCACAGGCAGGTTGGTACAGTACATACTTATTGTTAAGAATGTGTATTTTCTGAGACAATGTCAGATACTTTCCTAGTTTACAGAATACATATACATATATATATATATATATATATATATATATATATATATATATATATATAGGACAGAAATGTCAAAAGGAGTATCTTTTCAAAATCATTTGCTAATTATTTGCACAAGTAAATTAAATCCTGTCTGAGCAACTGCAAAGATATCAATACATCGAACACAAGAGCCATATCGTTACACCTACCTGCTTTAGCTTCTGTTTGGCTTTAGAAAATAAGAGAACACATCAAAATCAGCATTTAGAGGATTGCAGAAGAAGGATTCCTCATATTTTGACTGTAGTCTGAACTTTTACAAGCATTATCCTACTCTATTTTCCTGTGACAGAGCATGCATTGCATTAAAAAAGAGGGGCAACCAATGAGAAAGAAAAGCAAGAGAAGAACAAACTCACTGATCTTCAGTTCAGCCCTACTGATATTTTGCTCATTTGAGGCAGCATTTCCAGCCACACACATCCCCTGCAGAGGCCCTGTCATACTCACTCTCACCTGCAGATGGCGGTGTGGATCTCCAACCCCCTGAAACCATGTCGCCCAGGCTTGAGGACGAGTTACCGCTTTTCCTGAAGAGAAGAAAACCATCAGTCACTGATCGAATGACACTGCATGGTAAGTGCTCTGAATGAGTCATCATTGAATTCCGTATCGTTAACAACAAGAGGCTGAGTAAATGATGACAGAATTAAAAATCTTTTAAAGTGAACCATCCCTTTAACTCACGTTAACAAAGATTATACTTTCAGGAGTTCACACTTACAGATATTTGACAGAAAAAGAAAAAAATGCATATTTGGTGGGCTGTTTGTGTCTGCTCCGATTTAAATAGGAATTGGGGTGGTGGATGGATGTATATGGGTTTGGTCTTATGCTGATTGGAGAATAGAGTGGAGGAACTATGACGTCAATTTGTATGCAAAAACCCGGAAGCGAGTTAGCATTTTAGCAGTTGCGGTTCCTTGTTCCCAAAGTCAATAGGTTTTTTTAAATGCGATTTTGATTAAATCGCTCAAATAAGGTCCGTGGCTAACACAAACTCAAGATACTTTCACGTTTTATTCTACGACATAAAACACATCAGTTAAAGTTTTTTTAAATCTGTTACGCTTCTTTAAAAAGTTGCTAACAAATTCCTAAATGGGACTACAGGCAATGTCAGAGACATTATTTGTCATCGAGCTGAACTGGTCAGGAACACAGCACACTTGCATTGGGCATTTGGATTGGTCTGTGATTTAAGTATTTTCATAAATAGTATTTTATAGTTTGTAGTATTTTTCTAATTGGGAATTCACATTGTGTAGATCAGGGGTGCTCAACCCTATTCCTGGCGATCGACCTACCTGCAGTTTTCAGTTGCAGCCCTTAATAAACACACCTGCCTGTAATTATCAAGTGCTCCTCACGTTCTAAATAATTGGTTCAGGTGTGTTTGATCAGGGTTGGAGCTGAAATTACCTGGAAGGTCGATCGCCAGGAACAGGGTTGAGCACCCCTGGTGTAGATAATGCCTTCACTTGTAAAGACAGATTAATTTGTTGATCATTTATTTTAATTAAATGATATTATGAAGATACTGCTTACCAGTGCAGCCTGTCTCTTTCCTTATATGTGGTATGGGCTGCTTTTCGCTGTACTTCGTGACAAAAAAAAAAGAATATTGAATGTGGTTCTCTATCCATGATGGAACTTGCAGGCATTTGATAGACTTGTCCCTCTCGCCTCATTTCTGTCGTCTATTACTAAGGTAAGCGGGCTGTATGCACGCGAGTGATACACTTATTTAAACATGTCTTATGATAATACTATGTAGGCACATTTATACATACAGTTTAAAAAACTTTTACAACAACCGTAAAGCAAAACAAAAATGTATTTTCCACGTGAAAAAAAATCTATCCAAAAGGCATGTAGGTCTACATATATACACGTCTGTTTTTGCATATTTATTTGTTTATAATATATAGCGTGGATGATAACATAATAAACCGAGAGAGTAAATCTTGTCATGGACCATATTTCTAAAAATAAGCTTGAAAAGTTGTCTGTAGCAGGGTGGTGCTGACGTCACAGGCGAGCGCCCTGAAGGCGCTGTAGTCTGTTTATAGCCTAATGTTTTCAGTTTTAAAAGATGTATTTTCGTGTGAGGATTATCCGGCTGGACAAAACCTGTAAGTCTAATGAATCGTGGTTTATTTATAAACTAATTTCGAGAGGATCACGTGCTTATGATCAACACGGCTGGCTCCTCATTAGCTCTGTAATCTGCCCTATTAGATGATTACGGAGACACTATAAATATCCAGAGCTTTTCACTCCAGTTATCTTCGTCTTTAAGTTCCCCCCCTACTTCCACCCTTTTTCCTATAGGGCGACACGGCGGCCCAGTGGCTAACACTGTTGCCTCACAGCAAGAATGCCGCCGGTTCAACCTCCTATCGGGCCGGTTGACGTTTCTGTGCGGAGTTTGCATGTCTCCCCGTGTTCGTGTGGGTTTCCCCCGGTTTCCTCCCACGTCCAAAAACATACACCATAGCCAATCGACTAAACCAAATTATTACTTGACTTTTCTCAGTTCATGGGCAGTTATTTTGCGCCTCGGTTTTTCCACACGCTTCTTGCGACCTTGTTGACTATTTTGAATGAAACGCTTGATTGTTCAATGATCACGCTTCAGAAGCTTTTTAAAGACAATTTTAAGGCAATTTTAAGAGTGCTGCATCCCTCTGCAAGATATCTCACTATTTTTGACTTTTCGGAGCCTGTCAAGTCCTTCTTTTGACCCATTTTGCCAAAGGAAAGGAAGTTGCCTAATAATTATGCACACCTGATATAGGGTGTTGATGTCATTAGATCACACCCCTTCTCATTACAGAGATGCACATCACCTAATATGCTTAATTGGTAGTAGGCTTTCGAGCCTATACAGCTTGGAGTAAGACAACATGCATAAAGAGGATGATGTGGTCAAAATACTCATTTGCCTAATAAATCTGCACTCCCTGTAGAAATGGAGGAATATACAGACAGGATACAATTTAAAACTACTCTGAATGTGTTCATCTGACAGAAGAAAGTCATATACACTGAAGGCATTAAGGGTCAGTGAATTATTGGGTAATTTTCATTCTTGGGTGAACTATTCCTTTAACTTTAACTAATTCGTCCTTTTTACATATCATGATGACAAGTTTCCACCAGTTTTTGTTCTTTTTATATTCACACAATAATGTGATTTTACTCAGTTTTTGAAAATTTCTTTCATTCTTTTGAAAGTGTTTGGGATTTTTTTTCCCCTGTAAGCTAAATCTTTCTTACAGACAGACGTTCACACTGCTCATGCGATCATATTGCTAGCACTCCTTGAACGCATTTTTATTATTGCAGGTTCACAATCAGTATGTTATCTTATCACGCAAAGTATAATAATGAGAATAGTGGATTAGTTTCCATATAAAACCAATGCCAAAATGTTGACTGATTCAGAGAAAATTCCATTAATATGTGATTTAGATTCCCTAAATCCCTGTTTTAAAAAGTTATGTACATTAATAAAATTATATTTTTTAGTGTCTTGACATTACTTAACAGAAAGCTGAATAATGCTGCATGAGTGTTTCAATCTTTCTGTCTTTTTTCCAACATAACTTTTTGCCTATTTTGAAATATAATAGAAATGCTTTTGTTGTTGTTTTTATAAAACGATGTGTTTTTTTCATTCACCACTATAGTAGTTCACCCAACTATGGTGTTTTCTGCTTCTGAGTAGATAGGAAATGTGAAACGCTTTACAGGGTTCTTGCAACATTTTAAAAGTATAATTTAATGCTTTTTAAGACCTCATCAAATATAATTTAAGACCCAAAAATGTCATAATTTCTTTGGAATAGGTTACTCAATTTATTGCCTCCTACAATGGAAATCAAAACTTTAAAGTTTTCCATTTGGTATCAATTATGTGCAATCTGTAAACTCGGTAAGTAAAAAAAAAAGCAAAAATAATTTTCTTTGAGAACTTTTTCCTTTCTTTTTTTTGTTCCTTTGTGATGTAGAACAGAGCCAACATAACATAGATAAGTTGGATTACACTAAACAACACAATGCCTTGTATGAAGGAACCATATAGAATAGAATACTGAAAATAAGCTCAATAATGAAAGTCCTCAAAACAGCCTTTCACAATCCAAAATGTTGACAAATAATCTACATAACTGTTAGAAAACACAAATGTTATTACATGACTTTCAATGAGAGAAACCCTTTGTTTTGTAACACCTTAAATTCTCCTCAAGACATGTGGCATCTCTCTTCTCATCTTCAAGGTCCACCAACTCCCTTCTCTTTTCCTTGCATCTTTTTCTAATGGAATTCGATTTAGTGATAAGTTCTGCCATCTTGGTTCCTGCTGTATTCTCAGTGTGTGTGTGTATATATATATATATGTATGTATGTGTGTGTGTGATATATATAAACTACACTGCTTTCACCAGCGTTGCACATACTATAGAGAATAACATCTATATTCCGGGATTGCCAGTCTTAATAAATACACTTTGCATATGAAGTAAACTATATCTTAAAGCATTTACTGGGGCACTGGTGATTTTCAAATTGGGTCCAGCGACGCCCCTTTGCTACGACCTTAAAATGCAGCAAGTAATATGTGAATGTTTACACATGGATTATAATTTTGGCTCGGGGGAGAGGGGGGCGCGAGTGAAATTGGCCAAAGTTGAGGGGGCGTGTGTCCTAAAAATTTGAAAACCCCTAGTATGGAGAACCCACAGTACCTCTGACTTTTTGGTGTCTGGTGGTGAAGTGAAACTTGTTATAGCCGACTGTGAGGTGGCATCTGAACTAGTAACATCGTTAGGTCGAGCTGCAAACAATGCAAGGATTAGCCTGGACCCGCTATGACTAGCTGCTGCAACGTACCGATTTTTTTTTTCCTTTCATGTGCGACTCCATAGATATATACACTAGATGTCGCCGGGCCTATTGTTGTCTATTGGAAGGAATGCGTCAATAGAGCCGCCATTTTAGTACAGGGTAGCGCTCCTTTGAAATGAATGCGGGACCAAGCTGAAGTGGAGGACTGTGGCCATCCAAAGCCAGAGAAATACACATATACACATATATCTATGATCGGGAGTTTTCCCTGGTGGTCAGTATGCAAATATTTTTTTAAATTACGAAATATTATAATTTTACATCACTTTTCTACATTGATGGATGTGACCTCACGGGCATTGCCGACAAAGAGCGTGTGTTTGTGTGCATGGAAATGCATTATCCTCCTTCACTGTTTAATTTGATCTAATCCATGTCCTGAAACACACCCCCTCTCCTGCTTTCACTTCTCATTCTGACGGAGGGAGCGATTCGTTTGTGAATGAATCTCCGTTATGAACGACTCGTTCACTTAGCCGACAATAATACATGTTTCTAGCACCGCAGCGTCTTGTTGTCATATTTCATAAAATTGTTTGCTTATTTTATTCAACAAAACTAGCGTAAGTCTAGAATTTAGTGTGAGTTGGTGCTACTTTGCCTTATGGTGAATGCAGCAGACTGTATTATCATCAATAACATTACTTGTTAAACACAAAAGTTCATAACATACAAAAACATAAAAAAACTAAATCATACCTATGAAATGTGATGCCTTTGTGCTTTGTTTGCTCATTACTACACCCATACACAGCGCTAAAGTCTAGCATCTTCACATTGGCACACTGTCTTGACTAATGCGGTTGAATGACTTTTGTACTAGGAGCACTGTACCAATGTGGCGGCGCTATTGACGCATGCTCAGGGTCCCTATGCGATATCTAGTGTATATATCTATGGTGCGACTCGACGGCTTTTTGAGCCTCATGGTCACCTCACCACGACAACCACGTAATGGCAGCACGCAGGTGACGCAGACCGACGTCAGCGTCTGTAGCCGACTTACCGTAATAAGCTAATAAATCACGGACACTGCATTTCACTCCTGTTTCACACATACTAAATTGATCAACTATTAGATGTTTTTACGGTGGACCACTGTGCTTCCCTATCGGCATTAAGCACAATTTAAGACCTTAATATCCCGGATTGTAATTTAAGACTTTTTAAGGACCCGCGGGAACCCTGCTTTATTGTAAACGTACAATAAATGTATATGCAATGCATATGAATGTAACATTTCTACCCATCTGAATGCAATCCAACACCGATACATCTTCTGAAAAATAATATAGTTTTGAGCAATCTCAGCAGAGAGTGTGAGTGAGAGAAATGAGAAAGAGAGAAACCTCTGCTGTTTCTGCTCCTGTTTGAGTCTCATGGCCTCCAGTCGGAGGGGGCTGGGAATGAAACTGATGTCTGCCCCCTCTTTCACCAGCCTTCCAATCCACCAGTCATTGTTGTACTTCTGCAGCACAAACACATACAAAAACATACTCAGTGCTATTATGATTATGCTATTAAGAAAACTGACCTGCAAAACTTTCGTGCATGCATTGAACCACAACTCCAGCTCACCTCTTTAATGTGCAGAAAGTCTT
This sequence comes from Danio kyathit, assembly GCA_903798195.1. Classification (NCBI taxonomy): domain Eukaryota; kingdom Metazoa; phylum Chordata; class Actinopteri; order Cypriniformes; family Danionidae; genus Danio; species Danio kyathit. The sequence goes on along the minus strand of LR812541.1, from coordinate 7,819,587 downwards.
TGGCCTCAAAGTTTATGGCAGCACCCTGAACAGGACATTCTTCATCTAGAGCCCCGCAATAATTCACATTCGTCTTCACTGCGAACGCTACAGGTTTGGACTGCCAGACAAAACACCACAACGTCAGTGATTCACACATTTATTTTTTACACTGTAAGGGCAATATATATATACATATACAGTTGAAGTCAGAATTATTAGGCCCCTGAATTATTAGCCCCCCTGTTAATTTTTTCTCCAATTTCTGTTTAACGGAGAGAAGATTTTTTTCAACACATTTATAATCATAATAGTTTTAATAACTTATCTCTAATAACTGATTTATTTTATCTTTGCCATGATGACAGTAAATAATATTTTACTAGATATTTTTCAAGACACTTCTACAGCTTAAAGTGACATTTAAAGGCTTAACTAGGTTAAATAAGTTTACTAGGCAGGTTAGGGTAATTAGGCAAGTTATTGTATAACGATGGTTTGTTCTGTAGACTATCAGAAAAAAATATATCTTAAAGGGGCTAATAATTTTGTCCTTAAAATGGGGTTTAAAAAATTAAAAACTGCTTTTATTCTAGCCGAAATAAAACAAATAAGACTTTCTCCAGAAGAAAAAATATTATCAGACATACTGTGAAAATTTTCTTGCTTTGTTAAACATCATTTGAGAAATATTTAAAAAAAGAAAAACAAATTCAAAGGGGGGCTAATAATTCTGACTTCAACTGTATATAAATATACATATTCTATATATATATATATATATATTCTAGATCAGGGGTGCTCAAACATGGAATGGAAGGCTGGTGTCATGCATATTTTAGTTGCAACCCCAATTAAGCATACTGTACCTGAAGCAGCTAATCAAGTTCTTTCTAGTACAAAAACTTCCAGGCAGGTGTGTTGAAGGAAGTTGGAGTTAAACTATGCAGGACACCGGCCCTCCAGGATCGAGCTTGGGCACCCCTGTTCTAAGCTCGAACTCTGTTCTGTTTGTAATCACTCGATCTTCAAACTTACAATTTGCACCAAAAAAATAGTCCCCTTTTCCAACACATGACCAAAACCATTAGTATGATGTACCTGGTATTTGGGATGTCATCACTTTAAAAACAGTTCTGCAAAAGCTGCCAGTTGAGACCACCACATCTGTGTTGTTTCATTTTTTAAATGAATTTCTTATCTTATATTATTATTACATTAGTTTGCATTATGGGGATGATAATAACATGCATATTTGCTTCAGAGATTAGCATTTTTACACCTTTGAGGAAAGGCAACTTAAAGGCCCTGGCATACTTCAAGCAAAATTGAAGAACTAATGGAACTGATGTAAATTCGAACAAAAGAAAGTTCGTTTTAAGTCTGTTTCGGGAATTCGAAACCGCTCCCCCAAAGGTTTGCTTTGGCTCCTAAACAGCATTGTGCTACCATTGGTCTACGAGGAGTACACAATTAGTGGGTGTGCTCTGGAACGCCGCCGCCTTTGATATATGATCAAGTGTGGTTTATTTATAAACTAATTTCGAGACGATCGCGTGCTTATGATCAACACGGCTGGCACCTCATTAGCTCCATAATCTGCCCTATTAGATGATTACGGACACACTATAAATAACCAGTTATCACTCCAGTTATCTTCGTCTTGAAGTCCCCCCCCCCCCCCTATAGGGCGACACGGCGGCCCAGTGGCTAACACTGTTGCCTCACAGCAAGAACGCTGCTGGTTCAACCTCCTTTCGGTACGGTTTGCGTTTTGGGTCGGTTGGTGCAGAGTTTGCATGTCTCCCTGTGTTCGTGTGGGTTTCCCCCAGGTTCCCAAAAACATACACCATAGCCAATCGACTAAACCAAATTATCACCCAAGACAACCTTAGTTTACACTTCTCACACGGCGACAAGCAGGGGAGTTCTCGAGACCTACCTGAGCTCGAACTCCCCTTTCGCCTTTCTAACGGAAGGGAGCCCCGGGCTCGAGGATATTACGAGCTCAGGGCTCTCTCCCAGGAAAACATGCCAATTACGCTTTATTGATCATCAGCCAAGTGTGAACTCCTGAAATCATTTTTCATTCCACAGAGGTCAGACAGGGCAACAAGTTGACATCCAACACCAAGTTAGCAACATGACTAATCAAGAGGGTCAAGTTGCAGAGCTGGTACCAGTGTGTCCGTGAATTTTTAAAAAGTGTTAAATCTCATAGTATAAATTTTTTTTCTTTATTAGTCTTAAAATGTCTTAAGGGGCCAATTATTATTAGGGATGTCCCAATCAGGTTTTTTTGCCCTTGAGTCTGAGTCATTTGATTTTGAGTATCTGCCGATACAGAAACCCGATCTGATACTTCTATAATACATAACAAAAGAATAAAGAAGAGCGAAGAAACAGATCCAGGATGTTCATTATTTCGTAATTTACCTTATTTTAACATTCAACAACCCTGTTAACAAACAGAGCACTTCTGTGAGGTATCTTGAACAATCAAGTAATAAATAACATAAATTCTTCACTTTTGGACTTTAGTACAACAGTAATTATAAAAAATATCTACTATAAAAACAAATAGCACCTCAACTTAAAATACCTGGCAGGCAATCCCAAGTTTACATATCTCAGTTTGCTATGGCAATGTTGTCATCATCAACTTTAACACCTCCAGACTGCAGACATACTCGCAGTTTCTGCTTCAAGCTGCTTCCATGTTCTACTTTGCCGGAGTTTAACCAATAGTGTCTCTGCAACAAAGTGATGTCAAGCCGCACGCGTTGCTGTTTCTGTGTGAAGTCAAGAAAGAGGTCTAACTCTGTGCCAACGCATAACTATAGATGTTCCTAAAATAATGAGAATATATATAATATACCTATATATTTGAGTCCTGAATGGGAGGTAACGTCCGATTCCGATCGAGTCTAAAACTGAGTGATCGGGCACGATTTCCGATCACATGATCGGATCTGGACATTCCTAATTATTATGACAAATAAAGTTGGTCTTAAATTTCATTCTGTGTTGTATTAAGTATAAGTATATAAGTATAAGACTGGGTACGCAGATGTATCCGCACCTGTACAAATCACACACAGAGACATTTTAAAGACTCGAAGGGGTAAACACACCAGACGAGAAGCATGATAAAGTACTAAACATTGTTCCATTTGATGTCTATCTGCGGCAAATGAAAAACTATGTAAAAATGTGGTGCACCGCGGTGGCACTTCTTGTGCGACCGGCTAGATGAAGCTTACAGATGATTAAGAAACTGTTCTTCTCTCAAAGCCATCATCATCCTTGTGTTTAGGTGTATATGCAATCAGAGCAACACCTTTACAACCCCACCTACTGCAGCACAGGGGTGTCGAAGGGTTTGACCTCTATATACAAGGGGTTCTCAAACTCGTTCCTGGAGGTCCTGTATCCTGCAGGTTTTACTGTAGCTCCAACTTGCCTCAACATACCTGCAAGGCTGTTTCTAGAAAGCCTAGTAAGAGTTTGATTAGCTAGCCCAGGTATGTCTGATTGGGGTTGGAACTAAAATCTGCAGGACACTGGACCTCCAGGACCGAGATTGAGAACCCCTGCTGTATACCATCATTCAACCTTTTTAAACTTCTTTTTGCCCTCAAACGAAGAATGAAAAAGAACTTAATTTGAAGTATACCAGAGCCTTTAGTGTGAATTGGTGAGTAAGCCAAGGTGTTGATTAACATCAGCACCTTCATACATCATACAAAATACTGGTGTCAGGACATTAGCCACTTAAAATTCTGAAGCTACTCCCAGAATTATATTTTAGCCCCGTTTACACTAATACATTTTAGTTTTAAAACGCATAAGTTTTGCTACAGTTACGCCATCCGTCCACACTACGCTGGAGTTTTTGAGGCCCGAAAACGGAGCGTTTTGAAAACGCTGGAGAGGCTGTTTTCATTTTGAAACGCTGCTGATCCGTCTGAGTGTGGATGGGGGAAAACGGAGAGATCTGAAAATGGAGGCGGGGCTGCAGACATTTGCCTATCTGATTGGGGCTTTTCCCTCAATATTAAGTAGCCTTCACACAGTTCAGTCTGAATCCTCTCCTTGTAAGTTCAGACTTCGCAAGTTTGATATGGAAAACACTCTTGAGAACACGTCGGGTGAATCTTAAAAGGGAACAGTGTACTTTATAACCTCATTCACATCACCCTGGCTACGCTGTTTTACTTTCTTAACAATAAAATGAAAACATGACATAAGGAACTGCCTATTTTCATTTTGATATTAGCAACTTAACAGACATCAAAAATGTTGAGGCGTCATGTAGCTGCATAATAACACCGTCATCTTCATGCATATTTATAATTCTATAACATTACTGGCTCCTTTCATTTTCATTGATAATGCGAAACATACCCTCTCTTTCATTGAATATCAGTTTAATAATCAATAATAACCATTAAAAAAGTATAACGCACAATAAGTTTACACAATATAGGAAATAATGCAAGCAATCAGTCAGATGTGCAGAATCAGTGTACGCGGTTACATTAATTAAGATATTAACCTAACTTATCTTTGCGCTCAGCCAAAACACATTACCTGAGAACAAGTAATAGATTATAAAGACTAAAGTCAGGGAATATGTCGCTAGATATAGACAACAGGATGAATTAAATATCACGTTTAACAAATATAGTGAGGTTAGATCCCGCAATAGATCCTTGATGATCAGTCTGACGTGCACAACTCTCCTATGGGTATGTGCTCAAAGCACGCTGCAGTGCATGCCAGAGTGTGTGTGTGTGTGGTCACGTGATGTGCGTTTTCAGCGGTTTAATGTAGACGCAGAGTTGTTCAGAAACGCTAGGTGAAACGCTAGTGTGGATGCAGATCGTTTTCATTCTAAAACGCCAATTTTAAAACTAAAACGTATAAGTGTAAACGGGGCCTTTGTTTCCTTCCACCGTACAAAACTGAAAAACACAAGAAAGGCAGGCTGGAGTAACCTTGGCTCTCTCGAGCTGCAGCTGGGCCTGGCGTTCGGCTTCACGCCGATACGCCTCGCGGTCCTCCTCCGCTGACAGGTCGGAATCCGAAGGTCTGCTCGTGTACGAATCGGCTGAACCCTGCAAGACAAGAAACAGGGAGAGCTAAGAACATTTGCCATATTGGAGGATTATAAAAGCATAGGAAATAGCCCATGACTTGTACTGTACACATAGCTTAGCTAGTCATAACACTCTCATCTATCATTATAAAACATATTACAGCTACAGTAAGAGTCTAAGACAGATTTCATGAAAAATAAGATAATGATGACCAGTGAACCAAAACCAAACTCTTTTGGACTGACCTTTATGGCCAGACATTTGCAATGAAGTGATACAAAAAACATGATGAAATGTAAACAGACCTTTATCATTTACATAAGTAAATGAATGCCTGCCCAATATTTAAAACACTTCAGTGTATATTTAAAGCTGAACTGTATGACATACAATGTTAAAAGTACAGCTTCTGTTCTATTTGGAAAACATATATTTGATGCAAGTGACTTTATTTACATGGTATGTAATGTATAATAGTAAGCCCACTTTATATTAGGGGTATTTAACTAGCAGGAACTTGTCTCAAACAAGATTAAAGGAATAGCTCATAAAAATGTAAATTCTTCACCATTTACTCACACTCAAGTGGTTCTGAACTTTATTAATTTGTTCTTCTGTTGAACACAAAACAAGATATTCTGAAGAAGGCTGTAAAAAAACAGCCATTTACATCCAAAACAGGAACAAAAAATCCTATGAAAATGAATGGCGATTTTTATTTTTTTTATTTATTTATTTATTTTTTATTTTTTCCTTAACAAAAATAAAAAAAAATGGGTGAACTTTCAATTTGAGCGCATTGTGTTGTTATTTAGGAGGAATATAGTTATGGACAGGTTCAGTGGTACAGGTAGGTTCATGGGTTGATTGAGGTTGGCAACAGGTTTGGTGGTTCTGGTAAGTTTAATGATCGTGAAAGTTCGAAGAAAGATTTTTAATTGTATGGGAGTACTGTGAAAAGTGGCCGGCGCAGTAGGTAGTGCTGTCGCCTCACAGCAAGAAGGTCGCTGGTTCGAGCCTCGGCTGGGTCAGTTGGCGTTTCTGTGTGGAGTTTGCATGTTCTCCCTGCGTTCGCATGGGTTTTCTCCGGGCGCTCCGGTTTCCCCCCGCAGTCCAAAGACATGCGGTTCAGGTAAATTGGGTAGGTTAAATTGTCCGTGGTGTATGAGTGTGAATGAGTGTGTAATGATGTTTCCCAGAGATGGGTTGCAGCTGGGCATCCGCTGCATAAAACATGTGCTGGATAAGTTGGGGATATAAATGTTGGTAAGGGTTGCGAAGGGTCCAGTTTTGTGGTCTGGTTAGGTCTGAGAGTTTTTAGGATTGGGAACAGGTTGGATATTATTGGTAGGTTTATGGGTGGGTTAAGACCATAAATAAGTTATGAGTTGGTTAAGGTTAGGGAACAAGTTTATGGAGGATTAGGGTTTAAGGGTTGCTAATGGTTAGGTTCAGGGCTTTACATGAACACCCGCCAAATGCGGGTAGATTTTAGCTGTGGTGGGTTAGACAGACACCTCCACTAGCCACTTTGGCTGGTTGAAAACCATTTTTAAATTGTAGTTTTCTTAAAAGCAGAGTTCGACAATAAGGACGGCCCTATATTCGTGCAAATGTGATCTTAGAATCGAGAAGCAGCATGACTGACAAATATAATTGTGTTCGTGCGGGCAAAAGAAAGCCGGTTGATTACAGAATGAGAGGATAATCACTCGCGCCAACAGCTGATGTGATGCGCGCGACTGTTTAAAACACGTGCGCGCTCCCGTTTCCTGAAACAACCGTGCCTGGAAACGCAACTGGTGTGATCGGTTCTCTTTCAAATAGACTAGACAAAAAGTTGTTCATGCACTCACAGTCCTGCTGCTTTGATGAGCTCCATATTGGTCTTTTTGCTTTCACTTTAACCATTATTTAAACAGGATATAGGATATTAACTTCCCATTTATGTGTAGTTAACTGGTGTTAACTGTTTTTTTTAAGAAATGTTTTGTTAAATAAAATGTATAGTATACAGCTTTATTTTGCTTGTTTTGACACATTTTTTTAAATTTGTGGCTAAGAAATAATTATTTATTTCTTTTTAGTGTGGTTGGAGATAAATTTGGTAAATCCTTTGAGCTCTGAAAAGTCCTGTGAAATAAAAACTAATTGTAATACAACATTATGAAACCATGACCCATGTGCTCATGCTCACTGAGCAAGCTCAAACACAACATACACAAAAAGTGACATGAATGAGGAGGCATGTGGACATTCCACAAAATCTAAATCAAGTCATTTTAGCATGTCAAAGTCATATTTATGCATATAAAATATAATTTCCCAACAACAAAATTGTGGCTAGTGAAAATGGCGAATGGCTAGTAATGTTGGAAAACTGCTAGCCACACTGGCTGGTGATCAAAAAAGTTAATGTCAAGACCTGGTTAGGTTAATTAAGTTATATTGGTTACCTTGATTAAGATAATATTAGTGCTGTAGGTAGACTTATGCTGAATTCAGACTGATTTTAGCCCCAATTTCGACTTGCTGACATGTTTTGAGAAATCGCTAACAAACGCCTGAAATCACAGGCAAATGGGTACATGTTCACGCGAGTTACAATCACACAGTGTGAACTATCAAAAAGGTGATCTGAGAGAATTGCCGATGAGTTGCAGACACCCGTCAGATATTTGGCATGCTAAATATCTGGACCTGTCAGCGATTCAAAATCATGCCGTGTGAAATGTGTTCTGATTGAAAATAACACCGGCGATCACCTACAGCCAATGAGAGAGCAGCATCCACTAGTGTAAGTATCTGCAGGCCAGCGGGAGGTAGGGGGAGAAGTTAAATAAGCTACTTTTCAGTCTATTTGGACCCAAGAAATGGAGGAAAAACTAGGAAATTTGGCAGAAGCACCGTGTCTGTTTGACGTGTCATCTGAGCAATAGACCAACCTGGTCCAAACAGAAAAAATTTAAGGAGAAATTGCAAATTCCCTTCAAAGGCAAGGTGAGCAAAATAAGTACATTTTCTACCCCACTAAAGACTTCTTTCCCAATATGTAGTTAATAACGAAAGATATACAGTACTACATCACGTCACGTTGTTTCCATGTCACTTCTCGCATGTGTTTGGTTGTGAGAGATATAGTTTGCAGACCGAGACAAAGTTATCAGCGATTCTTCCTATTGTAAAGTCATGCAGCATGAAACCCCCTGTCGCCGATCCATCTTGCTGTGTAAACACAGCAGCGACGGAATGCTAGCCCAGATAGTCATGCATTGTGAAAACATCTGTGACACGACTACTTCAAAATCATGCTGTCTGAACTCGGCATTAGGGGTGGGTTAAGGTCAGGCACGGGCTTAGTGGTTTGGGTTGGTTTAGGGGTTTATCAAGGGGTAGGTGATAGTCAGTGTAATTAAATATCTAATTACAAGAAATAATTCCAGATATAAATACTTGATAATAAATAAAGATAAATGTGTTATATATAAGAGGTCGTCATACTTAAAGAATATCCTGTAAGTTTTAGAGCTGAAAATGTCCTTGTTAACTAATGGTTACGACTTGTGATTGAAAGGTCAAAGGTTCAAGTCCCGGCACTGGCAAACACTTGTGGTGGAGGGAGTGAATAACCCACTGCACCGGGTGTGTGTCCACTATTGTGTGTGTGCACTTGGATAGTTTAAATGCAGAGCACAAATTCAAGTATGGGTCACCATACTTAGCCACGTCACAATTTTCACTATTTTTTACTAGGGGTGTAACGATACACCAAAGGCACGGTTCGGTTCGGTTCACGGTTTTAGAGCCACGGTTTGGTTCGGTTCGGTTTCTGTTTGCTGTGGGGTTAGGGTTGATGTCATCTTAACAGTAATGCTAAGGAACAATAGATTCACTTAATAACAAGAACAACTAAACTTTTTCTTTATTAATTTTGCCATCACATTTTAGTACAGTCAGGATACCAGAGTAAACAACAAAAATGAAATAAATACCTCCAATATAGACTAGTCAGAAAAAAGAATTCTCTTTAGTGCAGCCATCTTAAAAAAAGTAAACTCAAATTAAATAAATAACTGCAGTGTTGACTATAGTGAAAGATAAACAGGCTTGTCCTTTCTTGTTCTTCTTTAAAAACACCATAACGTCCACATTCTCAGGTGAGGGGCTTGATTTCTGTGCAGACATAGACAAAGTGATGCTCATTTTAGTTATCATTTAGATAGGTTTCCGTTTAAATTAATGAAAAAATAATATACATATAATGTGCTTGTAAAGTGTTTTTTACATGACCTATTCACCAGTAAAATACATTGCAGTTTTGTCTGAAACTAATGTTCGGGTTGTAGCCGTATATTAGTTGTATTTTTGCCTCTCTCTCTCTCTCTCTCTCTCTCTCTCTCTCTCTCTCTCTCTCTCTCTCTCTCTCTCTCTCTCTCTCTCTCGCTCGCTCTCCATGCCTGTCATTTCTGTATGTCCGCCTTCACGACAGCTAATTGGTCAGGAGAACGATCTATCATTACTGGGCGACATGGCGCGGGAATATAAAAATGACGTCAGGAGAAGCGGAGTAGAGCGCATCTTCCTTTGATCTCGTTTTTCATGTATTTTGCTAACATGATTATGAATTTCGTTGTTTTTGCTTAACTTTCGTTCGGGCAAAATTATTTTGCATTAGTTTTGCCATCTTTGAGAAATTTTGTGATTTTTGTACACTTTTATGTCGATTGATTTGTTTGTTGCTTTTTTGTTCAGCTCTTTCCCGTCATTTTGAGCTTTACCTCCTCAAGTTCACTCTTTTCTCAGAGTAAGGTGGATAGGAAAGATGTCTTACGACTTCCATTTTGCAAACACGTAGAAAATGTATTGTTAAAGACATCAGGTAAGAGGTGAACGTCATCTTTGTATTTATTTTATTCTACAGTTCAGTATAGGGAAGAATAAGGCGCACGGCGCTGAAAACCTTTTTTTCTTTTCATCAGTTTCTAGCGAGGTAAGGGGTTAAATCCCTTTTGTTGGCAGTTCTGTTGTCAGTGTCTTTTGCGTACACCCTCACATTGTGAAATTTACCACATTTTTTAAATGTTATTCCTTATTAAGTTTCGTGAAACAGTTAGTTACGACAGATAGTGTGCGCTTTGTCTACGACACGAATTCCATTCCTGTACTCCACTGGAAAACCAAAATGTTCCCAAACAGGAGACTTAAATGTATTTGGGGGATCTGCAATCTCAATATATGCGAAGCAGCCGCCCTGCATATACAGTAGTAATGGAGTGTGATCGCTCACTCAAGTCACATGACATGACATTCACTTGGAAAATACTATTCTAAATTCTAAAACATTGGAATATAATATTTAGAACAAAAGCTCATCATTACTAATACAATTTAATCAAATGTGATAAAATAAAGATGTTTTGGTTCAATTAGAGACAAGTGACGTCAACCTTAACAGTGGGCAGCAGGGGGCGTGACAGTATCGCGGTCCGCCACGAGAGTTTCGCAATACGTATCGTGGTTGGTGTATCGCGATATTTCGGTTCGGTTTGTAGTATCGTTACACCCCTATTTTTTACATATAAAAACACCTTGGAGATGGTAATTTTAGATAAATTTCCTGACAGATAAAGAATTAACAGATAAACAACTGACTTGTTTACTCATTTTGTCAATGTTTCGGTGATACATTGGATTAAATTTAAATCAGAATTGAAGATAAGCAAAAATTAATAGTCTATTTGAGTTGTTTAAAGAGAAAGGTCTGAGGATTTGTTTACTCATGCTCACAGAATATTTTGTTTATATCATTTAAAACTCGACACAGCCTGATCACATTCAAAAGCAAAGTGAAAAAAACCTAACCTGAGACTGATGTCATGGGATGTAAATTTTCACACCGCTAAAATTAAAAAGTGAAAGCAAACCATTTAAAAAGGCTCAAGTTCACTGTGCATCCCAGATGTTTTCAGTTTACAATTATAGGAACTTTTTGAAAATCACTATAAGAACATGATTAAGCACTTTGAGGGCGAATGAAACTGCACAGACTTTTTCTAGTTTAAAAAATAATCTGGGTTAAAGCATCTTTGGTTTTTTAAGGTGTTGTCAGTTCATTGTTTTGAAATGTGGAACCAGACTTTGACTAAAATATATGGTATCATGTTATTCTCCTTTGAAAATGTGCAGGGTGTCCGCGGGGTCTTAAAATGTCTTAAATTTCAAAAACAAAATTTTAGGTCTAAAAAAAGTCTTAAAGGGTCACGAAACCCCCTGTCTCAGCAGGGTGTTTTCACACCTCTGTTTTGAAAAAAGTCAGGAAAGTTGGGCGTGTCGAGCTCTGGGAGTGTGGGAGTGTCGGGGGAGGGAAAGAGGATAAGATTTTGCATAGAAGGGACGCGCTAAGTTTGACAGGAAAAACAAACACACAGAGGCTGATTTGTTACGGCGAATAAGAGAAAAAAATCCTCCTCATTTCTCTGTAACTTATGTACTCGGTAGGTAGCGTCAGAAAGCCGTGTGTGTATAGACTATCCTGTCACAAAATGCGGCGAAAATCCTGCACGACGGGAATAGTTTGTGTTTACATGTTTACACTCGGAGAGCAGCATTTAAACAAAGGGCACTGCACTGCAAACACTTACCAAATCTGTAGACAGACAATCAAACTGGAGCTGTGTCTTTTTATTAAAAGGAGACGAGCGGCAAATCCGGATTTCACCATTTCCAGATGAGAAAAAGCTCTCGGGTAAAAATGTTCCTTACAAACGCGTTTCTGTCACGTGCACTGTAATCCACACGTGAGTCCAGCTGCTCTCCCATAAAGGGAAAATGGAAACAAAACCTTCGTTGCAACACACTAATAACACCTACGACTCTTGTCTTGAAATTCTTGTACTTTCACTTGTTTTGGCAACACAACGTGGCGTCTCTCTGCCGTCTGAACAGTGTAACCTGGTAAACAGTCTCCGGAGCTATCATGCATATTAATGAAGTTTCGCGTCATACACAATAGAGCGCGCTGATTGGTTTGAAGCACATCTTCTCATGAATTAATACTGCGCACTCAGATACGTCAGAACGCCCTAGAAAAGACAGACAGCCACTCTCCTGCTGGATTTACACCTAAGTATCTCATGGCCGTGACGCAGCTTCAAAAATTCGTTTCAAACCGGAAGAACGAATTTGCTCAAAATAACGCAAAAACAACCAATTTTCACTTTTTAGTGCATTATATGTGTCCTAATAGTGTTTATAGCAGCGTGGGACACATATATGACTGTCAACAGCTCAAAAAATGTGTTTTGGTGTTTCGTGACCCTTTAAATTCACTGAAATATTGTGTTGTATGTCTTTAACAATTTGAAACAGATCTTAATTATCCCCTGTCCAAGTATAGCTACCCAATCGGGCCAACATCTGAGAAAACCAAAAACAATTACACAGTTCCTTATGATAATGACAGAGCAATTTATCCCTTTCGTTATCTTCCAGTCATACAAAAACTGTTTACAGAAGTAAGGGTGAGTAGACATAATATTCATAAATAGACATGTATACAACAGAAATTTGTATATAACAGAATTTTGTTGTTCATTAGGTTGAATAGAAGTTATCTCAATCAAGAGAAGAAGTTATTACTCAATCAATTTGAACCAAAAGCCAACAAATATATATTTTTGATTATTTATGTAATTGCCTTCACAATAAATATAGTTTTATTAATGTTAAAGTTGTTGTTTAAATATATATATATGTCAGAATTATTAGCCCCCCTTTGAATTTTTTTCTTCATTTTAAAATATTTTCCAAATGATGTTTAACAGAGCAGGGAAATTTTCACAGTATGTCTGATAATATTTTTTCTTCTAGAGAAAGTCTTATTTGTTTTTGTTTTTCAAGCTATATTTTTTCTTGACTGTCAGAACAAACCACTGTTATACAATAACTTGCCTAATTACCCTAATCTGCCTAGTTAACTTGATTAACCTAATGAAGCCTTTAAATGTCACTTTAAGCTGTATAGAAGTGTCTTGAAAAATATCTAGTAAAGTATTATTTACTGTCATCATGGCAAAGATAAAATAAATCAGTTATTAGAAATGAGTTATTAAACTATTATGATTATAAATGTGTTGAAAAAAATCTTCTCTCCGTTAAACAGAAATTAGGGAAAAAATAAACAGAGGGGCTAATAATTCAGGTGGACTAATAATTCTGACTTCAACTGTGTGTGTGTGTATATATATATATAATGTTGAAAATGGTGTATACGACTAGATTTTTCTTGTTTTGATACATTAAAGTATGTCGCTAAGAAATAATTGCATTTATTTATTTATTTTTTTTTTGTAGCAAGCAATCCATTGGCCCAACGGGCCATTATAAATAATCATTAGTGTTTAGCCCTGTATAAGTCTAAAATTTAATTCATAATGGTCTTAAAAGGGTCTGAAAAAGCCTGAAATTTGACTTGATGAAACCTGCAGAAACCCTGATTACGTATCAGAATATCTACAGTATGCCTTTGTTTTGGTTTGTGTAACTCCACCCACTATCAGTTTACCCAAGTATAATTCAGCACCCCAGGTTGCCTTGGGGGACAACACAGCTTAATTCATTTCAGTCATGAAGGCTGCCTCAACATATGCGGACGTGGCCATAAATGCAGCCTCAGGGAGACAGAAGCAGAGGCAGTTACAAAAATCCACATGAGGGGGTTTTAAATTCGCAAACAATGCAATTATTACAAATGTAAACATTAGCTGAGCAGCTTACAGTGTAAGGCTCGATCATCAGGCACACAGAATTATTACATATTGGGCCTAAATCCTGTACACAGCAGTTCTCACAACTCGACCTGCACTTAGAGGGATACAAAGTTAGCATTAGCTTTACTATAAAAGATCTGGGTGTCATATTAGACAGCAATTTAACTTTTAAAAATCATATATCCCATGTCACAAAAACTGCCTTCTTTCATCTGAGAAATATTGCTAAGTTATGAAGTTTGCTATCCATATCAGATGCAGAAAAGCTAGTTCATGCTTTTATGACTTCTAGGCTGGACTACTGTAATGCTCTGTTTGCTGGTTGCCCAGCATCCTCTATTAACAAACTTCAGCTAGTACAAAATGCAGCTGCCAGAGTTCTTACCAGGTCTAGAAAATATGATCATATTACCCCAATTTTATCCTCCTTACACTGGCTGCCTGTTAAGCTTTTTTAGCTTTTTTAGCAAAACATACACTCAGTGCTTCACTTAGCGGTATGACGCATGAGTGTGCTCCACGCAGGTTTTTGCATCTCGTTTATATACACTATGAACAGCAGCTACGCTAATTATTCTCTTTATTCTCTATTTCCACCTGGGGGTACTCATCCGAGGCCCTCAGACTATGCAGCGCCACTGATGCGATCCAAGACCAGCGACGAGATGATCGCAAGATTTTCATAATCCTGGACCAGGCCGTCTCCTGAGCAGCTGCTGTGGTGTTCATAGAAGAGTAGAGAGCATGAGACTGATTCCTGTGACACTCCAGGGACAGACGAGTCTTCACTAAGGTCCAGCATTCTCCAGCCTCCGGTGCCTAGACTGCAGCTCTGCACAAGACATTTGGCCATAGGAGTAATGGTCGTGCCCAACTGAGCCAGGTTTCTCTCGAGGTTTTTTTAAATTCTTCACTTTTGCCAATTGATGAAGTTTTTTCCTCGCCGCTGTCGCCACTGGCTTGCATGGTTCAGGATCTGTAGAGCTGCGCATCGATGGAATTGCTTTTCAGTGTTTGGACTCTCAGTAGTGATTATTAAACCACACTGAACTGAGCTAAAACTGAACTTAAACACTGAAAACTGAACTGACACTGTTTCAATTTACTATAATCTTCTATGTGAAGCTGCTTTGACACAATCTACATTGTAAAAGCGCTATAGAAATAAATTGAACTCATTCCTGTTGGTGATGACAATCTGTCTGAGGAGGAGGGGCTTGGTGCAAAAACCCTATCCAGTATTTTGAATATGGACTGCAATACCTAGTTCAACCACTGGGTGTCAATGCTACATACAGCCCCTTTAAAAACCTAAATGAGGACTATTACTAAAAACTAGTAACCTCTGGAGCTAGTCTCAAAGCCAGGGTAGAAAAAAGCTTTTGATGTTTTTGGAAATAAAAATCACGTAAACGTCATCTATGGATCTCAGATAACTGTATAAAATATCTAACATTTTAAAAAGCTGGTTCATGAGCCCTTGAATTGAGTAATTAGCACATAGTACTTGATGACAAAATGTAAAGTGATTCCACTCCAAAATATCGGTTTAATATCGAGGTTTAAAAACCTCAGATCTCAGATTACACACAAAGTAACAAACAAATTATTGTGTGAACAGTAAGCTGTTTTACAACATTACTAGGCCAAATTGAATGACTTTTAGAATTTTAACACATAGCATGTGGAAAATGTTTATTTAATCATGAGTTAAGTGATGAAGAAAAGCTTAAGACACTTCTATTTCCTGTACATTCAACCACTGTAGCAAAATGCTTATAGTCAGTGAGTCATCAAATGCATTTCCAGTGGTCTGTACAGTCCTAACAGGCACAGCCAGCTTCAAACTATTCACAGAAGCACACAACAGACACACTCCAATTAGGTAAACATGTAGTTTGTACACTACAAATAAGGATTATTCATTAAATTCATTGGCATATTTGGCATTGACATCCTAACACTTTCCAATTTCATCTGTATGGCCTCTAAAGTGACGAATTACTACAGCACTAGAGCGTTGAGCCCGAGGCAGTCATGTAACGCTCACAACAATGGTCCAACAATAAATAATGAAACAAATATGCCACAAATATGCCAATAACAGCCCAATCTATATTTCAAAGCAAAGCCAACATCTTCCATATCCATTACAATAATAACAATAAATCTAATTTATTAAATCATAAGTCATCCAGACCAACACCCTAGCAAATATACGATCTGACAAATTAACAAGTGACCCCACAATCCAAAAGCAGCATCCACAGCCAGGTAAATTCCACCTACCTTCGTCAGGACAATGGTTAGTGGTGGGTTTTAACGCTATCTCATTCTGTCAGTTGAGCAAGTGAGAGACCCCAATACTCTCAAAGCATATTCCTGAGGTCTTGGACTTTTCTGCAGTCCACTCAAAGAGCGAGAACGATCAACCGGCGCTCAATGCTAGTCAAAAACATTAGCGAGATCCAGCACCCAAAACAGAGCAGTTATGATGACTGGCCTCAGAGCCTCACAGCAGGGAGGGAGGAAAAGAGAAAGGGAGCAAGAGAGAGAGAGAGAGAGAGAGAGAGAGACTCGGGAGACAAATGAAAATGCGAGCAGGCGGTACAAGCTGTTAGAAGAAGAAAAAAAATGGAGGGAGGGTTGAAAATGAGCACCTCAGGTCTAGCCGAGCTGCAGTGAGCACAACACTTTAGGGGAAAATGGCTGGAAATTGTAAGACTTACCACCATTACCAACAACAACAACCCTTTTTAGTTGTGTTCGCAAGGACACCAAAGACTTGTGTCAGCATTTTTCTTTTATTTCCATCATGATTAGTATTTGAAACAACCATATATGATGTTCAAAAGTTGCCGGGAGTGCAGGAGTACAGGGAGTGCAGAATTATTAGGCAAATGAGTATTTTGACCACATCATCCTCTTTATGCATGTTGTCTTACTCCAAGCTGTATAGGCTCGAAAGCCTACTACCAATTAAGCATATTAGGTGATGTGCATCTCTGTAATGAGAAGGGGTGTGGTCTAATGACATCAACACCCTATATCAGGTGTGCATAATTATTAGGCAACTTCCTTTCCTTTGGCAAAATGGGTCAAATGAAGGACTTGACAGGCTCCGAAAAGTCAAAAATAGTGAGATATCTTGCAGAGGGATGCAGCACTCTTAAAATTGCCAAGCTTCTGAAGCGTGATCATCAAACAATCAAGCGTTTCATTCAAAATAGTCAACAGGGTCGCAAGAAGCGTGTGGAAAAACCAAGGCGCGAAATAACTGCCCATGAACTGAGAAAAGTCAAGCGTGCAGCTGCCAAGATGCCACTTGCCACCAGTTTTGCCATATTTCAGAGCTGCAACATCACTGAAGTGCCCAAAAGCACAAGGTGTGCAATACTCAGAGACATGGCCAAGGTAAGAAAGGCTGAAAAACGACCACCACTCTGAACAAGACACACAAGCTGAAACGTCAAGACTGGGCCAAGAAATATCTCAAGACTGATTTTTCTAAGGTTTTATGTACTGATGAAATGAGAGTTAGTCTTGATGGGCCCGTGGCTGGATCGGTAAAGGGCAGAGAGCTCCAGTCCGACTCAGACGCCAGCAAGGTGGAGGTGGAGTACTGGTTTGGGCTGGTATCATCAAAGATGAGCTTGTGGGGACTTTTCGGGTTGAGGATGGAATCAAGCTCAACTCCCAGTCCTACTGCCAGTTTCTGGAAGACACCTTCTTCAAGCAGTGGTACAGGAAGAAGTCTGCATCCTTCAAGAAAAACATGATTTTCATGCAGGACAATGCTCCATCACACGCGTCCAAGTACTCCACAGCGTGGCTGGCAAGAAAGGGTCTAAAACAGGGGTGTCAAAGTCAATTCCTGGAGGGTTATTTAAACGGATTAAATGGATTAAATTCATTTATTTCCTCAAAATTCTACACACAATACCTCATAATGACAATGTGAAAAAGATTTTTTTGAAATTGTTGCAATTTATTAAAAATAAAAACCTGAAAAGTCACATGTACGTCAGTATTCACAGCCTTTGCCGTGAATCTCTAAATTGAGCTCAGGTACATTCTGTTTCCACTGATCATGAGATGTTTCAGCAGCTTAATTGGAGTTCACCTGTGGTAAATTCAGTTGATTGAACATGATTTGAAAAGGCATACACCTGTCTATATAAGGTCCCAGGGTTGACAGTGCATGTCAAAGCACAAACCAAGCATGAAGACAAAGGAATTGTCTGTAGACCTCCAAGACAGGATTGTCTCGAGGCACAAGGCTGGGGAAGGTTACAGAAAAATTTCTGCTGCTCTGAAAGTTCCAATGAGCACAGTGGCCTCCATCATCCGTAAGTGGAAGATGTTTGGAACTACCAAGACTCTTCCTAGAGCTGGCCTGCCATCTAAGCTAAGTGATCGATGGAGAAGGGCCTTAGTCAGGGAGGTGATCAATAACCCGATGGTCACTCTGTCTGAGATCCAGCGTTCTTTTGTGGAGAGAGGAGAACCTTACAGAAGGACAACCATCTGTGCAGCAATCCACCAATCAGGCCTGTATGGTAGAGTGGCCAGACGGAAGCCACTCCCCACCTGGAATTTGCCAAAAGGCATCTAAAGGGCTCTCAGACCATAAGAAACAAAATTCTCTGGTCTGATGAGACTAAAATTGAACTCTTTGGAGTGAATGCCAGGCGTTACGTTTAAAGAAAACCAGACACCGCTCATCACCAGGCTAATATCATCCCTATAGTGAAGCATGGTGGTGGCAGCATCATGCTGTGGGGATGTTTTTCAGCAGCAGGAACTGGAAGACTAGTCAGGATAGAGGGAAAGATGAATGCAGCAATGTACAGAGACATCCTGAATGAAAACCTGCTTCAGAGTGCTCTTGACCTCAGACCGGTTCATTTTCCAGCAGGACAATGACCCAAAGCACACCGCCAAATTATCAATGGAGTGGCTTCACAACAACTCGCTGAATGTGTTTGAGTGGCCCAGCCAGAGCCAGACCTAAATCCTATTAAATATCTCTGGAGAGATCTGAAAATGGCTGTACACCGTTGCTTCCCATCCAACCTGATAGAGCTTGAGAGGTACTGCAAAGAGGAATGGGCAAAAATTCCCAAAGACAGGTGTGCCTAGCTTGTGGCATCATATTCAAAAAGACTTGAGGCTGTAATTGCTGCCAAAGGTGCATCAACAAAGTATTGAGCAAAGGCTGTGAATACTGATGTACATGTGATTTTTCAGGTTTTTTATTTTTAATAAATTTGCAACAATTTCAAAAACTCTTTTTTCTCATTGTCATTATGGGGTATTGTGTGTAGAATTTTGAGGAAATAAATGAATGTAATCCATTTTGGAATAAGGCTGTAACATAATAAATATGTGGAAAAAGTGAAGAGCTATGAATACTTTCTGGATTCACTGTATGCCTGACAATACAGTATATATATATATATTTGCTATAAAACATTCTGTAAATCATTAATTGTTTTGTGAAAACCTAAACATGCACTAATCTCTAAAGATTCACTTCTCTATAAAGCATATGAAAGTGTGTGCCATCAACCCAGTGTTCTAGCATATTGTTTGAACAATACCATATTGATGAGGTATGAGGTAAAGCACACACACACACACCCTTATCGACTGTATTCATGACAGCCGACAGAAGAAAAAGGCGAGAAAGTGCAGACATTAGCATATTTAACTCTCTCCGCTTCTGAACAGAAGGCTTATTTCTGCAGACTCAGCCGTTTTCTTTGTGAGCTGTGTGTCATCGCCACTGTGTAGCGTTCATCCAAAATGAGTAATTAATCTTCCTCAAATACGTAACGGAGTATTTCGAGAACTACTGTGTTTTTGGTGAGGGATACTAATATGATTATATAATATTGGCTGGCTCACTGAAATGTCTACGGTCAGTTTGACAACATAATCTAGATTTGTACTGTATATGTAAATCAAATGGTTGCAGCACAATAGTTGGCTGTTGCTAAGGTGTGTTAAGACTATTCTTTCAGCACTCTGATCTATCTAGGATTTATTATTTGACAGTCCTATTAGCATCTTGATATGTGACCCGTATTATCACATTGTATTTGGTTGCTAGGGAATTTTTTCCTGTTTTTTTTAGAATTTTAATGTGGTTGCCATAGTGATTTTTAGGGCCCTGCAAGCACAGGACGTCAACATGATGTCATATTGACGTTGTACCCCAACGTCGTGGGGACATTGGATTTTGTTTGGAAATGAAAATCGGGTTGACGTCAGAACTCAACGTCAGGCCGACGTCGATATCCAACGTCCAACCTAAAAATCAACCAAATAGCAACGTCTAATCATGTTACACCTTAACATTGTGTGGACGTTACCACTATGACATCTGTCAGATGTTGGATTTCGGTCACTTTCCAACACAGCCTAAAATCAACCCAATATCAACGTAATTTGACATCGTTATTGGACGCCAAAATTACGCTGGCTGGGATATTCTGATATTTGTAGCACACTAATATGTGGTTGTTAGACTGTTTAACTGCAGATTTATCATGGCAGTGCAGTTGTGGAGGTATTCTTACTGCTTTATTAGAATTGTGATTTGTGCTTGATATGTCGTTGTTAGGATGTTTTGACTTCTGAGTCTGAGAGACAGCCACGGACGAAAACTCCAGATCAGGGCTATTCAATTAGTTTGTCATGGGGACCAGTTCATGAAAAGCATCCCAAACGAATGGCCGGAGAGATATGACTTGCAACATGAGTGATGACACAACTGCATATAAGAGCCCATATGTTGTATTTTTGCTCCTTAAGACACCCACGTTGGCTTTTTCTACATTAAAATGTTAATATGTTGTATTTTGAAACTACATTATATCACTGCATTGGACAATAGGCTATTTTTAACAAACATTCAAATGTTGTATTTCAGAGCACAACAAAAGCAGCGCATTGCTTAAGTAGGCTTCTTCTACATTCAGACACATTCATATGTTATGTTTTGAACTGCCTAACAATTATGGATGCAACAATTATAGATTTTAGTTGTACAATTATATAGTGTGAAGAACAATCATGGTTTCACGGTTATAACGTCTAATGTAAATTTAAACTTTATATTTTCATTAGTAATATTTTTAATGTTGTAGGTTTTTCTTTGCTTATAGGGTTACACAATTATGTGTGTGTTTATAGCATGGAAGAGAGAAAATAATATAATAATAATTGTTATGAAAGTCGGCGCCAATATTTAGATTAACTGTTGTTATCATCTGCGTTCATACATACATAATCATTTTAATAATAGTTTGTCTAACATGTCTTTTGTTTACATTGCACTGAAAGCTAAGCACAACTCTGACCGCTACAGCATGAGATGTTTTCTACTGCGTGTGCCCAGAAAGTCCCGAGCGCGTTGCTCCGCTTGCACCAGCATATTGGTAAATATTCTTACATTACAAATAACAAACTTGCACGCGGAAAAGACGTGATATGGGAAAGGCCAGCTGCTACAGTTAATCCGGTGTATCATACCTTAGGCACGGTATAGTAGAAAATTTTGGTGGTTTGAAAATCTTGACTTTTCCAAACCGCAGTATACCTTGAAAACAGTTATCATCCCATGTCTAGTTAGGTGCTCGCTTACTGGTTCATTTTGGGGTCATGACTTATATTGTTGTAATATAACTTACAGTTGAAGTCAGAATTATTAGCCCCCCTTTGAATTTTTTTTTCTTTTTTAAATATTTCCCAAATGATGTTTAACGGGGCAAGGAAATTTTCACAGTATGTCTGATAATATTTTTTCTTCTGGAGAAAGTCTTATTTGTTTAATTCCAGCTGGAATAAAAGCAGTTAATAATTTTTTAAACACCATTTTAAGGACAAAATTATTAGCCCTTTTAAGCTAAATTTTTTTTCCGATAATCTACAGAACAAACCATCATTATACAATAACTTGCCTAATTAACCTAACCTGGGGTGCGTTTCCCAAAACCATCGTTAGCCAACTAAGGTCGCAAGTTTCGTTGTACAAACATAGTTCTTTGATTTGCTGTTTCCCAAATCCATCGCTCCAACGAACATTCGCAAACTGCGTCGCAAACTTGAGCACTTGAAACGACACCTCTGGAGCTGTAGTTAGAAGCATAGTTCCTGGCTGTGTTCTATTCCCACTTATCCCCCCTATGCCCTATTTATTTAGAACATTCTAACATTCAAAGCTGGAATTATTAAAAATAAAAAAGCATTAAGTTAATCTCTCTTAGGTGTAATTTGCTTTCAAAGTATTTTTACAGTTCAGTTTTAGCGATATTCATGTTTACAATTGTGCTCCCTTCGCAGTGCACTTTGAAAACATTGATATCATTTTGAACACAGCCTCATGGTGAAAGCTATAGGTATATTTAAAAGCGCAAATTATGTTACAGTACTTTCTGCTGTGGTTTGCATGTGAAATTGTATTTCTTTTAATAAATAAACAATATCCTAAATAATAATAATGATAATAATAATCATCATCATCATCATTAATATTATTAATATTATTATTAAAGTAAATATATTTATAATAAATCGCCTCATTATTTATTTATTTATATGATTTATATATGATATTAGAATAGTGTTAGCTTTTGTAAGTGATTTTATGTTTTAGAATAGAATATGTAATGTTCAACTTCTCAATAATATTATTAAAGCAAACACAGGCCCTATATGTTTACAAATATTTCAATGAATATGGAAAATGAGTGCATGTTTTTACCAAAACTAATACTGGATTTTATTTTAAATGCGTGTTTGTGTAAAACAATATAATTTGCACAAAGAAATGATGGGGTTCTTCTCTGAAGAAGTTACTCCACCCCGTTTAGAGCATCATTATGGGCGTTTTGCGTCATAACTAGCAACGTTCAAGCGATGGATCTGCGACAGAGAAACTACGGGTTTTGGGAAACACTCGTCACTACATAGTTCTTTTGCCAAACGATGCATCGCACTATGATAGTTCAGCCGCGAGTTACGTCGTTGTTTGGGAAACGCACCCCTGCCTAGTTAACCTAATTAACCTAGTTAAGCCTTTAAACGTCACTTTAAGGTGTAGAAGTGTCTTGAAAAATATCTAGTCAAATATTATTTACTGTCATCATGGCAAAGATAAAATAAATCAGTTATTAGAAATGAGATATTAAAACTATTATGTTTAGAAATGTGTTGAAAAAATCTTCTCTCCATTAAACAGAAATTGGGGAAAAAAAATAAACAGGGGGGCTAATAATTCAGGGGGGCTAATAAATCTGACTTCAACTGTATATGCATAGTATACTATATTATTTGTGGGGCTTTGCTTCAATAATAAGCTGCAATAATTATTTCCTTTACAAATTAAATGTTGGTTATTGGGTTGGTCATCTGTATCCATCATGACATTGGCACAATTTTTTGGAAAAGAACGGAACTTGACTTGCTTCCTAACCCTATCAACACACCTTCGTTTTCCTACAACGTCTAAAACTTTAACTCTACTGTGTGCAGATGTTTACACCTCCTTTCTTAGCGAGTCTCTGATGGCAGATGAAGTTGGTTCACACCCACTCCTGCTTTCACTGCAACACCAAATATAGCACACACACCCCCCCCTCCACCCCCCGGCTTCTCCTTTCCCCTTCCAGCACATAGATCATCTCCCTCTCCCTGTGTAATCTCCACTGCATCTCAGATTTCATTATATCCATCAGGCACACTCATAATTTAACACTAGGATAGGCTTGAGATTATCAAACTATACTCCATTGTTTTGAGTCAGGCGGAAATACTAATGCCTAGATGAGGCATAATAATGTAAAGATAAGCAAATGCTTCATCCTTGTGTGAAACCACATTGCTTGGGGAGGAGTAATAAAGGTGGAGACTGTAAAGTGAGAAAAGATGGAGCAAAAAATGAATGGAAGTTCAATGCCGATGGAAGATGTTCCTCTGGTTGGCGAGGCCACGGCGAAGCTTCCTCCTATATTTGAAACTCAGCCCTGATTCTGTCAGCTCCAAATAACAACCGAGCAGCACACATGGGAGAGAAGAGAGGAAAGAGAGAGATAGAGGGAGAGAGGTATGGGAAGAGAGACAGAGACCAACGAGTACAAAAGTCCCATGAAAAAAGGACACGTCTCTTGAGATGCTCTCGCACAACCCAAACAACAACTGTTTCTCAATTACATATTAGGATGAGCAACATTTTCCATCTAAATGTCTCACTTTGCTGCTGATATTCAATTGTAAAATGGATTAAACAATGCACTTGTTTGTGCTGGGTAATTTAATGCATTATTATAGTGTTAACATGATAATTAATTAACACAGACAATTATTTTATCATGCGTTAACAGTTTTTATTATTTATTTATTTATTATTATAAAACTCCATTGTTCACTGGCTTTGAATACACACACAGACAAACAATGGGCTCTATTTTAACGATCTAGGCGCAAAGTCTAAAGCGCATGGCGCAAAAGGCAAAGCAAGGCAAGGCAAGTTTATTTATATAGCACATTTCATACACAGTGGCAATTTAAAATGCTTTACATAAACAGAAATAAAAAAGACAAGTGTAAGAAAAAAATAAAAACAGATAAAAAAACAGATAAAAACAGATAAAAATATGTTAAAACAGGTTGTAAAAGAATGAAAAAGAAGAGAAAAACATAATAGTGCGATTTGTCGGACGTAGCACAGTGCTCATTCAGTAAAGGCAAAGCTAAACAGATGTGTTTTCAGTCTGGATTTGAATGTGCCTAATGTTGGAGCACATCTGATCATTTCTGGGAGTTGATTCCAGCAGCGAGGGGCGTAGTAGCTGAAAGCCGATTCACCCTGCTTTGACTGAACTCTTGGAATTTCTAGTTTATATGATCCTAGAGATCTGAGTGTTCTTCTAGGTTTGTAATCAGTGAGCATATCTGTAATGTATTGAGGTCCTAGGCCATTTAGTGATTTATAGACAAGTAATAATACTTTAAAATCTATTCTGAATGTAACTGGGAGCCAGTGTAAAGACCTGAGGACAGGTGTGATGTGCTCGGATTTCCTGGTTCTGGTCAGAATCCTGGCCGCAGCGTTCTGGATAAGCTGCAACTGTCTGACTGTCTTTTTGGGAAGGCCCGTGAGGAGGCCGTTACAGTAATCCACCCTGCTGCTGATAAAAGCATGAACAAGTTTCTCTAAGTCTTCACTGGAAACAAAGCATCTGATTCCTGCAATGTTTTTGAGATGATAGTATGCTGATTTACTAACTGCTTTGACATGACTATTGAAACTCAGATCTGACTCCAGAGTCACATCAAGATTCTTGACCTTATTTTTTGTTGTTTGACCTTTAGAGCCAAGGTACGCATTCACCTTGAGAACCTCATCTCTGTTCCCAAACGCAATAACTTCAGTTTTCTCTTTGTTTAACTGAAGAAAGTTTTGGCACATCCAACTGTTCATTTCATCAATGCATTGGCAGAGGGTGTCAATAGGGCGAAATGCAAAAGCATTAAGCTCATGTCCAAATCCATTTTTGCTATTTTAAGGACGGAAAAGTACACTCTGTGCCCTGGTGCACGGTCTAACAGGGTTGTGCTTATTCTCTTAATGAGTTATAGGTGTGTTTTGAGCATAACATGCATTAAACCAATCAGAATCTCATCTCCCATTCCCTTTAAGAGTCAGATGTGTCGCGCTATGGCACATTTGCTATTTATATGGCAGACATTGTAAATTCAAGAACTGAATAGAAAAACTGAATGCTTCACTTGCGAGAAAACAGTTAAACGGACCATCTGCAGCGCGGGGATAAGGAATGAGCCTCCTCCATTCGGCCTCTTTACTTTCCTTTTACTCTTTACTCCTTTACTTTTGTGGATAAGGAAACGGTGTTTCGCACTGCACTGAAGACTTCTATTAAGGCTCGTACACACCGGGACGTTTTTCGTTTGCATTTATCGTCAGCGTTTTTCAAGACATTTTTCCAGATTCAAACCCAAGCGATTTTCACAGGCGTCGAGCAGAAGAGTATGCAAAATCACTCCTTGACGTTAGATGGCGCTACACAATTTTAAGCTTCTGGCACCCGCTTGTAACACAAAAGAAGAAGACAAAGTTGACACGCTTGTTGTTATGGATGGTTCAAGTAGCAGCTCCAGCTGTAGTGATGAAGAAATGATTATTGTTCACCAGTGCAATAAGCAGCTCCACGTTCATATCGCCTCTGGGCATCTTCTTCAATGTGCCCTCGCATTGACAGTTTTGCGCTTGAGCGCCTCCAAGTGAAGTTTACTGTAACTTCAGCAGCTTCGTGTACGTGAACAAAAGTGCCAATCTGATTGGTGGAGAAGGTTTTGACGCAGCGCATCAAACCAAAAAAACGAGCATAAGGCGTTTTTTTTTTTTTTTAAATTACGCTTTTGCGCCTGCCGTTTTGCGCGTCGGTGTGCACGATCACATTGGCGCCCTTTATTTAGTCACGAGGCGTTAAACGTCGACTGAAAACGCCTCGGTGTGGACGAGCCTTTAGCCTACATATTTAATTTAGTTTAAGCGCAAAGATTTGTTTCAAAACTATTTTTCAATTCAGTTTTAATTTCCAGCAAGCTAAGAAATGAACAATAATAACAAAATGTGATCAAAAAACTGAGTTATATCCAAACACGCGTCTTATTCTTATTTGCTCACAGATTCAACAGGTTTGCTCACTTTTTTAAAGTAATCACTTTTTAGTGTGCCTACGAATTTATGATCATTTTTAAAAATGCCAAACATTTTGGTAGCTGTTGGCTTCATGAGGTGTGTGTCGTTGAATAAACCGACCTGTCAATCTTTCTAAAGTTGACCAATCAGAAGGATGAAAGAGTCTGAAGGATTTTCACATGAACTGATTTGTGATGTGTGAGTGGACATGCGATCTTCCGACCTTCAGAATTCACACTGTGCCCTCAGATTCTAAAAAATGTGTATACAGTGCCCTCTAGTGGATTTGACATCTGAAATGTGCAAGTGTATCTGTCTGCAGACTGCAAGACAGGGGCGTAACATGAAGGGGTGTAACTTGTAGTAAGTTAGAGGCGTAACTTGCAGTTATTGAGATCCCATTGAACCATGCAAGACGTCACAACGAGATGTTGTTGGCAAGATGGTGGAAAAACTTACCAGAGAACATTTTCACCAAATGTTTTCATGAGTTTTTTCCAAATGTATCCACAACCAATTCATTTGATATATTATATTCATTCATTTAGCAACGCCACCATGCAACTCCACTCGCTGACTTCTTCATCCGATTTGTCATGACAGTTAGTCTACTCGGTGTCGCCCTCTGTGGTTGTAAATGACAGTACAATGGTGAGCGCGTCAAGTATGAAATCCTCCGCAACTCGCAACTGTACGTTAATAACTATGATGTTTGGGTTGAGAGGTGTAGACGTTAATAACTATGATGGTTGGGTTTAGGGTTGTGGTAGGTGTAGACATTAATAACTATGATGGTTGGGTTTAGGGTTGGGGTAGGTGCAGACGATAATAACTATGATGGTTGGGTTTAGGTTTGGGGTAGGTGTAGACATTAATAACTATGATGGTTGGGTTTAGGGTTGTGGTAGGTGTAGACATTAATAACTATGATGGTTGGGTTTAGGGTTGGGGTAGGTGTAGACATTAATAACTATGATGGTTGAGTTTAGGTTTGGGGTAGGTGTAGACTTTAATAACTATGATGGTTGGGTTTAGGTTTGGGGTAGGTGTAGACGTTAATAACCATGATGGTTGAGTTTAGGTTTGGGGGTAGGTGTAGACATTAATAACTATGATGGTTGGGTTTAGGGTTGTGGTAGGTGTAGACGTTAATAACTATGATGGTTGGGTTTAGGGTTGTGGTAGGGGTAGACGTTAATAACTATGATGGTTGGGTTTAGGGTTGTGGTAGGTGTAGACGTTAATAACTGTGATGGTTGGGTTTAGGGTTGTGGTAGGTGTAGATGTTAATAACTATGATGGTTGGGTTTAGGGTTGTGGTAGGTGTAGAGGTTAATAACTATGATGGTTGGGTTTAGGGTTGTGGTAGGTGTAGACGTTAATAACTATGATGGTTGGGTTTAGGGTTGTGGTAGGTGCAGACGTTAATAACTGTGATGGTTGGGTTTAGGGTTGTGGTAGGTGTAGACGTTAATAACTATGATGGTTGGGTTTAGGGTTGTGGTAGGTGCAGACGTTAATAACTGTGATGGTTGGGTTTAGGGTTGTGGTAGGTGTAGACGTTAATAACTATGATGGTTGGGTTTAGGGTTGAGGTAGGTGTAGACGTTAATAACTATGATGGTTGGGTTTAGGGTTGTGGTAGATGTAGACGTTAATAACTATGATGGTTGGGTTTAGGGTTGTGGTAGGTGTAGACGTTAATAACTATGATGGTTGGGTTTAGGGTTGTGGTAGGTGTAGACGTTAATAACTATGATGGTTGGGTTTAGGGTTGTGGTAGGTGTAGACGTTAATAACTGTGATGGTTGGGTTTAGGTTTGTGGTAGGTGTAGACATTAATAACTGTGATGGTTGGGTTTAGGGTTGAGGTAGGTGTAGACATTAATAACTGTGATGGTTGGGTTTAGGGTTGAGGTAGGTGTAGACATTAATAACTATGATGGTTGGGTTTAGGTTTGGGGTAGGTGTAGACGTTAATAACTATGATGGTTGGGTTTAGGGTTGTGGTAGGTGTAGACGTTAATAACTATGATGGTTGGGTTTAGGTTTGTGGTAGGTGTAGACATTAATAACTGTGATGGTTGGGTTTAGGGTTGAGGTAGGTGTAGACATTAATAACTATGATGGTTGGGTTTAGGGTTGGGGTAGGTGTAGACTTTAATAACTATGATGGTTGGGTTTAGGTTTGGGGTAGGTGTAGACATTAATAACTATGATGGTTGGGTTTAGGGTTGTGGTAGGTGTAGACGTTAATAACTATGATGGTTGGGTTTAGGGTTGTGGTAGGTGTAGACGTTAATAACTATGATGGTTGGGTTTAGGTTTGGGGTAGGTGTAGACGTTAATAACTATGATGGTTGGGTTTAGGGTTGTGGTAGGTGTAGACATTAATAACTGTGATGGTTGGGTTTAGGTTTGGGGTAGGTGTAGACGTTAATAACTGTGATGGTTGGGTTTAGGGTTGAGGTAGGTGTAGACGTTAATAACTATGATGGTTGGGTTTAGGGTTGAGGTAGGTGTAGACGTTAATAACTATGATGGTTGGGTTTAGGTTTGGGGTAGGTATAGACGTTAATAACTGTGATGGTTGGGTTTAGGGTTGGGGTAGGTGTAGACGTTAATAACTATGATGGTTGGGTTTAGGGTTGAGGTAGGTGTAGACGTTAATAACTATGATGGTTGGGTTTAGGGTTGTGGTAGGTGTAGACGTTAATAACTATGATGGTTGGGTTTAGGGTTGGGGTAGGTGTAGACGTTAATAACTGTGATGGTTGGGTTTAGGTTTGGGGTAGGTGTAGACGTTAATAACTATGATGGTTGGGTTTAGGGTTGTGGTAGGTGTAGACCTTAATAACTATGATGGTTGGGTTTAGGGTTGGGGTAGGTGCAGACGTTAATAACTATGATGGTTGGGTTTAGGGTTGAGGTAGGTGTAGACATTAATAACTATGATGGTTGGGTTTAGGTTTGGGGTAGGTGTAGACGTTAATAACTATGATGGTTGGGTTTAGGGTTGTGGTAGGTGTAGACGTTAATAACTATGATGGTTGGGTTTAGGTTTGTGGTAGGTGTAGACGTTAATAACTGTGATGGTTGGGTTTAGGGTTGTGGTAGGTGTAGACGTTAATAACTGTGATGGTTGGGTTTAGGGTTGAGGTAGGTGTAGACGTTAATAACTATGATGGTTGGGTTTAGGGTTGTGGTAGGTGTAGACGTTAATAACTGTGATGGTTGGGTTTAGGGTTGAGGTAGGTGTAGACGTTAATAACTATGATGGTTGGGTTTAGGGTTGAGGTAGGTGTAGACGTTAATAACTATGATGGTTGGGTTTAGGTTTGGGGTAGGTATAGACGTTAATAACTGTGATGGTTGGGTTTAGGGTTGGGGTAGGTGTAGACGTTAATAACTATGATGGTTGGGTTTAGGGTTGAGGTAGGTGTAGACGTTAATAACTATGATGGTTGGGTTTAGGGTTGTGGTAGGTGTAGACGTTAATAACTATGATGGTTGGGTTTAGGGTTGTGGTAGGTGTAGACGTTAATAACTATGATGGTTGGGTTTAGGGTTGGGGTAGGTGTAGACGTTAATAACTGTGATGGTTGGGTTTAGGTTTGGGGTAGGTGTAGACGTTAATAACTATGATGGTTGGGTTTAGGTTTGGGGTAGGTGTAGACATTAATAACTGTGATGGTTGGGTTTAGGTTTGGGGTAGGTGTAGACGTTAATAACTGTGATGGTTGGGTTTAGGGTTGGGGTAGGTATAGACGTTAATAACTGTGATGGTTGGGTTTAGGGTTGTGGTAGGTGTAGACGTTAATAACTATGATGGTTGGGTTTAGGGTTGTGGTAGGTGTAGACATTAATAACTATGATGGTTGGGTTTAGGGTTGTGGTAGGTGTAGACATTAATAACTATGATGGTTGGGTTTAGGGTTGTGGTAGGTGTAGACGTTAATAACTATGATGGTTGGGTTTAGGGTTGTGGTAGGTGTAGACATTAATAACTATGATGGTTGGGTTTAGGGTTGTGGTAGGTGTAGACGTTAATAACCATGATGGTTGAGTTTAGGTTTGGGGTAGGTGTAGACATTAATAACTATGATGGTTGGTTTTAGGGTTGTGGTAGGTGTAGACATTAATAACTATGATGGTTGGGTTTAGGGTTGTGGTAGGTGTAGACGTTAATAACTATGATGGTTGGGTTTAGGGTTGTGGTAGGTGTAGACGATAATAACTATGATGGTTGGGTTTAGGGTTGTGGTAGGTGTAGACGTTAATAACTATGATGGTTGGGTTTAGGGTTGTGGTAGGTGTAGACGTTAATAACTGTGATGGTTGGGTTTAGGGTTGAGGTAGGTGTAGACGTTAATAACTATGATGGTTGGGTTTAGGTTTGGGGTAGGTGTAGACATTAATAACTATGATGGTTGGGTTTAGGGTTGTGGTAGGTGTAGACGTTAATAACTATGATGGTTGGGTTTAGGGTTGTGGTAGGTGTAGACGTTAATAACTATGATGGTTGGGTTTAGGTTTGGGGTAGGTGTAGACGTTAATAACTATGATGGTTGGGTTTAGGGTTGTGGTAGGTGTAGACATTAATAACTGTGATGGTTGGGTTTAGGTTTGGGGTAGGTGTAGACGTTAATAACTGTGATGGTTGGGTTTAGGGTTGAGGTAGGTGTAGACGTTAATAACTATGATGGTTGGGTTTAGGGTTGAGGTAGGTGTAGACGTTAATAACTATGATGGTTGGGTTTAGGTTTGGGGTAGGTATAGACGTTAATAACTGTGATGGTTGGGTTTAGGGTTGGGGTAGGTGTAGACGTTAATAACTATGATGGTTGGGTTTAGGGTTGAGGTAGGTGTAGACGTTAATAACTATGATGGTTGGGTTTAGGGTTGTGGTAGGTGTAGACGTTAATAACTATGATGGTTGGGTTTAGGGTTGTGGTAGGTGTAGACGTTAATAACTATGATGGTTGGGTTTAGGGTTGGGGTAGGTGTAGACGTTAATAACTGTGATGGTTGGGTTTAGGTTTGGGGTAGGTGTAGACGTTAATAACTATGATGGTTGGGTTTAGGGTTGTGGTAGGTGTAGACCTTAATAACTATGATGGTTGGGTTTAGGGTTGGGGTAGGTGCAGACGTTAATAACTATGATGGTTGGGTTTAGGGTTGAGGTAGGTGTAGACATTAATAACTATGATGGTTGGGTTTAGGTTTGGGGTAGGTGTAGACGTTAATAACTATGATGGTTGGGTTTAGGGTTGTGGTAGGTGTAGACGTTAATAACTATGATGGTTGGGTTTAGGTTTGTGGTAGGTGTAGACGTTAATAACTGTGATGGTTGGGTTTAGGGTTGTGGTAGGTGTAGACGTTAATAACTGTGATGGTTGGGTTTAGGGTTGAGGTAGGTGTAGACGTTAATAACTATGATGGTTGGGTTTAGGGTTGTGGTAGGTGTAGACGTTAATAACTGTGATGGTTGGGTTTAGGGTTGAGGTAGGTGTAGACGTTAATAACTATGATGGTTGGGTTTAGGGTTGAGGTAGGTGTAGACGTTAATAACTATGATGGTTGGGTTTAGGTTTGGGGTAGGTGTAGACGTTAATAACTGTGATGGTTGGGTTTAGGGTTGGGGTAGGTGTAGACGTTAATAACTATGATGGTTGGGTTTAGGGTTGAGGTAGGTGTAGACGTTAATAACTATGATGGTTGGGTTTAGGGTTGTGGTAGGTGTAGACGTTAATAACTATGATGGTTGGGTTTAGGGTTGTGGTAGGTGTAGACGTTAATAACTATGATGGTTGGGTTTAGGGTTGGGGTAGGTGTAGACGTTAATAACTGTGATGGTTGGGTTTAGGTTTGGGGTAGGTGTAGACGTTAATAACTATGATGGTTGGGTTTAGGTTTGGGGTAGGTGTAGACATTAATAACTGTGATGGTTGGGTTTAGGTTTGGGGTAGGTGTAGACGTTAATAACTGTGATGGTTGGGTTTAGGGTTGGGGTAGGTATAGACGTTAATAACTGTGATGGTTGGGTTTAGGGTTGTGGTAGGTGTAGACGTTAATAACTATGATGGTTGGGTTTAGGGTTGTGGTAGGTGTAGACATTAATAACTATGATGGTTGGGTTTAGGGTTGTGGTAGGTGTAGACATTAATAACTATGATGGTTGGGTTTAGGGTTGTGGTAGGTGTAGACGTTAATAACTATGATGGTGGGTTTAGGGTTGTGGTAGGTGTAGACATTAATAACTATGATGGTTGGGTTTAGGGTTGTGGTAGGTGTAGACGTTAATAACCATGATGGTTGAGTTTAGGTTTGGGGTAGGTGTAGACATTAATAACTATGATGGTTGGTTTTAGGGTTGTGGTAGGTGTAGACATTAATAACTATGATGGTTGGGTTTAGGGTTGTGGTAGGTGTAGACGTTAATAACTATGATGGTTGGGTTTAGGGTTGTGGTAGGTGTAGACGATAATAACTATGATGGTTGGGTTTAGGGTTGTGGTAGGTGTAGACGTTAATAACTATGATGGTTGGGTTTAGGGTTGTGGTAGGTGTAGACGTTAATAACTGTGATGGTTGGGTTTAGGGTTG
The DNA here is from genome assembly GCA_903798195.1 of Danio kyathit. Classification (NCBI taxonomy): domain Eukaryota; kingdom Metazoa; phylum Chordata; class Actinopteri; order Cypriniformes; family Danionidae; genus Danio; species Danio kyathit. The sequence continues at coordinate 7,786,402 of LR812541.1, read as the reverse complement.
AGGTAGGTGTAGACGTTAATAACTATGATGGTTGGGTTTAGGGTTGAGGTAGGTGTAGACATTAATAACTATGATGGTTGGGTTTAGGGTTGGGGTAGGTGTAGACTTTAATAACTATGATGGTTGGGTTTAGGTTTGGGGTAGGTGTAGACATTAATAACTGTGATGGTTGGGTTTAGGGTTGTGGTAGGTGTAGACGTTAATAACTGTGATGGTTGGGTTTAGGGTTGAGGTAGGTGTAGACATTAATAACTGTGATGGTTGGGTTTAGGGTTGAGGTAGGTGTAGACATTAATAACTATGATGGTTGGGTTTAGGGTTGGGGTAGGTGTAGACTTTAATAACTATGATGGTTGGGTTTAGGTTTGGGGTAGGTGTAGACATTAATAACTGTGATGGTTGGGTTTAGGGTTGTGGTAGGTGTAGACGTTAATAACTGTGATGGTTGGGTTTAGGGTTGTGGTAGGTGTAGACATTAATAACTATGATGGTTGGGTTTAGGGTTGGGGTAGGTGTAGACGTTAATAACTATGATGGTTGGGTTTAGGGTTGTGGTAGGTGTAGACGTTAATAACTATGATGGTTGGGTTTAGGGTTGGGGTAGGTGTAGACTTTAATAACTTTGATGGTTGGGTTTAGGTTTGGGGTAGGTGTAGACGTTAATAACCATGATGGTTGAGTTTAGGTTTGGGGTAGGTGTAGACGTTAATAACTATGATGGTTGGGGTTTAGGGATGTGGTAGATATAGACATTAATAACTGTGATGGTTGGGTTTAGGGTTGGGGTAGGTGTAGACGTTAATAACTATGATGGTTGGGTTTCGGGTTGTGGTAGGTGTAGACGTTAATAACTATGATGGTTGGGTTTAGGTTTGGGGTAGGTGTAGACATTAATATCTATGATGGTTGGGTTTAGGGTTGGGGTAGGTGTAGACATTAATATCTATGATGGTTGGGTTTAGGTTTGTGGTAGGTGTAGACATTAATATCTATGATGGTTGGGTTTAGGGTTGGGGTAGGTGTAGACGTTAATAACAATAATGGTTGGGTTTAGGGTTGGGGTAGGTGTAGACGTTAATAACTATGTTGCTTGGGTTTAGGGTTGTGGTAGGTATAGATGTTAATAACTGTGATGGTTGGGTTTAGGAGTGGAGTAGGTGTAGATGTTAATAACTGATGTACAGCGCCATCTTGCCGACAACAGTTTTAACATGTGGGTCTCCATTACTTCAAGTTACTTGAAATGCAAAGATCTATTCTGACGCATGTATTTCCAAATGTGTCTTGCTTGTTACAACATATCATCTAGAATAGAGAGAGAAACAAAAGAAAAGGTACAGTTTTTAGGATGCAATTAAGAGTATTCAGCTGTCTCTTGAATATGGTCATCACGGATTCTCCATTCCAGCCAGAAACGGTAAGTGAGAAGCTTCTGGAAATTGTCGCTCTGGATGACATGTGAACACGTAAGACATGTGGAGATAGGAGGGTGCAGATCCTGTGGCTGTTCTGTTGTCTTGAACTTGACACTAACATAATATAACTTGTATACAACATGTAATTTTAACGTAATGTTGCCAGCTTGGCAAACATCTAAATCTCTGTGCTGTGTGTGATGTTTACTGCAGTGAGCCGAGGTGATAATTTAAGGTGCAATATATTAAGGTGACTCATATTGTCATATTATTATGGACCGTATACATCAGTGGTTCTCAACTGGTTTGGCCATGGGACCCACATTTTTACATGGTCATCAAGCCGCGACCCAAACTTTTAGGAACTATAATATAATTTTAGGAATTATTATTAATTTGTATTTATTTGTTAACATACACAAATAGTGACAGATAAATCACAAGTCACCAATATTTACAAATAAACAATATTTTATTGCTGTCATTTAACAAAATGTATCAAATTATAGAAATATTACAAAGTAAGGGTAAGAAAAGGTTCAGTTAGCATGAACTAAACTGAACTGTTAATAAAACATTAACACTGATCCTGTTGAACAGAACAAATCAGCAAATTACAGTAAAATGATTAAAACAATCATAACCATTTTTACATCTAATATGACAGCAATTATAAACATCTGTTTCACTTAACAGTAATTTGGGAAGCTAATGAGATAACTGAGGATGTGCTTTACTCCTGATAAGAGTTTTAAAGTCTGGGGTGATGGTAGACCCGAAGATCGTGCTCTATGTCCAACCTGTTCCTTTGCTTTGACTTAAGCTGCACCAAGGAAGAGAAGCCACTTTCACACAAATACGTAGTGCTGAATGGTAGGATGGATTTGATCGCACGAATGGCAAGGGACGAATACTCAGAAAGCACTTCGCGGCACCAAAACTGGGAGAGGCTTACTTCACTGAATATATTTTTCATCGACTTATCACATGACAGCTCCACCAGCTGATTCTCTTTGTTGCTCGGCAATGTGACGCTTTCCACGTCGATTCCAAAGCGATTGCTTATCCACGGATCATCATCATGTTTATCGAGAAAGTAGTCGGTACGGTTGTTGCGGGCGCATTTCAAAATAAAAGTCCGGTATAAGCAAAATAAGTCAAAAATTAAACTTTTGTTGATTTTTTGACCACACACTCCGCGACCCACTGAAAATGTTCCCGCGACCCACTCGTGGGTCGCGACCCACCAGTTGAGAAACACTGGTATACATCACACACATCCCACATTTAAAATAACATATCTTACACATTCTTGGGGTAATGTTTATCTTATGCTGACAATGTTTCGATTTTTCCATTAGAAAATAAGATGAATGTGCTGATTAGGAAAATAATGTTTGCTGTGTTTTCCGATCGAGGACATCCCTGGAAGTCCCCAAAGACAGGTTTAATTTTATTTAGCTCACTTCTGGGAACAAATTTGTCCCCAAACTCTGACTAAATAAACAGGAGCACAAACACACACACACACACACACACACACACACACACAAACACACCATCTGTGGGCAGCTCTGCAGTGGAGATGTAACATAACAGGCCAAGTGAGAGCGAATGATCCTGACAACATCACCTCAGCTCACTGCAGTAAACATCACACACACACACACACACACACACACACACACACACACACACACACATACACACACACAAAGATTCTGCTGATTGCAAGGGCAGCATTATTAAAACATAATACCCTCACCGACCACTTTATTAGGTACACATGTTCAACTGCTTGTTGATGCAAATTTCTAATCAGCCAATCACATGGCAGCATCTCAATGCATTTAGGCATGTAGACATGGTCAAGACGATCTGCTGCAGTTCAAACTGAGCATCAGAATGGGCAAGAAAGGTGATTTAAGAGACTTTGAACGTGGCATGGTTGTTGGTGCTAGATGGGTGTCTGAGTATTTCAGAAAGTACTGATCTACTGGAGTTTTCACGCACAACCATCCCTAGGGTTTACAGAGAATGGACTGAAAAAAAGAAAATATCCAGTACATGGCAGTTCTGTAAGCTCAAATGCCTTGTTGATGACAGAGGTCAGAGGAGAATGGCCAGACTGGTTCTAGCTGATAGAAAGGCAACAGTAACTCAAATAAGCACTCATTACAACTGAGGTATGCAGAGGAGCATCTCCGAACACACAACACGTCCAACCTTGAGGCAGATGGGCTACAGCAGCAGAAGACCACACCGGGTGCCACTCCTGTCAGCTAAGAACAGGAAACTGAGGCTACAATTCGCACAGGCTCACCAAAACTGGACAACAGAAGATTGGAGAAATGTTGCCTGGTCTGATGAGTCGATTTCTGCTGCAACATTCGGATGGTAGGGTCAGAATTTGGCATCAACAACATAAAAGCATGGATCCATCCTGCCTTGTATCAACAGTTAGGCTGCTGCTGGTGCTGTAATGGTGTGGGGGATATATTCTTGGCACACTTTGGGCACATTAATACCAATTGAGCATTGTGTCAACGCAACAGCCTACCTGAGTATTGTTGCTGACCATGTCCGTCCCTTTATGACCACAGTGTATACATCTTCTGATGGCTACTTCCAGCAGGATAACTCGCCATGTCATAAAGCGCAAATCATCTCAGACTGGTTTCTTGAACATGACAATGAGTTCACTGTACTCAAAGGGCCTCCACAGTCACCACTTCTCAATCCAATAGAGCACCTTTGGGATGTAGTGGAACAGGGCAGCCTACAAATCTGCAGCAACTGCGCGATGCTATCATATCAATATGGACCAAAATCTCTGAGGATTATATCCAGTATCTTGTTGAATCAATGCCACAAAGGATTAAGGCAGTTCTGAAGGCAAAAGAGGGTTCAACCCGGTACTAGTAAGGTGTACCTAATAAAGTGGCTAGTGAGTGTATATTAGCTATAGTAAACAGGAGTTTAACAAACCACTAACCATCATGTCTAAACGATGTAAAACCTCACTTGTTTTGAAATCGTTTTTGTTAGCTATATATTTATATAGGTGAAAAGTCTTTCAAAAACCCCTTATGAGAAAAAGACTGTCAAAGATCGTGACGTCGCCCGGTATGGCACAGCCGGGGCCCCACCCTGGAGCCAGGCCTGGGGTTGGGGCTCGTAAGCGAGCGCCTGGTGGCCGGGTTTTTTCCCACGGAACCCGGCCGGGCATAGCCCGAAAGAGCGACGTGGGACCATCCTCCAGCAGGCCCACCACCTACAGGGGGAGCCGTAAGGGGCCGGTGCATTGTGGAACGGGTGGTGGTCGAAGGTTAGGAACACGACAACCCGATCGTCGGACACAGAAACTGGCTCTTGGGACATGGAACGTCACCTCACTGGGAGGAAAGGAGCCCGAGCTTGTGCGGGAGGTGGAACGGTACCAGCTAGAGATAGTTGGGGTCACCTCCACGCACAGCTGGGGCTCTGGAACTCAACTTCTTGAGAAGGGCTGGACTTTCTTCTACTCTGGAGTTGCTCACAGTGAGAGGCGGCGGGCTGGTGTGGGCTTCCTTATAGCTCCCCAACTTAGCCGCCATGTGTTGGAGTTTTCCCCGGTGAACGAGAGGGTCGCCTTCCTGCGCCTTCGGGTCAGGGATAGGTCTCTCGCTGTGGTTTGTGCCTACGGGCCAAACACCAGTGTAGAGTACCCGGCCTTCTTGGAGTCCTTGGGAGGGGTGCTGGAAGGTGCTCGGACCGAGGACTCCATTGTTCTACTGGGGGACTTCAATGCCCACGTGGGTAACGACAGTGATACCTGGAGAGGCGTGATTGGGAGGAACGGCCTCCCTGTTCTGAATCCGAGTGGTGTTTTGTTATTGGACTTCTGTGCTAATCACAGTTTGTCCATAACGAACACCATGTTCAAGCATAAGGGTGTTCATCAGTGCACATGGCACCAGGACACCCTAGGGCGGAGGTCAATGATCGACTTTGTTGTTGTATCATCTGATCTCCGACCGTATGTCTTGGACACTCGGGTAAAGAGAGGGGCAGAGCTGTCAACTGATCACCACCTGGTGGTGAGTTGGATCCGCTGGCAAGGGGGTAAGCTGGACAGACCTGGCAGGCCCAAGCGTATTGTGAGGGTCCTCTGGGAACGTCTGGCTGAACCCCAAGTCAGAGGGATTTTCAACTCTCACCTCCGGAAGAGCTTTGACCAGATCCCGAGGGAGGCTGGAGACATGGAGACTGAGTGGTCCATGTTCTCCGACTCCATTGTTAACGCGGCCGTGAGGAGCTGTGGCCGTAAGGTCTGTGGTGCCTGTCGGGGCGGCAATCCACGAACCCGGTGGTGGACACCGGAAGTAAGGGATGCTGTCAACCTGAAGAAGGAGTCCTACAGGTCTTGGTTGGCTTGCGGGACTCCCGAGGCAGATGATGGGTATCGGCAGGCCAAGCGTGCTGCAGCCCGGGCGGTTGCGGAAGCAAAAACTCGGGCCTGGGAAGAGTTCGGGGAGACCATGGAGGAAGACTATCGGTCGGCCCCAAAGAGATTCTGGCAAACTGTCCGGCGCCTCAGGAGGGGAAAACAGCTCCACATCGAAACTGTTTACAGCGTAAATGGGGAGCTGTTGACCTCGACTGGGGATGTGGTCGGACGGTGGAAGGAATACTTTGAGGATCTTCTTAACCTGACCGACATGTCTTTCATCGAGGAAGCAGAGACTGGGGATGCAGGGGTGGACTCATCCATCACCCAAGCTGAAGTCACTGAGGTAGTTTGCAAGCTCCGCAGTGGCAAAGCAGCGGGGGTGGATGAGATTCACCCTGTGTATCTTAGGTCTCTGGATGTTGTGGGGCTGTCTTGGTTGACACGTCTCTACAACATCGCATGGAGTTCGGGGACAGTACCTCTGGACTGGGCAACTGGGGTGGTGGTTCCCATTTTTAAGAAGGGGGACCGGAGGGTGTGCTCCAACTATAGGGGGATCACACTCCTCAGCCTCCCGGGGAAAGTCTATGCCAGAGTACTGGAGGGGAGGATCCGGCCAATGGTTGAACCTAGGATCCAGGAGGAACAATGCGGCTTTCGTCCGGGCCGTGGTACACTGGACCAACTCTATACCCTCACCAGGGTGCTCGAGGGTTCATGGGAGTATGCCCAACCAGTCCACATGTGTTTTGTGGACTTGCAGAAGGCGTTCGACCGTGTCCCTTGTGGCATTCTGTGGAGGGTGCTCGGGGAGTATGGGGTCAGAGGCGCTCTGTTAAGGGCCGTCTCGTCCCTGTATGAACAGAGTAGGAGTCTGGTTCGCATTGCCGGCAATAAGTCAGACTTGTTTCCAGTGCATGTTGGACTCCGGCAGGGCTGCCCCTTTTCTCCAATTCTGTTCATAATTTTTATGGATAGAATTTCAAGGCGCAGCCTGGGGCTGGAGGGGGTCCGGTTGGGGGACCACAGAATCTCATCTCTGTTATTCGCAGATGATGTTGTTCTGTTGGCTTCATCAAACATGGACCTTCAGCATGCACTGGGGCGGTTTGCTGCCGAGTGTGACGCGGCTGGGATGAGAATCAGCACCTCCAAGTCCGAGGCCATGGTGCTCCACCGGAAAAAGGTGGTTTGCCATCTTCAGGTTGGAGGAGAGTCCTTACCCCAGGTGGAGGAGTTCAAGTATCTCGGGGTTTTGTTCACGAGTGAGGGAAGGATGGAACGTGAGATTGACAGGCGGATTGGTGCAGCGGCAGCAGTAATGCGGTCGATGTACCGGTCCGTCGTGGTGAAGAAGGAGCTAAGCCGAAAGGCGAAGCTTTCGATTTACCGGTCAATCTACGTTCCTACTCTCACCTATGGTCATGAGCTTTGGGTCATGACCGAAAGGACAAGATCTCGGATACAAGCGGCTGAAATGAGTTTTCTTCGAAGGGTGGCAGGGCGCACTCTTATAGATAGGGTGAGGAGCTCTGTCACTCGAGAGGAGCTCGGAGTAGAGCCGCTGCTCCTCCACATCGAGAGAAGTCAGTTGAGGTGGCTCGGGCATCTGTTTCGGATGCCTCCTGGACGCCTTCCTAGGGAGGTGTTCCAGGCATGTCCCACCGGGAGGCGGCCTCGGGGAAGACCCAGGACACGCTGGAGGGACTATGTCTCTCGGCTGGCCTGGGAATGCCTCGGGATCCCCCCGGAGGAGCTGGAGGAAGTGTCTGGGGAGAGGGAAGTCTGGGGTTCTCTCCTAAGACTGCTACCCCCGCGACCCGGCCCCGGAAAAGCGGCAGAAAATGAATGAATGAATGAAAAGTCTTAGCAAAAACAAAATGCATTAAAAAGATTTATTCATATTCATGTTGTTCACAACTTGTAAGGCTGTAAAATCTGTTTAGTAATGAAGCCTATAAGAATGCAGTTAGGACACTGCAATTATGTCTAAAAGTTGTCTAATAGACATCTAAACGCAGATGTGTTGACTAAGACAAGGCTAAATTTGTAGTCAGTGAAAATCTTAAGGGTGGCATGGTGGCTCAGTGGTTAGAACTGTCGCCTCACAGCAAGAAGGTCGCTGGTTTGCATCCCAGCTGGACCAGTTGGTTTTTCTGTGTTAGAACATGTTTTTCTCATGTTGGTGTGGGTTTCCTCCAGGTGCTCCGGTTTCCCCCACAGTCCAAAGACATGCAGTATAGATGTGTGTATGAATGTTAGAGTGTGTGGGTATTCCTCAGTATTGGGTTGCGGCTGGAAGGGCATCCGCTGTGTAAAACATATGATGGAATAGTTGGCGGTTCATTCCGTTGTGGTGACCTCTGAAATAGAGACTAAGCTGAAGGAAAATAAATGAATGATGGACGATATATATTGAGCGACGAAAAATGTGTTAATATGACAGCTCGGGCGACGCAGTGGCGCAGTAGGTAGTGCTGTCGCCTTACAGCAAGAAGGTCGCTGGGTCGCAGGTTCGAACCTCGGCTGGGTCAGTTGCCGTTTCTGTGTGGAGTTTGCATGTTCTCCCTGTGTTCGCGTGGGTTTCCTCCGGGTGCTCCGGTTTCCCCCACAGTCCAAAGACATGCGGTACAGGTGAATTGGGTAAGCTAAAACTGTCCGTAGTGTATGAGTGTGAATGAGCGTGTGGATGTTTCCCAGAGATGGGTTGCGGCTGGAAGGGCATCTGCTGCGTAAAATCTTGCTGGATAAGTTGGCAGTTCATTCCGATGTGGCGACCCCGGATTAATAAAGGGACTAAGCCAACAAGAAAATGAATAATTAAATGAAAATGACAGCTCTAATTAATTAATCAAAACATTTCAGCACACCAAAGTGTCCTGTATTCATAAAGGCATAAAGACTTTTGATTTATTGAGTACAATGCAGGACGACAGACATACTGTACAAGAGACACAAAAAAAAAACTCTTACTGGGAACAAAAAGAAGGCAGACAGAGAAATGAAGCGGCCGTATAATATCCACACATCACTCCTCTCTGTGTTTATGGGCACAAGCGGTAAAAGTGCTCCTGCTAAGTGATCCTTAACGATGTTATGGCCGTTTGTGAACTGTCAGAGCGGCCATTTGCCATCTATTATTAATGCGATGGATTTCAGCAGCGCTCGCAGTGTAACTAATATCTGATGCTTCCTTCACATTTGACCGAAAAACGCCGCCATCATCAGTATTTTCTGTCAAAAGGGAGCAGGAGGAAGACTTTATTGTGTGAGCTGGTGTGGGTTTGTGTTCAGGAGGAGCTGGAAGTGTTTGTGTGTGTCTGTCGGATATAAAGACGACTCTTCAGCCTAAATTTAGAGAATTCCCGTCTGATTATTAGTCAGCAGATACAGATATAGGCTCAGTCCAAACTTTACACTTGGGGTATTATTAAACGCTCAAATTATTTAGTTGTTTTTCAGGGTTGTTATTAAACACTAAAATTATTATGTCACGAAATCTGAACTAGCAGGGGAAAATGAGTAAATGTGTGTTTTTTTTTATGTTTGTTGGTTAAGGTTTTTATTTGTTACATTTAAAAGTATATTGAAAGTACTATGAAAAATGTTTTCATGTTTTCATTTTTATATTATGTTTTATTATATATTTTGATGTGTGAGTTAAAAACAAAAATATTTTTTTAGAAAATAAATGTTTACTGGGAATGTAAAATGTTTTGCATTTTGATGATTAATCTATATTTTATGTTATAATAATACATAATATAAGTTATAATTTTATAATATATTAGTATAATCATGTAATAAAGCTTTAAAAGGGTCACAAAACACCAAAACACATTTTTTGAGCTGTTGACAGTCATATATGTGTCCCACGCTGCTATAAACACTATTAGGACACATATATTGCACTACAAAGTGAAAATTGGTTGTTTTTGCGTTATTTTGAGCAAATTCGTTCTTCCGGTTTGAAACGAATTTTTGAAGCTACGTCACGACCATGAGATACATACGGGTAAATCCAGCCAGGAGAGTGGCTGTCTGTCTTTTCGAAGACATTCTGACGTATCTGAGTGTGCGGCATTAATTCATTAGAAGACGTGCTTCAAACCAATCAGCGCGCTCTATTGTGTATGACGTGAAACTTCATTAATATGCATGATAGCTCCGGAGACTGTTTACACTGTACAGACGGCAGAGAGACGCCACGTTGTGTTGCCAAAACAAGTGAAAGAACAAGAATTTGGAGACATGGGTCGTCGGTGTGCTGCAACAAGGTTTTGTTTTCATTTTCTCTCTATGAGAGAGCTACTGGACTCACGTGTGGATTACAGTGCACGCGACAGAAACGCGTTTGTAAGGAACATTTTTACCCGAGAGTTTTTCGCATCTGGAAATGATGAAATCCGGATTTGCCGCTCGTCTCCTTTTAATAAAAAGACACAGCTCCAGTTTGATTGTCCTGTCGCTACAGATTAGGTAAGTGTGTGCAGTGTTCTTTGTTTAACCCAGATTGCAAAGTTTGTCGTATTGTCAGCTGTGCTTTATTAGTTTTTAAAGACATACCTCAGTCAAAATGATTTAGTTACTAAGTTTACAGTATGTTAATATCACTGCAATATTACAGTACAATATTATAGACTGAAAGATCCTAAATGCTGCTCTCCGAGTGTAAACATATAAACACAAACTATTCACGTCGTGCAGGATTTTCGCCGCATTTTGTGACAGGATAGTCTATACACACACGGCTTTCTGACGCTACCTACCGAGTACATAAGTTACAGAGAAATGCGGAGGACTTTTTTTTTCTCCTATTCGCCGTGCGGTATCTAATCAGCCTCTGTGTTTCTTTTGCCTGTGATCAGCACATGGCCAAATGGAAACTCCCTTCTATGCAAATCTTACCCTCTTTCCCTCCCCCGACACTCCCACACTCCCAGAGCTGGACACGCCCAACTTTCCTGACTTTTTTCAAACTAGAGGTGTGACAACACCCTGCTGAGACAGGGGGGTTTCATGGCCCTTTAACGTATATTTCATAGTGGTTTTAAAAATACTAGTTGCTGAAAATAATTCTTGTTTTGATTTTTTTTTTTTTTAGTTTTAGTATATATTTTAGTTAAATCTAAAACATTTGAAATAAAACAAAATAAACATCTAAAAGAATCTTACAAAAGTGACAAAAACACTGAGCAAAATTATAAAAAATGTAAAATTTATAAAAGTAATAAGAAAAATGTTTTCAAACTATTAAAAAGCACTGCAAAACTTAAGCCTGGTTTATACTTCTGTGTCGAGTGATCGGCGTGACCCACGGCACCTGCCTTGCGCGTAGCCGTGCATTTATACTTGTGCGTGCTGTTTGTACTGCTCTGTAATAACTAGGGATGCAACGATTAACCGGTTTCACTATTAACCGCGCTTTAATCGGTCACGGTTAATTAATCGTAAAGGCTTCTCAACACCGCGTTTTTGCACGGAACAAAACTGCTGCAACTAAACAGTTATGCAAACTGTGCGCTAGTTTGTCGCAGAGACGAATAACCACGCACACTGGATTAACTATGACTGAGGCTATTAACTAAGGCAAGCTCGTGCAGGGGTGCGTTTCCCAAACAACGACGTAACTCGCGGCTGAACTATCATAGTGCGATGCATCGTTTGGGGAAAGAACGATATAGTGACGAGTGTTTCCCAAAACCCCTAGTTTCTCTTGTCGCAGATCCATCGCTTGAACCACGTTAGTTGTAACGTAAAACGCCCATAATGATGCTCTAAACGGGGTGGAGTAACTTCTTTAGAGAACAACCCCATCATTTCTTTGTGCAAATTATATTGTTTTACACAAACACGCATTTCAAATAAAATCCAATATTAGTTTTGGTAAAAACATCCTCTCGCTTTCCATATTAAATAAAATAAATGTAAATGGCACATATAGGGCCAATGTTTGCTTTACTAATATTATTGAGAAGTTGAACATTACATATTCTATTCTAAAACATAAAATCACTTACAAAAGCTAACACTATTCTAATATCATATATAAATCATATAAATAAATAAATAATGAGGCGATTTATTATAAATATATTTACTTTAATAATAATATTAATGATGATGATGATGATGATTATTATTATTTAGGATATTGTTTATTTATTTAAAAAAAATTACAATTTGACACATGCAACCACAGCAGAAAGTTAACCAACAGACCCATGTCATATACAGTAGAGATACTTAATAAATAACCCACTATAAAATAAAATAATTAACGTATGCTATGTTTTTTATTTTAACAAGCTTTGAAGACGTAACATAATTTCCGCTTTTAAATATACCTATAGTTTTCGCCATGAGGCTGTGTTCAAAATTATATCAATGTTTTCAAAGTGCACCGCGAAGGGAGCACAATTGTAAACATGAAGATCGTTAAAACTGAACTGTAAAAATACTTTGAAAGCAAATTACACCTAAGAGAAATTACCTTAATGCTTTTTTATTATTAATAATTCCAACTTTGAATGTTAGAATGTTCTAAATGAATAGGGCATAGGGGGGATAAGTGGGAATAGAACACAGCCAGGAACTATGCTTCTAACTACAGCTCCAGAGGTGTCGTTTCAAGGGCTCAAGTTTGCGACGCAGTTTGCGAATGTTCGTTGGAGCGATGGATTTGGGAAACAGCAAATCAAAGAACTATGTTTGTAACGACGGAACTTGCGACCTTAGTTGGCTAACAATGGTTTTGGGAAACGCACCCCTGGTTCGTTATTTCCAATGGAGGGACGCACACGCAACGCAGCGTGCTCACGCTTTTCAGGTGCACCTTGTTGAGATGACAGGGATATATTTGTTAAAAATTATTAATTGAAGACAACAGTATAGGCCTATGTAAAATCATATGGTCAAAAGACAATTCAGTAAAAACTGAAAAACAGCATAAATTCTGTATTAGGATATATGAACTTATCAGAAATAAAGGAAATAATCCGCAATGCATATATTTTTATAAAGTATTTGATTGTATTATTACTAAATGTACAAATCTTTACAAAAAAACACTATTTTTCGAGGTATTAGATTGAAAGCCTGTGCAGTATGATCGGAAGGTGACAAAGGCTTAAGGTTGAAACGGCATGCTTTTGAACTTGAATGTGTCTCTCTTGTTTACCTGTGATCCGATCGAGCAAAAGGCATCTTATTACTCTGTAAACAGGCAGCATCAGTCATGTTAAATTCGCCGACTCTCTCTCTCACATCTGCGTAGTCATCCGAGCCCTTGTCATAGTAATCTTCATAAACTAGCCCACGTACGGTGCGCGATAGCCTTTACAAAGCCGCACACTGTAGCATGCAGGCAAGCAATGAGGAAGAATAGACTGATTACATCAAAAAGGCGATCGTATTATTGCGCAATGACAAGAAATAATATAGATCGCGCCATCAAACACATGAAACCGAAAGTAACGACCGTGGTTTTAAAAATATAAGGAGTAGAAAGTACAGATATTTGTGTAAAAATGTAAGAAGTAAAAGTAAAAAGTAAAAAAAAGTAAAAAAAAAAAAAAAAAAGTAGTGGAGTAAAGTACTGATACCAGAAAAATCTACTTAAGTACTAGGGGTGTCAAAATTAATTGTTTCTTGCAGTTTCAATGCAGACGTGGACAATTCGATATCAGTTCAGTAATATTCAAAAACGGTTATTATGTACTGACGTCATTTATCTCATATGCGCTATGTCTCCGTAGCTTACTATGGCGAGTGTGGCGAGCGCGAGTATTTAAAACACTTCAACTACTTAAAAAAATCAGAAACTGTGCACAATTTCACTGCGTGTGTGTTTACTGAACAGGGGCTTCTGCTGTAAGTGTCAGTGAAAGACTATTTCACTGCGATTGAGAAAATGAAAGTACTCTCTCTCACTGTGGCCCATTTGACCTGCTGGCGTGACTTTTCCTCTCCTCTCGGCTGTTACAGTGTTACTTCTGGATACAGACTTGAGCGAGTGTCTGCAGAGTTTCCCCCACCGCGTCTATCATGGATCCATAGCCATGGATCAGCTGTGATCGCCGCTGCCGTGTATCAGTGTTTATCAATCGGTGCAGAGCGCCAGCTGCCGTAAGAGCCAATCGCAGATCTTTATGTTGAGCGCGTGACCAATCAAAGGGGTTGTAAGAAAGAAATCGCCAGACAAGGCTCAGAAGCGAGCAGCATATTTATATTTGTTTATTTGCTATACATGCTCGGGTTGT